>CM022947.1:112938464-113649227 GCA_012931725.1 Litsea cubeba | reverse complement strand
AGGCAATGCCTGATTTTGCTACTAAAGCTGCTGGAAATACAACCAGAAAAAGTTCTGGCTTTTCTAAAGATGTCAAGCTGATTTCTGCTTATGATAAATCTCCCTCCACTCAACTTCGGTCAAGACGGAGACTATGCTGTCCACTTGATGATGAGGGGTGAAGTGTATTGTAAAACTCCAGTCCACCGAGGATCAGGAAGCATTTTGAAGACAGCCACTTCAAATTTGTCAGATGCCATTCATAATACCAATTTGCATCAAGAAAGTCCCTTCCATTCTCAATCAGATGTTAAGATGTTATTGGTGATTGTTTGGGTGCAGCAAAACTGGATAGTAGACCTTCGAAGGATAGCATATCGCCTATAAAAATGCTCAATGAGTCTATATTGTCAAGTCCAAGGCTAACTGAAGAGAAGAGGCTGGAAAATGCTGATGGGATACATGGTATTACTATCACTGGGAACCCAGAATCCCATATACCATCTCCTGATGGTAAATTAGCACATGATTTACTGAAAATGCCCCTGCATTGGTTAATGCAGCTAAAACTATGGAGAATAAAACCCTTAAGCCTCAGTTAAACCATCTGGTAATCATAGTAAGAAAGATGCAGGGTGGATCTTTAAAAGGTTCATACCCAGCTACTGATGGCTTAAACCATTCTAATAATCTAGCGACGGCACAAAGGACGACACCAACTTCATCCAAAAGTTGAAGGTTACTCCAAAAACTAGTTCATGTATGAATGTGACATCTGAGAATAGGTCTGGCTGTGCTGGTGCAGCGGAACACTGTAGCAAGAGAGAGATTTTGCCTGGGGAAGGGTATGCAATCTTCTACTTGCTCTACTACATGGTATTATTATTTTGTGATTTGTTGTTAATTTATTTTTTGTCATTGTTGTTATTTTTATTTTTTATAATTGTTGACCTTCCACTGTTGTTATTATTATTAGTATTAGTGTGTTCTCATGTTTGTGATATGCCTTAGCTGACCCAGATTGATGGAATAAGGCTAAGAAGAAGAAAGAGAAGAAGAAGAAGAAGAATGATGATATTTGTCATATGACTATAATCTTTTTGTTCAACTACAGGGTTGGAGTTGCTGAAGCCGACAAAGTATCTCAATTATCAAATGATACCAACTTCTCACAGTCGTCTACATCTATGAAACATCTTATTGCAGCTGCTCAGGCAAAGAGGAGAGAAGCTATTTCTCAATCTCTAAACCAGCCCGATGCTTTTCCTGCTTTATTTCAACTCCGCCGGCAGCCCAGGCAATGAGTCCTAGTCCTGTATCTGCTGTTCAGATCTTTTCATCAAGCAACGTGATGCATCAGGATACAAAGGCATTAAATTCGCATACATCTTTAGCTTCTCTGTCTCCTCAAGTCCATCAGCTTGTATCACAAAATCAAATAGATGGTGAAGAATACGAGGAAGGTGGATTGAGTTTGGGATACAGGGCAGGCGGGGGTTCGTTGAGTGGTGGAACTGAAGCAGCTGTTGCTCGTGATGCTTTTGAGGGAATGATAGAGACGTTGTCCAGGACAAGGAAAGTATTGGGCGTGCAACTCGTCTGGCCATTGACTGTGCGAAGTATGGGATTGCTAGTGAGGTGGGCTGATTTTTAATGCTATTTTCCCCACAATTTCCCTCCTGCATGAATTTTCGTTTTTTGTCATATACTACATATCATCTTAATCGTAATATTTTAAAAGCTCATTTTTATTCCTACCTATCCAGTTTGAAACTTTATTGTGAAGAAACACTATTTTCATTATGTAAATGCGATGCGTGCTCCTATGTTGGACTCGACTCTTCAAGTTGTGTGCATGCTCCTCTGTTGGACTCGACTCTGCAAGTTGTGTGTGACTGTGTGTGGCCTTAATGGTGATTCAAAACTTTATCTGCAAATTTCTGGCAGTGGCAGGGGATGTCTTGGAAATTGGTCAATTTCTACATTATTGAAGCAGAATCCAATAAAGAAGATTCTGACCTGTGCAGCTATTCATAAACAGTTTCATGTTTTTCTAAATTAGTTTCTTTTCTAAATGATTTTAAATATTTGTACTTGCAACACTTCTTGATCATGTTAGAGTAATTATACTAGCAAGCTTTGATGTTAGAATCCTATGATTTGTATCTCGGATCCAACGATTTGTATCAAACCCTAAGGTCATGTTTGGCAACCAAAATTTAGGGAAAAGATTTTTGTTTCCTAATTTGGAGTAAATTCATGGATTTGAGACCTAATGAAAATTCGTGGGGCGTCCCCTACTTAGCGACGCGCTGTATGGTCCGGGTACAGTGATAAGAGTGAGCAAGGACCGCTGCATCGGCGCCCGGGTGCAGTGCTATATTGGCAAGGGTCCTCACACTTTGTTGGACGAGTGTGGGGGGGTAAGGAAGCTAGTCCAAAATAGAAGGCTGAGATTGGGTACTTGGAACATTGGGAGCCTAATTGGGAAACTTATGGAAGTGGTGGATACAATGGAAAGGAGACGAATCGTAATTGCTTGCTTGCAAGAGACAAGATGGGTGGGACACAAAGCTAAAGAGATTGAGAGGACTGGATATAAGTTATGGTATACGGGACTTAATAGATCAAGGAATGGGGTCGGCATAGTGGTAAACAAGGACTTAAAGGAAGATGTAGTTAATGTAAGTGCTATGGAGATAGGATTATTGCAATTAAGTTAGTGTTAGGAGAAGAGATAGTGAACGTAATTAGTGCTTATGCCCCCAGGTGGGCTTAGGAGATGGACATAAGGAGAAGTTTTGGGAAGACTTGGAAGGAGTGCTACTAGAGATACCCCAAGGAGAGATGGTCTTCATAGGAGGGGATTTGAACAGTCATGTAGGACGACGTAGATGGATACATAGGAGTACATGGGGACATGGGTACGGTAATAGAAATGAAGAAGGGAATGATATCTTGGAGTTTTCAGTGGCTTATGATCTCATGGTAACTAACACCTTTTTTAGGAAGAGAGAGGAGCATTTGGTGACTTATAAGAGTGGCTCATCGAGGACACAAATTGACTTCTTCTTAACTAGGAAAAGAGACCGCTTAGCTTGTAAAGATTGCAAGGTTATACCGGGGGAGAGCTTGACTTCCCAACATAGATTGTTGATCATAGATGTGCAGCTACAAAGGTGGACTAGAAAAAAAGTTATAGATGCTCAAGGACTAAATGGTGGAACCTGAAAGGTGATAAGTAACTTAGCTTTAAGGGAAAGAGCTAGAGGAAGACGTTTGGGCGATAGATGAGAGTGCAAATAATATGTGGGATAAGGTAGCAGTGTATTAGGAGGGTAGGGAATGAAGTCTTAGGAGAATCCAAAGGGGGTGCTCCGGTACAGAAAGAGGCATGGTGGTGGAGCAAAGCCGTCCAAGACAAGATAAGAGTTAAAAGAGAGTGCTTTAAAACTTGGCAAAAGGATCGAAATGAAAGAACTTGGAGAGGTATAAAGAAGCAAAAAGAGAAACCAAAAAGGCAGTTAGTGAGGCAAAGGCAAAGGCATTTGAGGAGCTATATAGGCGACTTGACACTAAGGAAGGCGAAAGAGAGATATTCAAGCTTGCTAAAATCAGAGATCGGCGGACCAAGGACTTAAACCAAGTTAAATGCATTAAGGATGAGGATGAAAAGGTATTAGTAAAGAAGAGATAAAGGAGCGTTGGAAGAGTTACTTCTACAAGTTATTTAACGAAAGCAGTAGCAGTGACATATAATTGGGGCAGCTTACCATTTATAGAGAAGAAGCGAATCATATGTTCTATAGGAGAATCAGTAGGGAAGAAGTTAAAGAAGTATTGAAAAGAATGAGAATTGGAAAGCGGTTGGGCCAGATGGTATCCCTATTGAGGTCTGGAGGTGCTTGGGGGAGGATGGCATTAGTTGGTTGACAAAGCTTTTTAATTAGTGCTAAAGAGTAAGAAGATGCCTAATGCATGGAGAAAAATACTTATACCCATATACAAACAAGAACAAAGGAGATATTCAGAACTGTGCAAACTACCGCGGGATTAAATTGATGAGCCATACGATGAAATTATGGGAGAGAGTTATTGAGAGAAGATGAGAAGAACAACAAACGTTTCAGAGAATCAATTTGGTTTCATGCCTGGAGATCAACCATGGAGGCTATCTTTCTCCTAAGGAGGTTAATGGAACAGTATAGGGAAGGTCAGAGAGATTTACATATGGTGTTCATTGACTTGGAGAAGGCCTATGACCGGGTTCCTAGGGAGATTCTTTGGAGAGTTTGGAAAAGAAAAGTGTGTCGCATATATTGAGGCGATAAAGGATATGTATGATAGAGTTATGGCATCTATAAGGACGACTGGCGGCGAAACTAAGGAGTTTCCTATCACGATTGGTCTACACCAAGGCTCAGCGTTAAGCCCGTACTTGTTTGCCCTAATGATGGATGAGATTACAAAAACATATCCAGGATGAGGTGCCGTGGTATATGATATTTGCAGATGACATTGTTTTAGTGGATGAGACGAGAGAAGGAGTGAATGCTAAACTAGAATTATGGCGGAAAACATTAGAGACAAAAGGGTTTAGGCTAAGTCGATGCAAAATGGAATATATGGAATGCAAGTTTAGTCAAAGTATGACACCTGGTAACATAGAAGTAAGTTTGGGCACACAAAAGATTGTAGAGAAGGAAAACTTTAGGTACCTTGGATCTATGGTGCAACAGGATGGAGGGATTGATACTGATGTAAGTCACAGGTTTCAGGCCGGGTGGACCAAATGGAAGAGTGCTTCGGGGGTCTTGTGTGATTGGAAAGTCCCCCTCAAGGTTAAAGGAAAGTATTATAAGGTGGCGGTACGACCAGCGTGGTTATATGGATCAGAGTGTTGGGCAGTAAAGCATAATCATGTCAAGAAGATGGAAGTTGCGGAGATGAGAATGCTAAGATGGATGTGCGGGATCACAAGGAGATATATGATTAGGAATGAGGAGATTAGGGGCAAAGTAGGAATAGCACCGATTGGAGATAAAATGAGAGAAAATCGACTGAGATGGTTCGACCATGTTAAAGGCGTCCAACGGATGCACCTGTTAAAAAGTGTGAAAGCATGGAGATTACCGGGAGTAGGAGATGGAGAGGGAGACCCAAGAGAAGTTGGAAAGAAGCTATTAAACATGACCTTGCCTACATGGATCTAACGGAGGACATGGCCCTAAACAGATTTGATTGGCGTCGTCAAATCCATATAGCCGACCCCACCTAGTGGGAAAGGCTTGGTTTGGTTTGATAAATTTGGAGTAAATTCATGTTTGGCAATTGCAAATTCCTAACGATTTGGACAAATGAAAATTTTCATTTGATAGAAGTTTTAGATCCGACCACCACCCATAATATTTGAAAATCCTCACTTAAGTAGATTTGCACACCAAACCCTATTCTCATCTGTATTCATCAATGCACACCAATATCAATGTGAAATCCTCAACTATACAAATCCCCAGCATGGAATCTTTGTTCCAGTGGTAGTGAAGAATTATAAAATCTATGAATTCCTCGCCTTTACCAAACATGCCCTAAAGAAAAAAGATTCGTATCTATACAACGAATCTCTTTTATAGGTAAATCTTAGGATTCAAGGGTGAATCTTACGATTCAACGCTTGCCTTGTTGAATCTTACGATCCAAGGAATTCATCTAGTGGGAATCGTAACAGTCAAATGGGTAATATTAGTAATTTTATTTTCCTTATATTTTCTGTTTTTAGTATTTCTCTTTTTAAGAGATTATCTAGTGATTAACGAAGCCTTTTAAGAATTTGTGGGGTTTTTGGGGGGGTTTAGAGCAAAAAAAAAAGAAGAGAATAGGCATGTGAGTGAGCATTCGACTGTATGTATGGATATCGTTCTATGTTCTTTTTTCACAAATCACTTCGTTGACATTAGGAAACACAACCTAACTTTGCAAAGTTGATGATTTATTTTTTATTTTTATTTTTTATTTAAAGGACACAAATTGGGTGTAGCAGAGATGAGAATGTTGAGGTGGATGTGTGGTAAAACTAGGAAGGATAAAATTAGAAATGAGCGCTTTCGCGTGCATTTAGGGTTAGCAACAATGGGGGATAAAATTAGAAAAACCCATTTGAGATGGTTTGGGATTGTCCAACGTAGGCCCGCAACGGCGTCGGTAAGGAAAAATTTGGCTATGAAGGTTGATGGCCTACCAAGGGGAAGGGGTAGTAAAAATAGATATGAAGAAATGTAACTTAACTGAGGATTTGGCTCAAGATAGATCGAATGGAGAAAAAAATTCGTGTAGCTGACCCCAACATAGTTGGGACAAGGCTTTGATGATGATGATGATTTAAAGGACACAAAATAAACTCCAACTCTCTATGTTTCCTACTAATGTCATTATCTTAAACATATTTGAACTATTCACACATATACCATTTTCTGATATATTGAGATATATCAATGATGATCTTCATATGATTATACTAGTCTTTTTTATCCCTGTATTTATGCTACTACGGATGAAAAAATAGATGGATTTGAACAACTACCTTTCTTTTATCTTAAATTAAAATTTTTTATTCACTTTTTAAAAGTATTAAAAAAATCCTATGTTTGTGATATGATTCGTGATTTGTTTTTTTTGACTCGATTCAATTCAAACCCTTGACAGATTGAGATGCGATTTGAATTTCATAACAATGCTAGCAAGGACTCATCTGATGACTCTGAGCTAATCTAGTGTGGAATGAGGTTTATGCCTGTAACATTTTAAAGCTTTGTATTAGTAACTGAAGGATGGTAGTGTAATATCTACCTCTGCTTGGTATACTTTTTCCCCCCTTCTAAAAGAGAACAACTCATCTGTCACACGATTTCCTAACACTACTGGCTTAGTACAAAATCAGTTACCACGGCTATTATGGCTACTTGTTTGTTATGGTTCATAAATGTTTGGGCATTCAAATACATGACAAACAGGCTTTTTATAACTGAAGATATGGGTTCTTGGATTTTAAAATTCAAAATATGAGAATTTTAAGATTCCGTTCTTTCTCTTCTTTGAAAATTGGGATATTAGAATTAAGAAATGTGCAAAATGTTTGTTGAACTAGGAGTTTGCTGATGCAAAGAGTGCCTGCCATATGATGTAATTATGAGTCCTTTTCCTGATGACAATTACAACGATGAGTCCTTATGTTAGATTTATTCTGCACCTAGAAAGGCATGTGTTTTTGAGTGAATTTATCACGCACCTTCTCTTCTGTGCAGGTTGTGGAACTCCTCATCCACAAGTTAGAGAATGAACCCAGTTTCCATCGTAGAGTTGATCTGTTTTTTCTTGTGGATTCTATCACACAATGTTCACATAGTCATAGAGGTATTTACATATTCAGAAACTGTGTCACAGTGACCATGAATTTATGGGAGCTGTATTTTTTTTTTTATTGAACTCAGTGTGGGTTTAAAGTATTTGGTTTATATACATATGCATGAGAATTTTCCAGATGGAACTGGTTCCTTATTTTAAAACAAGGATATGATGACTCCAGATTCTCATATGCACCTAGCTGCACATATTATTATGATTTGATTGGGGCCATTTTTTTCCCACCCTAATGCACATGTAGTCCCCAATAAAAAGTTCCTTGTCTTTGGAATAAGGAACCATCCCCTCTAGAATATCCCTTCTTCATGTATTATCCATCAATCTTTCTGTCTGTTTTGTCTATTCATATATGTTCACATTTTGTAAGAGGCAACCCGTTCCTTATACTATATCAAGGAACTTCTAATGGGCCACATCTACCAAGTTGCCTGAGTATGAGAATGCATGTCAGGAGTCAGTATCAATGTGAGGTGTTTGATTCGGCAAATCTGTAGATCAATGTTTTCAAAAGCGAGAGGTGCATCAAGGCGCAAGACGAGGCGCGGGCTTCATTGAAGCGAGGCGCACATTGTAGATAAAGAATAGATATTTTGGTATAGACAGATAATTCAAAATTCAATGAGCAATTTGTAATCCAAATTCCAGCCCAGCAGACATCATTTGATTAAAAAAGGGAACAAAAAGTATGATTGTAAAAAAAATGCAACTGAAAAACACTGAAACAAGGCCCCAAAATCAGGATTCATTCAACCTGGTGTTATGCGTCAGTGGACCTTTAGTTTTAAGTAGATCAGAATGCATTTGTATTATGTTAAGTGGACCACTCATGAGCTCATTCATGATCTAAATACAAAATATTCATTCTAAAACATCATCTAAAAATATCAAAATATATATATCTCCAAAATCCAAATAATCAACTCATATCCCCATCATGGCCTATGACCATATCCACATCATCATCATCACCACCAAATGAAGATGATCCACATCAGAACCAAAATAAGGCCCCACCCCCCACTGATGGATGAGAAAAAATTGGTGATGGTTTGCCCAAAAAAAAAAAAAAAAAACAAGGCCCCAGACCAAACAATCAAAAATATCAATGGCTGCCCCCCCCTTCGTACTGATGAGAAATTGGTGATAGCCTGATGATGTGGTAAAAAAAAAAAAAGCCCAAGAAGCGCGCGCCCCTTGAGCGCCTAGGCTGTGCTGCAGTGAATGCGCCTCGCTTTGAGGTATTTGAAGCCCATCTAGTGCGCCTATGCGCATCGCGCCTAGCGCGCGGCCTTTTATAACCCTACTGTAGATAGGATTCATTGATTTGTCATGTTTAGTTTTAATTCAAAACAATATACGAAATTAAACGCCAATACTAAATTATGTGCAAGTGTTTATTCATAATCAAATAATAAGCACTTGAATTTTTAATTGGACAGCAAAGCAAAAAGTATTACTATGTTTTTTCAATTTCGAAACAATGTTGAAGTTGTTAATAACAGATAACACCGAAGCTTAAGCTGTTAGTGAACGTTATAATAATGTATATCAACACCCCCTTGAACGGGAGGGCCGTTCGAAGTCGAAACCCAATAGACAAACAGAACGGAACAGACCAGACATACAGATGGATATATGCCTCTGAGTGGTTTTCAAACTCGTGACCTCTGGCTCTAATACCATGTTAATAACCAGTTACACCAAAATCTCGAGCTGTTAGTGAACGTCATAACAATGTATTATCAACAGAAGTATTGAAGGAATTTGTTTTTGACATGGGTCTTCACTCGTTTTAAAGAGTCCATGTGACAATAGACTGCCTCTGATGAGTTTCCAATTTGATACTTACTGGGATGATATCTGCGATTGGATTAAAGCGAAAAAATGTGCTCTTCTAGGGTTTGAAACTTTGTGGACCCTAATCAGGGGTTCGGGTAATTTTATTAGGACATTCTGGTTTAATCCTATTCAATGTGTAGCCCTAGTTGTCCCTCATGATTGGAGATTTGGGTTGCATATTTCTTAGTGAGTGACTTTGAGCAGACTATTCTGCTTTCTATGCAGTTTACTCAAGATTATTGATGTTATATATTTATGTTATTGTAAGATTAAAAAGAAAATGGTCATATCTAAAAAAAAATTTATGTGCGAAATTTCACCTTTGCCTTGTTTATTATGATAATCTTCAGGCATTGCTGGAGCATCATACGTTCCTACAGTACAAGCAGCACTGCCACGCCTTTTAGGTGCAGCTGCACCGTCTGGTGCAAATGCTCGTGAGAATCGTCGTCAATGTCACAAGGTAATCGTTGTTATACCTAGAAAGAGTTTCATTACCATCAAAGGGCAATCTAATTATTCCCGTTGCGGTTTTAAGGTTATGGCTTGAGCGGAAAATCCTGCCAGAATCACTTCTTCTCGACGTTATATGGATGATATCTGTGTTTCCAATGATGATATGACCGCTGGATTTTTTCTTAGACGCCCGACTCGTGCTGAGCGTGCTGTGGATGACCCAATTAGGGAAATTGGAAGGCATCCTTGTTGATGAGTATGGGAGGTGTGTGTTATTTTTCTTTTTCATCCTTTGGCAATATGGCATTGCCATCTTGTATTTTTTTTTATATATTATACTTTTATTATGTTATTTTACAGTTAATTTATCCTTTTATCTAATCTGTTCTTCATTGGACCATATTATTGGTTGGTTCGGACTTGTACTTCAAAGTGTCTAATAAGTGATACAACGCTTTTCAGAAGTGCAGAAAAAGTGAAAGTCAGGTGTTTTATGTCAGCCCTTTTTTTTTTATTGACTTGGGTATCCTTGAGGTCTCTGACCCAACATGACTCACCCCCCGGAGGTGTTTATGTCAGTCATTTACTAGCTCTTGAATTTTCACCGCTTATGGTTTTTATCACTTCCACCCATTTGCTGGGTTTTTCAAGCAAATGGAAATTGATATTGAAGAAGTGTTGGTGGGATTTGTGAAGTGAGAGGGTGCATTGTATTGTGATATAATGGTTTGCCATGATGTATGTAATAATGTCTTATTTTTTTTCCATTTCTTTATAAAATATGTATTTTCATAAAGATTCTGATTATCAATGTTTTCACTTCCATGAGGAATCAGATCTGCCTTGTCACCTTCCCAATCTTGGTGTTCCCTTCATCCTTTTTGGAATGATACTAACAACTTTCAGCTGGTTGTTTTTCCCTAAGTTTTTAGATTCACTTCTTGCCTTTTGTTTCCAATTGCTTTTAGATCCTGTACTGTCAGTTTTGTTAACATAGTCTTCTGACTGGACAAACAAAGTTGGCTAATTTGCTTTCCTCACTTTGGTCATTATATATTCTGTAGAGGTTAAAACAATATTTCTGTCATGTACATGTATCTTTACAGATTTGACTTGCTATTGGATTCTTGCAATGCTAACTATATTGTTTATTTTTGTTTTTCTTTAGTTTTTGGGAATTCATTGTTTTTTTCTTTCAGCAATGCAATGTTCAGATTCCTGGCCTTTTTGTCTTCTCGTATATTTGAAGATGAAGATGAAGATGAATATGAGATTCCCAATAGTTCATGCAAAAAATACTGGTGCTGAATTTACTCCAACGGAAGCTCCCAGTGCTTTGGAGGAGCAAGAAACTTGTGCAGTTACGCCAAGTGACGGTGCCACCGCATTTTAGAGGAGGTGGAAACGGGGAACTTGAAATGGAAGATGTGTCTACATCCTCTAAAGATGAGAAGCGACAGCTGTGAATGTTTCTTTTGAATTTGAAATCAGCAGCAGAGTTCTGAAGGAATTTTGGAGTTGATGTCAAACACCGTAGTGAATTACCACCCTCTACCATTGGGCTCTCCGCCTTTGCCTTCAGATTCACCACCTCCCTTACCACCATTTCCTCCTCCACCACCTCCACCACCTCCACCATTGTCTGCCACCACCTCCCCCTCCCCCTCCCCCGCCTCCTCCAGGTCTGCCTTCATCATCATTACTGCCTCCACTATCTCGTCTGGCGCCACCACCACCACCACCACCACCACTACAACCTCCTCCTCCACCACCACCTACTTCACCACCATTTGTATATCATCCCCTCTCATCTCAAGAATATTGTAGCACTATGAGTGTAAGATTCTTGGCTACTACTCTATTTTGTTTTCCTACTTTATGACCTTATCATATACAGGGTAACCAACTCCAGATGGTTGTAAATGCTCTTCTTCAGGGTCATGCTATGGCTGCTTCAAAAATGATACGGCTCCACCGCAGCCTATCTTGCCTTGTTACAACAGGGATGTGCCAGGCACAAAATGTGTCTGCTTTTGGTTTCCTCAAGATCATTTGGAGTTGGGCATAATAATATGTATTACCACCCCAACCGTCTTACCCCCGAACAGCAGTTTCAATCTGTAGTGCACCTTTACCCCAGAGACCGTACCCTACACAATCACCATCTTATAATTTCTCATGTGTAAAGTCCACTGTTCACCACATGTACAGCAGCCAACCCATCCTTACTCTTTACCATCTCTTCCTAATGGAGGACAGAGGGCAATATGTTTCTGACGAACAATTGCGGGGCACATTCTAGTGATTTTAGCCCAGAGAATCATCATGGTTGTTTGGGTGGGTGGAGGGAGGACACCACCATGTTCGGGGCCTCCTTTTGTCCAGGAAGGTGTGCTCTTTTTTTTTTCCTCTTTCAATTATTTTTCCAATTGATACAGAATTTTTCATACAGATAAAGTAAATTGTAGTCTTTCTTTAATTCATCAAATACTTAGCCCATCTATTGTGTGTTGGCTTTGTGCATTCTATTTTTTCCACGTAACTCTATTAGAATTTCTGTCACTTTTTTTTTGGCTAAAAGGTTAATGTATTTTAAAAAAGGGGAAATATACAAGGGCATTAGCCCCCAAAAGGAGAGAGCCAACTGAACAACTCAGAGAAGCCAAAAAGGGTGGAACAAATAAAACTGAGGAGCTTAGCAACCAAAAATGCTTAACTCCCAAAAAATAACAACAGATCAAGAGATGGCCTCTGAACATCATTCGAGAGAGATAATAGGAATTTCTGTCACTTCACAATTCAACATCTCTATTTTGGCTATTTCATTCCAAGTCTTCATTTGTTTCATGTTCCCTTCTTTCCTTGACTCTTCAATCTTTTGTAGTGGCCTCTTTTGCATCTTTATTGGTTTCTCATTCTCCTCGTTCCCAGGCTCATTTATTATTTATTTTGTTATTTTTGTGTGTGGGACCGTTTGGGACCTAAAGCATCTCAAAGGACATTCCTTGATTTTCTTTCAATTGGTGACACCCGTGGATTTTTTTTTCTTTGCCCACTTTGTTAATTCTGCCCCTTTTGTTTCTCCACATGTCCCGTCTTAAACATTTTATACTCATGAACTTCATCTTCTCGGTACAATGATTTTAAAACATATAATCAACCCGTAATATCCAAAGTCGAAACCACTGTATCTGAGTTGCTATAATGACCCATTTGGCACCTCTTATTTGTAAAGATCTTATAAGCTACAAATTGATCCTTCCTAATTTTTTGACAAGAGCTTGCCTGCTGCTGCACAGTTGGAAGGTGCTTATTGTTTGAACAAGGAGGTTTTGGTTTGAGTCATATTTCCCAATAAGGAAAAAAGGGAGAAGAAAGAACCTAATCTTTTTCGTCTTTATATGTATATAACCTATAATATGGCATGTGGTGGAAACATTTTTGTAACCGCCGAGGTCATTGATACTTTTTTCACCTTTGGTACAAGGGCATTATTTAAAAATGATATGGAATCTTTGCAGAGCGGTGAGCGGTCCCTTTGCATCTGGTGCTTTGAGAGAAAGTTGAGCCGCTTTTCCCCCTCTTTTGAAGATGTCGATGTCTGTAAAATAAAAAAAAGGCTCTAAAATGGAATAAAAAATCAATTTTGCTGTTGTCGGGGCCAACAAGGTCAGTCATAATGGCCATCAGTATTAGGGGATACCGAGCTATAATCAAAAATGGTGCATATGTTGTGGGCGGCTGATTCATGGTTCATTGCAATCTGTATGTTGTGTGCGGCAGATATTTTGAACCATTTCTCACATAATAGTTTCATTTATGCTTCTTGGCAACATTGTACATAGGGTCTAAGCTGGTTGTGATTAAGGGCTGTTGGCACTCTTTTTCCCCCCTTGCACCTTCATGCTGTGCATTTCGTAGTATTTTCCTTGCATAATATTCAAATGTACTCACACTTTCACTCATTCGTATAGCTTTAATAAAAAAAGATCAAAACCATTATTTCTCAAGTCTCTTTTTAACGGTGCCTTATCACTTCTTCATTTCCTAAAATTTACTTGATTTAATTGTGCATTTCAGATTAACTGCCATATATATGGATGCACATTTCAGATTAAACTCCCATATATATGGCCCCTTTTCAATCAGCATGGCACTGTCACAAGATCTACCAATTAAACTGTCTACAGTCTTTTGCTATCATGATTATGGGTGGCAACGGGTTAGGTTAAGTCCGGTTTAGCACTATAGGCAACGTGTATGGTCTCAACCTGAACCCTACCCATTTAATAATTAAGTTAGAATTGTCAACCCAAACCCAACCCAGAAGTTAGGGGTAACCCAAACTCTTATTTACCGGAGTTGTTCTGATTTGTTTGGCAGGTCATAGTATTAGATGAGTTGGGTGGGTTAGATTCAGGCAGATCACATAGAGGAAAGAATGGACTCAACCTAACCAAACTGTTTCCCAATCGGGTTTGAAATGTCAGCCCAAATTGAAAAATAAAAATGTGTCAATCTGAAGATTGAATTATTGGGTTGGGTTGTGCTGAGTTGGTGGGTCGGGTTATAGGAATTGCCACATTTAATCATGATAACATCCTTTTACTTATTGCTCAAAATTGATGTGTGCATGTATCTGTGATACTAATACTATTCCTTTTGGAAAGTGCAACTTTAAACTCGAGAGATACTTATTTAAATGGTACTTTAAAATTTTCATGGCAGGATTCTTTCGGCAACCCATGGAAAGACCACTAACTAATTCAGTTAGTTTTTCAACATCCTGTACATAGTTCTCTAGCACCTAGAGCTTCAATTCCAGGTGACGGACTTTGCAAATGATATTGCTAGGTTTATGTTGGAAAAAATGCTTTGACAACTAAAAGGTTATGTTTCTAATCAACTGTGTTATATGATTGATTTGGTGTTTTCTTGTTCCTACAGGTCATAATGTTGGCCAAATGTTCCCATGTAGACCAGACATCCCCCTCAACTGTTGGAGGCCATCATAAGTATCACTGTGAGGTGAACTAATTATGCACTTCAGGTTACTTTTCCCTTTTAAGCAGGAAACCTCCTTTCCATTTCTTAAATCCAATCACAAATGAATTGAAGTAGTAGTGGACATCTGCATGTTATGTTTCTACAGAAGTATATTTGTAGTCTGAACTTGTTGGATGAGATACTCTCTGTTATCTTGTTATTTCAGGCATGTGGGATGATGACAAATTGAAGAGGCTTGCATCCTATGCTGCTTCAGAAGGAAGTCTTGCTCTTCTCTTATGACTTCTAAATAGTTGGGTGTAACTGAGATGGTTTTGAGATCTCTGGAGATTATTGGCAGGACTGTATATTAGATTTTTTTTCCTGACAACTGCATCCCGCAGACTTATCGCTGCCAAGTGTAAGCCCATATTCTTCTTCTATAATGAGAATGTAACGTCATTAATGTGATCAAATTGCTATAACATTCCCTGCCTTTGGTATCATTGATTATACTATCCAGAAATTTATTTCAAGGTTTAGTTTTCCGTTTTAGGGATAAGTAGTTGAGAATATTATTCGAAGAAAGATACTAAGGGATATTGGATGAGTAAGCCTTTTAAGACACAAGCAAGGGACAACAAAAATGAAAGATACATGACGGGTACTTCCCTAGGAAACAACCAGGACATAATTTGGCTCCAAAAAATTTGCCAGTGAAAATGGTTTCTTAATAACAGAGATCATTGAAGTCCTTTTTCATCATGGCCCACATCCCAGCATTCGTAGTTGGTTGAATGTCCTTGAGAATTTTACCGAGTCCTCTCTTTCTAGGTTTGCATAGAATTGCACAAGCAATCTTTCTGCACGGAATCTTTGCTTCCCCCACCCAAGGGTTGTTTCTCCGACCAATGACTAGATCCTTTACGTTTTCTGGCTGAACACAATGCTTTAAACTGCTGAAACAAAAATAAGATTCTCCCAACTTCTGTTTCTCTCTTTCAAGTTTATGCCTTTCACTTGGACAGACCATAAATAAAATGATTTGAGGATAAAAGGGAAAGAGGGAGGATATCAAAAACAGTACAGGAAACAAACAGTAACAACTTTTTAAGGGGGTTTGGAGATTTTTGAAAGAGAACTTAATCGAAATGCTTGTTGAGTGTCATATGGTTGCATTGTCTTAATTAGTCTATATGTTTTGAAGGGAAATAAATAGTCGAAGTTCAGTTAGTAGATTGAGTCTTTTGAATATTTTGTTTATATTTAGAGGGATTAAAAGTGGTTAAAGACTGTAGTATGTGTGAAGCATATTTCTACCATGTGGGAAAGTCAAGCTCTTTAGATACATGTTTGTTCGACCATATGAAAATACATAGTACAATTTATTTGTTTGAACGGTATTTTTTTTTCTGTTGGTTTCAATGAAAGGTTTGAGCTCTACAATTTATTAGCAACAGGTTGAAAACCGAAGCATGATTCTTGTAGATGGCCATGCAGTAGATATTATTAGCTAGATGACCATGCGGTAGATTTTATTAGCTATGGAGAATGGGCTTAAGAATCGGCCGAGTTATATCGGATTTGGACTTGATCACTCCTCGTGTATTAGAAAAGTTGTAGTGGAACAAAAGTTGTAGCGGACTTGATGGTTATGCAGAGACCTAAATTGAGTATTGAAATGACACAATGAAGGATGGTCAACACAGTGCAAGATGAAAAAGAGTCAAAGCACAATCTCTCTCTCTCTCTCTCTCATCTATCTATCCATCCTAAACCCTCAATTTTGTGGTTACAAGATTGCCCCTTCCAATTGTTCTGGCTCTTGTTTGACAAAGCAAAATCATTCAATAATGTAGGAGTAACAGAAGTTTGTGGGGAGCGATGACACTGACCCGGATTGATCATCATCATCCTCAAAGCTTTGTCCCAACTATGTTGGGGTTGCCTACATGAATTAAGTTTCTCCATTCCGATTTATCCAGAGCAAAATCCTCAGATAAGTTGCACTTCTTCGGATCCATTTTTTACTACCTCCATCCACATCCTCTTCGGCTTGTCCATTCCCCTTGGTAGGCCATCAACCTGCATAGCCAAACTTTTCCTTACCGGCGCCATTGCCGGCCTCTATGATGCTCGGATACGGATATGGACACTAATACATGGATTGGGGATGCGACTCCTCAGTTTTGAAAATCTAGGACACGGATTTGGATTTAGGTGTCTTACTTTTTTCTTTAGATCACTTTTGAATAAATGAAATTATCATTATTTTCGTCCCTTTCTAGCATTTTTTATGGTGAGACGTAAAAATATTAAAAGAACTATATGAAATAAAGGACTTTGTAAGGAGGATATGTTAAAATTGTTCCCTAGAATTATTGGTGCAGCATCATGTCCCAATACAAGTGTCGTATCGGGTATCATAGGCCGGCCGGCGTTGGACATGCCCAAACCCAGATCTCTGTGAACGTGAAAATAGACCAAATTTCCATCAAAGATTTTGGCCAAATCCACAAAGGATTCTGAGATGGACCAAGCTCCAAAGAGGCTTGGCTGAATCCACAGGGGACTCAACACCATTCTCAAACCAGAGAGAAATTCACACATCATAAGGCAAACCACTCTAATCTTTATTCAATAATCGAAAGCTGTCTTCCCCATAGAGGGCTACATATATTTATAGGAAAGGATGGGATGTCCCTTTCCTACCAAAGTTCTAATCCCATCAAAAGCTGTCTTCTCCTAAAATCCTGTTGGAGATCAATACAAATCAAACCAAAACCTTAATCCAAAATCCAGATGGAAATTTGTTCTACTTTAACGTTCGCGGAGATCCAGGTCTGTGTCAAGCAAGGAATGTCAAGGTCGGACTAGGTGAAGCCACAAAGATCGACTGGATGGCCTGCACCTGGGTTCTCTGTCGAAGGGAGGAGGACATCATTACTGCATCTCAAATACTAAAACAAAAGGTATACAAAAACAAGTGTGGTGTTTCGAAAATGAAAGTATAGTGAAGAAAAAGGAGGAAACAAAGGGGAAGGATTTCATGGGTGGAAAATAATGTTTACTGATCAAGATAATGATGTGGATTGTTAGAGGTTTTGGAAGAAAGTAGAATATGACAGTGTTGAGAAGATTGGTGAAGAAAGGTAAAAAATGATGTTCTTTATTTCTTCCCTTTTCTTTTCCCTTTTGTTTCTTTTTGGAAATAATTCCTGATCAAATCAATCATTGTATTTTTCTTGATTATGAGTGTCAAACCAATTTGGTTGGAATTGGGATTGGAAGCGCATAAAAGCGGTCAAGGGTTAGAGGGTACACCGTCTTCTTTTTCAATGTGGTTGTAATTGTATGTCTTAACAAGGGGTTGCAAGTGGTTCGTTCATGATATAGATTGGCAGCATATGCAAGTTAAGGTTTGAAATGTATATCATTATTAGTCACTTTCAGGGAATTACAGTTTTTTCAGATGGTTGGTGACATAGATTTGGTTTTGCATTTGCTATGGTTCTTTGGGGTGGGGGATTCATTATCATTTGTTTTTTTCACAAGTGGGGGTTCATGATCAGTGGTACAATGGTAGATGCATGATCAGTAATTTCATTCTTTTTTAATGGTTATTGGCTAAAGAATTGTTTATCTGAGGACTTCGCTCAAGATAGAATGGAATGGAGAAACAAAATTCGTGTAGCCGACTCCAATATAGTTGGGACAAGGCTTTGATGATGATGATTATGGTTAAAGATATGTACTTTCTTTTTCAATATATTCTTTTTATATTGGGCTTTTGACTGTAAAGACCACTTAAACTCGGATTTTCCCCTGCCGACATTGAATTTCAAAATTCTCCCCAGTAGTCCTCGTGCATCAAGTATATGCTGGGAGAAATGACAAAAATGTCCATTTTCTGCAATATTGCAGAGGTTGTGTCCTTTTTCAACCACTTTTCACCTTCTCCCACAAATGCTTTTTTCGTCATTGTTTAACTGCTGTAATTCTGGTAGAGAAGTAATAAATGTAAAACCAAAGAACCCATGTGCTTGCTGACTAAATCCTCATTAATTATAAGTTCCTAGCACCCCCTGCATCTGGTCTCTGCCCTTTTCTTTTCATATATGGATGTGATATTTCTTTTAAGTTGGCTTTAAGTAGTTCTCTGATTATTCCCATCAAGAAATCTTGATATGAGTATTTTACAACCCTGATTGATAATTTGTTGTGGATCCAGATCCAGTATGGACCATGATTTGGAACCTTTTCATATCGGAAAAGAAAAGATGATGATGAAGGCCCAGATTCAGTGCACTGAGAGACATCAAATGACTCGAAATCTCATTCCTATCTCAGAAAGGGAGTGAGTCGGCATCGCAATAAATGAGCATTTTTGTCATTTCGCTCAGCGTACTTTATGTACGAGGACTTTTTGGGGAAGATTTTGAAATTTGATCTTGGTAGGTGTGAATCTGAGTTGGAGAGAAAAGGGAACAGGAAGGAGAGAAGAGGGCAGTGTTGGCGGAGGGTGGGGGGCAAGGGTGGGGTTTGTTCTGTATGGTCAAAAGCCCTTTTAAATGCGACAACCGCCATGACATATTGGTTTTCAGAGCCTTTGGGGCTGGGATTTTGAACCATGTTCTTTACCTCTGCTTTGTGGATGATATCATCGGTTTTTGGTGGTGTCTCAACAAATCAATTAGATGTCATTGGGGATTTTTTGTAACTTCGAGGTATTACCTTGTCGGGCTTCCTACCTAAGGAATAGCTCCTTTGTCAGTATCAAACCTGTTGAATTTTGTGACTTTCATAGACATGCATATTGGGCGCTGTTGGTAAGTTTGCCCTTCAAGTATCTTTGCTTGAAGTGGTGGCGGATTTGGAACCCTCATTGTGGAACCTGATTCTAGAAAGGTATAAATGTGAGATTCTTTATCGGTCAAAGATTTCTTTTTTAGTTGATCTACCTTTCTTGGAGGGTGATAATCTCTTTCAGGGTGATCTCTCTTGGGAATGTCGGGAATCTTACAGAGGGGTTTAAGGTTTCAAGGAACATCATGAAGGTGGGGGACTAAAACTCAGGTGGGTGAGATCTATATTTGAATAATCCGAGATTAATGTTGGAAAAGGAAATGCGATTATATTTTGTTGCATGTGTCAGTCAGATAGAGTACTCTTGCTTTGAATACACAAGATTGTTCACAAAAGGAAGCATGCATAAAGGTGGTTGTGAGGGTTGATGGGGGGTGACATGTGGGAGAGCTGGAATTGGTTTTGAGCATTTTTTTCCTTCTTTTTTCCCTCCCAAGAAGGCATAATAATTTGAAATTGAGATGCTGTAGAACATATAGGGGGAGTTGCATGCCATTTGAGAGGACAATGACAGAGTTTAGACCATTCCACATCCTTGCTCCAAAGTCATTCCCTTGTAGAGTTTTTTAGGCTTTCTTGGCTCCCCCTCAGGTTAGTCAAAGCCTTTGCTAGCAGGCCCAGACAAATAATATCTTAACCTAGCTATTAAGAAGAAGGGGAGGAAGAAATATCTTAATCCTATACCGACTTAAAAGAAAAAAATTCTGCTTTTCCTAAATTATGTGGTGGAGATTAAGAATTAGTAGTGGGGTATTTGTTTCTAAATTGCAACTTTGCTTCCCTTTTTGTGGGACTGAGAATTAGTTGGATATTTATTTCTAAATATAAGTTTGCTTCCCTTTTTGTCAGACTTTTAACTTCATCTTTTTCGATTTATGAGTTATTCCTTCTTTTGGGGTCCTTACTAGTATAACCACATACGGCATTTCAATATAATCACAGAAAAGCAAAGATTTCCAGATTGTGCAGTGTTCTTGCCTTCGATTTTCTACTAGTTTACATGTAAATTATACTTAATTACTGTCTTTGCCGTGCTGTATTTTTTTTGTCTGCTCTGTGTACTGAATTTAGTTCTATATGATCTAGTAATTGACATTCAAATGTTCCCTCTATACTCTTATTCTACTGTTTACTGACATTTTCATGTTTTTTTTTTGGTATAAGACATTTTCATGTTATTTCTTCTGTTTGGGAGTGACATGAACTCAGATAGCAATCTTCATGCTACTCTCTTGGGAACTATATGGGCTGTCAAGAAGACAAGCTGATCTCAGCCCATGCACCTCCTGTACTCAAATCAGTCAATGTCAATCTTAAACTTGGTTCATGCTAATTTTGAGCTTTACAAATTGAGCTTAGGGCCAATATGGAAGTTTTCAATCAAAGGCGAGTTTAAGCTCGTCCCAAGTGATGATAAACATATGACAACCCAAACTTTCATTTAAAAAGTTAAACATAGATTGATGGGCCCATCAAGGGGTAGGCCGAAGAGGACATGGATGGAAGTGGTAAGGATAGATATGAAGAATTACAACCTATCTTAAGATTTGGCTTGGGATAGATAGGAATAGAGTGGCAAAATTCATGTTGCCGATGTGAGAACTTGGTCCGGGCGGCACCCTTAACCACGGGGCGTAGCGTGTCAACTAGGGATGTAAATGGGTCCCCGATTCTCCGATTACCCGGAGGTTCCCGCTAAAAATCGGGTCTGGGTCCTTATTTAGGCCCCGATAAGTAAATGGGTCCGGGTCCGGTTTCACCTTGGTTTGGACCAGTGGACCTGAGACCCGGCATATTACCTCAATTTTCATTTTTTTTTCCTAAAAACCTTATTTTTTAAAATATTATTCTCTACCTAGACCCGGATCCGGACCCGTCCCATATATGGTTTTGGTTCCGGAGCCAAGAAACTGGTTCCACCGTCTCCTTAACGGTTCCGATGGTGGACCCGGACCGGAACCGACCCGTTACAACCCTAATGTCAACCACGGGCTTAAAACGGTGAGTCTCCTCTAGCCCGCATCGGAAATATCCAAGTCCCGACCTTGGGCTTATAAGTCAAACTTTGTGTTAACTCCGCATAATGCGTTTTAAAACCGTGCGGCCCCGGAAACCGTAAGAACTCTGTAGTTACGTGCTCGGGCGAGAGCAGTACTTGGATAGGTGACCTCCTGAGAAGTCCCCGCGCGCGCACATGGGCCAAAGCGGACAATTTCATGTTGAGTTTGGCGGGGCTGTGACAGTTGGTATCAGAGCCAAGGACGACTTTATATCCGGTGGGGGAAAATGTGAGAACTTGGTCCGGGTGGCACCCTTAACCACTGGGCGCAGCGTGTGGTGGGGCTTCAAACGGTGAGTCTCCGCTAGCCCACATCGGAAATATCCAAGTCTTGACCCTAGGCTTATAAGTCAAACTTTGTCTTATCTACGCATGAGGCCTCTTAAAACCGTGCAGCAAGATTGAGTTGGAATCCCATGAGCCAAAGCGGACAATATCATGTAGACAACGGGCTCGGGTCGTTATAGCTGACCCCAACATAGTTGGGACAAGGTTTTGATGATGATGATGATGATGATGATGATGATGCATAGTTTACAGCTTAAGAAATTGACTCTAATCATAGGATCTGCATTCATTTGGGTTTTTCTTTTTAGAGATAAAACCCAAGTTTTTATTAAGAAAAATATGTATGATTGCCAAAAACACTATTACAATTGGTACATATTAAATAATAAAATATGTTATGTACAAGTAAAATAAATAGCAGAGGTAATCCACTTCATCAGCTGATCCTACCCCGCTTAGCTGAGATGACAATTCCCATGGGCGAGCTTGGCTCATTGATAGCCTTAGATCAGGACTTTTCATCTTGAGGTCTTGCCTAGCTAGTAATTTGGAGTTTTTATTATGTCAAAGCTCTTTAAACCAACCCTAGGTTGATGGGATGAGGCTAATTGATGATAAATACTTAAATTTAGAGAGAGAGAGAGAGAGAGAGAGAGAGAGAGAGAGAGTATTAGGGGGGTAGTGTGTGTGAAAAAAAGGCTAGATTGATTCAACATTTGCCCCATGACTAGAAAAAGGGGCTTTTTTTTTAGAATTTCTCACATATATATTTATATATCATCATCATCAAAGCTTGGGGTCAGTTATATGAATTATGTTTCTCCATGCCGATCTATCTTGTGTCAAATCCTCACATAAGTTGCACTTCTTCAAATCTATTTTTACTACCTCCATCCACGGCCTCTTCGGCCTATCCCTTCCCTTTGGTGAGCCATCAACTTGTATAGCCGTCCTATAAATATATATATATATATATTAGCAACATTACTTGGACCCACGACCTCATGGTTGCAATAGTGAGCACCTTTGATTGTTTCACGGGCTCGTTGTTGATGATGTTCTGAAGATGCTACGAACAAATTATTTTTAGAAGTATGTATTTGGTTGAAATTTTACTCATATTTTTTAATTATCTGAAGTAGCTATATTGCTTTCGTTTTATGATATGTTTAGTATGGGTATCTGGAGGATAAAATATGGGTTTGATGTACAAGGACAGAGCATAATTGATAATACTTTTCATTTTATAATAACATATTCTGTATGTTATGTTGTATACTATGTTAAATCTTGTATATATACTGCAAAAATAAATGAGTACAATTTGAAAATGGCATTTAATTGGGTATGTTGTATCTCAGTCTTTCTGGACAATCTTTTTGTCTTCGAAGTTCGGCTTATTTTTATTTTTTAATGACATGAATGTTACATTAGTTCCTACCTTTCCATATGACAACTATAATGACCACAATTTCCTACTGTTTCCGAAGAACACTATTACCAATTAGCATATCCTGCACTTTTATAAACTCTTGGCACACTCCTGTTTTCTCCGAATCTGTAAGAGTATATATCAGGGTAATATAGTTTATTAGTTACTATGATTTCTTGGTGATGATCAGTTTTTATTCCAGAAGAGTCATTCGGCAGAATAAGATGTCAGATATCATACTAAAGTAGAATTGTTGCAGGTTTGGCTACAACAATGATGCATTTATGAAGTGGAACCATATGTAGGAAGTCAGATTGCGAAAGATAAAGGAGTAAGGCTTATTGGAAATAAAACTGTGGCAAATATAGAGGTAAATTTTAGCGTAGTGGTACTGGGTATCCTACTTAAAACATGCAGCCTGTAAATTTTGGAAGACATTCTAGCCATTCTGTAGACAGGGAAATGTGCGACTTCACTTAAGGAAGTTCTCACAGTTGCCAATCTACTAATGTGTTAAAAGTTAAATTTTTTATAGAAGCATTAAGAATATTTTTTCTTTTTGCTGGATGTTCTAATTCCAATGTTTTAAATCTTGGCTTATATTTTTAGATTAGAGATTTTTGTTAATCATGTGTCTGAGATACAACTGGAAACAAACAAGGCTTCTTTGGTGTCAAACCTTCCAACAACTGACTTAAGGAGCCTTTTTTTTTTAAAGAAAACTTTAATTGTTTGTTGCACTTTCTGTAATATGCCTGTGAAGTGCATTTGTACTGATTTTAGGCTAGCCTAATATGCCTTGAAACTAGAATTTCATATTCCTAAATACTTGTGCTTCTATGGGAGCAGAAACCGCACATTCTTAAGACGACATTCTGTGAGTGCATTTAAATGTTAGCTTTTTGACCAAATTGCAGGGAACTTGTAAAATGAAATTAACAAGATGGAAGTGAGTGTACCATTAATCCAGTATTTATACTTGCTTTCAATTGTTCAAAGAAGGCAGGGTTTTGTAATATCTGCTAAAGTCCGATGTAGATCTAAATCAAATGGTTTATCTGAAGCCTTAAACCAATGGTCTGTTCTTGGTGACAATCAATCTAACTCTCGATGTTATTTTTCCCTCTTTGCAATACTTACAGTTCCTCTAAGTATTGTTGAAGTTGATTCAATTTATCTCTCTCTCTCTCTCTCGTTCTTGCATCTATCTTGTTTGGTGTTGGTGATTTCAGAACCAAAGTCAAATTGTTCTTAGAATATATCATTGTTAGCTTAGTATTTAGTTTGTCTGTTATTATTATTATTTTTTGAATATTTAGTTTGTCTGTATTGGTTACTGTATTGTCATAATAGCTTTTTTATATTCAAACATTACTGACAACAGGAAAAAGGAAATTGACTGAGCCATCAAGTCCCTTTCCCTCTAAAACATAAATGAACAATTGTTAATTTTGAAGAAAGAAATGTATAGAATCTGCTCTGCTGGGCAGTGTGGTTTCTTTTCTACAATTGGTCAAAAGGTCCTTTGCCTTCTTTGACTAGTTCATAATTATATCAACTGTATTTCATTGTTGATATCAATGACAACTGCCATTTTCTTTGTTTTCGAGATCTGGTTCTGGTACCACTTTTGTCGGCAACTACCTAACTACCTACTACATCCACATGCATTTGTGTGAATGGATAACAGCTACATGCATCAGAAGGGCGATGGATATGACCGTTTATGTGATTATCATTTTACCAATTACCTTTGCTTATAACGTGTTTATATGCAACATTAACTTTTGCATGCTAATCTTTGTTCACCACCTTCTGATTGATTCTTGACTTCTCAGAATAATGACCTCTTAAGTTTATGGTTACAGAAGTGTTTGAACCTTTATGAGAAAAGTATTGTAGAAGGTAAGGGTTTGAAACATGTGGATACTTTCCCAAGTGGTGTACATGGATGATGAGTATGGTCTGGAGGTCGTTGTTGTCATAATCATCATCATCTTCAAAGCCTTACCCAAATCCTCAGATAGGTTGCACGTCTTCATATCTATTGTTATTATTTTCATCCATGTCCTCTTCGGCTTATCAGTTCCCCTTGGTGGACCATCAATCTGGATAGAAAAACTTTTCTTTACCGGCATTGATGCTAGCTTGCATTGGACATGTACAAGCCATCTCAAGCAAATTCATCTTATTTTATCACCTGCTGATGCTATCTCTTAATGTTCCTGAAAGCGTTCATTCGTGATTTCATCTTTCCTAGTTTTACCATACATCCACTTAGACATTCTTACCTCTACTACACTCATTTGGTGCATGTGTTGCTTCTTGATTAGCCAACATTTTGCTCCATAAGTCATAGCTGGTCTAATTGCGGTCCTGTAAAATTTTCCTTTCAATCTTGTTGGTATGCACTGATCATATGATGAAGTCTATAAGTACTCTGTTATAGGCTTTCTCTATATTAAGTCTGTAAGTACTCTGTTATAGGCTTTCTCTATATTGATGAAGACCATATGAACTCTTTTATCTGTGTTATTTCACTAATTACGTAAGTGACAAGACAGCTTTCATAGGTGACCTCCCCGGCAAAACCAAATCGATTTTTAGATATCTTGGTCTTTTGTGTTAAGTTTTTGTTTCATTACTCTCTCCCATAGTTTTCATAGTGTGATTCATAAATTTAATCTCACGATAGTTGGTACAACTTTGTATATCTCCTTTGTTCTTATATATAGGTACTATAACATTAATTCTCCATTCATCCAGCATTTTCTTTATTATTATTTATTAATATCTTATTAAAGAGCCTAGTTAACCAAATTCACTCAATTTCTTCTAAACATTTCCAAGCCAGTATTGGAATGTCATATGACTTTGTCTTCATTTGTGTCAATGCTTTCTTCACTTCTATTACCCTAATTCCAAGTAAAAAGTATGTCCCGCGAACAAAGTATCATCTCTCTTTCTTATGCCTCCTATAGAATCTTTATTTAAAATTTTGTTAAAATATTCTCTCGACCTTTCTTTATAATAGTTGTCCTTCACTAAAACCTTTTGGTCGTCGCTCTTCATACATTTGACAATATCTAAGTCCATATTTTTCCTTTCCCTCATTTTTGCAAGCTTAAAAATATATTCCTTTCATTCTCTTGTTTCCAACTTATTATGTAGGTCATCATGTGTTTTTGAACTTTGCATCACTTAGTACTTTCTTTAGCTCCTTTCTTTGCCTTATGCATTTCTTAACTTTTCATATTCTTAATTCTCTGCCAAACTTCCACCACCAGGTTTCTTTAAGACAGTGTCTTTTCCCATTCGACTCACCAAGCACCTCTTTTGCAACCGTCTTGATACAATCAATCATTTGATTTCACATCACCGTAGTTTCTCCCCACAAATTCCATTCTCTCTCCTCACTTTATCCTTAAATATTGTTGCGCTTTGTCCTTTCAAATCCCCACATCTTGTTTTAGGACACTTTTTATTTATTTTTAATCCAAATATCTAAAACTACTATCCTATATTGTGTGCACAAACTCTCTCGTGGAATACCTTAAAGTTCTTACATGCTAGTCGGTCATGTTTTCTAACTAAAAAAAAGTCTATCTGGCTCCTCTCTTATCGGTTGTTTTAGTTCCACTCTTATAGGTAATTAAATGCTCCTCTCTCTTTTTAAAGTTGTTGTTTGCTATTGCAAGTAGGGGTGCACAAAAAATCCGTCGATCCGGAAATCCGATCCGATCCGATCCGCTAATTTTTATCCGATCCGAAGGTAAACGGATTGGTGACGGATTGAAAATTTTGTAATCCGTTAATAACGGATCGGTGGCGGATTCAATCTGATCCGATCCGTTGACATTAAATATAAATAAAAAAATATAAGGGGTCTAAATATAAATTAAGATGTCTCAATTTAAAATAAGAAAAAAAAAATAAGGGATCAAAATGTGATTTTTTTACAACATATTTGAATTTTTCTCTTAAAATTTGATTGAACGGATTAATCTGATCCGATCCGATCCTCCACGGATCGAATTTTAACATCAACGGATTGGTGATGGATTCCAAATCCGTCAATCTGTAGGTAACGGATTGGTGACGGATTTGGCCCAATCCGCACCAATCCGATCCGTGTACACCCCTTATTTGCAAGGTCAAATCTTGTTCCCAAATTATTTTTTATTGTTTCTTTATAATTGGTGTGTGTGTGTGTGTATTATCGGTTAACTATAACTATTTCAAAAGGGGTTCACACATTTTATTACTGACACACATATAGGGGTACATTGATAGTGACACACCTTAGGAGTTCTTTTTAAGTCATCTTTGAGTAATTCTCTTTTATGGTATGGAAGTGTTATTTAGGTTGATTACAACCTTACAAGGTATTGGAGCATTGAAGTGGTCTTCCAGATATTATATATTAGACTGAAGACCTTATTGTGTTGATTGACCACAAGGCTGACATGGATGGGCCATATGGTCAAAGTGCCAAACTGGGTCAGAACTATGGGCATCTGAATGCCGTTGGTTTTTAGAATTTGTTGATGATTTGATTCAATTCAAAGGAGCCAGTTGAGGTATGTTATGCTCATCCCCCTCCAAAAATCCCGAAAAATTAAGTTTCCAAAAATCTAGTTGCACAATCTTTCTGGAAGTCTTTTGTCTGTTTTCTTTACTGTTGGAAGTGTGTTCGAACAATCCTGAGATATTGGATCGGCTTTCATTTGATTTGGTTTAGTTTTAAAGAAGGTTGGTATCTTTTTCTCCTTAGTACTTCAGCCCAAAACCCTTTCCCATTTCCACTTCCTGGGTTGTTCTGGACTGTTTTAAAAATATGAGTTGATATAGACTGCGCAATTATTAGCCAATCTTAGCATGTGCTGTTTCCAGTGATCAAAACCTCAGGCCTTGATGAAATTGACAGCTTTCGGCATATATTTAGTTTTTCTGGTTGGATGACATTAGAAATATATATATATATATGTATATCTTTTTGGTCATATTGATGAATTGATAGTAGTTTGGTTGGATCATGGATGCCTCAGCAATAATCCGTTAGTACCACTTCATTGATCATGTTTTTGATGGCTTTTCTTGCTTTGGTAAGACTCCTGATTGGTTTTGGTATTGTTCCGATGGTTGATGTTAAAATGAAGGATCTGTTGAGGACTGATCTACTATAGTTCCTGTTAAGTATAGGTTTCTTTCAGCTGAACTTGGCATCATTACAATTGTTGAAGACTACATCATTCCTACCCATGCCCTTTGTAGCAGTGCCAATAATGACCAAATTCAGGATCTCCTGTCTGTATTAGTCAACTTAAGAGTGGACTCTT
Organism: Litsea cubeba; assembly: GCA_012931725.1. Taxonomy (NCBI): domain Eukaryota; kingdom Viridiplantae; phylum Streptophyta; class Magnoliopsida; order Laurales; family Lauraceae; genus Litsea; species Litsea cubeba. The sequence continues at coordinate 113,620,564 of CM022947.1, read as the reverse complement.
CAGCTATCAGATTATCATATGATTAGGTATCATCCCATCACTACGGGTGGCAGTGGCTTTGTATCCAACCTATGTACATCTCAATTTTATTAGGCTTGGCCATGGAAACGTAACTGATGAAGTCATGCCTCGCTTCTAAGATGGTGCGTGTCTACTCTCTCTCTCTCTCTCTCTCTCTCTCTCTCTCTCTCTCTCTCTCTCCGTGAACTTGGCTTTCCACTCTCTAAACCATTTTTGTGTATTGTGAAAATTGAGCAACAATCTGTAATCTATGGCACTGTTAATCCTGTTTTCACTACTGGCGAAACATATAAAACTAAGGTTTCGTTTCCCCAAAAAAAGAAAAGGAAAAATTGGAATGGGGTAGGGGTGACTTTTGGTAGGGGTGACTTGGCTTTCAAGGTTATCAAGACGCTTCGTAGTTTTTATTCAAGATCTTGGCATTCCACTCTCCAAATCATTCACATCATTATCATCAGCATCAACAAAGCATTTTTTCAACTATGTTGGGGTCAACTAAATGAATTATGTTTCGCCGTTCCAGTCTTTTGTGGTCCAAATCCCCGGATAGTTTACTTCCATTCATTTCCTCTTCGGCCTACCCCTTTTCCTTCTGTTGTCAATTGTCATCCACCTGCATAAAAAGACTTTTGCTTACTAGCATCGTCATTGGCTTTGGTTAGACATTTCCAAACCATCTCAAATGAGTCTCTCTTAATTTATCATCCATTGATGCTATCCCAAAATGCTCTCGAATGCACTTGTTTCTGATTCTATCTTTCTCTTACCACACATCTATTTCAACATTTTCATCTCATCTACACTCATTTTTTGCATGTGTTGTTTCCTAATTGGTCATCCTTTTGCTCTATAGATAACTATTCTAATCGTTGTTTTGTAAATTTTTTTGTTTAATCTTGTTGATATGCGCTGAACACAAAGCATTCCATTAGCACGTATCCACTTCAACCATTCAACTCTTTATTCTACGTTTGATGTCCTCATCATTACTAATTATAGAGCTAAAAAGGAATCATTTTGTGGTATCTCTTGAGCTTTAGTTCTCACATGAGTTACATCTCTTTGCACATCCACATTGAAGTTGCAATTTATTCATTCCATCTTTTTACGACTTGTTTTAAATCCTCCCTTCATCTCTTAAGTTTTGCATTTATACAATTTCTTGATAAGGGGTCATATCAAAAGTACACATTCGAAATTCCCTCCTTTTTTTAAAAAAAAAAAGGTCAAAAAGCAACCTCCTTTCTCCACTAAATGACAAAGAAATATCCTCTTTTTACACAAAAAATAAAAAACATTCCCTATCGAACAACTAAAAACAAAAGACCATCATAACCCCTTATATTTTATTGTCTCTTGATTTGATGCTTCACCTCACTTTACTTCAATTAACCATAAATCCAAACACGCAATGTAAACTTATGGTGACGGGAAACTAACCCATTTCTCCACGGTGGTGCTCACACTCATTACCGTTCCCTCAATACATATTTTTAATGATGTTCATATAACCTCTTGAGACACTTCTTTTATCTAAAACCTACAAAACCAAATCTCTAGGTCACTTGTTGGCTTTGTCTATATCACTGAAGACCATATGAAGATTTTTCCTCTTCTCTCAGTTTTTTCCCCTTAATTGTCTAATTGCAAAGATAGCTTCCATAGTTGACCTCTCCCTGGCATGAAACAGAATTTATTTTCAAATATCTTTGTCTTTTGTGTAAGTTTTTGTTCCATTACTCTCTCCAATAGTTTCATACTATGATAAGTTGAATCGCAAGATAATTTGTGCAACTCAGTATATTTTCTCTATTCTTGCATTAAGGTACCACACATCTTTGTCCTTAATATCTAATCGAAGAGCCTGATTAGCCAAACTCATTCAATTTCTCCTTGGTATTTCCATGTCTCCATCAGAATGCCATCTGTCCATAGCCTTTCTTGTCTTCATTCTTGTCAATGCTTTCTTCACTTTTGCTATCCTAATTTTTGCGATAGAAGATATCTCCTGCCAACAAAGTATCATCTCTTGTTCCTAAACCCTTTTATAGATCTTCATTTAAAAGTTTGCTAAAAATTATCTCTATCTTTCTTTAATAACACCGTCCTGTATTAAAACCTTTTAGCAGTCGTTCTTTATGCATCTAATATGGTTTCGGTCTCTACTTTTCCTTTCCTTCATTTTTGCAAGCTTGAAAACATCTCTCCTTCTTGTTCCCATACTTCTTATATAGGTAATCATTTGCTTTGGACTGTGCATCATTTACCAATTTCATAACTTCTTTCTTTGCCGCCTTATGTATTTCATAATATTAGAGTCTTATTTCCTATTCTTCTAGCCAAACTTTGTAACATCATCTTTTCTCTCGAACAACTTCCTAAGCCTCTACGCTCCATCACCTAAACTGTTCACATATCCTGTGAAAACATATTGAAGTGAGTTATTTCACCAAACATTTTTCTGATTCACCGAAGATGAGTATTATTAGCCGGCAGGATTTTGACATCTTTTGTAACTACTGCAAGCTATAGTTATATTAGTCTCATCATAACCTCTCTCTCTCTCTCTAAACCACAGCTCTCCTCTCTTACATCATCCTACGGAAACTTGGCATTCCACTCTTTATGTTCTCATGTATTGTGAAAATCAAGCAACAGTCCACATCACTGCTAATCCTTTTTTTAACTAGTAGCAAAACATGTCAAAGTGAACTGTAGTTTCACCAGAAACAACTTTTTTTTTCTTTTTTTTTATCTGTTTTACTAGATAACTAGTATTAGTTGGGAGGATTTTTGACACCTTTTATAACTGCTACAGACCAGTTATACGCTGATCTCATCATAGCAAACTTGGCATTCAAATCTAAACTTCCCTCTTGTATTGGGTAAAAAGGAGCAACAACCCACGTTTCTGCCAATCCTTATTTTCACTAATGGGGAAACATACCAAAAATGAATTTTCATTTCTCCAGACTCTTTTCTTCCCCTGATCTGTTTCACCATAGACAAGTATTAGTCGTGAGGATTTTGACACCTTTTGTAACTTATACAAACCAGTTGTACTCTCATCATAATCCTTTCTTTTTGTTGGCCATCACCCTGGCTGGCAGGTCAGCCATATGGTTCTCAGGGGAGCATAGCAGAGCTGGAACCCTATCTCGCTTGTGGATGATATGGCTAACCGGTGCACCATGGTGTCCTTGGCTAATCAGAATCTTTTATTGATTTCATTGTTTGTTGTGAATGTCTACGAGATCTCATTTGTAAATCGGAACTGCTTACCACACATTTTCCGAGTTAGGTAAACATGAGACATATTTAACATCTACGGTAACACACATAAACCTTAAGGCGGCCATGGTGGGTTTAATTCTGATTGAAGTGAAGTTTTACCGAGAGAATACGGAGGCTAAGGATACTTTCAGTTATATAGATCTAATAGGCAGGTCCTACTAACAGATTATAGGCTTTGGCCTCAGAGGAATCTGGATTCTTCATTGCCAACTATTGCTGATACCATTGCATTGGACATTTGTACCTTCTTGGATCCTGAAACCAACACAATTTTCTGTAGATGATTTTTAAAATAGGATTGTCATAGTTTGTGAGCCATTGGTTCTTTCAAGTCCTTAGAATGTTATCGATCCAGTCTAAAGTAAAAAAACTGACAATAAAAAATTAGGCCCTTTTTTTTCTCTAGTCTACCATAGATTAGACTATTGGCAACATTTAATGGGATTAAATTTTAAGAAAGGAATTCCTTTGAGCCTTGTTGGGTTTGGTAAGGTAACGAGCCTTGCTGTATTTAGTAGGTCTAAGGGCCTAACAAACTTATTCTATTTTGAAAAGCAGTAGAGAACTTCTTGTGTTGAGATGGGACCATTGTCGCAAATGGTTCCCGGGAAAATGTTGCTTTAAGAAAATGACTATTTTTTTGGGTGTAAATGTAGTTGAAAGTAAACTTGTTTTTGAAAATCAGTATCAATTCAATAATTTAAAGTACTAAAGCATATGTGTAGAGTTTTTATTTTTATTTTTTTTTCTATTTGAAAATTTCCCAATTTTTATTAAATTTTGGTAATAATTTGAAAATGATGGGACATCGATGATGTTTTCAGGTGAATATCGTGATATTTTATTACCATAGTTTTTTTTTTTTTTTTGATAAATAATTTTATACCATAGTTGATGTGTGTAATTGTGGACTTCGCATGGAATTAAAGAAATGTCAGGTTGGGTTTTGGTATTTGATAAGGGCATTTTTGTTGTTTATTGGCCCAAATAGCCCATAGGAAATTGGATAAAAGAAAAACAACATTAGTCAAAGCGTTCCTTAGGAAAGGATTGATTTAGTCGATGTTTTTTCCTAGGTCGTCTCTTAGAAATAAGGTATTGCCATTGCGTTTAAGTGCTGAAAACTGCTAAAAAGTTTTCAGTACAGGTAGGTGGATGATCAATTTTTTATTTTTTATTTTTCCCTGCTTGACATGTGTTAAGTAAAATTCTTAAGATATCACTTGTAACACGACCCGCAAATGCACAAGTTTCCATGGATTCAAAAGAAATTTTCACCCCCATCACCATCGAACAAATCTAGCCCCCTAGCCTTTCCCGGCAGTTTCACCTTTTACTCTCTTCTCTAGATTCTGTTTTAAGGTAAAATATTGTCCAACAGTTACTGCAGATGGACAAAAGCCTTACTTTTAACAGATTGTTTTCTTTTTCTTTTTTTTGGAACTCAACTTTCAACGGTAATAAAAGGCTTGATTGTACAGAATTTCAGAATACAAGCAGCTCTTTCATCTCCAGTGGAATTTAAAAGATAATAACAACCATACTATAAGACATTCCCTCTTTTAAGTATGGCTGTGTACGGTGCAAGACCAAGCATGCTGAGATAAATGGCTCTCCACTGCAAACCCTGTATTTTTCTCATGATTCTTACACAATGATTCATAAGACCATAAAATATTCAGATTAAGGGGAACCTCCTAAAAAAGATCTCATGATTCTTGCACAACGATTCATAAGACCATAAATACCATAAAATATTCACCCTATTCTCTATACAGTATAAAACTTCCAGCAAGAAAAAAAAAAAAAAACCCATAAAAAAGCATTTTCCAAGGGAAATACAATATGATCTGATTTAATTTACCTGTACTGAATGTATAGTTATTTGGTAACACCACCATCCAAATAAATGAAATCGTACTAATTCATGTCTTGAGAAACCTAAACAGTGGATGCAACAGAAAAGGAATAATAATCACACCATTGCAATTGCCAGATGCCACTACTATCTAACAAAATGCAATGCTGGGGGAATATAAGCTATTCCTGTCCGTCCTGCTAACAGAAGCTGTCTTATTCATTGTACCCTTTCTTTCTCCTGTGTAAGCCTTGCTTGAGGGAAAAGGCTTTGGTCGAAAATATGTAGCATAAGCATGCCAAAAAAGAATCAATACACGAAATAGGCATAGGGAATAGGGATACTAGTCCAGAGCAGCTTTCCTTCGGCCAGTAATTGGCTTGGGCAAGCCATCAAAGATGGGCCTAGTAATGGCTGCAGTTGATAGGCCCTGCAAGTCCGGTTTTAAATTCCATTTGGAAGTTGACCTGCCATCTTCTGGGTCCTGCAAATTTGATGTACTGCTTGATTTTCTAACTCCAAAAAGACTGCCTGTTGGGAAAGACTCTACCATTGGGACCGAATTAATGCGACCTGAATCAGCATCTGCCACCAGGGAGGCACGGCTCGCTGACTTGGGCCTTAGAGCTAGACCTTTTCCTGTTATTCCAGAGAACCCACCACTGCTATCTTCCTTCAACAATAATTCAGTCATTGGAGAAGCTGGACCGAGATCCAATTTATGACGCCTCCAAACAGGCTTTTCATTTGATATCTCCACCTCACTATCCCCAGAATCAGCAACCACCATGCTGACTGGTTCTCCATTTTCAAATGAAAACCCATTTGCTAGGCTTCTAGACCTTGGTGGCCAGCCTGTAGGGGGTGATGATTTTGAAGGCCTCTTGTCTTCTAGGTCTTGAGCTCTGTTTGTCTTGTAGACTGCCATCTCAGTGCCTTCTGCTGCACCTTTCTTATTCAAAGGTGTGAGGCCATAGTAGCCATGCAAACTGCTCATTGCTGGAGAAACTCTGCACGGTGTGGATTTCTTCAGTGACTGGAATGAATTTAATATGTCAACATCAAAGCGGTGGGTTGGGGTCTGTTCGGTACTTTGATCTCTGCAATTAATTCCAGAATGATTAACCATGTCAGCAATCATGACCCCTCAACAGTCCGCACTTGTCAAATAGAAATTGCATGTTTGAATCAAGGTAACCAAGCATGGGCAACCATACGGCATTGTCATGAACTAATATGCATGCATATAACAATGATGTAAGAATCATACACTCAGTATGATCAGAAAAAAACATTTGAGCCAACGTGTTGGGGATTGAATCCTGACAATCAAAGATAATGCCAATCATATTTATATCTCTAAATCTGAAATCCCATTGATAATAAATATCAAGACTGAAATCATGCATCAAGAATAGGCAAGCATACGGCGGCATTGTCATGAACTAATATGCATGCTTATAACAGTGATATAAGAATCATAACTTCAGCATGATCAGAAAACATTTGAGCCAACAAGTGATGGGGATAGAATCCTGACAATAAAAAATAATGCCAATCATATATCTCTAAACCTGATATCCCATTAAAAATAAATATAAAGACTGAAATTATGTATTCATTATGACTAGACGGGCACATACCACATAATTGCATCTTAGATGAAAACATCACTAGAAAGGTCAGTCTCAGATTACAAGTTGCTTTAATCTTTGAATGAAGTGTCCTGGACTGTTGCAGATATGACGTCTTTTAAATTTGTCAAGGCAAAGCTAAAATCACAACTATTACCCTGGTCACAAATTATCCCCATTTGTCCAGATGAATACTCGCACAACACACAAGTGAGAGCTTTATAATATCAAATCTCACTACTTTGTTAGCAAGTTCAATGAAAGCCCACAAAAAAGAATGGCAGAACCGAAAAACAAGTTATTTGCTGTCAAATTCATTTGGGTAGTTCAAGCTTCAAAAGTGGAATTCAAACCAAGCAATGATGACTATAGTGCCTATGCATTCTATTTCTGTTGTCTATTGGCAAATATATATATATATATATATGACACAGCATGGAATGCCAATTAGCAACTTGTTAACATATGAACTGGCATATTTTTGGAACTTCATGACCCACAAGGTAACTGTAATTCATAAAACTCACATGGAAGTGTCTCTGTCACCAACAAGGTAAACAGTAATTCAAAAGGAATTGACATAACACAACATGGAATGCCAATTAGCACCTTGTTAACATGTACAAAAGTCATGTAACTTTAACTGGTGTATTTTTTAAAGTTCATAACTGTAATCCGTTAAGGGAAATTCTATTTGCACCCATATTTTTTGCTGAGCACACCCACATATGTACAATCCCTGTAAATTTTTTTCATAGAGGTGGGTGTGCTCGGCAAAAACAGTGGGTGCAAATAGAATTTCCCATCCGTTAAAACTTGCATGGAAGTGTATCTCTGTCACCAACAATTCTAGGAAGTTTTCATAATAATCAAAATTCAAAGCATTGGGTGGGAAATGAAGCCTTCATCAGTTGGGAGAAACAAAAAGAAAACAATGAGTATGATATTTATGATGCATAGAACCCTACCTTGACACTTGCAGTTTTCATTCACACATTAAAGTTAGCTAACTCCAATGTCTTAACAAGAATTGGGAAATTCAGTCTGTCATCAAATATTAGCTCATTCACATGTCCCAACAAGAATGAGTTATCTCAATCTGTAAGCTTGTAATGGCCACTTTTTCATTGCTTCAAGCCTGTTTGGATTATCTTCCATAGAAAAATGAAATGTAACTAACTAAATTTTATCATCAAACTAATGCCCAAAATACAATGTAGAACTCTGGTCACTCAAGTGGTTTTCTATTATACAAATACAACCACCAGAAGTGAAAAATAGAGAGAGAATGACAGAATGAGTGATTTTAGAAATGTGAAATTTTTGAAAAGGAAGGGGGCCAGATGCTGGAAAGAGATCTGATTTCCACTCAACTGAGCTTTCTCAAAAGCCATCAAACTCATTGAATCATGAAGAATGCCTCTTTGGTATAACATAAGAAATGAATAATAATAATAATAAAAGCATAATCAGGATATCCACCAGAACTAAAGAACACATGTGCATCAGTTGCAAAAACAAGGGGGAAGAAAGACAGACTTGGTGACTGAATCTCCCATAATCAAGTGAGATTATTTCAACAATTAAAAGAAAATTTCCATAAATATTGAAAATGTAAGAGCATGTCAATACCCAGGACCAGCTGAACCATTTGACAGTATTGGAGATGGTGGATGCCTTCCTGGTAGAGGTATCTGCAGTGACTTGAGGGCATACATCTGAAGATCTGTCACCAAGCCATTCATTCGCTTAATGTCTGCAACCTAAAGCACCACACAGAAAACCAATTACATCCAAGAAAGGAAAATCAAGCATATCGAAAGGATGAAGACAAGATGATGATGAGAGAGAGAGAGAGAGAGCGCTCAAATGAGAACCGCTGCATAAAAGAACCATGTGGTGTTATTTATTTTGGGGACCACTAGACCCACCTAAGATCAACTTACCTCCTCCATAAACACTAACCCCATGAATTACCACAAGCTGAAATTTAACACTGAAACCAAAAAAAAAAGGGCAAGGCTTTTTAAAATTATTAAACTTGAGGGCTATAAATCAGAGGGTTAAGATGATCTGATGTGGTTGATATTTTGCACAACCCTAGGTCTTGTTGAGATATCCTCAACTCTACTATGATTGGCATGGCCAACAACCCTAGGTCATATGGTGTGGACTTTGGACCATAGTTACCTGATTCAGTCTAACCACAGCCGAATTTCATACTGTTCGAATCGAACAATACGGGATTCGATTCGTTGGAGTCAGGGTTTTCAAAACTCTCCGGTTCGAAGCAATTCGTTCCTATATGAAAAGGTGGTACAAGAAGAATAAATGCCCAGAACTAGAAGACGAAGGAAAGGAAGACACTCAATGGTCTTCATGAAAGTAGGAAGGCGAGCCTCTCTCCCGACAAGTGTCTTCTCATCACCTGTCAAGTGTCTTCCCATGAATCCCATCACAAAGTTATTGAAGAGTAGAGTACAGCACGTCAGCACCCAATTTGTGAGACTCATTGTGTGGCCCACCCAATTAGAAATCAAAACTAAAGAATATGAAACTTCTTTTATATATACAAAAAGGATTTAGCTAAATTTCATCTTAAAAAGAGTTGGGCCCACGGTAAGATTAATCACTCATAAACTTGTGAATACTATAATACAAAAAAAAAATTATGTAATTTATACCAGTCAATTTAATGATGAAACCATATTTCAAGAATACTTATTAAGTGGTAAATATTTTGACCTAGTTAGATTTCAAAAGATGGGCCCCAATTTAGAGCCTCATGAGTTTTGATGGAGTCTTATCTCTCAATTTTTCTATATTTCATTTTTTTTTTTTTCAATTTCCTTCACTCCATCCTCTTCGTGCTATTGTGTGAATCTTTGAAATTCTTGTGGAAGCCAATAAGACGTCTCTTACTGTATCTGTATTAAATATTATAATAGATACAGTAATTTCTATTCATCCATCATTGGGGCCCATTTATAAAATCCAAACATGTATAAAAATTAGTGTTCCCAAGTTACTTGATGGTGGGCCATCTCACACAAATCTGAGTTTGTATTAGATTTGATTAAATAATAAATTTATGATTTTACCCATTTATTTTTGTATATTCGAATTCGCCGAACTCGAATTGCGAATTAAGCGAATCGAAAACGAATCAAATGAACCTGCCCCATCAAATTTTCGAATCGAAGCAAGCATCGAACTGTGAACTACGAATTCAAATGTGAATCCAGCGAATTGCGAATTAGGTAACTATGCTTTGGACACCAACAGCAAGTCTTTAGAATCTTCTTTTAGTTACACTCTGACATGATTGGCCAGTTATAAGGTCCACCAACAGTGGAAGACTCAACTGGTGTACAGAACTGGACTGTTCTCCTATAAGGTAGAATGCAGATATTGAGAAGGAGAAGACGATTATGGAAGGTAACCTGGTTTTACAAATTGGATATACATGTTTAAAAAATAAATAAATAATAAAGAAAGACAAGTTTCACCAAGCTCATAGTGAGTACTTGACTGTCTTTGTAATACATACAGCATCACTGTGATGATCCCAATCCTTAAAAACTCTAGAAACACATAAATGTTTCTAAGAAGCATTAAAAAAAAATCATCCAAGGGCCTCTTTGGAACTATAGTATATAATACTAATAAGAGCTAGTCAGATTAGCTCTAGAACAAATAGCTCTAATTGTTAAGTTCTATCACATTATCTTTTGCTAAAAGTCTAAATAAAAAGCTCTTTTTTTCACATCAGTATGTTTGGTAAACATGTAAATAAGATATTATCAAAGGGGCATTTTTGTCTTTTCAAAAATGAAACTTTAACTAGAGGAAAGGATTATCACAATTGGGTGATAATTGGAAAAAAAAAGAAGCATAATCACGCCAAAGGATGGAGTCTGTAGTTGATCTGTGTATAAGGAGAGCTTCACTTTCCATTAGGCTTGGAGGGAGTTGAGTTATGGTTTTTAAAAAGAGATGATGTAGAAAGAACAAAATAAAAAAGAAAGAAAGAAAGAGGGTATTTAAGGAATATATCCATTTTACCATGAGCATTTCTTTTGAAAGAGCTTGAGGGATTTCAAGAAGGGTTTTTGTCAAGGGGGTTTTTGTCTTTGAAAAGAAGATGATGATGTAGCAAAAGAGAAAAAAATATAAAATGGTATTTAAGGTAACCCATTTTATAATAGGCATATTTGTTCGAAACTTATGTAAGTGAACCTGTTAAGCCTCTTACTCCTATTGAGGAAAAAACACTTTTTAGAGAAATAACTGAAAACCACTTTTTCGTTAGGAGGCTTTGCCTTTGCTTCCAATTCAATTTGAACTCTAATTAGAGTCTTACTAAAGTGCCAAACACGCTAAAATGTGAATGAGCTCTAAAACTCAAAATAAGTTCTTAAGTTTAAAGTTTCCAAATGCCCCATGAGATTAATTTTCAAATCCATGCTTCGGTTATTGGTATGGCCCTCTGATACCAACTTTTCTGTTGTAATTTTCTCTCTATATATATATTTATTGGTGAAATAATATTTCGTTGTTAGTTTTTTCAAAGGAAAAAAAAAGTTTCCTAATCAAAATTAAAGAAAATCCTATTTTTCAGATATAAAGTGGGTCATTTATAAACTCCACCCTGTTCATGAATAAGTCAAGCCCCAAGTGAGCTCAAAATGAGCAGTTTCACAACCAACATTGATATTCACCAAAGTCCATTATTTCGTAAGCAACCATACTTGCACACATCCGCTATACATACTCAAAACCAACAATATTGTAACATGCAAGGCAACCACCCATATAGAAAGACAATATCCCACAATATCACACTGATTGAAGTCGCCAAATAATCTTTAACTGTGATTAAAGGGGTAGCACAAATGAGTGCTTCAAGAAAAATAAATTTGCACTTCAAATTCTCAAGTATAACCCAGCTTTCAAGAAGATGGAATTTGGATATTACAAATGCCAAAAGTGATATCTCATAAGCAAAATTTTAAGAAATTCTACTAATTAAATAGGAAATCGCACACACTTTGTGTTATGTACCTAAACAATAGGCTAAAATCCCCAGGACTGATGGAACACGTCAAAATTAAGTCTTATAACCATTTAGGACCTTAACATACCACCACGCTACTGTAGCCGACGTACTCGGCGGCTCTCACTCTGGCGGAAGGTTGCCCTTTCCCCTCTTAGGATGGCTCACGCTCTTCTCGAGGTAGTCCTCTCAGCGGCAGCTTTTTCTCTATTTTTTTAGCCGGCTCTCACTCCACTCCACTCCACTTGTCGTGGCAGATGGAACACATCAAATTAAGTCTTATAATCATTTAGGATCGTAACACTTTGCTATCAGAAATTCCCTGGTTTAGGCACCAAGGGGAGGCCAATAAGGACTTCTAATAAAAAGTATCAATAAGATTCCACGGTGACAGAAAACATAGGCCTAAACATGAATGAAAGAAGTAGAAGAAGGCGCTACAGAGATTTGGATCTAATAACAAAGCAAATAAATACATACGTACAACAAGAAATCGATTTTTAGTTCGAAACTTACCTCGACGCCGTACTTGATCGCGAGGCCGGCTAGGGTATCCATCTTCGAGACCTGATGCTCGATATAATTCACGCCTGGAACCATAGTCATGTGATTCGATGCCGAAGAACCAGATCGTCTCGCAACAACTCCATCTACTACCGAATCGTCCGAAAAGATCTGAAGATCCCCATTCCTCTTCTGCATCTTCCTAGCCTGGATCTCATCTCAGACAACACTCTCTCTCAACAAAACCCTAGGTTTCGCTTTCCAAAGAAAAACATCCGTTTTCCCAACTGGAAACCTAGAAACCTATGAATGACGAGATTTCTCACTCGATTTTTCACAGATTGGGATTTTCGAAAGGAGGATTCGACGGAGATTTGCGTGAATGATCAAGATCGTTTGCGGAAAGAGATATTTTCATAAAAAAACAGTGGGAATTTGGAGAGAACTTTCCATCGAATCGCTAGATTGGGGAAGATTTAAGCCCGATAGCTCGATTCAGGAATGGATTTCGCTTCAATTGAGAGAGGAAAGAGAGGAGAGAGACGCGGCTTTCTGCTTGTTTTCTACTTCAAGTACCTTCCTCCTCAAAGCCGAGGAGGTGCTTTTAAGTAGTCTTGACACGGTTGATAGCTGGAGGACTCGTGTATGATCTCAGTAGCTGATTTTTTTATTATAATTTTAAAATATCGCCAGTTTATTTCGTCTTATTATAACCGCGAGAAATTTTTTCGTTGTTTGGCATAGGACCACGGTTTGCATCCGAAGATTGTAAATTTAAAATTATACTACCATATTAGAGTTACAGGGGAGTTTATCATACTTTTTTCTGGACCCGGAGGAATTCGTCCAGCTCAAAGGATTGGGACCCTTTAATAGTAAAAAAAAAAAATTAATTTCATCTTATTATGAAATGTAGGCCCATTTTGGATGTAATTTACTGGATAGGCTTTAGAGGAAGTTTAAATTTCAATCTTATTTGATGATCTTCATGCTCAATTTTGAACTCTTGAATTTGGTGTTTTTGATTTTACTTTTACTTTATAGTGAAATAGAATGATAGTTAATTATTGAATATCTCATGAGTAGATGGCTTAATCAAATATAAATATCTCGCGAAGGTTGATGGATTAACAAGGCAAGGAAGAGCAACTTTCATGCCAATCTTAGAATTGTCATGTTGTCCTTATGGGAAGGTAATTGTCAAGTTGTCCTTGTGAAAAGGTTAGAGGGGAGATGCACTGATCTATCTATTGTTTGGTTGGCAGTACACTTCACTTACATACTTCATTTTTTTTAAATTAACAATTGGGAAAGTAAGGAAGTACACATTATGCTTTTTTTTTTCTTTTTTTTCTTTTTTTTTTATGAGAGTAAAATTCTATTTGGATACTTAACTTGTGGCATTGAGGTGTAGGTTAATGGCCTACTATAATACAAAAGGTTTATTAGTTTAGTTTACATAAAACTACAAATAATACTAGTAGTCGGATTAAAGAAATTGAAACTAAATGATAATTTTTAAATTAATAAACAGTTCGTCGACCTCTTTGGTAAATTCACTTTACTAGTAAAGTGAGGTGAACGCTTATATTTTTTTTATCAAAAAAAGTAAAAAAGTTACTTTTCCAAACCACTAAATGACAAAAAAATAATTTAAAATGGAAAAACTACCGAAAAAGTCCCCTTAGTATGTCATTGGTAGGATGACAACCCATTAGGAGTTTAGAGACGGGAGGAGTCCTTTGGGTGTGTTTTAGTCTCTTTTTTTTTGTCATTTAGGACATTGTCGATATCGACCACTCTATACAGGTTGTTATTGATTTGCAGAACTCAAATAAAAAGTAGGGTTTTCTTTGTTTGTTGCTGGTACTGCTCTAGAGTGGTGGATGTGGCTAGGGGAGGCAGGGAGATGGATGATATGAAGAAATAGAGGGCGGCGATCATAAGGTCGTCTTCGTCGGAGGAGGAGGGATCGCCATGGAGGGAGGGAGGAAGATGAGGGAGAAGGGAGGAGGGGAGACAGAGCCAAAGTTGTAGGAGGAGAAAAGTTGTAGGAGGAGAAGAGGAAGAGGGCACAGGCCTATAGGTGGTGGGGGAGGGAGGGGATGAGTGCAGGGACCTGCAGATCCAAGGGGAGTGAGAGGAGGCGAGGTTAGATGATCCTTAGGTGAATTTGCAGATTCAACGTTAATGTCGTCTTCTTTTTTTTTTTTAATTCACGATATTGTCGATATTGATAACTTTTATTTGTTCCAGTAGCTGCTGACTTACAACTTTTAATTCATCCTACTACGAAACTAGTCGATATCGACAACTTAATGTTGTCGCTATCGACAACTTTTATCTGTTTCAGCAGCTGCCTACTTACAACTTTTAATTCATCCCACTGACGAAACTAGTCGATATCGACAACTTAATGTTGTCGCTATCGTCAACTTTTATCTGTTCTTGTGAATTCCGAAGGCCGTGGAAATGACAACAACTGCATCAAACAGCTTCATGCAATTCATAATAAACAACTCCTTTATCAATCCACCCCCAACATAGCAAAAAAAACCCCACCCCCCTTCTATTTCTTCTCCTCTTCGGCAGCTGCTGACAACCTGCTTGTCACTCATTTATCAATCATTCTATATACATGCATTCAACCATTCTATATACATGTGGTGGAACTTTAACACATACATTCAACCATTCTATATACAATCTGCTAACAGTAAATAAAAAATACCATCAAACGCAAAGTATACATGATCCAACAAAAGGATTCTATATAAAAATAAATCATTCTGTACAATGGCAAAAGGAGGCTAAGTACAAGTCTATCAACCTGACAGACTGATGAAACATAACCATATCAAAGCCAATGTTACAATTTTCAATAAAAAAAGTACAACAAAGAGGTAGCCCCATAAGCAGCATCCACCAAAAAGTGAAGAAAATAAAAGAGGGATACCATGAAAGAGCATACCTATGAAAATTGAGAGGCCAGCAACCTGGGATACTATTTTTTAGCATGGTTGAAGATATATTTCACCAAACAACTACCAGACTATAATTTTTATCTAATAGCTAATTGAGTGGTTTGCATGGTTTTATAGTGTGAATCCAACATATTAAACCCAACTTATGGTTATTAGGAATGTCTTAAAAAGCAAACACCATGGAATAACATATGCCACCGTTCAACTACAAGACACATTAGATCAAACACCTACAGGGCAACAACATATGCCTTTCTTTAACTACAAGACATATTTCATCAGCTACAAAGAATCCAGAAATTGGTATAGTTTCGAAGAGAAAATACAAAAAATATCCTAGACATGTAGTTTACAAATCTCACTCTACTCAAGAGAGATAAAAAAAAAAAAAAAAAAAAAAAAAAAAAAAAAAAAAAAACCATCCATACAACCAAAGAACCAAACTTACATTTAATTTATAGTGATTTAATCTACACATAACATAAACAAGGAAAACAACAATCATTCCCCCAAAGACTTCTGATGGAAACATCTAAAAAAAGCCTAATTTTCCAAACAACTCCAGCAGAATCAAGAATTTCAATAGGCTCTCAACATTCTTTAATCAATAGCCCTTAATCCCCCGCGGCACAAAGACGCCAACAGAGTGTTATAAGCGACCACATCTACAGCGCAACCTCTCTCAAGCATTTTGTCGAACACCCTCAAGGCGTCCTCCCCATTTCCACGATCGCCCCATCCCTTCATTAAAATGTTGTAATTCTTCCCCCCTGTCTTGAACTCCGACTTCACCTCCTCAAAGAACTCCTTCGCCTGCCCAACAAGACCATTTCAACACATAACCGAAAGCAAATGATCGAGATCGTCGACGCGCACTTGGAGGCTGAATTCATCCATCTTCGAAAAAGCCCTAACGGCATCCAGCGACAACTTTGCACGGCAGTAAGATTTGAACATGACCCAGAAAATGTCCGGCCTAATCTCGACACCCCCATCTCTCATCTCCGAGAGAAAGTCCCAAATCAAAGGGAATTCTCTGCAACTGCCCAAAATATCCATAAGGATGTGGTAGCTCTCTCTGCTGTGGAAGAAACCCGAAACTTTGGCGGCCTAGAGGAAGAATCGGTGGCTCGAGACTGCGAGATTTCGGCAGCGTTTGAGGACTTGCTTGACGGAGTTGGTGGAGATCTTGGAGGAGAAGGGTTGGAGGGCGGATTCGAGAGATGTGAGGGTTTAGGTGGTGAAGGAGATGATGAGTTAGTATTCTGATTCGATGGCGGGAAAGGAGTAGTACTCGAACGTCCAGGGGAGAAACCAGGACTTTCCATTTTTAAATCTTTCACTCCTTTCTGAAATGGATCGAGAGACCCTTCCTTAAGCACGAGTTGTAGTTGATGAAAAATGGCTGTATGTATAAATGGTTTACGCATATTGGTCGATATCGACAACATCGCTAAACGACAAAAAATGACCCCTGCCGTCTCTAAACTCCTGTTGGGTCCTCTCCTTACTCATGGCTCACTATGAGGATTTTCAGCTAGTTTTCTCATTTAAAATTCTATAATCTTATATCACTAAATGACAAAAGGTCATTACTTTTTTATTCTACTCCTCCTTTTTGTTTTATCCTAATTTCACAGTTCAGCTCACTTTACTTTACCAATGAAAATACCCAATAAGTGGGAGATGTGTGAGTTCTTATTTGGTTAGAGGCATTTCTAACAAAAAAAAAATAATAAAGACTTGTTCTTGATTTATGACATGATGTGACATCTTATTCACGGCATTCAAATACTTTGTTCAATGCAAAAGTTCAGAATTCCAAATCATTTGAAAAGATACTTTTAACCTTATAAATTTTTAGAATTGCAAATGTTAGGAAGTTGAGCATTTAAATTTCTACGTGAGAGCAACATTTGGAATTCTAGAAATTCCCCAACACAAGAATTCTCACAAGTATTCTAACCAAATGGGACTTAGTATGTGTGAATTCGAGTCCCCAAAGCCACAATGGAATAAAAGAAAGAAATGATACTGACCGTTGGTCGTTGATCTAACGAGACTAAGCATGGAAACGAGAATGCTCTCTACGCTGTATACTCCTTACATTACATTACATATCGTTAGATGCTGAACGGATGAACGATGGAAGTACGCAGTTCAACAATGGGTGGGTTGCCATATGCCACGTCTCTTAGCAAATAGCATACTGTCTTAGTTTGTGCAAGACGCACATGGGTTCTGCAAGTCTCTTCTATTATCCACTCCACTGCATCCCAGAGTCGAGACTCTTCAAAAGTCCCGCGAAGGCAGCGGATAAGACTATAAGAGAGATAGAGAGGGACGTGGCTGTAATGGCGACTCTGCAACTCACAGATTCAAACCCTCTCCTTCTCCAGCCCTTCTTAGGTTCTTCCATTAAAACCACCAACCGCCATTTTCGCATCTCTCAAGCTCGCTTCGTTCCCAAAGCTTCTTCTTCTTCCTCCTCATTAAGTCGAAGGCAATTCGTAGCCGAAACCGCAGCGATTTCCATCTCGCTTGCTACTCTAACCGGATTCCAACAACCAGCGAAATCTGATGAAGGTCTCTCCGAGTGGGAGAGAGTTTATCTTCCGATCGATCCGGGCGTCGTCCTTCTCGACATCGCCTTTGTGCCAGACGACCCGAGTCACGGTCTTTTTCCAATCTCTAGGGTTTCGATTCTTCAAAGCTCTTTTATTGATTTCTGCAAATTTTTTTAATACGATCACTTTTAGTGAGAATTTCCTCATGAATTGAGTTAAGAATCTTGATGATGAATTTACACTGATTTTCTGCTGATATGTTGGATTTCAGTTTATTTGGTGGATTATATTCGTCTGAATTCGTGTTTATAAGAGAATTGTTGTTATAATGATGTAAATGTTATCATCGCGACATTCCACTCATGAAAATGAACTGCTTCTTTCAACAATTCTGGCTTGAATTGTTAGAAATTCCATTGTAGATGACAGAGTAATCTACTGCCTAGTGTAGTTGTTCTTCAATATGGTTTTGTTTTATTGATTATTCATTGAGATTTTGTCATGTGACTGATAGTTTTGTTATCTTTTTAGTGCAATGCTGTAAATGTTATATGGTGGAAATCTTAGCCTTTTAAAGATCTTAAACTGAGCTTTAAGAAAGAAAAAAAAATAAATAAATAGAGGGATGTATGAATTAGTATTTATACATGGCAGACTCTGATTGTTTTAGATGAGGATTTTGGTAATGCTAACTTAGCAGGCTCTCTCTTTTTTTCTTTTTTTTCTAGCGAGTTAGGACGCTTATTACTGCAAATGTTTGGTGATTTAGGTTTTCTTTTGGGGACGCGGCAAACCATCATGGAGACAAAAGATGGTGGAAACACCTGGTTTCCACGTTCAATACCTTCTGCTGAGGATGAAGACTTCAACTACAGATTTAATTCCATCAGCTTTAAGGGAAAGGAAGGATGGATAGTTGGGAAACCAGCTATTCTGTTGTACACATCAGATGCAGGAGAAAGCTGGGAAAGGATCCCATTGAGTTCTCAACTTCCAGGCGATATAGTAAGCTAATCCTACTGCAATTTGTGTGTTTTTTTTTTTTTTCATTTACATGATTATTAATTTTAAAGGTAGCACTTGGGCAACCCCAGTTAGATGGGAGATGCAAGACAGACCCATGACCCATTTGTAAAATATTGTTCTCAAATACAATCTGACAGTTGTGCTAATTGATCTCACCAGCCTTATCAGATTTGAAATTCTTGGTTGAAATTTATGTGAATGTTCGGCTACTGAGTTTGGATGGTTATGTTGGAAGCAGAGTTGTTTTACTGACATGTGATCTTAAACTCTAATACATAAAAATATGAACAGACTTGTATCTATCTCTTATGCAGCAGATTCAAACCTATTTGTGTTGCAATTTCATTTCAAACTGAGAATTTGCAGGTTTATAGAAAAACAATTGGGAATAACGGTCCAGAGATGGTTACTGAACAAAGCTTTGATCTAAACCATTTGCACTATGTTGCTGCTTTCTATTGATATCATTGTTTATGATAGCAAAAGATCACACATAATTTCACCCTATGAAGAGCTCACACTTCTGCTACTATTTTTCAGGTTTATATAAAAGCATCTGGGGAGAAAAGTGCAGAGATGGTCACTGATGAAGGTGCAATTTATATTACTTCAAACAGAGGATACAACTGGAGGGCTGCTGTTCAAGAGACCGTTTCAGCTACTCTTAACCGGTAATTTTATGTGGAACCTAATGTGTTAATAATACTAACAGATCAAAGAAGTGTTCAAAGATCTGATAGATGATTGTTATTGTTGCTTCCAACCTGGGAAAGCTATAGAGAAGGAAGATGGGTTTGAGTTCTTAGGATGATATTGACTCTTAACTTTTTTTTTTCAGATACTTAAATAGTTGATATATGTATATATATATATATATATAAAAGATTGTGCCATGTTTTGGACTTTGGTCTTCTGTCCTAAGTTTTTTTTTTTTTTAAATGGGATTTGTGTTGTGTTTGGGTGTGTTTTTTTTTGGTTAAGTTCTGTTTATGTATGATGTTTTATATTCTTTCTCATATTCCATTTTCAAGGATATAATCTCTGCATTAGGGGGGAGATTCTTTGTTCTCTTACCACACTTAGTTACACTGGCCTATAAGTTATTCCTCCTGGCCTTTCATGTTCCGGGGATAGCACACAAGGGACAATTCATGTTTAATATCTGGAAGATTGGAAAGCAAACCCGGATAGATGGGATAAGGCCGTGCTGATGATCTAGAGACCTGGAACTTTTACCTATTTCAGTGTTAGAAAATCTGGAGAGAGATATATAGATTCTGGTACTTTTTTCGGACTGCATAACCAACGCTGAGTGATGATAATTGAGCCTGGAT
This sequence comes from Litsea cubeba, assembly GCA_012931725.1. NCBI lineage: Eukaryota > Viridiplantae > Streptophyta > Magnoliopsida > Laurales > Lauraceae > Litsea > Litsea cubeba. Next base: position 113,600,286 of record CM022947.1, on the reverse strand, counting down.
TGGTACAGAGGATATTCTGGGCTTCTAACTCATGTTCCTTGATTGCCTTTGCAGAACAGTTTCTAGTGGCATCAGTGGTGCGAGCTACTATACAGGAACTTTCAATACAGTAAACCGCTCTCCAGATGGCAGCTATGTTGCTGTCTCAAGCCGTGGAAACTTTTACTTAACTTGGGAGCCTGGACAGGTAAACTTCTCTTTATCCTCTACATCCAAGTTTAAATCATTGAGCAGTGCATGCTACTGTGCTGTGATAGACAATCAGACAGCCCAAGGGCATGTTTTCTTCTTTTTAAATTTTACTGAAGCTTTCATGGAACATTCTGTTGATATAATTATGTTAGGTTTGTATGGGTAGATTTGTGAAGATTCCACAGCAAAACTTGATAAAGCATTCAAGAGATGATTAGGAACCAAGAGATGATTAGGAACAATCTTGATTTGATCTTCATTATAATCTATACATGGGTTTTTCTCTTATTGATGGTACTTAATTTTATTGGTTTTTTCCCTAAAATGCCATGTGCTGGCAGAGCTTCTTGGTCTCTATCATTCAACTCTACTGGTTCATGGAGATCCTCACCAGCCAATATCCATACTGTAACAGCCCCAGCTTTGAAGCTTCAGCCCTACCATAAAGCTGTCTCTGTTCCAGAAGCCTGCCCAAATCATCACTATTTATGAATCCAATATTGTCATTGCATTCCTGGACCTCAAACTACACTTTGCAGCCTTCTGTAATTGTGCTGCATGTACCCCTGTTCTCTTCTACCACAAATCTTCTAGCCAGTATCCACCTGTGCTCTGACCTCATACCAGAACTGATACCCATCACCCATATATTCTTCAGTACTGCAGCCCGCATGTTGGCATTGGTCTGATTGGTCACCTTGAGTTGAGAAACACAACAGCCTTTCCGTGCTCATTTTGCTCCACCGCTGACCACAGGATTTGATGCTGAGACCATTCCACTTGCTGTGACTATAGCTCAATTCTTCCGAACCCCCTCACCACCGTCTTTCTGTCATGCACTAGCTGTGCACCATTACCACTGCCATAACCACCTCAGCATCCCCTGATAACAGTCCCCATTCCTCCTACAACTCATCTTCAGTGCACCTGCAAGCCCATAGTCCCAGCCACCAGAACAGTTGACTGCAACTTCAGTGGTGCCTCTTCTTCATTCATCTGGTTTCCGACAGGTTTCAGCATCTCACATTTCCTGTCCAGCTAGGCCTACCTTTCCATATTCTTATTTGCAGTTTGATAGCCTTCCCTGTGGCTCTTCACCACCCACTCTAAATCCAGCCACTCCACTCCTCAACCCTGCCCAACAACATAACCGCTTCCATTGCAACTATTCAGACTACCGACACAGCCTTTTATTCACTCTGCTACATCAAATCCATCATCCCTCTCGCTCAGACCTTGTTGCAGTCCCGCTGCTGCACCCCACACCTGTTGTGAAGGTGGCTGGCCATGTCTGCACCTGGGAAGCTTCAAACCTTCTCTAAAGATGTGGTCAATGCTTTCTTTAATTTGATGATTTTAATCCTTGAATCCTTTTGTTCTGCTTTCAGTATGTCTGAAAATCTTTGGAAATGGATGCACATGCTGACATGCACATGATGCTAGAACTGTGGTGCAAATCAAGCAAGAGATTGTTCCTGTTATTCGAATTTGCTGAACAGCGTACCTTTTGGCCACAGATCACTTGTAACTGGCCCTTTGGTCTCCTTTTTACGAATCTCATCATTTGTCTCTAATCACATCTCCTTTATATGGATCTGATTGATTGTTTCCTGATCACACCTATCCCCCAGCTGCTATCTTAAAGCATCATTATAAAAGTCAACTTGCCCGAGTAACTTGGGAGGGTATCACGTTGAGTAACCTGGGCAAGTCTGACTGAGTTTCTCGTAGACTCAGTTACATTTGTTTCATTAAATGCTCTCAAATCATAGGCCGAGTCTGGATGAGTTGAGTTGGCTTTTTATACACTCATATAAAGCACAGAGAGAACAGTAAATTATACAATGAAAGATCGGGGATCTGTGACAGCTGTAAGAGAAAACAGTTAATGCCATATAAGATTTGTATCTTTTTTTAATTCGAATGAAAACCAGATACAATTGAAAGAAGTTTGATGATAGAAATGGACAATTGAATCTGAAAGAAGAGAAAGCTGGATGATCTTACCAATTAATGCCGGATTAGGGGAAAAATCAAGGAAGAAGCCTTCAAAACCTGAAGCCTATGGCTTCAGCAATAAGGGTCTAGTGAAGTAATCATCATGGAAAAGAAGAAGAAGGATTCAAACCATGATTCATGTGAGAAGAAATCGCTGCTTAATGTCATATTTTGTGAAAAGGGAATATACATATTTATAGGGTGATTTGGCTTAGATGCACAACTTTATATTTGCTTAGTACTCTAGTTCGGATTATATTCAATCTCTTTTCACATAACAAAACTACACTTCTAAAATAGACTTTAATCATGCCTCATATTGATTAACTTGCTAAATTAGAACAAACTTATTAGCTGAGACCCATAATTTGACACAAACTGTAGAACAGAAACTTTCTAATTCGTAACTGTGCCAACTTGGATGTATGACATGGACTTATTTTTGGCACATGCCTGATTAATTCAATCAAGTGAATCAGGTGCTCCCCATGCCAAACATGCAAGGGCCCTTTGGCCTCCACTTATATATGTCTCATGGATGTGTGTGTGTGTGAGTGAGAGAGAGAGAGAGAGAGTCTGTTGTTCTCTTGTGATTGTTCTATTAAATTGTTGAAAAATTAGCATTCTGATCTGTTTGTGTGGAATAAGCAATTTTAAGCTGTCTAAAATCTTCATGATCTTCATCATTGTTTGTAGCCGTACTGGCAACCACATAATAGAGCAGTTGCACGAAGAATTCAAAATATGGGATGGAGAGCTGATGGTGGTTTGTGGCTTCTTGCGAGGGGTGGAGGACTATACCTTAGCAAAGGCACTGGGGTAAGTGGAAGTAGGAGTTCCTTTGCATTCTAGTGTGGACGAGTGTTTGTATAGCCATTTAATGGTATTTGCACTTTTTATATTCCGCGTAGACTGTCTGCGAAGTTCAGTTGCATTGTTTCTCATGGTTCATGAATTGGATCTAACTTTTGTCAATACCATTGTTTACTACATAAATGCCAAAGTGATTAACAATTTGTGCAAGTCATTTATTTTCTAGTTGAGCTGATTTAAAGTCCAGTCGTCTATTACTTTTAGATCCTGGAACTTGAAAGGTCATATTGATTAGTACTTTATCAAGTCAGAGAGGAAGAATATGCAAAAGTACATCAGTACAATGAATGTACAGGACATCGTATATTGGATCATGACCTTCCGATATTTCTCCGGAATCTACATTTTAGTAGCAGGCTAGCAGCTCCTTTGTACTACTCCAATAGGAGCTGTTTATGATTTAGTGCAGTTTAGTTATACTGACACAGCAAATGTTGTTCCAATTTAAGAAAATCTATCCAGCAACCATAACCTTCCTATTAACGAGTCCAGAACTTTTTTAATTACAGTTTCCTGTTCCTTTCATGACAGCTCTATCACCATTGTGGAAATGAATATCTAATTGGTTTACCTTCATGAGAATTCACTAGTTGAAGGATATCCAATGAAGTAAGAGATAGGTTCTTAATGCACTCCGGTGTGCGTTTAGGGCTTAATTGAATCAGAAAAACCAATTTACCAGCTGAACATTTGAAAGGAGAAAAGAAAAAAGAAAAGCCCCATCCTTAGGCAGTGGAGTTCGACTCTCTCAATGCACTCCATTTAGTTGAGGGCTTTCTTAACTGACTTAGAGGGAACATGTCAAAACCTTGCCAAAAATGCTGGTCAAGTAGGACCAAACATTGAAACCAACATTCTAGAAAAACCTGTCCAATGTCATTTCTTGTAAAAGAGGATCTTACTTTCCAGGCTCCAGTTACGTTTCTCAGTCGATGAGTTAGAAAGACAAGTTACTCATTTTCCAAGGATTTTCTTGCAAAGATTTTCATGCTTGTACTTCCTTAAGATGCTACATTGTTGTGGCCTCATTGTTTTCCTATCAGTTTAAAAGAAAATTCATTTACAATAAAGCAAAAACACAATAAACAAATAACCAAAGGAAACTGATGTCAGAGCAATCTTAAAAAAAAAATATAGTTCAGTAGTCTTTTCTTTTTATGTTTTATCCACATGGCACCGCTTCAAAATTTTAATGGCATTTTGTTTTCTTTCTCTTACTTTTTTATTCTCATTTTATTTGCATCCATTCTTATTTCCTACTATATATTTAGCACTGTAAGCTCTCCCAATTTCCATCTAGTTGTTGGAATTTTTTTGTGGCATTTAGTTGATTTACAGTGGCATGTGTTGTATTCTATCACAATGATATAGTTTTTCTTTTGAACTTCACTTTTAAAGCAAAGGTGGTGATTACACTTTTCAGATCACGGAGGACTTTGAAGAAGTTCCTGTTCAGAGTCGGGGTTTTGGTATTCTTGATGTTGGATATCGTTCAAAGGTATATTTTTTAATTTTTAAAATTTTGAGTCGTATTTTATTGATAGTGGTTATAAATTCTTTATATAATTGTAGATTGCCTAGACACTTGTGCATAAAGATAATCATAAATACCTACACATGCTGCTTTTCAATATGTGAAAAATGTGAAATCTTCTTACTCTATGCTGCACGGATTCTTTGTAACAAGCAATATGTCACATCTTGACATGGATTCTAATGTCGGATAAATCTCTAAGCAGCTGGATTCTTATATCTGTCATTGATGACATTGTATAGTATCTGATACTTCACTTTTTATGTGGGAAACCTGTGTCCTTGCCTTATCCATGTCGTGTCCCGCGGTATCCTTGTGTATCTGGGCATCATAGTCTGTCATGTTTGTTTAAATACTTGTTGTTTAGGAAAAATAGTTCCATGTTTCATCCCTTTGAAATTCTAATTAGACACAGAAATGTCTTTACTTGGAGATTTTCCAAATTAGACAACATAACCTGGTACTAAATTCCTATCTTGATGAAGCTGATGGATGGTTTATAAGACTTCTTGCACAATTTCAGTCCACCACTATCGACTTCCTGAGAATGTGGAAGGCTATCTACCCTTTTGAACTTTGTAGAACCTTACCTTCCTGAAATGACCATTTATGCACTTATTTCCATCGTATGCAGTAAAACCAAGAAACGTATAGCCGCATTAGTTGCATAGGGTTAGAAATTAACAAGAAGGTGGTCATGTGCATCCTTGTAATTCATAAAATTTCAACAATCGCTCTGTATTTCAGTTTCACAACTTCCCATCATTTACTATTTTGAATTCTGTCATGGTTTGCACCAGGAGGAGGCTTGGGCAGCCGGGGGTAGTGGCATCTTACTGAGAACAACAAATGGTGGAAAGACATGGACCCGTGACAAAGCTGCAGACAATATTGCTGCCAATCTCTATTCAGTAAAGTGAGTCTCCTTTTTTTTTTTTGGAAATGGTAACGATGGAATATATTAAAGGAATAAGAGAGATTACAAAGACCCCCTCTTGAAAGGGAAAGAGGGATGCAAAGGTATAAACGCATTATACCAAAAACAAAACTACGAAGTAAAAAAAACCAAATCAGAAGACCTATCCACCCCTTCCTTAGCTAACGAGTCTACAAAACCATTGGCTGACCTTCCCACATGATGAAAGACCGCTTAAATCGAAGACGACTAAGCTCTAATCTCATTCACGTAAAATTGAAACTTCCAAGGAAACATAGTCGAAGATGACACCTAAGAGATAGCATCAAGAGAATCGCTTTCTACCGCTGAACTTGACTGAAAAGAAGAGGTAAAGTGAGTCTCACTCTCTTTTCACCTGCTCTTGAGCTCTCACTCTTTCATTATTAAAGACAATTATCTCTTGAATAGTATTTGCTTCAGTAATGCTTTCTTCAATTTATCTTTTATTTATTTATTTATTTTTGTGAAGAATTGCCCCTATTTTGTCATAGTTTTACCATTGAACTTGACAAACGCTAAATATGCAATTTTTGGTTAGGCAAAGTAATGGCCTTGTTTGTTTGCATGGAATTGAATTCCTAGGTATCATGGTAAAATGGGCTGCACCAGAGGATTATTAAAAAGGTGAAGGGTGATGATATAAGTTGGAGATGTAGATGGGACGCTAACTTTCCTGGGATTCGATTTACTAGGGTGATGGTTGGGTATTCATTTTCCAACTCCCCTTAATTCATTTTCTATTAAAGGGGAGATTATTTGATGGCCATCTATAAGCCTTCACCTTTGTTTCTCCAATTTTAGCCATTTCTAGGAATAAATTTCTTAGAATTCCTAGGAATTCAACTCCAATAAACAAACGAGCCCTAAAAGTTTCTGATATGGCTAGCGGCCTCTCCTCCCCCATGCGAACAAAAGTTTGTTTTTACTCGGTGGCCCTGCAAGGATGATTTCCTGGATCCACCACGGCAGGTGGGGTCTTTATGCACACGCTGGTGGGGTTGGTCCAGGGGAAACTGTTGGGTTTGTCTTCATCCACTAAAAATCACCTAGTCACGTGATCTAATGCAATTAACCATAATTGGAAAAAGAAAGAAACAGTAACCAGCTCATTGTGATGGCTAGCGATCTCTGATGAGTCTATTTCTTGGTAGAGGGCCAAGAATAAACCAAGACATCTGCTTCTTACAGTTTATGCTGTTCACATAGTGCTTTTACTGTAAAACTGTCGGGCCTGTTTTCACTTTAGAGATATGAGATTGCACCAAGCACAGTTTCCAGTTTCTCTCTCCCCATGAAGACCAATGACTATGAAAAGTAGAATTCGGAAGCATAGAAATGAAGACATCAACCTTTACTAACTGGAGGCAGATAATGTTACTGTGTAGTGGTCTTCCTGTTCCTATCAGTTCTAAATATGTACAATAATTACATCCACATGTATGAAATCTTGATAGTTAAATAATTTCCTTTGCAGGTTCATCAATGATAACAAAGGTTTTGTACTTGGAAATGATGGTGTGTTGCTTCGATATCTGGGATGATGTCCCCTTTTCCCATATGTGACATGATTGATTGTATTTATAGAAAGTAAGGAATAGAAACAATTCTTGGGCTGAGAATGTTTTTTTCTTGTATCTTATAAGGCTTTCTATTGTAATATCTTGCCCTTAATGTACTCTCAACAATCTTCTTTCACAACTCGTTTTGAAAACGTCCCACAGATATTAAGAAATAAGAAGGCCAGTGTATGCAATGAGCTAAACTAGAAAAGAACCGGAGTGAGAACTGAGACTATAGAATTTGGATTGGTTAGGTATTTCTTCTGCACTGAGATATCTAGGTCCAACCTAGGAATTGTTTCAGTAAAGCCGAAGCCTGCTTTCTATCTATTGGAGGTTAATAGGTTGGGTCCAGACCACTCCAGACTAACCACACCAATCCAAGCGAACCATTATCTCCATGCCATTGAAGGTGGACCTATATGAGAAGGTGGCTGGTTTCACAAATTAGATTAGAGATTGATGTATCTATCCCTGGACCACAGTGCTTATACTGCAGCAGCTCTAAGCTTGTGTACGCACTTTATGCTACACTTAGATGCAGCTATATGATTTTTTGAAGTTGGGAGTAATCTCTAGGAATGGGGATTCTCTACTGTAAGCATAAGCGGTTGGATGTCGAAGTGTTTTTAGATAGACTAGGCTAGGAGTATGGGTGATGAAAGATCGCCTCCTAGTTTATTATACTAGGAATTTTCCACGGAAAAATTCAGTGTAAAAGCTGAATGAATGGTAGTGGAGCATGTAACGAAACAAATAAAAGAGCAAAGGGGATATTTGTCCTCTAGGCATGGAACATGAAAATGGGATTTACATGTAAAATTTGAATATGTAGAAATGTAAAATTTACACATGAAATGCTATATCATGTTGGTTTGGATTTTGGAAGCACTTTTTTCATACTAACAAACGTTGAATGGTTTAGATTTCATATGTAAAATCTCTCTGCATTTTAAAATGTATTGATGTTTAAGACAGGAAACTAAACATGTTGGGGTTTAAATGGGGCAGCGCAAATTTTGAATGGCTCAGATTAGAAATTGGAGCCTATGGGAGTAGTGAAAAAACAAGGTGATGAAGGAATTTGATATTGTGACTTGTTACAGGTATCCTTTGTGGCCTTTTTTTTTTTTTTTTTTCAAACTTAGGAGGTGTTTAACTGTTTCACATCTTTTCAGGTTTGAAAGTTTTCCATATCCAAGGCCTTTTTTGCACATTATTTTTACATCTCATTTATGCACAAATGATTGCAAATATACATTATGGTGCATAAATGTCACCCATGTGCAACTTTTAAATATGAAAAAGAGTGCAAACAAATGAACCCAAAGTGTAAAAACCAAATGCATGGTGATGGAGCATGTCATGGAACATGTAAGGTCACATGGACAAAAAACATTGCTCAAGTCTTGGGCTTGTCTGGCTGGGCCTTTACGAATACGTTGCCCAGGCCTGGCCTGTTTAACTATCCCGCTGAAAATTAGGTCTGAGTCATTCATAAGCATCCAAATGAGCAAACTCCAAGGTTAAAAAAAAAAATGGATTTCCTTGCACTCCATTCTATCTTGGCAGTGATGCTCACCCATCTCCCATCTTCACTTAAATTCCCACTCTCTCAAATTTAGCAATGTTCCATTTGTCATTCCCTATAAATGAGACCCACTTAGAAGGACTACTAAGGTTTGATGCCTAAATTGATGGGTTATGGCCACTTGAGAGGAATGACATTCGTTCCACTGCTCATCCACACCAAACCCTATCCAGTTCCCATCCCTTTCCAATTCCATGAATGATGATAATGCACATGGGAGCACAAGGCTTTCCTTTTACAAATTCAGGCCCCCAATCCATGTGCACACGTGGGTTATCTGACATCCATGTTTGTAATTAGTTCATGTATACAAGTGTTCATCTCTCTCTTAATCTGTCTTCCTTTATTCTCACTTTCCTCTTACTAGGTTATATAGTTTTATACAAATTGACCGGTAAAGCACATCACGTGTTTATTCTTCGAAAAAGTAGCTCTACAATATGAATAAGACGAAGCATAATCTTATCACTTCTCTATTTCTTATTCAAAAGCCCATGACTTTCAAATTAAAAATTAATACAATGTTGATAAGACGTCTTAATTAATCAATGTATCACATGATGCCTTTACATGAACACGAAGAGACTCCTACTCAGATTAGTGCTCATTTGTGCCTTCATCGAACGAAGGCATTGAGTTAAAGAAAAATATTATTCTCCTAAGAGCATACCGCAGATCGAAAATGAAGCTCATTTAGACTTTGATCAATCAACTCCTTTCCTCCAAATTGCCATTGGACCTAATTTGATATGTAACTACAATATCCACTATAATTATAAAATTTAAAACATCAAAACTATTGTATCAAGTGGTGGAGATATCTAATTGGACTAATTATTTACAACCTAAATTCGTGATAAGCTAGTCCCTTCCAAGCCCATACCCCCTGTGATTGGCATGCTTTTTATACCGAATAGGTTAGCCTCACAGAATTTGAATGCGGAGAGAATTAGAAGCTTGTGCTTGTAGGGGAAGAAAGTCATCAGAATGCATGATAATTTATCTGACTTTATTAAGAACTCTGAATGTATGGCGTATCTCACTTGATTTTGGCATCTTAGAATCCCACTCGTTTTAAGCTTACTATGGATGTGTTCATATTAAAAATCCAAGGCAGCATACCTCTTCGGGAGATGCCCGCAGCCTAACTATAATATAATATGGCAATAAATCCAATGATGATTAAAAATAATAAAATACTAAGAAGGATTTAATTAGAAGAATCACCCGATCCATGATCATATGGCAAGGTGTCAGTGGACCTTGGGTTATCCGTAGGTTACATTATTGTTTGGGTTGTGACAAGATTTTATGCTGGAAAAACCTGGTCTATATGTCTCAATTAAAAAAAAAAAAAAAAAAACGTGTGAGTATGGGCCTTCTTTTTTTTGGACCCAATTGATAATATGCTCGGTCCAACTTAGATTTATATCTGAACATCCAGTTGATTAAGCAATCCATGAATCAATAATGAAATTTTAGAAATCATCTGCAAAGTGCTTTGTAGAGGCATGATTATGAGTTTAAGTCGCATGGATTATGAGTTTAAGTCTAATTTATCAATTAATAGTATATTGTTATTATTTTGTACGACAACAGACTAAAATAATTAGGATTACAGGCAGGTAACGGCGGTCATGGCCGAATCTGCAACCCAAAGCCAACCTGCATTGGACTGGATTGAGGCTAATCTTTTTAGGCCATTAGGCTGAACCCAAGACCAACTTTTTAAGCTTGTGGGCTGTACCCGAGCCTAACTTTCTGAAACAATTCTTGGACTAAGAAAACTTTCAGCCAATCTGTTGCATATGTTAAATATGTTTGTGAATGGACCATGGGCACCACCGGATGATTATGACTATTAAATTAAGGGCCACAAAGTGTAGTGGTTTTATAATTGCATGTGGTTGTAAAATTTTGAAGCTCTTAATTAGACAGTGATGATAAAATCTTCCATTCCCTTCCTACCATCTAGTCTAGATATGGGTCCTTCATCCAAAGTTCCCAACTTTGAGAGTGTGAAGATGAGATAGGAGCTGATGAACCTCTCACAAAGAAACAAGAATTTGTACATCACCTGAGCCTGCAATTCCATCAAATGTGTATTGCCTTCCAAACTTGGTTGGAATTCATTAATCTTCTATGCGAAACTTGAAAGCTAGATGGATAAAGGGACAAATTCATTGTCATCATCATTACCTTGCAAGTATTTTATCCCATTCATTGAATCATTGTTGTTGGTTTTGTAAAAACTCTACTCATTCTGATGTGGTCTTTGTCACTCTTCCACAAAGTAGTTTAGAAACTAATAAAATCAGCTCTATTCAAAAGGCTATCTGCTCGTACTTGATCAAATTAGACTGGACCAAACTCGATGACCCACCAAGCCGAGTCCAGTCCATCAAATCATTAATGCTTTTGAACTTTCACTTTACTTTTCTGTCATGTGTGACTGTAATATTTCAGAACCAACTAATATGATCATCTACGTGCATATCCAGGACACTTCAACCAACAATCCTTAAATTTCCTTTTGTTGAAGTTGGTAAAAGCTTTCTTCTTGCTCATTAACTGACAGTTTTATCTTCCTTATTGTCACAACAAAATTGTATGTCCCTGTTGCTTTAAATGTAAAGTCTACCAATCTAGGCACTCAATAATATTTTTGTTAGCCTGTTCTCCTTCCACCTAAAATAAGGTACAAGTTGCACATCCAGCAGCTACTTGATCCTGATTTTAGCAAATTACACTTTCTGGTCTTCAAAGCAATGCTTCCAGAGAATCCTTGGATATAAAGGGAGCAACTTGAGTTGAGTTGATTAGACTTGGGTTGGGTCAGCCTTAAAAGATTCAGGACCTGGTTTGCCTTTCAAAAATCCGAAACATTAAATATTAAAAAAATGTAGAGAATAATAAATTGGGTACCCTAAAACGAATCTGAGAAGCCTAAGCCCAAAGCCAATCTGAATTTCATGAATGTTTCAGAATCTAGACACAAGCCCAACTTGAACTGGAGAAAGCCCAACATAGACTTTGCTTTGGGTCAGGTCGGCCCATGTGGATTCATCAGGTTTATCCTGACTTTTTTTCAAGATTAAAGAAATCCGGACCAAATTGAACCTCTAATGGCAACTAGAAGTTCTGGATCAGCCTTTTTGTTTTTTGGGCAGGCCCTGCATAAGAACAGACAAAACAAGGGCGGAGTTCAAGAGAATATGCCGCAGAGGAATGGATGCATTGTGCTGCGGGTGGCTAAAATAAAGACCCTCGATTCTATTCCCGGAGCCCTGCACCCTGGTTCCTCTTGGCGTCTCCCACGCGCTTCCCATAAGAGGGATGCATCATGCATGGACCTCTATATTGTGGGGCCTAACCATTGATAATCTGAAAAAGAAAAATGTGAATATTGTCTCATGGTGATATATTCTTAAATTTTACATTAATGGAAATTGACATTCACGAGATTGAGCATCATCATCTTTGTCGTCATCATCATTAAAGCCTCCTTCCAATTCTACTCTTTTTCGAGGCAAATCTTTATATGGGTTGCACTTCTTTGGATATAGTGTTATTACTTCCTAGTCAAGTTCTTCTTCGCCTATCCCTTCTTTTTGGTGGGCTATCAAATGTTAACCTACATGAAAAAAAAAAAAAATCTTACCCATGCGGTTGTTGCTTGCGTTGGATATGTCTAAATCATTTCAAATGAATTTATATTATCTTATCACCTATTTGACATTACTCCTAAATTAAGGGTGTTCATGGGCCAGACCTAGCCAAAGGCATATCCAGGTTTGACTAGACTTTAAAAATATGAGCTCGAGTTTGACCCAACCTAACATAGGCCGTAAAAGTCAGGTTAAAGCCTGCCTGCCCATTTAATCAATTGGGCCCACCTAGGTTGGATTGAACCGGGATTTCTACTAATTGTTTGGATAAAATACAATACATTACAAGCACTTGTTAGTTGTTATTGTAAGTTGTGTTAGCTCGGGTTCGACTTTGGGCTTTCTATCACTAAATCCAGCCTTGCCCAATTACTAAACGGGCCCATATTATACACCTAAGCTAGACCCAAGTTGGGTAGGACTTGGTCCCGCGTCCCATGAGCACCCTAACTCTAAATGCTATTGAAAACACATTTATAATTCTAATTTTTTTTAGCTTTACCACACATCTACTTTATTTTCATCTCTACTCCACTCCTTTTAATAAGATTGAGCAATGACTCATAATGTAATAAATTTTAACATGAAAATCAGAGACATTTATTTTGAAGAGTTTGATTCAACATAGCTATAGGAGGGGCATGTGATGTGGTTCTACATGACCTCCCACGAGGAAAGCGTGTAGGAGACACGAGTATATTCGTAGTTGCATTCCAGACGTCAGGACCCACCCCAAGATGTTGAAAATGAGCTGCATGAGTAATGACGCATCGAAGCAGCAGTCCGACGGCCAGATTTGGGTTCTTCGATTTCTTTCCTTTTTTGCTCTGTTTTTTCCACCTACCCTGTGTCACTGGCTCAGGCGCACCCGATTTCTTTTCTCCGCAAGAGATTTCTTGTCTTCACATTTCCAGGTTTTCCATTTTCCCATCTCTCACTGATCGTTTTCCTCGGAATCCCGTTCCATCATTCTTACATCGACGTCGAAAGAGAAGGAAAAGAAAAGATCAAGGGGAGATAAAAGAGAGATTTTTTCTTTTCTTTCTTTCCATCGAATGCATCATTGCATTGAAGAGGGAGAGAAAAAAAAAGAAGATAAAATAATAAAGAAAAACTAGGCTTTTGGTAGCTGAGGGATTGGGGAAGATTTTCAGAGGTGAGATGATGCTTGATTGGTAATTTTTTTCATTGATTAATATTTATTTTGCATGTATTTGATTTGTCCGAGGATTTGGTATTTTGTAGGGGATTTTTGTAGATTTTTCTCTTGTTATGGTTTGATGATTTGGATATGTAAATGGGATTTCAATCGTAGTTTCAAGCAAATTTTTTTTTGTGTGTTTGTTTGTTTGTCTGGATTTTGCTGGGTTTTGACTGTTTCTTTGTTGTACTGCGGAAAAATGAAGATTTCTATTGGGTGCTTCACTGCTTTGTAGATGAAGTTATGATTTTGAAATATAATTTCTTTGTGGAGAAAGATTTTCTATTGTATCCAGTAGGTTTTTAGCTTAATTTGTAGATTCTTGTCCATTGAAGGGTTGTTGCAGTTTTCTTGTAGCTTAATTTGCAGTTACCCATCCGTGGAAAACAGTTCTAGAGATTTTTTTTTTTTAAAATCTCTCTTAAGGAAATCAATTCACCTTTTTTGTTCATGATTCGGGGTCGCGGCGAGGCGGGGCCTCCTTTTGTTGTAATGATTCTACTAGATGATTGACATTTACCATTAGATTTTCTTGTACAGGTTCTGATAGAAAATTGGAGTTTCCATATTTTGGAAATTGGGTTAAGTTGGATTGGAATCCATTCTTGTGAAGTTATGCCGGTCTTCAATCGTCTACAGGTACAAGTCATATTTATTTTCACAAGTTTCTGATTATCTGGATGATTTATATGCTTCTTATGCTATTCTTCTAAAGGTTTTAGGTCTTTGAGCAATGTAAAATTATCCAATGTTCTCATGTGATGTCAAACCACTGCATACAGTAGACTTGCATTACAATGTTTGGGAGTAGTTAATTAAGTGGGCTGGGCTAATATTTACTTTGTTAGCAAATTCTATTATCTGATGTTCAATAGTGGCAGCTATAAAATGTTAAGGCATGCTCTGATCATGGGAGAGGTCCATGGATCATAGTACTTGAGGGACAGTTTTACTTTTTACTCACCACTAGAGCCAAAGTGGGAAAAAGGTCAAATATTTTCTCACCGCAAAGGCTTGTGGGATTTGGACATGTGGTCTTGCTTGAGATTAACTTGTTCTTACATGACACTCCATCAAGACTGTTACCTATTCTATGAGCAGACGAGAGCTTTGATTTATTATTGGTGCCCTTGAGATTGTTTGGTGCAATGTGGATCCATGTTGAACTAGCTGACTGTTAGAATGAAGGAGTACCATCTTTGGCGCTCTGTCTATAAGGTGAATCCTAACATGTATTATTATTATGATACAGTTTCCTAATCTACCCTCCTAATCGACCATATCTAACCCTATTTTTCTTAAGATTCTATGCGACGATATCTCCCCATTCCTACTGGAGCTCGAACCTATGTACCCTGCCTTATACTGGAGGACTTTGCTGTTACCAGCTGAGCTAACAGCCTCGGAATGTCAAGTGTGTGTAGGGAAATTCCCCAAAATGCCCCATTTGGAAAGGGGCGTTTGTGCCCCTTTCTTGCATCCAATGAAGGCAAGCCACCGGTGCACCATATTAAAACCATTCTACCGGCATTTATTAACACAACTTTTTAGGAAAGTGTGTAGGAGAGGAAGTAGGATACAAGGCTATAAACTAGGAGGCTTTAATTTGAGAGAGAGAGAGAGAGAGAGAGAGAGAGAGAGAGAGAGAGAGAGAGAGAGAGAGAGAGAGAGAGAGAGAGAGAGAGAGAGAGATTCTCTAAAGGTTGGACGTACATACGCTAAACTCCTATTTGAATGAGATTCTAGTAAGGGCACATATAAGTTGAGAGTTATTTTGATTGGATTTGATTTTTTATAAGTGGGCCCCATAAAAAAACTACAAGTGACGTTTGTACATCTCTTAACATGTCTTTAACTCACTCTCTCTCTCTTCCATGCATCCAAATAGGCCAAAAGGGGACTCTCCTGAGGGCCTGTTTGGGATGTGCATAATAAAACAAAGAGACGAAACAAGGTGGAGAAAACAGTCCTTTAGTGCAAATTTTAGACGATGGCCCCAATTTTGATCCATTCAAATCAAAATCGTCACATGACCATCACCATGTGGATTGACACTCGCCCAAGTTCGGAAGTTATCTTGGGTCTCTCTCCACATAGGATTTTTTTTTTGGGTAAATCTCCACCATAGGATTGAAGTGGGCTCCATGCATATATTCTAACGTGAGGTACTACTCTACATACATCATAGATGTAGAGCCAATATTAAGAAGAAACATATGAAGCAACCTCATTTAAAAAAAAAAATCCTCATTTTTGTTATCTATGGTGGGCCCAACTATGATCAATTCAAATCTCAAACCTTATATAGCAATCACATTGTGGATTTGTACTCTTTCCCGCTGCCATTTTTTTAGATATAAAGTTTAAGAGTCTTAAGTGTTGAGATAATCTCGGGCATTTGTTTAGAGAGAAAAAAAATGAGCCATTCGTTAGCCTTTTGAGAGATAAATTAGGAGCCGTTTAAGCCATTTGAAGCCATTTGCTTTCCAATTTTTCTAGATAACCACAATCAATGCAGATACAACTCATTGCTATTCGATTGGTTAAAAGCATGGGCGTTCCTCTCTTAAAAACGCCCGGGCGTCACCTAGCGTTCCCCATATATATATATATATATATATATGGACCATCTTCTTTGCAAAAACTCAGCCCCAACTGTGGTTTCTATCATCTCCATCTGGGCCTTAAAAGTTTAATGGTCAACAGTTCATTCGGATCGGTACACGGTCGATCCAATGTCTAGTAAATTCGGATCTAACCAGAAGTTGGTGGACATGTACAATTTAGGGGGGGTCGTGTGTTTGGTCCATTTGGATTGACCAAGGGTGGCCCCACAAGCTTGAGCTTATAGAATTTTATTCTAAGCTTTAGCTTAGGAGAGCCTTGCTCATATATATATATATATATATATATATAGAGAGAGAGAGAGAGAGAGAGAGAGAGAGAGAGAGAGAGAGAGAGAGAGAGAGAGAGAGAGAGAGAGAGAGAGAGAGAGAGAGAGAGAGAGAGGAATTCTCAAAAACTCACCTCGTCAAAAAGGGGCATAAATGCCCCTTTTTACTTGTCCATTTAAATGATGCCACCTCACAAGTAAGTTATATAATTGGATAGATATTGATGCCTTGAAATTTACTAAGTATCACTCATCTTTTTAAGAGTTTATCTAGGAGGGAAAATAGGATGGGAGATTTGAATTTTAGAGGGAGAGAAGTCCTTCTTACGTGTATTTCATGTAACTTAGCCTTGCTTTATTTTGCATAGCGGGGCACACTTTCGGATAAATTCAAATCCCATGAATTGACATTAATTTGAAAGCATCATTTGGATAAACACATAAAACTAAGAGGGCCCCATGGATGGAAATAATACCAATTTTCACCCTTCTTTATTTTGCATAGTGGGACACACCTTTGGATAAACCAAATCCTTTGCATCCATCTAAACCCAATTCGACACAGAGTGCCCCATTGATGGATTTTTTAGTGGTTCCATGAAAGCAAATCCCACGTTCGTGCTATTTAATTTTATAAAGGGTCCCACTCATGGATTTATAACCGTCTTGAGTTAAATAAGTTTGTACGTGTGCTTTCATGAAAATAAAAGGGAAGGAAATAAAGAAAAAAATTAGGGGCTTAGTTAGATTCTTTGCTATCATTTATTTATGACAATCCATATCAGCCACATGTTATTTTTTCATTCGTTAGACACTATGGACGCTCCCCTTTACAAGTAGCGTTCCTCATATATATATGGGAGATACTCCTATGAGAGCATCTCTCACCTTACTATGAGAGAGAAGGTGGGGGCCATCACATTTAAGTTGTTGGCAATGGATATGGATGTGAGGGCCCCCACCTTAGTAAGGTGAGAGATGCTCTCATAGCCATAGGAGCGTCTCCCTATATATATCGAGTAGAGAGGACCTCAAATATTTTAATGACTATATTTATGCTAAAATCTATTTCATGATAGCCTCTCTGGTCTAGTTCATGCTTTGGATTTCATTTACTTAAAGATATACTTTGGTAATTCCTTCTAATTTGGACTAGAGTTACCTAGCAACTTTTCAAATATCAATATATGTTTTCTGATTCCTTTCATAATGGAAACCGTTTCCTCATATAAAAGCATAAGAAATTTGGAGAATAGATCATAATGAATGAGATTTTATTTTTGCTGGTCAAATATGGTGGAGTGGATGCTCATGTTGAGCATGCGTGAGACAGTGAGGAAATAAGAAGTAAATGAAATAAAACCTTCTCTTCATCTTAAAGCAAATGAAGAGAACATGGCGTAGGTTCCTAACTTTAGCAGGCAGATGTAAGTTCTTTGATATGTACATCCATGCGTGGGCATATACAGGGGTTGGTTGTTTTGTAAACTGCTGGTATTTCCCATTTACTTTTTCCTTGTTTCACCTTTTTTTTTTTACATTGTTAATATAATAAGCTTTTTTGTGCATATGTGTAGACCGCATTGTCGGAAAACTGCAGACATCCTCTGTAGGTGTTCATACAGAGCATTTGGTTAATTATGTATGAGCATTTAGTTAACTTGGATTGTGCTAATGTTTCAATAGAGTGGTGTGTTTATAAATAATAAATTTATTATTATGAAATTTCTTTTCAATATTGTCGCTGAAATATATAGATATGTATGTATATACTCTGTACGGACTTTTGTTTTCCAAAAAGAAAGAAAATTTTTTAAATTCTGATACTCTTTTCTGAATCTACTTGGACATACACAACAAAAGATGCAGTCTGCCCGTCGGAAAAGAAGTGGTAATATTGGAAAAGTTGTTGATGGAGGAACTGTTACACCATCAAAAAAGTCTTTGGGGAGAAATAACCACAAATATTATAGAAAGGTAATGTCACATTTTGTTCCAGTGCTTTATCAGTTGAAGCTAAAACTCTTCAGTTTGATTCAAATAATTTTGTAAGTGCATTACAGTCTATCCAGTGCTATTAATGGTTGATGTACGTTTCTTTTTCCAGGACCCTGCAATATCTGCTATGATTCTGAAGAATCCTGATCAAGGGTAACGTGGTTACATTCATGTGTAAAATACTTCTGATTGGTTTCAATTTGTGGCAAGTTTGAGCATAAATAGTTGAATTTGCAATTTGTGCTTGTACGACATTTTCAGCAGCCATGCCGTTGATCATTATGTTTTGCATGGATAATACTTATTTTAGGTCATCATTCAAAAGGAAAAAAAAAGTAAAAAAAAAGTGACATTGTTCAGGTTTATACTCTTTGATGACTCCCTATATTGTTTTGAGTTGTCGTTAGTGCATCCTCATTTTGCAAAAGACGTGTTCTTAGCACTTGAGTGTTTGACCTATTTTGAATCTTTAGTTCTTTAGACAAGACCACCTTATCCCATCTATTGACTGTAACATGAGATTAAAATTAGCTTCTTTTAGAACCAGCTGAGACTTTTCTACTTGATTTGCATCCTTTACCATCAAATATCATAATCTTACATCAGCGATTTGTGGATGTCCAGGAGATTAAGGATGTGGTTGTATAGGCTCTCTTTCCCTGTTCCTTTTCTTTTCTGTGTTTTCTTTTTCTACTTTTTTCTTTTTTTTGGGTGGTGAAGAGAGTCAAATCCACACACTCTCATCCCCTATTTCTTGTTGTTCAGTTCCTCTTTTTTCATTGGTTTTTCCTGAAATGTGAAGAGTTAGGTTGGTATTTAATCATTAATCTCCCACTAATTGTTTCTTAGGTGTATTGCTCTCATATGGGTTATCGTCAAACTTGACACATGCTATAAACTTGTACCCCTTATTCTGCCTTTGCAACGGTTTGATCAGAGTAACTGTATGGGGTCGGGAACTGAAGTGAAAATGGATGGCCTGGAGCCAGTTTTTTCATCCCCTGAAATTTCATTTGATCTTGATGTCAGAAAGGAACAGACAAGCCAGCGTCCTCCAAATCACATGTGCTGTGAGAAGACATTTACATCCAGCAGTTCTGCATCTAATGGTCTCTTTCAATCTCAGAACAGGGGTTCAGTAAATAAAAGAACTAAATCTGCTATTTCTAAAAGTTGTAGCCATCAGAACTGTAATTTATCCAGCGATTCTTCTGGTTCAGGGCATGATGCTTCCACTCGAGCTGGTTCTGCTGACCTAGTAGAGGATGGCTCCAAAGTAGATAAGCCTGTGAAAAGAAGCTCAAGAAAAAAAATAAAGAAGAAGAGGAGGCAGCAAAAGAAACCTTCCTCGTGCACTAGTGATAGAGCAGTTATCAATGAGCAAGGTATCCATGGAATTTCTGCCCTTGAGACCTGTTCTGACAGCGGCTCAGCTTTGGGGGATGGGTGTTCTTTAGCGAAGAATTTGTCTGTTAATGAAAAGAATTTCAGTGTCACACCACATGATATTATAATGGAAAAGGTCAATAATGAGGAAAGTAGTAATGACACTGTAAACCTTTCTGCTACAACATCAAAGGCCACTTCTTGCAGCGATGATGTGGAATTGCTAGAAACAGAAGCATCTTTACATGAAGATTCTGCTGGTGATGCCGCTTGCTCTGAACAGTTAGGCATAGATGGAAGGCCTCTTTTTGTTACTACAAGTGCTATTCAAACCTTGAAAGTAACTCTCTGCAGTTTTGGTGGGCAAACTTTGGATGCACATCTAAAGCAAAGCAACACTCATGCTGAGATCACTTCTGGTCGTTTTTCTGATGAATATGATGCCCTGGTCTTAGATCCATTTTCTGATGACTGGAATAATGACGTTGGTATTAATGGGAGTCATGATGTCAATAATCTATCATCTCTCAGGAAAGAGAATGTGGTTCATCCTTCAGACAGTGAGGCTTTGGATTGCAATAACTGTGGTACTTCATTAACTGATGTAACATCTGGAAATGGCAATTCTAGTTGTGGGATTTTATATGATTCAGATAGTGGAACTGCTAACACTGACAATCATTGTTCTAAGGTTGTAGCTGGCAGTAACAATAATTCTGAGAGAACAGAATGTGGTCATAAGGGCTGTAGCAATGGTGGGATTTTTTCAGTTATATTAGGAAAGAAAGGTAGGCAGGATAGAAAATATTCGATGGGATCAAATGGGACCCGCAGAGTTAGTAGTGGTATAAATGGGTATGGTTGGGCAGGGAAGGAGACCAATTATTCTGTTCAGCAGAAGGTCCAAAAGACTGATTTAGATGAATGCTTTGGACCAATGGACAGAGATCATGTCTGTTCAAAGCTTGATGCTTCAAAAGGGGTTTCCTCATTTGCAAGACATGATACATGTATAGGCCTGATGGAAGATGATCATGAAAAATCCACGGGATCTGCTTGCTCAGATGAAATTTCTGCCCATAGTGGTGCATGTCAAAGGTCAGCAACCATCGGTGCTGATACATTCTCTTTAAACGCAGAATGTGACAACTCAAAGAATAAGGTCTCTGAAAAGTTGAAAAGAGAAACCAGTTCAGGATCAAAGATAGAAAAAGGCCAGAATTTCAGGAAGGGTTCTCATACTGGTAAAGCCATGCGGGTTAGGCCTACAAAGATGAATGTGCCCCAGAAAGAGGCACTGGACATCTCATTGCCTGTGAATAGTTTCGAAACTGTTGGCGCTGTCTCAAGATCTTCTAGTTTCCTCAATGACACCTTTAACCTCTCTTCCTCAGAACCACTTCAGGACTCACAAATTAGTTCACAAGAAACGAGACCACTGGGAGATGTTATTGCTGTAGCTTCCAATATGGATGCTCAAGCTTCACAAAACCAGACTGGCACATTGTCTGCAGCATCAGATCATCTGGAAACACTTGAAGTGGAACCTTACAGTAGCTCTAAGTTTTGTAAGGATAAGCCTGGGGATTCTTGTCTTCAAACATGCAATGAAAATACACCTGCAGAACAACAAGTCTATGCTTCCCAAGTAGGAAATAGCAATCCAGGCCATAAATGTGGATCTATGTTGCAGAGGTGGGTTCCTGTTGTCAGAAAAGATGCAGAGACTCTGGACAACTTATCAAACTCTTATTTGGATGACCCATTTTCCGAAGGGTGCAATCTGATGAGCACCAAAGAAGAGCAGCTGAGTACAGAATCTCATCCTCATGTTCCTTTGACGAGTGCTGGAGCTACATTATTGGTTCCTTGTTCTGGCAGTATAAATTACACATTATCTGAAGATGAAGTGACCTGTGAGCATAGATGTGATGCACCTGCAATACTCAAAGAGCAAACCAGTATGCATATTGCATCTAGCTGCCGGGCAATTCATAAATTAAATGAGCTGGGGAGTTTTATAAATGTAATAGATTCAAGTAAGATATCACAAGCTGTAAATGACGCCTACAGAATGCAAATTTTGTCTGCAGGTGTTCAACTGGCAACAGGGAGTCCACTTGCCGAGTTTGAGAGATTTCTTCATTCTGCTTCTCCGGTTCTCGTCCAAACATCCTGTGTTCGACCATACAATGTTTGCTCTGGGGATTGGCTGATTGGTGATTCTCTTTGCAGGGATCAGATCCCTGATATTTCTTTGGGAAGCCTTTGGCAGTGGTATGAAATGCCTGGGAGCTATGGTTTGGAAGTGAAGGCAGAGGACTTTCAAAGCTCGAAGAGATTTTTTAGTGATCGTTTTCAGTTTCGTGCGTATTTTGTTCCCCTCCTGTCAGCTGTACAGTTGTTTGGACTCTCCAGTAGTTCCATGAGTGCTTGTAATGCCATGTCCAATGGTAAATTCACAAAAAATTATGATGTGGATGCAATATCAGAATTTTTATCTCATTTAAATTGGCACCTTATTTTCTCAAACTATTGCTCTGACGGTCTGACCCCACGGAGAAGAGGAAACTGATTCATCTCTACCTGTGCTCCTCAGATTGCTTGTCTCCACCTGGCCAAGGTCGGCTCTGTAACCCATCAGTTAGTAGTGCACGCGTTAGTGATTCGGAGCTACTTTTTGAGTATTTTGAATCAGAGCAACCTCAGAAACGGCAGCCGTTGCATGAAAAGTAAGTTTGAGGCCCTTCTGTTCATTCATTTATGGACTTGTGATAATTGCTGGACCTACTAAAAGAGTCTGGCTAATTTGAAAAGTTTAAACCTGGTAAAGCAGCAGAGGACAGCTAACATTGGAAAATATCTTTATGATATCTCCAGGCTGGACCGCAGATCTATCTTGAATATATTTATTAACAAGACCATCTTCAGTCTCCTTGATAAATCCTGCAATTCTAACATACTCCTTGTGTTCAACCATTAGTGGTGAATGGGTCTGCTCATAATTGTTAATGCATGTCTACTTTGTGAGATTGTTACCATTAAGAACCTTCATACTTGATACAAGGGCCCATGGCACACTTCAAAGGTGCTCATTGTGGTAATGAGGTTGTGGGTTCAAGTCATGTTACCGATAAAAAGGAAAGAACCTTTTTACATGAGGATTTTTTCCATGTGTGCGCCCTAAATATTTCACTGATAAAGGGCTCACCCGGTGCACAAAGTGCTCCCCGGCTAAGCGGGGGTAGGGGGAGGGTGGGCGCATGTGTACGCAGCCTTACCCTTGCATTTTTGCAAAGAGGCTGTTTCCACGCCTCGAACCCGTGACCTCGAGGTCACCAAAGGAGCAATTCTACCGTTGCGCCAAGGCTCGCCCTCTAAATATTTCACTGATAATGCAGATAATATTTTTTTTATTTGTTTCCCGTACTGATTGGAAAGAAAAGAAAGAAAGGAAAGGTGTTTACCTCAACATAGACTGTCATGCAGTTCTTCTTAACCCCTTGAATGTCTCTGTGACAATTCTTTGCCAATTGACTTCCTGCTCCTTAAAGTGGTTATGTAGCCCCGTCATGTATGAGTGAAAACCTGGAAAGACAGTTTTACCAGATTAATATTGGGGTGTGGTAAATCCTTCCTTGGATTGAAGTCTAATGAAAACTAAATCATCTGTGAACATTAGAGGGACTGCAGAGAATTCATGAGATTTTTGATCCTATAAAAAAGAAGAGAGATTTTCAAGTAGGCTGTGTTGATTTAAAAAGCATACCAGTTATTATTATTGAATTGCTATAGCTTGAATTGGGTTTAGGTCGTGCCTAAAGGATAAATGTAAATGAGCTGATTTGGTTGGAACAAAAATGACGCGCTGAAGTCATTGATTGGATTTCTCATGTATTGGGCTCCACTTATATCATGACAATTGACGATTTTCACAGAACCATTGCCCACTACCCCACTTGAATTTTTTAAACTCTTTCAGTAAACATTGGATTTGTTAAACTATAATGTGCATGACAAAAGATAAGCAATCATGCAAAATTCAACAGAGAACTGCAGCAAAAGCATCTCTTAAAATATGAAAATATTGTGATGGCAGGTATGAGGACCAAGTCTGGACAGAAGGCCATACATTTCAAGTTTCTGCCTTCTGCCAAATATTTCTATATCAAAATCTCCAACTTTGTGACAAGAGCCTGTGGCACAGTGGAAGGTGCTCATTGTTGCAACCTTAAGTTTGTGGGCTCAAGTCGTGTTAGCTATATGTAATAAAAAATAGAGAATCCAGCATTGTGCTGAGTACTTTAAGCTGGATCAGAGACGGGTTCTTGATACTATAGTGTAATTCTCAACAGAAAATGCTGTGTTATTTCTGGCTTTTATTTGGGTGTTTACCAGTATTTACTGCATTAAAATATTTTGATACTTAAATCATCATCGTCAGCGATCAAATAAATAAATAAATCATCTTCATTAGAAAGGTATATTCAATCTACTTCCTGTCATCTACATTTAATTTTTATAATTAAAATATTGAAGTATTATGCATTTTCTAACCACCTTAAATATGTTTTTAGAGAAACTTTAATGATTTTGTCCTTTGATCTCCTTCAGGATACAAGAGTTGATTAGAGGCAATGCAACATCAAATATCCATATATTTGGAGATCCATTGAAGCTAGAATCCTTACATCTGCATGATCTTCATCCTTCATCCTGGTTAGTATCAATTTTTGAGTCTCTGTCTCCTTGCAACAATCTACAGAAAATTGAAAAACAAGCCAAGTTATTCACATTTTTATTCTTTTTAATTGGCAAAAATCTTATCCTGTTTCTTTTCATTTGTAAATTTGATTTGTTGGCTCTCAGGTACTCTGTAGCTTGGTATCCTATTTATCGGATACCAGATGGTAATTTTCGTGCTGCATTCCTGACTTACCATTCACTTGGCCATTTTGTTCGAAGTACCACATCAGATTCTCTTGGCGGGGGTACTTCTATTACTTCTCCTGTTGTAGGTCTGCAGAGTTACAATGCTCAGGTATTGAGGTTATTATTATTGCTTCTCAATTGTATTTGACCCCAGTACTTTGAATTTGGTGGTGGTTATAAGAATATAAGATTCCCCCATATAATTGCCTTTGCTATTCCAAAATAAACAAAAAAGTTCCCTCTCTTATGGCAGTTGACAACCTGTCACTACTGTTTTGGGGTCATTTGGATGTGGAGAAAAGTTGGAGAAAACTGCCCATAGTTCAGGTTTGTACTGTGGACCGTTTTATCCACCATTTTCTCTACATTTTCTTCTCATCTAAAGGACCCTTTTACTTTATATTGGATCTGCAGTTTCTAAATTCATTTTGGTAGCTGAGTGGCAAGATGAAGCTCTTTCTTGGGGGAGCTTCCAGGCTAAATTCCCGCTGATGTACTGGTTTTGTTCCGCCTGATCCAATATTCCCTACACCCATCAACTGCTTGCGGCTTTACATTTCTTGCCCTGCCCCAAATGATTCAAGTCTTTCGATGTTTGAATTTTCCTTGGCATGTTTGTGTGCATGAGGGGAGAAGTGGAGTAAAATAAATGGTCAAATCAAGAGAAAAAGAAAGAGGAGGGGGTTAAGGGTAAAAGGTACTAAATGACATTTACTTCTCTCTCCAAGT
This sequence comes from Litsea cubeba, assembly GCA_012931725.1. Taxonomy (NCBI): domain Eukaryota; kingdom Viridiplantae; phylum Streptophyta; class Magnoliopsida; order Laurales; family Lauraceae; genus Litsea; species Litsea cubeba. The sequence goes on along the minus strand of CM022947.1, from coordinate 113,574,774 downwards.
GGAGTAAAGTTTACTCCCCAAGAGAGGTAACTTTACTCCACTCGGGGAGAAGTAAATGTCATTTAGTGCATTTTACCCTCAACCTCATCATCTTTCTTTTTATCTTGAGTTGACCCTTTATTGTACTCCACTTCTCCCCCCCACCCACCCCCCATGCAAACAAATATGAGATGTAACTGCTTCTGATGGCCGATAAATTTTCTTAGCCTTTTGGACTCTGTTCACTTTTGCCCTGCATTCTTATAGATTACCAACTGTACCATTTCAGCAATATGCAAAGTTTTTTTTTTTTTTTTTTTTTTTAAGAAAAGAAGATGCCAGTCTGACCTGTACTCCCTATTATGTACAGGGTGAATGCTGGTTTCAACCTAAAAACTTCATGATGATGCAAATGGAAGGACCCCTTCCTTACAACCCTTCTGAAGTTCTGAAAGAGCGGTTGAGGACACTTGAGCAAACAGCTCATGTGATGGCTAGGGCCTCTGTGCATAAGAGGGATCACAAATTGGTGAACAGACAACCTGATTATGAGTTCTTCCTCTCTCGAAGACGATAGTAATATTCTTTTCAGATTTTGTACTTGTTACCCACTTGTTGGTATCTGCATCTTTTTTTTTTTAATAAATGCACAATTGGGTAAAATTAACCTGAATCTAACCTGGAAGCGGAGTGACAAGCACCCTCTGTTTTTCTTTGCATAATTTCTGTACATGGATTTGTTTTGGGCCTTTTTTTTTTGTGCCTTGATTTATGGGTGCTACTCTAATTATCTGTAGCTCTTTGAATGCTGTAACTATATGTTCTTCCCTATATAGTAATTTTTAAATGTTTTAGTGTTGTAAAACTTAAATGCATTAGTTTTTAATCATGGTATGGCCAGAAAGAGTGGCTAGCTTTTGTTATTTTCTACTTCTTACTTTAGGCTTTCATATAATTGAAGGTATATGTGAATTCTTTTCCCCTTTTTTTTGAAGCATATTGTCATATACTTCTTTTGCTCTGTGGTTTTCAAGGTGGGGCATTATACAACGGAAATAGGTTGCTCCTTTGTTGTTTTTTTATTTGGCAGCATTCATCAGAAGGTGACCCAGTAACCTACCTTACAGGGACCAGCAGCATTCATGAAAGGTGATTATAGAACTAACAAGGGTGTTCTCTCCAACTGCCTGAGGAGAAGATTATTTCTCCTACATTTTACAAAATTTATGAGAATTATTTTCTCCTCTGAACGAAATCCAAGCAGGATAAAAGAGGGTTTTTTTGAGGAAGGGCTTTTCCTTCCCACTTCTCTCTTCATCCTAGGGATCCCCGTTTAAACTACCACCACACCAGTAGTTTGTTAGAAGAATTGTGGTTGCATAGGATCAGCATGTCGCCTTATGGAGTTGTACTTCCAGCTGTCTCTCCCTCACACACATGGTTTCTTCTTACTGAGAGGTACCTCCCACAGCCTGTGTGAGCCAACAACTTAAGCACTATGTGAGGCCTCTTTATCATCGATCCACCCTTCTATGCCTCTCTAACTACCCCTTGGTTGGTTGGCTCGCTAACCACCCCATGAATTGGCACTTACCTACTTTAACATTAATCTGAATTATAATCATCGTGGATTGAATTTTATAATCATAACCATCATTGGTTTGAATTTCATAATATAATCATTGTTGGATTGAATTTCATAAGAAAATGTAACTTGAGAAACTGATAAACTTTTTACTCCCCTAAACCAAAGGTTGTGATGATCTGATTGAGTTGATTTCCAACACAGGAAATCTAGATGATTAACAGATTTAACTCGGCCGTGTTCAATGGTAAATCCAGCAGTTAACATTGTTTGACAGATGCACTAAATTCGAACCTGTTCCCTGTGCATCCATTGATTAGTTGACATGCACATTATCTTTTAACCTATTTGGATAGTGAGATTTTCACCTATAGGAGTCCTCTGTAAGGATGGTGCTGGATTTTAAATCAAAAAGTCTACTTGGAGGGATTCTTGGGACCGGTCATCCGAATATCAGATATCAAGGACCGGTCCCAAGAATCCCTCCATGATATTTGGATGGGACCTTGGGATCGGTCCAAGGACCGGTCCCAAGAATCCCTCCAAGTAGCAGGGCTCATTTTAAATCCCCACCATCCACAAAAGTAGGATCCTCCTGCATTAAAGTTCCCCACTAAGAATTCTGCATGGCAGCTGTGCAGGACACCCGCAAGAGAAAATTCTCTTTTCTTATCTTGGCACACCCGGTGGAAATCAGTTGGAAGATAAAGTGAGAGTTCTCCGGTGGAATGCAGTTTTCCCACTTTTCCACCCAAATCAATAGTAGTGATTTTCAACGCACATAAATGTGGTTTTAATTTCTTTTCAAAAGCATGAAAAGGAGAAGCCCTTTCTCTTTTGGTATACCCTATTTTAATATAACATGTTATGGCTATGCTACATAGGTACATCTTTGTGTTGAATGCAAATCACTTCATTCCACTTGAACACTTTAAAACTACTAGTGCTATTTTGGGTGTTCCAAAGACATCTGTGCTTTCTTTAGCCTTTGAATTTATCCGCATTTTATTTCACTTTGAGAGCCTTTGCCTTCTTGTAAGCACTAAAAATGGCCCCCAATGCAAGTAACTGTAAAGCTATAGGGTAAAAGATGAGAATTAAGAATTACACAACGTAGTTACTACATCACATATGACTGACCTTGTTGCATAAAACAAGGATTTGAATTAATATGGTTTGAATATTTTTAATTTGGTTAAGTTTTATATTGTTTAATATTTAAGATGAGTTTATGTTAATTTTAATGAATAATTATTTTCACTTTCAAAGCTATTGTATGCCATGAATGTGTGAGTATTTTCAATAAATTAAGTTTTATAGTTGTTTTAATATTTAAGTTAAATTCATGAATACTTATAATATATTTAAATTCAATAGTGTTGCCAAACACAATTATCTCAATTCTTTCTTTGAAACAAGTTTGTTATGATGTTACCAAACAAGTTCAGCATAGCACAGTTTCAACAACCCAATCTCAGGACATCACAAGAATAATATCAACCAGGCCCTAAGTTTCATCAACCCTCTAGTACATCTAACTTTCAGAGTGTGTTAAACTTTGAAGAATTTGGAAGGCCAAAAGTGGCATTTCAAAAGACCGAGTTTTCATAATTCTAGGAATTTAAATGACAATGCTGTCCGAAATCAACAATACATGGAGTCCCATAAAAAATTCTTCCAATAAAAGCCTCTTAGGTATTTTCATTTTTATTTTCACATGCAACCCTTTGACCTTTTTGGTTTTTTGTAAAAAAAAAAGAATGTCTTTTGAATGATTATTATAAATCCATTGCCTTTTCCTTAAATGTTTAAAAATATCCTTAACCAAATGTCAAAATCTCAAATGGTTTTGACATCATCATAATTCCATCCATGTTTTGTTGGTGTTCCAGTAGATCCAACTGACATTTTGGAAACCTGTTCCTCTGCCTCTTCTTTAAAACAATAACTACAGTCTGTTGATCCGAACCTTTTCCGGAGCGCGACTTGGAAGCATTTAAATAGTCAAAAATTTCTGTAATGAGTAACTCCAAACTCATCCGGACTCATTTTGATTCTTCATTTTTAACCACTTATAGATATTCAGTTTTTGTCATCTAGGACTTTAATTAAATGAAACGACCAGGCCCTTGAGTTGAGTAAAATTTTGTGTTTGCAAACTTTTATTCAACAGAGTAATATCTAGAAGTTGCTTTGATTGATGGTCTGAGAACCCAAATTGTCTTGAAAGAAGTGGTTCAAGTTAAAAACAAGGAACAGTCCACAATTCAATTGGATATGGTTAAAATTAGTTAGTTAAGGGTTTAGCTAAAGATTTACAGTATTGCCAAAACAGGACCAGGTCTGTTTTTCAGGACTAAATATACAAAAGTCTAAGCTAAGCTTGACCAAAAGTGTAATTTCAGCTAAAAAATTTCTTAACAACTTTCAAAACTTAGAAAAAAAAAAAGAAGCTACAATCGGGTGGTAATATTAGGTCCTGTTTTCATCAAGAAAGCATCCACTTGAGCATTAGCAGCTCTGGACAAGAACTTCATGCATATGGGAGGCTTCACCTTGGCCAAAGAAAGAATGGAGGCAGGCAAAGACCATATCCCATCACCACAAATCATACCAGCGGCAATTGCGGGCGCAAAAGCTCCAGCGTGTCTAATGTTTTTCTTCTCCCATATGTACAAGATGAAGCTCCCAAAGCACATGTCGATCACAAAGTATGACCCCAAGAAGAAGGGGATTGCCATCGCCATGATGCTTGGCATGTAGAAGTAGAGCCTCCAATTCCGGTTCTTCATTACCTCTTTAATGGCACTTATGAAGAATGAGACGAGGAAGAAGACGAGGCATAGCCTGATGCAATGTTTGGGAAGGGAGGAGAGGCCTCCCACGCTAAGAAGTGCGATTCCCCGATAAACCGTGGCATATGGGGCAGGGTAACCACGGCCAGGAACACCAAGGGGGAATGCTTTGTAGAAGATCCAAAAGATAGATGGTGCAACGACACAGCCAATCGCGGTTCCAATTGCTTGGCTGATGAACATGGATCGCGGGGAGGCTAGTGTTAAGTAGCCCGTCTTGAAGTCTTGCATTAGATCGGACGCATTCGATACAATGCTCATCATGACAGTACAGGAAGCTAGTCCTGCAAGGACACCACCATTGACACCAACCCATGCACCAAAGATCATAATGGCCAACTTGCCATAGCTAGAAGCGAGCGACCAGTCTGTGAGACCACATCCATAAGAATTGCAGAAGGCAAATAGGGGCGCCATGATGTAGATGACCAAGATGTGGTACCATTTAAGCTGTGGCAACATGAAAGGAACTGCGATGATGGAGATGATGGCAAAGATGAGGTAGCCTGCGAGGGCGTACTTTGTAGCTATTTGGTCTTCGAGAAAGACTCGCTTGCGGCGAAGCTCATCATAGCTGAGTGATGAAGCGTGGGCATCAGGTATAAATGTGGAAGACGGTTCTCTCATGCGAGCCATAGACATTACATGTATGGTTCTAACAAGCACAGAGAAAAAGTTGAAGAGACCATCACCTAAGATAATTGCAATGCCAATGAAGACCTGATATACCCAACAGGGAATGAAAATCAATTGATTGAGGAAAATTAGAAGATATTTCGAAGCAGAGAGAGAGGCACCCAAGAAAAAAAAAAACCCAACCTAAAGATGGAATGGCTGTTGAACATGAAGATAGAATAGATCAAAATATTATCATGCATATCAACGAACTAATATAAAATATAAAATATCAGACACTAACAATCTATCCAAATTGTGATTAAGGGCAATGATTACCATCATGTATCACGATGTATCTTTGTAACATGATGTACAAATGAAGTGTTGTAAGGAAGATTCCCAATCAATATCAACTACAATTTGAGATTGTGGACAAGGCGGTTGCTCAAAACATCTAATTGTAGTTACAAGGAAATAGATGAACTATTTAGATTACGAATATGAACATGAGAAGAAATTATAAAATGGAAAGGCATTGAGTTCAACACCTTGTATCCTTGTAGGCCAAGAAGACTATTAGGACTGAGTTTCTCATCATACCAGTCACCCTTCTTGGATTCTATGTAAGGCCACATAATACCCCATGAGAGGATAGACCCAGCAAGCAAAGAAAGATTTACAACGTAAGGGCACATAATTCCCACACCAACATAAGTTGCTGAGAAATCAAAGTAGAACCTGCATGTAAAAAAAAAACAAAAACAAAAATCAAGAACTCGTTGTCGCCGAGGAACTATCAATCAAATAAAAGGCAAGTGGGGTTAATTTACTCATATTATTAAAAATTAGAAGCCTATCCTATCTACTGGCATATGTATAGTTACCAATGCCTTGTTTTCTCTATGTATAACAAGATGGTGTATGTGAGCTAATCGAAACTAGAAAGTAATAGCTTCCGAATTCTGTAAATTCCTACTTGTTTTCATAGGCTTTGAGGCCAAATGTAGGGAAGGAAGAGAATCCACAATCATGCCCGGCAGTGTAGAACCATCGGAAAAATGCCCAAGCAAAGCTAAATGAAAAGCACTTGAATAGAACAGACACTTGTTTCCTGTACAAAATGAAATCAGCAATTGGATCAACTTAGCCACATGTGGAAGATTCAGAAAAGCAGATGACTAGTGTAATTGATCTTGCCTCACTAGGTTTGCTCCTTGAGGAGTGTGGAAGCTGTTGATAAGGTGAGCAGTTGCAGTTCCACTTGGGTAAACAAGCTTATGATCTATGATCATAATCTGAAATTGGCACAGATATATCATACTACTGTTAAAAATCAGAGATCATGATGAGGTAAAATATGAATTTCGCAATTTCTATTTCTCAGACAATTGATGCATGATCATTGCTTTCTAAGCTGTAATAGGCCTCTATGCATGAGGAATTATATACATATGTGACCCATGGTAATGGTCTACCTATTGTGGATCCCACACTCCAACTGGTACCAGCCACAAAACCCCAAGAAAGGAACCAATTGTTCTCCTTGTGAGGAATAAATAAAGACAGTTTCATTAGCAGTTTTGTACAATGGCTCCCTGCAAATTTTTTTCATATCCTGGTTCTGCCCCTGATTTCATAGAATCTCGATGAGACCCGAGCCATGATTCCATCATTTTGATTGTTTTATCTTGATGAGCCCATGTCCAATAGAGCCATCTGGTTCAATTGCCCGCAAATGAGCGGTGAAGACATCTGTCAATCAATGGGATCATCGTCAATGGACAGTGTGTCCCACTGATTAATTAACATTTTTTATGAACCAACCTTGAAGCGATGGGCCCAGGCATGGAAAAGAGGAAGTGGGTCACATTTGATCAAGCAAGTCATGAAAAGAAAAAGGCTAGAGCAGGCCCAAAGTGACTACCATACCCTTCTCAAAGGAGCAACAGAAAAGAGACCAATGAAGCTAACGGCGAAGAGGAACGGAATCATCCACTTGAGGGAGGGGTCCTTAATGTTTTCAGGGGTATTTCCGTTTTCTGACTGGGCTGCAATAACCGCGCTCATGCCAAACAGATAACTCCCAAAACCACCTGTTATATACATGTAACAATAGAATTAGGAAAAAGAAAGATTAAATAAAGAGAAATTCTCAAACTCTCCCCATTTTAAAAACTTCCCTTCAACACCCAAACCCCCAAAATGAATTGTCATAAGTTTAAATTTAGCACTCATCCAATTACTTATCCAATTTTTGCTCACCATTGAATTGGTTATAATGTATAAAAATGGGCCCCACTAAGAGGGGCGTTTCTTGAAAAATAAAATTCCTCCGAAGTTTCCTAGCTCTCCTCTTAAATAAACAGCAAAACAACCTATATTTTGATTATGGGTTCTTAAGTGGGTTTGATCCATGATAGACACAAACCGATTAAGTTTATATTGCTGGACCAAACCCTATCGGACCCATACCATGACGGGAAACCCAACTCATAACCTAAAGGTATAATAAGATAGAGGAATGTTCATGTGCTTCCATTCTTTACCATAGGGTGAGGGACACATACATAATTGAAAATATTTGTGTGTGAAAGAAGAAAATTCATATATAGTCATTTGCAGAATAAGAATGTTCATGTGCAAAGAAGGAAAGCCATGTAAGTGACCCTCACCCTATGGTGAGAAATGGATGTATATGAATATTCCTCAATAAGATAATATATAATAATATCATACTTTACACTCTCTTATATTTTAATTATTATTAATTTATACTATACACCTTATATATATATTAACTATGTACACGAGCATTTATACTATGGATCTGATTATTGATTGGGTCAGAAAAGAACGTAATAGGAATAATTCTCAAGGAAGTCCTTAGGTAGCTGGATAATCCGAGGATCGTATTCATTATAAGTGGTTAATAATGAACAATCAAAGGTAAATATGAAGGAATGAACACCAAATAATATTTTGAGTCAAGGAAAGATGTGAAATGATTGAATAGTCAACCATAGCCCTAGTAATTCAAATAACAGGAGAGCCAAAATGTCTCATCTACATCACTACTTGTGTCCTTTGTTGTTCACCTCTTTAATAATATGGTGGTGGAGCTTATCTGAAGATAACTTTCTTCTCATCAAACAAATGGGCCCCAATGTTTTGGGGGTAAGGTCAGGCAGGATTAAATTGCTTTGAGGAAATTTGTTTATTTGAAAAAGCTGTTTCAACCCCAACCCAAGAATCCTAGCTACAACATCAAGCAAAACTCCTTGAGTAAAAAAAAGAAAACCATTGAATCCTCAAGTGCTATACAAACATGTCCACTAGGAAAAAGAAAAGTTGTATGCATGCATATACCACTGAAAGCGACTCCAGAGATTGCAACAACGCACGTCTGTATGACTGTATTCTCTTGTCGAGTGAATGGATGCTCGACGAAACCAAATTTACTGACAACCTTCGTCCATGCATTGATCATGAAATACCCCAGCAAACCCGCAGCCAGATTGAGAGAAGGGATTATCCCAGTCGACAAATTCAGATTCATCACGACGAAAGTAAAAAAGACCCCCAACATGAGGCTGACGACCAATGCTCTCACCGTAATCTGCTCTCTCCATGAAGGAACCTTCATCCCGTCAAACAGCATCTCCATTGTCGGGCTTCCTCGCTCTCTGTCGGACGTTACGGTTTCCATGACCGATACCGATACCGACTCTTCTCGTCCTTCAATCTCCCTCTCCCTCTCCATGTTCCAAGATTATCAGAGAGAGATGAGAGTGGGTTTTTTCCTGGGAATTTGGACGCCTAGAAGGAGAGATTAGTCGCCAGGGATCTTTTACAAGGGCAGAAAAGCAATGCTGCTGCTTCTGCATTTTTCTGTCATGAGGGGAGACAGCTCTAACAACAAGAAAGAAGCGTCTGAAAAAACAAAAATGGAGGAGGAGGAGAGAAACAGAGACCTTAGGAGTTGCTTGGTCGTGAAGGTTGACCGCATTTGTCAACAAAACGAGATTAAGAGTTAAAGAAAGCCACATTTTATATACTACTTTTTTTAGGAAAAGAGTTAGGCAGGGGACCCATTTTCTCGTTTGGCCATGTAATTTTCTGGAAGGCATTTCATCTAAAGGCGGCTTTTCTGTTAAACCCTTCAATAAATAGAAAAAAAAAATGGCTTTGGGTGTATGTAGGAAAGAATGGCTGGGAGCCGTGGTCCAAAAATTAGCTTGATTGGATGTTGCTAGCCTATCATCAGAGGATGCGGCTGTGATCTATGAAGTGTTATGCATGGTCTCCCCACTTTATTGATCGCCACTCAGTAACCTTTAAAATATTTTGATCATTGCAATGTTCTATGTTTATGTTATTTTGTTTGCATTAGAATACATAAGATTAGTAGAGGTTAATAATGTAGGGTAAAAGTGAGTTTTCAAAAAAGAGCATCAAAACAACCTTTCATTTTGTGGAATCAGATTGAAAATAAAATGGAAAATGAATATTCAGTCATATGCCCAATAATTCGTTACATTGGAAACTGAAGGTCCCATTTATATCTCCACCTTATATCCTTTACCTTTCACCTCTTTAATAATCATTCGGTAGAATTCATCTAATCATATATCCTTATATTTTAATGCAAATAAAAAGGCCTTTAATGAATAGGGTCAACCCGTCATATGGCCATAACCACGTAATAATGCTATGACCCCACCAAGAGGGAGGGATTCTAGATAAGACAACCAAATGGATCCACCGTTTATCATTCATTTCATTGCCTTTGATAGGATTGATAGAAAATGATTAATTTTGGGTAGAAAATTTCCCACCTCACGTTGATGATCCAAACTTTCTAAATGAAACCAATAAATATTTGGAATGAATTGATCTTCCTTGATCTCGAGAATCAAGATGCGAAGAAGATGGCTTCCATAAAAACCATCTTCTAAAAGGGTAATTTTGATGAAGTGGCCAACAACAATAATGCCCACCAATCATGATTCTAAATGTAGGCTGGTGGAACTGATAAATATTATCTGATTTACAAATGCAACAAGGAATTGATTTATCGTTGTTTCTACAGAGGAGAGGTGCCTCATTGCTGGACTAGGATGAGATTGTCTTTTCTAGTGGTGCAAGTCTATGAAAAGGAAGTCGGTTCTAGCGACTTCTTTGTAATTCAAAGGCAGCGTACATTTGTCTCTCTTTTTTTTTGTGATAGGTATTCATATATAGTGAAATCGGCGCGCCCCCACCCCCCCCCCCGACAACTATAAAATGGGTATATAAAAATAAAAGTAAAGTTTTGGTTGCAAGATCTAGGGGAGGATCTTCAATGATGGTTATGCAGCTAGAGCCGATTGTTGAAATAATGAGTTATATACACAGCCAAGTATAAAAACTCTCGATCTAAGGACTAAATTAAGGAAGAACGCGAAGCAGGCATTGTTCCTACTATGTCAAGAATTGAAAATCTTAACTTTCAAAAAGATCACCTAGATCTTGGAATATCCTAGGCAATTAGGAGTTGGTCATCCCCAATGTCTCTTGTTTTTTTTTTTTTTCTTAAACATTAGGAAAAAAAAGTTCCGGCCGATAATGAAACTAGAGAAGTCTCTTGTAAACGCATAAAAATGTCACTCACAAAGAGAGGAGGTGTTGAGACGAGGCTCTTGAGAAGAATACCGCTGCCTGCCTGAAACCTGAGAAGGGGAAGAAGAACAGTAGGTCAGAGAACCCTGGCTTGGGCAGCGCAGGGCTCTCCGATGCCTAAGTCAGTTTAAGAACTGAACAGTAGGATGAAGATTTTTGGGAAGAAGACGATACCAGTAGTGTGGTGTAGTTGTTGGCCCTCTTTGCTTGTGGATTGTTCTTGTGTTTATATAGAGGAAGAGAAGAGGCAAGGGGGTGGTTGACTGCCTTGTCATAACCCACTCTGTCAGGTACTAGGGAGGCGCAGTCCCATCGTAGCCTACTCTGGCGTCTGTGGACGCAGATCTGTCATGAAGCATGGGTGGTATGGGAGGCTCTGTCAGATGATATGGGCGGTACCCTCATCTTGTCCCACGTGCTTGAGCGTCCATGGGAGGACAACTGTCAGCCCCTGCCTTGGCTAGCTCTGGCATCCTGACCGAGGTCAGGGTGTGTTGCCGAGGTCGGGAACGACCTTGACTTGACTAGAGAGAGATCTTGCAAAGGTGCCGAAGTGGAGCACTTGACCGAAGTGGGATGCTTTAGCCGAAGTGGAGTCTGCCGAGGTGGAAGTATGGACCGAGGTGGGAGCACCTGGCCGAGCTGATGGAGACTGAGACCGAGCCTTGGCGAGATGGACTAGCCGGTGCGGGAGTCCGAGACGGAGCATCTGGCCGGGACTCTGATGAGCTCGGGAATATCCCCACACATCTGTAAATGCCGCAAACTATTGCAAACATGTACAAATGTAATATGTACAACCATTTTTTAGGATAAAAAATATAGCACAACAAACTTATTTGTGTGAACAACTTAAACCTGTTTCAAGTTGGTACATGTGGGATATTTCCGGCTGGACCTGTTAAATTAAAAAGAGAATTGAGCATTTGCTAAAAGAATTTGTATGCAAGATAAGTGAATGATCTTTAAATCTTCACTGTTTTCATTACACATCCATTTTCACTCCCTAAAATAGTTAAAACAAAAAATGAAAGTTGATATTTGTTAAGCCTCCACTCAAACTTGACTCTTTTTTTTAAGGCATGTTTGAATATCATTTAACTTCATTTCTTTTTGCCTATTTCTATTTATCTTGATTTCCATAGAAAGCATATATAGAAGCTGCACGTTGCCTTCAAATCCACTTCAGCCCAATGGACTTAAATATCCTCTTTTATGTTTTTAGTAAAGATTTAAATAAGTTTGAAAATAGATTAAGTAATTATTGAAAAGCATGATAAAGCCGTAGCAGTAGCTAAGCTAGTAAGGGACATTAACCGCTCACTTGAAGAGAGAGTGCATGTGTGAGTTTTCTTATAATCCCCATAGCAAAAACAAAAAAAATATATTTGTACTATTTCTCTTGGCATCTCACCCAAGATGCAATCACAATGGGTCCATTGGAATCACCTGAGCTCATAAGAACAAAATTTTTCTTGTACAGTCACCATTTGCTATGAAAATTCATGCTAAGTTATGAAAGTTAAGAAGATTTCTGAGACATTTTCCTTAGTAGTATTTTTTGGGATATCACAATATTTTATTGCGATATCATGAAATTTAAATTGAATTATGTGATTTTACATAAAACTGTATTATTTAAAAGAGGATTTAACCGGAAAAACCCCCCTGAAAGTTGTTATAAACTCGAGACGTCTTTAAAGTATTATAAAGACCACAATGGTCACATGAGCCCTGCTTGGTATTTCTTTTACTTTTTTCTCTCAGCGGGGATATCCCCACTCCCTTTTTCTTTAAAACATCCCAAAACCCATTTTCCCTTTTCCGTTTTCTTCTTCCTCTTCTTCTCCCTTCCAGCGATTCCGATCTTCTCCTACTGCGATGGTCCCAGAGCTTGTCCAAACACCGGTAGAACACGTTTTGGATATGAGAACTCTTGAAAGCCTAGCAGAGGAGCGTTTATATACTATCATCTTATTCATCGTCGTTGCCCAAGCTATGATGTAAGTTGGTTTTTCATTTTCTCTCATTCCCCAACCTCCAATTGATATGATATCGCATCTCTACATGAAGGTAAGCAATATTAAAAGCATGCATGCATTGTGATTTTGTGATTTTCACTTGATTGCACAGTAGATTTGTTATTCCCCTTTCATAGTTGTAATTCAATCCATGCTTTATAGATGAAATCGTTGCACAAACTTTTTTTGATAGAGTAGATTTTGCAGTTTATATGACATTTAAAAGGCCAAAAGATTATCTTAATTGTTGAATGAAATACTTCATTTTCATGTCATGAAACCCCATGTGTACCAAATGTGAAATGGAGGCTTTTGGAAAATGGGCTGTAAGAGTGACAATCTTGATCCCCCCAACTCTCTTTTGCCCCTGTTTTTTGCATGGTTTTTCTCATTTATTAAATGTTCGACTTGCCCAAAGATTGAAAATGATCCTCTGTATGAAGAGTTGCAGTGGATTGGGATAAGGATGAGAAATGAGGAATGAAGTATTCTAAAGTGGCATGCAAGATCGTGGAGGTTGAGAGCCCATGCCCCTTAATGGATGAGTGGAATTGGTGCAATAAGTGGAAAAATAAACTCATAAAGCTAATCCATGATAAGTAGGATAAGGCTTCCATGGAATTGGTATGAATGGATTCTAAATGGTTATTCATTTTGAAAAGTGAAAAGATTATAGATCAGAAAAAATGGAAAAGTGCATTGATATTCACTTCCCAACTTCTGGGATTTTTTTCTTGTCTTTGGAAGCACCACAAATCTCATTGTTTCTAATATTTTTGAGGAATGGCTATTTAGGGCAATGAAAATTCACATAAAGTATAGAAACTAAGAGAACTGAAGGGGAGGTCTTTCTGCAAAGCCCATATGTGGTCAATGTTGTCATGATTTCATTTCAGGCAAAATGGCCAAAATGTTTCATTTCAATTACATATCTAAAATGGTATATCTTCCGAAATGTTTCAGTTAAAATTTTGGCTTTGGATAAAAACAACCTTATTTCATCTAGCATTGGGCTATAAGCTAATTGTATATGATAACTATTTATGAACTACAAATAAGTCAAAAGAATTTAACATATCTTACTGAATCATGCAGAGTATGTGGAAGGAAGGACACTGCAAAATGGAACCTCTTGCTTTTGGTCTGAATGGTACAAATGTGATGGATATGAGGGATAATAAAATATTAGTATCTTTGAAGCATCGCATTGATCATTTCAGTTTGCTGATCGGTTACCTATATGAGGCAAAATGAGAGTTTTATAATAGCTCGACAAGTGATATTCTCTAACTACTTGCAATGAATTTGTAAGTATGCATTTTGCTATCTTCATACAAAATTCCTTGAAGTTGATTAAATCTTGGAAAAAAAATAATCTTCTATGTCGATACTCCCCAGGTTGATTGGCTCACCCAAAATTTTGTTGCGTATGGTTGGAATGACCCTTTCGTCTGGACCTTCAAAGAAAAGATAAACATCCCTACCAAGACAATGGGAATGACTGTTGGGTATTCGCATGTGCTTTCGTTGAATGTTGCATTCTCTGCGAACCAATCAATTCCACTCAATAGTTGTAGAGATATTCAAAAGGACCTGGGTGCTAAGCTCCCACAGATTCAAAAGGGCCTAGATCTTGTAAAAATTGTGTGATTCACCTTTTTTTTTTTTTGTATGGTTAGTTTGCATGTATATTCAGTACCTACAATAGAATCTACTTTTGTCAAGTTGGATGTACATAAGGTTTCTAGTCATAGACAATTGTATTTGTATAGACAGTTAGTAATTCAATACCTAGACTATTTTGGAAGAATATTAAATGTGATTGGCAGGGAACTTGCATGTAAATGTAAATGTCTAATTATGTGAAAGGTTCCACAAGTCTTTCTGAGTTGTGGAGACTCATTTCACTTCTAAACTGAACAGGGATATATATGCATTCATTGTCTTGTGGGTAAGGATATCCATGTCAATGATATTATTCTAGGCAACAATATCCCTTTTCACACAGTGGAATCGTGCAGGGATATCCCGGCCCATGGCAGTGTTGTGGGTGGGGATATCCCTGCATACCCGAGTGTTGTCTGTCCGAGACGTCTCAATTGAGCGGGGATATCCCTGCCTACCGGAGTGTTATATGTCAGAGATGTTTGAGTTGGGCGGGGATATCCCTGCCTATCCGAGTGTTGTTTGTCAGAGACGTCTCAGTTGAAAAATGAAGATGGAGAAGACGATAGTGTATAAACGTCCCTCTGCTGGGCTTTCAGGAGATCTCATATCCAAAACGTGTTATGTCGGTGTCTGGACAAGCTTTAGGACCACTGAAGCAAGTGAATGTCAAAATCGCTAGAAGGGAGAAGAAGAGCAAGAAGAATAAAAAATGGGAAAAGAGTTTTGGGATGTTTAAAGGAAAAGGGAGGGGGATATCCCCGCTCAGAGAAAAAAATAAAAAAAAATACCAAACAAGCCCTCGGAAACTACTATAGTCTATATAAGACTTTGAGAATATTTCGAGTTTATAACAACTTTAAGGTGATTTTTCGGATAAAATCCTCTATTTAAAAAGTTAACAAGGTAACTTTATCTCTGTATTTTATGTAATATAAAGAGGTGATTGATATTGACACTCCCTCCCCCCCTTTTTGATGCAGGCACTCCCAAAAAGTTGGGAGTACCTGCATCAAAAAGGGGATAAAAGGAGTGCCAATATCAATCCCTTGTAAAAAAATATTGGGAAACTTTCTCAAGTACTTCATCATATGTGAGTTTCCATGGCTAATTTTGACCATACAGAATAAAAATAAGAGATCACAGTACTGATGCGACGGAAGTATAATGCCTTCATGTCCTATTAATAGGACGGCGAGTCTCACCTTCTTAGTTATTGATGCAAAAGCAGAACCCACTCAATTATATAATCACGCTGGCCTGAAGTCGAACTTGAGAATCATGAAAGTCAGTGTTGTCCCACTGTCCAACAAACGAGCCCTGTTACATGGATGGAATTTTGGGACCGGTCCAAGGTTCCCATCCAAATATTGGATGGGAACCTTGGGATCGGTCCAAGAACCGGTCCCTAAATTCCGTCCGAGTAGACTTTTTGCCAACATAAATGATGGTACTGTCCATTTTAGAAAGAAAACCTTTTGCCACCCACTTTACATCCAATACAAAAAGTCTATACAGACCGATTTGCAAGCCTGAATTGAAGACCGATCCGACGTGGAGTCCAGGTGGCGCTGAGGTGGCATAAAATGGGTTTTCATCTTTTCAAAGCCTGCCAAAACAAAAGAAATGGGTGAAATCGAGCGTGGGAACCAATAAGCCTATATGGCCTGAAAATAGAGCCCAGACCGACGTGGTTGTCCACTAAGCGCTGAGTGGACCTAACATTTGAGTGCCCGTTTTCTGATTTTGGGAGCCCTCCAGAACTTTTCATCTTCTCATCAATAATTCCTTCAAGGTATGTCCTTTCTTTCCTCTTTCCTCTTTCTTTGTTTTTTTTTTCCTCTCTTTTCTTTCTCTGCTAGCTCTTTTCTTGTTTTTGTGGGTTGTGAAGAGGTTGGAGAAAGGTTGGGTGGGATGGGATTGATCGGAGTCTGAGTTTGAGATGGGTTCAAGGGGCATTCTCTCTCAGTTTTCTCCCTCTGCAACCGCTAGAAGTGGAAGCCTGGGTTTTTTGTTTGTAGTTTTTTTTTTTTATGTGATTGTTTTGAGTCTGAGTTTGAGATGGGTTCAAGGGGAGGGTATTGTCTGTTTCGGCAGGCTTTGAGTTAGAAACCAATGGAGCTTAATGTTGATAGTAGCTTGCATTTAAAATTCTTATGGCATTGGTTGTGTGGCCAAGCAGAAGCTCCTTGGCCATCAAATGTCCCACCTCCGACGATCATTAATCCTTTGATGTATTGAAAATGAATCCAAACATCCTAATCGAATTTGTTGAGATCTGTGGGTGCCTTCATCACTCCTTTCAATTGAAATGCAATGCTGCCCTTACATGGGGCTTTGAACACCATCGGACCCACAAGAAATGTTCCTTCTGGAATGAAAATCCTACTCATTCCATTCCAGGCACATGCCTCCTTCCAGACACTCAACAAAGCCTCAAAACATATAAAATAAATCCTAATGACATTAGGATTTAGGGCATTGAAAATTTAAATAAATAAATAAACCATGTCCTTTTAACATGGCCCATCTCATAGCCCCTATGATGATTGCATGAAAATGATTTAACTTTATCAATCGCACCCTATAGATGTGTTCGCTACACCTAGTGGTTGGAAGTGGGTGGTAGCAGATAATGTGGGTTTTTTTTTTCAAATTTCTTTTATGTGCAAGGTCTGGGTTTTTTTTAGATTTGACAAATTCAGTTTTAATTTCTTTTAATTCCTTCTGCAATTGTCAAATTTGGATAATTTTTTCTAACAAAACTGAAACTCCACCTGCTTTACTTGTAAGATTTGTAGAAAAACTGAAATTAGATTTTCAGTTTTGTTAGATTTGACAGCCAATAAAAAAACCTTGCTAGATTTGTAATCACCTGCTTTACTATAATAAATAAAAGCCTGGATTTAGTTTGGATGTTTTGCTTATCAAAGTTTGGATGTTTTTTGTTTTAGACTGATTTATGTGTATGATCATAAACCTGCAAATTCCATGGAATGCAACGAGATTGGACATGTTCAATTACACTCCGAGGGTGACCGTGCCGTATGTTTTGTTGGGTCAATTGTGGCAATCAAGTCTGAATTGCATCAGGTGTAATGGATTTAAACATTGTAGTGCAGTTTGGATGATGTCTTTTTATCCAGAATGTGATGGACTTTTTTACTATGAATGTAATGGATTGTTGGGTCAATTGTTTCAATCAAGTTTGTATTGCATCAGGTGTACTTAAACACTGTAGTGGAGTTTGGATGATGTCTTTTTATCTAGAATTTGATGGTTTTTTTTTTTTTTTTTTACTATGAATGTAATGGATTTTACCATTCTGCTCTACTACTTTCAACATCTAGATGTGTTTCTGGGGTTTGTTTCTCTAGAAGCTAGCTCATTTACTGGTGAATCCCATAAAATAGATCAACATGCATCAACATGTGTAAATAGCATAATAGGGATGACATAGATCAACCCAGAATATTTAACACAAAGGGATGTGTTCATCACTCTTTACTGTTGTGCAGTTAGATCAACCCAGAAGATATCATTTGTTTGTGCAGTTACTCTTTATTGACCGTTACCGAGAACATATCATGATATCAGAATATAATGACTTTTGTGAGAAAGAGTGTGGGATTGTATACCACGTGGGAGAATTTACTCCATGTAGAGTTTTCTATGGACTCATGCTTACTGCCCTTACACAATTTTTTGCAAGGGCATCCATGTGACCGTCCCCGGGAGAAAGTCCTACAGCATGTAAGGTTGGACCTGGCCATTCTTTAAGAAACAGAAGGGTGAAATTTGACATTGAGTACTGCTATGCCACCCACAACAACGGGATGAAAATAAATATGATAGGTTTGAAATAGGCTGATTTATACTAAATGGTTAGGCCCTTTAGAAAAAATGGTTTTGATAAATAAACCATGGGCCACATACTAAAGGCCATAGGATATTATGAATACTCTTGGACAGTGGATCAGATAATTCCTTCTTCAAGCAACATGTGTCTAAAGTAATTGTTAGTTTTATGGTCTCAATACCAGCATATGATGTAATAAATTGATTCATTTCTTTATTAATCAATATATTCATAATTTTCATTTCATGAGATGAATGGTGTTTAATTATATACTTGCACATAACCAATACGAATGACATAATGGTTCATGAGATGAACCGGAGTCCATAAGTATACTACATATAATACATGTGTATGGATGAGGTCCACATACGGGAGACATGTATAATAAATCTTATACTTGAATATCTTCACAAACAGTGATGACACTGGACATCTCATACTGACAAGGTTGCAGTATTTTGATCACTATGAGATAGTGTGATTTGTTTCGATCATCAGAATGAAAGATTCTGGATCATAGTGCTGGTACATTAAATGTATTGAAGGACCATGAGAAGCAACTTATAAACACTGTCTTTATATTAAGGTCTGCTCTCATAATTCCCTGGCAGTAAGCTCTCAATCCTGAGACATTAATGAACTCAAGTTTCTATCTATTCATTTGCTTTGAGTCACCAATGAGTGAGGCCAACTGTAGGTCAACACCTCGGTGATTTGGGTACGTGGTAGTAGAGCTGTGGGAACATTCAATGGTCAAGATGGAATCTATCTTTAATATCCCCTCGTGCCAATTAATGGATTTATCATTGGTAAGTGTACACCCATTCCGATTAAGAGTTAATTGGAAAGGTACCATTGATCATTATAATTAATTGGGGCTCAAGGATAATAAGATATTGATCTATTTTGGAAGACAGGTCCAATTGATCCATGGATATTGATAGAGGGGCCTACTTGTGGTAATAGGGAAGTTTAAGGTCTTCTATGTAATTTATTCTTAAGACTGGAGTACCATTGCATTTATATAGTGGAGTTATTTGTAATTAACTGTGGGCTCGGATTGCACATGAGATATGGAATTGTGTGTCCTAGTTGGAGTCAGCTTTCTAAGGAATTCCTAGTGGTCCCCACGCTAGCCCAAGTTACTAATTCTGCTTAAACTCTAAAAGGAAGGAATTAGAAAGATACTATTTATATTTGAAGTGAGACTTCTAATAGTGGTAATAGTAAAAGAAGATAGTTACTAATTCTAATGGAAGTATGACTTCTAATTAATAATTAGTAAGAGAGGGTGTTATGGGTTATAAAAGGAGAGGCTTAGGACCTGGACGTCCATACTCACTTTCCCTCCTTAGAATTCACACCCACCTCTTTCCTTGTGCAAGTGTTGAACAACAACGTCTTCTAGTTCTAGTTCTTTTTCTAGTTGCCTTAGGGTTTTCTAGTAGATTTCTTTAGGAGATCCCACCCATCTCCTTAAGAAGATAATTTGATTATGGGACATAGCGTGGAAGATCATAAGGTGTTGGAGATCTTACTTTGATTAAGTGAAAACGTTTCATCTTCAAAGAAAGTAGCAACTTCTCCATTAGAGCCCAACCGAACTCCAAATGCATAATCTACTTCCTTGTATGTTGTAGATTTATTTGTAGCATGTTAGTTATTGATTTTCTATCTCCTAGATAGATTGTATTACTGATCATGATAGATGAGATAGAGGGTTTGCATCTTGGATAGATTGGTAGCCTTCTGGATAGTTAATCACTGCATCAAGTGGGTCAAAATTTTTTGAAATCTATCGTAGAGGCCCACCTAATTTCCAACAGTAATGATGCAGCAAAATATGAGACAGGGTGAGAAAGTGTTCTTAGCAGCTGTGGATTAGAGTGATAATTAAACGGTTGAAGCAAAACCAACGTCTGTATTTATATATATATATATATCCAATGGTTCTATTTTTTGTACCCCTAACAACAACCCACCTATGCATCATGGAATGCCAGTGGACCCTGCCAGTATGCCATATGCCTCAATTGAAAACTTATTTGCCAAAAAAAAAAAAAACCCACATGTCTGGATAGCAGAACTCTGCCCCAAATATATAATATTCAAAATAAAATGCACTTTCTTGCAATGTCTACATCGTCAACTGAAACATTCAAAACAATGTCGACATTGTCAACTAAAACAAACAGGTCAAGAAATAGAGGCATGAAATAGAAATGTCAAACATGAGCTAATTATGCAAATGGAGTAGAAAGTTCAATCTATTAACCAATTTATTGATGAGAAGTTGTTTGTCATTTGCCAAATGAATAAAATACTCTCTGGCAAAAAAAAGACGACTTGATGGACAGGAAAAACTGCCCCAAAAAACTAGTTACAGTTGAATCCACCCAAATCCCCTAAACCCCAATTCCAGAAATCCATCACAGAAACTCCATCAAATCCCCTAAACCCCAGTTCCGGAAATCTGAAATCAGGGATCATCCCTCAAACTCAAACTCCGGAGAGAGCGAGCAGAGAAAGAAAAGAGAATTAAAAAAAAATAAAGAAAGAAGAAAGAAAAGCTCAGGGCGGGACAAGGAGCGCCGCCGGACAAAGACAGCGTCGCTAGAGACAAGCGATCGCGGGAGAGACTTGCTTTGGGAGGATCTGTGTATGGCAGAAGGAATGGAGAGAGAGAGGAGGAGAGCCAGTGATGGAAGTCGCTGGAGAGAAAAGCTTGGGGCGGGAGAAGGAGCCACCGGAGAGAGACAGCGTCGCCGGAGAGAATTGAATGTGGGAGAGACAGCGAACTCTCGCCTGAGAGGATCGGTGCCTAGCAAAAGGAGAGGAGAGAAAAGAAGGAGAGCTGGGATGGAAAGGGTCGAAATGATTTTGAAGTAGAAGGGTAGCCTCTGTCTCTTGTTTTTTCCTTTATTAATGAGAAGAAGAAAAGTTCTCGCGGGCTCCCAAAATCAGAAAACCGGGCTCCCAAATGTTAGGTCCACTCAGCGCTGAGTGGACAACCACGTCGGATCGGTATGCGAGTCGGGTTCTGTTTTCAGGCCATATAAACTTCTTGTTAAGTTTATGTCCATAATAATGCTACCTGGACATACTTTTTGACATGAATCTTGGACAAATTCCTATGTTATCCCTTGAATATGACTCATATTCAAGGGATAACATATGAATTTATTCAAGATTCATGTCAAAAAGTATGTACATGTAGACTTTTTATCATGTCTATGTCATCCATTCTAGATGCTTTGCTTCCTTCAGTAAACCCATATTAACAAGGATCCGGATCCCCAACGCCCTGTTTGAACGAAACAGGGAATCCGTTTCCGGCAAGGCAATGGTTGTCCATTAAAAATTCAATGTGACATTTTTTCTGGTGTTTTTTTATCGGTAGTGTGAAAGTAAAACCATGCATGTGAAAAGGATGGTTGTTGAGTTTGGTCGTTTTGCAAGATGCAAGAAAAGTTTGCAGGTTGTACATTTGTCAGAGAGAAAACAGAAAATGTCATCCAATGCTGCTTGACTATCTAATTAATTACTGTGTTATAAGTCCTCCAGTGCCTTTTATTTTGATCGTCTGTCATCGTCAACTTAGAATAGAATAAATTACAAGTCAATAGAAAGTCTTCTATACGCGTCCTCGTATGATATGTCATGTTCCTCTGAAGTAAGTTCGTCGTGACAACGGTTTATCGTCCTATAAACTCCGGGATTGACTATCTCATGAACAAGGCCGGTTGACTGAGGGCTTGTTTATTTGGTGGAATTAAATTCTTAGAATTTTTAAGAAAAGCACTTTTTTAAAAGCCGTTAAAATTGAAGAAATGAATGTAAAGATCTATAAATGACTATTAAATGATTTCTCTTATAATGGAAATTAAATCGACCGATAAATTAAATATAAATACCCTTGCATACCTTGTTACGGGGAAAGTCGATGTTCCATCTACATCTATGTCTTATATCATTCACCGCTAGACCTATCCTTCCACATTCATCTCTTCAATAATCATTTTCGTAATCCCATTTCCATTAATTCCTACACATTCAATTTCATGTAAATAAATAAGCTCTAAACATTATTTGAGTTCCTATAATTTTGAGAAATGTCATTACATAGAAGAGTTGAAAAGTGAAGGATTAAAAGTGAACATGTATAATGAAGCATCAAATAACCTCTCCTTCATCTAGGGATCTAGGGAGATGGTATGTAAGTAGAATACGTGAGTTTGAGCCCCCAATGTAGCAAGAAATATAACCTCTCCCTAGATGAAAAATTATTAGCCACTTATTATTGGTAAAGTAAAATAATCATTAAAAGCGATCTCCTCATCTACATCTCCTCAAGTTTTAGTACCTCCTTGGTAGAATCCTCTTCAACATGAATTCTAGAAATTTTGGGAAGTCAAAAGAAATTAGCCCACGGCTAATTCCTATTGGAAGCTTGTGGGAATCAAATTGGCATTTGCTTTCCTCTCCTTTGGCTGTTATCTAGATTTCAAACTTTCCTCATCCAATGAACCTAAGCATGCCCTTACAAGGTATTTAGATATGGCCAAAGTACTTGAACTCAAAACTCCAAATTAAACTACATCCTTAAAGCTGACTTGAACTAAGAAAAAGGAAATTATGCCCACACAAACAGAAATTTTAAAGTTAAAAAAATATGACCATTCTCTAGGCACGTATAATATGGTTTTGAATGTAAAGGAAAGTCCTAGAGTTAAAGAGTTTACAAAGATAGATATATGCCTGAGACAAATCATGAACAGAAGCTACGGAGGGCTTGTTTGTTTGCATAAAATATAAGGGAGTTCATGCCATTAAGTGGTAAAGAATATTGAAAAATGACCACCAAATTCTTAAATTTCTTCAGCTAGCCATTCATACCAAAACCTCGAGGTGTTAGCAGAGGCAGCATAAATACTTTTCAATACTCCCTCTTGGTGGAGCCCACTTCTCAAAACTCTCCCTCAGGTGGAACTTAAAGCCAGGTTGACGCACTTTTGGCGGCACGCATATTTTTTTTTGCGCCGAGTCGTTTCTCCTGGGATTCGAACTTGCGACCGGTTGACTCTGATACCATCTTAAATTTCTTCAGCAAGCCATTCATACTAAAACCTCGACCGGTTGGCTCTGATACCATTTTAAATTTCTTCGGCTAACCATTCTTACCAAAACTTCGAGGCTTTAGTAGAGGCGGCATAAATACTTTTCAATACTCACTTTGGGTGGAGCTCACTCCTCAACACAAATAACCTCCACTCCAATGGAAAGTGAACTCGGGGAAGATGGAAAATGAATTCCAAGCCATTACCCTATTGAGTCAAATCTTAGAAGAGTCAAAGTCCCCTCTACATTACTACCTTACATCCGTCACCCGTCTAATATCATTCACACTTCACCTCTTTAAGTGACCATTAATTCATATATATTATAATGCAAGCAAATAGGCCATGAGTTTTTTTTTTTTTTTTTTTTGGTACCTCGGAAAAGCATGCTGGGACCCAAGATCAAGAGGGAGCCCACATATATGAGAAGAGAGCTCACTCACGTGGGAAAGGAGCCCGCATGTGGTGGAAGAAAGCTTACACAAGTGGGAATGGAGCCCACTCAAGTGGAAAGGGAGCCCGCGCAAACAGGAAGCGGCGACGTACCCAAGGCTCAAACCCTGGACAGGCAGGTGAGAACTGACGCTCATTACCACTCAGGTAAGGAGTCGTTCTCTAGGCCATGAGGTTTAGTAACAAAAGTTTTGAGAGCCTTGATCTCATGGACCAAACAAAAATGGAGTGGATTTAATCATCTCCGCCAAAATGAATATGTGCAATCGGACTAAAACTACTGAGCACTGACCATCTCTTCAGGTCCTTTGAGATCAATGAAGCTTTAATTTGAAAGGTTATTCTACTATTTGAATGAATATAATGGTAACAAGAAAGCATTGGTTGACTACATGTGATTGCTTGATGCATCTCTAATTTAATTTGTTATATATCTATTTAGTTTCTTACATAAACTATTGTAAGTGCAAAACATGTAACTCACAAGAAGAGGGGGATGCCTGCACGGACTTATCCAAAGAGATTGGGAACACCGATGCATGTGCCTGAAACCTGAGAAAAGGAAGAAGAATAGTAGGTCAGAGGATCCTCGCTTGGGCAGCGCAGGGCTCTCCGATGCCTAAGTCAGTTTAAGAACTGAACAGTAGGAGGAGATTTTTGGGGAAGAAGATGATACCAGCAGTGTGGTGTCGTTGTTAGCCTTTTTTTTTTTTTTGTTTGCTTGTGGATTGTTCTTGTATTTATATAGAGGAAGAGAGGAGGCAAGGGGGTGGTTGACTGTCTTGTCATAGCCCACTCTGTCAAGTACTAGGGAGGTTCAGTCCCATCGTAGCATACTTTTCTTTAATTGCAGTCCCATCAAGCCTTGTCATGGCGTTTTGGGAGCTGTGGACGGCAATCTGTCAGGGACTATGGGTGGTGCCCTTGTCTTGTCGCACGTGCCGTAGCATGCTTGAGCGTCCATGGGAGGACAGCTGTCAGCCCCTGCCTCGGCTAGCTCTGGCATTGTGATGTGTTGCCGATGTTGGGGAGCCGAGGTCGAGGACGACCTTGACTTGGCTAGAGAGAGATCTAGCAAATGCGCCGAGGTGGAGCACTTGGCCGAAGTGGGATGCTTTGGCCGAAGTAGAGTCTGCCGAAGTGGAGCAGTCTGGCATTGATGGGTGTGCATTGCCAAAGTGGAGGAGTTGTGCACAGGAGGCGTGGAGCTCTCATCACGAGACCGAGCCTGCCGGGATAGACTTGCTGGTGCGGGAGCCTAAGATGGATCATCTTGGTCGGGACTCTGATGAGTTTGGGAATATCCCCACACAACTATTATAGGAGATTTGTCTTATGAGTGAATTGCAAACTAGTTGTAAAAGATCATGCTAACAGGGTCCACCTAAACACATACCTATATCAATGGGGATGGAAAAGCCTCCTGAGCAAGATATCAAATCCAATCAAACTAGTAACTCTTGATTTAATAGTCTAAAAGTTTCATGGTCTTTTTTTTATTTTTACCCTTTTTTTTCTAAGACTCATCAAACTAATGGTTTAAGATTATATTGATGTAAAATGGTGCCTAGACCATACAGTTGCGAATCTCTGTACTATTACAAATCTTAATTTAGACAATTAAAGAGAAAGACAGAGACTAGTTCACCACAATCCATCTCTAGTACTTTTCTCTTCCCAGGGAAATTCATATCGAAAGTTGACTAATATATACAGCCATGAGCCACCTGCGTGTATGTTCTGTCTCTGGAGAATCCTATGGTGTATAAACAAGAAAACATTGATCCAAGACAACCACCAATAGTACTGCTTTTCCCAGAATAGAAAAAAGGGAAAACCAATAGTGTATTTGGTTGGGTGACTTGGAAAGCTTATCCCATACTCTCCCATTTCAACCATCCAATTTTTCAAATGAAATTTGTTTTTCACTTTAGAATAAGGCACAACACGTAAACTGACTTGTAGAGCGGAAACAGACCCCTGTTTCGATCAAATTGCTTGAACGAATCAGGGGCCGCCACATGCGGGGGCAAGGAAAAGTGCCAAGTGCAAAGTGCCAATCCTGTTGCAATCACGTGGGCCCTTTTTTAACGATAAAGGAAATCATGGTAGGCCCCTCCATATAAACGGTACCCAAGTAGTTTGACATTCGAAGCAACTCTGTTAAATCTAGTCAAACAAGACAAGAGGCCACAGTTAGTGACTCTGATGTTGTTTTTTTTTATTTTTTTCAGTCCAGATTCTCTGTCCTAGCTATTACATGAATCCTGTAATAAAATCTTGAAACTCCACCACATAAAATTGATTCAGGACTGACTGTTCAAGACAAATTTTATCCCTTACGTGATAAATCCTCAAATTTTAGTTCAAAAGGAGTAGGTCCTACTGTAGGCGGTATGATTGATCACATGACAAAAAGTGTGAGTGACACCATGTAAGTGATTCCACATCGGTGTTCAATCACGCTTCTCTCATGTGATCGATCCAACGGTGGTACCTAATCTTTCTGAACTGAAATTTGAGAATATATCATTGCCGGGGATGAAACTCATCTTGCACGATCCAGATTATCTCTATTTGGATTCCACAATAGAGTTTCAAGATTCTATTACAAGGTTTGGTGTAATAGCTGCCACAGAGGATGTAGACTCTCTTCTTCTTTTTAATTTTTGTAAACTTGACGCGGTGATCATGTCATAACTCAAAACAAATGCTAAATAAAACAAGAAGTTGGTAAAAATCGTCTGATGGTGAGTAGGCCTTTCAGAAAAACGACATCCCTGGCCCGAGTAATTAACATGACAGTCCCGATCCCGCGAGGTTTTGCTAGGTCTGGTATTATTCTCGTGTGCACCTTGGTGGAGTGATGCTCGAATGCCTTCCTAACATAATTAATAGACCATAAAATTATTGTTGTGCCATTTTCTATTACCAATTTATTTTGGGATAAA
Source organism: Litsea cubeba (assembly GCA_012931725.1). Taxonomy (NCBI): domain Eukaryota; kingdom Viridiplantae; phylum Streptophyta; class Magnoliopsida; order Laurales; family Lauraceae; genus Litsea; species Litsea cubeba. Next base: position 113,548,010 of record CM022947.1, on the reverse strand, counting down.
TGGTAGTTGGGTGTGGTCTAACATCCTAAAGTGATATTAGAGCTCCAATTAAACCAGGAATTCAAACAATGGGATCCCATCACCAATTAATTATGAGATAAATGGTAGCTTAAGGATATGAGATCCTACTCACAAGGTGGATGTGAGGGGACCTGTCACAATCCGCCATCTCACCCTGGCAGCGTGCCCAGCTGTGGGGGCTAAAACCTCGTAAAATTCGGACTTGGGTAAAACCACCGAGAGGATCCCAATTCTTGTTGCACACAAGGATGCTGAAACACTTTATTTATGTACTGGGACCAGAGAGAAAATGAGACACATCGTTGCCAAGACAGATGTGGGTCGTATCGTACAAGGCCGGACCCCGCATAATAATCTGATTCTATCTTTTATAATCTCACCAGTGGATCCTCATGTGAGATCCAACTCCAAGAAGTTTAAAGTTCAAAGTCACTTCATACGTTGTTTAAACTCCCATATATATCATGGGTATTTTTTTTTTTTTTTTTATATCGGAGGGTTCCCAACTTTTTGAACTGGATTAATCCCTCCGGGCAAAAAAAAAAAAGCCGAGTAAACTCTCTTGTAGTCCCAAAGTGTACTTTCGAGCTTATAATCTCCTGGTACAAACCGTAGTCCTACGCCAATTGAGTATTCATCTAAAAATATTGCTCAATTTAATATTCTTACTTAAAAGGGATGATTTTTCATTTTCAAAACGGTCCTTTTTGTCTGCATGTGTAACATGGCACGATTTCATTCTTAACCCACTCTTTCTGTCTTGTTTTGTTATTTTAAATATTGCCCATACAATTTAATGTTCATTCCTACGAGGATGATTTTTCATTCCATAAGTGTCCTTTTTATCTGCATGTGTAACATGGCATAATTTCATTCTTAACCCACTCTTTTCTTTTTTTAATATTGCCCATACAATGGTTTTTAGACTTGACAATTGCCCTTGAGCGGTCAAAGATTTTAAGTATTTACCACGGATTCTAGGGGCAGGCGTTATCGCACATATCGAATATCATAGGGCAATATGATATCACATGTATCACTCTGTATGATACATTAAAATCGTGCGATATCAATTGCATTATTTTTTAGGTGGCTGTGGTCGGAGGTCCCTCAAAGCATGACTTTGTCGCAAACGGTCCATAAAAAAAATTCATGCAGCGAAATGTCCCTCTCACATTTTCTCATACCTAAAATGTCTAATTTACCCTTTCTTTAAATCATATCCCGTGATTGGTGGGATATCACATTAATAATGGTCAACTACCATTTAATTGACCACGATTAATGAAATTCCATTAATGAGATTTGCAAATAAATTTTAAAGAGCAAACACAAATAAGTTTAAAAAAAACGCAAATAACTTTTAAAAAATGCAATAATCACAAAAAACACAATAAATTTCAAAAGAACGCAAATAAATTTAAAAAGATGCAAATAAATCTCAAAAGACCCACATAAATCTCAAAAAATATAAATAAATTTTAAAAGACACAAATAAATTTCAAAAGATTCAAATAAAGTTAAAAAATACAAATAAATTTGAAAAGACGCAAATAAATTTCAAAAGACGTGAATAAAATTTTAAAAAAATACAATAATTTCAAAAAAGTAATAAATCTCAAAAGAACGAAGATAAATTTAAAAAGACGCAAACAAATCTCAAAAGATCCAAATAAATTAAAAAAAATGAAAATAAATTTCAAAAACACAAATAAATTTCAAAAGGTCCAAATAAAATTCAAAAAATGTAAATAAATTTCAAAAGACGCAAATAAATTTCAAAAGACATTAAAATAAAAAAACTCAAATAAATTTCAAAAAACGCAAATACATTTGCCCAAACTATAATATATTAATTTTTCAAATTTTAGAAAATTTTACCAAAAACTCAAGTACTTTTTCCAAAACTGTAAATTTAAAACAATGCAAATAAACTTCAAAATACACAAATAAAATTAAAAAACGCAAATAGATTTTAGAAACTGTAAATAAATTTTTCAAAAAACTCAGATAGATTTTTCATAAATTCAGATAGATTTGTAAAAAAAACTTTGATAAATTTGCCAAAAACAAAGAAAAATTTGCCAGAACTCGAATAAATTTACCAGAAACTCAGATAAATCTGCCAAATACTCAGATAAATTTGTTAGAAACTCCAATATATTTGCCAAAAACTCAGATAAATTTTTCAAAAACTCAGTTAACTTTATTAAAGACTCAGATAAATTTTCAAAAATCAACGTTCGGCGAAGGGAACAGTTAACGCCCAGCAATGAGCGGTGACAAACAGCGGTGGGAGCTGCTACAAATCAAAACCCCAATGAGTCCCACCTCCACCACCACTACAAATTAACAAAAACCAATGAAGAAGAAGATGAATAAAGTTGTAGAAAACCCCAATTTTCATCTCCTTCCTCCTATAAAACCCCTCAAAACCAGAAAAAGAAAAAGAAGAAAAGGAAGACAAAGGAGAAATTGCAGAGAGAGAGAGAGATGGGTAGTAACGGAAAAACCAGGCCCTCGGAACTCCTTCCACTGCTCCTCCTTCATCCGTCAAAAAAGTAGTTTCCCATCGGTTCCACGCGTTAAAGGTAGTCTAATGAATGACGTGTGATCCACATCTCTCCTTATCTTTCTACAAGTCTCCTCCTGCCAGCTTTTGGACTTACCCACCACGCCACCGACTTATCAAAGATGCAACAAATCTAGCCGTCTATTACTATTAGTCTCTCTTTCTAATCACCGTCCATCTGTCCTCCTCTTGGACTTGTTTAGGATTTGGTAGATCTCGCCATGGCGCGACTCACTCGATTCGATTTCTCCTTGGCATTGCTTCTGATATTTGCAGATTTGCCTTCATCTCCTTCATTAGATGCACCGGCTCCTTCTCCTAACGGCGGCGAAGATTCTCCGTCTCTGGGCCGCTCCATCTCCTTCGCTTCCAATCACTTCATCCCCTTCTTTGTCATCGGAATCGCCATCTCCGTTCCCTTCGCCGGATGCATCTCCTTTGGCTCCAAAAACACCTGCTGGCTGATGCGGTGAGGGATTGGGAGGAGGTTGGATCCTGCTTGTGGGACTAGACAATGGGATTTACCTTGTCCGACGAGGGAAGATTTGAAATTTGAAATTAAATTTATTTTTTTTTTGAAAAACTGTTGAAATGGTAAATTAGTATTGAAAAATGTGATCATATGGACGCAGACCTGAGTGGACTAGAGGCCTTAAACAAAATTTGCCTAGAAGCTGCTGGATACATTCTATTCTATGGACCTTTTACTAATTTACTTTATTTTTTATTCGAACAGCTCTTCGAAAATTATTTAAACTTTACTTAATCTGATGGATCAAATTTAAGGACTCGAACAGAAAACAATCCGTATAGGATGGGTGAGTGGCTACGTGCATATGGTTTAAAAAAAAGGACAATTTTGACGTAAATAATCCTCAGTTAAAACTAAAACGGTAAAACCCAACCTCATTTCAATCCGAGCAGGTGGGCAAAATAGACAACTCTCCATCTAATCATCAAGGATGCAACAGAGTCATATCATCGGTCTTGCGGATACAGTTGGACCATAGAAATATACCCCTCAAGTGTCTCCCACGGGCTTCTTTGAGTGGGATATGCGGAACTCCACTATAGGGCCCATCCATTGGTGGTGCAGCCTCCTCTAGACCTTTCAAAAATTATGTCGAAGCTAGATTCCCTTGTAACATAAAGCATATGATTGATAGCATATTGCGAAGAGCCAAACTCCAACCTGGACCGAGACCAATACAAATATAGTGATTTTATACTACGATAAAAGAACCAAATACAGACCCAGACCACATCAAGACTAAAACCATAGCATCAAAAAAAAAAAAAAAAAAGACTACAACCATTGCATATCCTACACTGAGTCCAAATAAACCAGGTGAGTTCTCAACCTACAACCGACTAGCCCTAGGTATAGGCCCCAATCCCTTGGCCATGTCTCTGAGCACAAACTTCTGAATCTTACCGGTCGAAGTCTTGGGCAATTCTGCAACAGTAACAACAGTCTTGGGCACCATGTAATGAGGCAATCTCTCTCTACAGAAAGCTATGATCTCCTTCTCAGAGGGCTTCTTCTCCTTGTACTCCTCCTTCAAGCTCACGAATGCACAAGGCGTCTCTCCCCAGAACTCATCAGGCCTCGCAACCACAGCCCCTTCGTTGATCGCGGGGTGCGAATACAGCACCGATTCGACCTCCACGCTGCTCAGATTCTCTCCTCCGCTTATAATCACGTCCTTGGATCGGTCCCTAATCTCCAGATACCCATCTGGGTGCATCACCCCAACATCTCCCGTGTAAAACCACCCGTTTTTTAGGCTGTTTGCAGTCCCCTTGGGGTCTTTCAGGTACCCCAACAAGATTCCTCCGCCCCTTAAGACGATTTCTCCGAGCGTCGATCCGTCTCGTTTGACGCCTTTTCCGGTCTTCTCGTCGACGACATCGACCTCCGTCATGCAGAGGGTTCGAACCCCTTGTCTCGCCTTCAGCCGCGCCCGCTCCGTCGCCGGCAGCCGGTTCCATTGACCCTTCCAGGCGCAGGAGACCACCAGCCCCGCCGTCTCTGTCAGGCCGTACCCGTGGCTGACGGAGAATCCGAGCGCTTCCGTACGGAAGAGGACGGCGGCAGGGGGCGGAGCCCCCGCCGTGAGGATCTGGACTGGGTTGGGGAGCGGCTTCCGATCGGAGTCCGGAGCGTTGGCGAGCATGTTGAGCACGACTGGCGCGCCGCAGAGATGGGTGACTCGGTGTCTGTGGATGGCGCCGTAGACGATTCCTGCGTCGAATTTTCTCAGACAGACGTTGGTTCCGCCCATGGCTGCGACCCCCCAAGGGAAGCTCCAGCCGTTGGCATGGAACATGGGTAGGGTCCACAGATAGATAGGCTGCTTGGTGCCCATCCAATCGATCAACGAATCAACGGTGATGATGAAGATCCCACGGTGGGAGTGGACCACACCTTTGGGAGACGAGGTCGTTCCGGACGTGTAGTTGAGGATCATGGGCGACCACTCGCTCTTGGGTCGAACCCACTCGAACCCAGGATCGCCCTTCTCGATCATCCTTTCGTATGTGAATCCACCATAGTTATCTCCTTCAACACGGCCACCGTTTTCGTACTCATCTTCGATGATGATCAAAGGAGGTGGGTTGCTCAAGGACTTGATGGCCTGCTCGATGAGCGGTCGAGATTGGATGTCGACGAAGACGAGTTTCGATTCGCTGTGGCGGAGCAGTACGGAGATGGTGCGTGAATCGAGACGGATGTTGATGGTGTTGAGGATGGCGCCGCACATGGGGATGCCGAAGTGCATCTCGTACATGGCCGGGATGTTGGGAGCGACCACAGAGACCTGATGGATAGAGTGATAATTGTATACATATATAGATTATTAGATTTGTAAATTGTATTCGAGAAGGAGAATCAGATCGAGATCAGATAGAAAAGTAAAGAGAAGTGGCGTGTGTGAGATATGTAGTGTACTGTGTATTACCACATCGCCTGAGGAGATGCCTAATGAAGAGAGGGCAGAGGCTAGCCTGATGCAGCGAGTGCGTGTCTGAGACCAGGTGTAGATGGTGTCGTTGTAGATGATGGAGGGGCAATCGCCATAGACGGTTGCGGTTCGGTCTAAGAAGCCGATGGGTGTGAGAGGAGATGAATTTGCAGAGCTTGGTTTTAGGTCTTCCATTGTCGCGGTGGGTCGCTCTTTCTGTCTCTGTCTCTGTTTCTGTGTACTTGATAGGCCTGCGTATGAAGAGGGGTGATAGTGAAGACTGAAGAGGTCGAGTCAAACGGGATTGGGGATAAATGATAGATGCCTTTTTTTTGAAAGATAGATGCTTACTACTGATTACAAGGAGATTTTGGTTGCCGCGTGGAATTTCTAAATGGAGTGGGGGTGAGTGTTCAGTATTTTCGTAGATGGGCATGAATAAGGGGGTTTTATTTAAAACTTGGATTGGATTTTTCCAAGGGCGTGACTCATGAAATGCAACTAGAATCTGTCCAAAATCTTTACTGCCTCATAAAATATGTACTATTTCTTTTATTTATCCTTAAATTTTTATACTAATCAAAGAAAGTCGTATTCGTACCCAGCACAAGAGGGTTGGTGATGTTCGAATTTGTTCACCAACCGTCTTTATAGGGTCCACTTTGCCCCACCTTTCATCAGTGTAATCCTTTCCCTAATTCTATCATGTCATGCCTAATTTTACACTCAGTTGAACATTCAGTCATTATTGGATTGAATCTCTAAGGGCACGTTTGGTAACAGTCATGGCCAAGGATTCTTCTCTGACTTCCCTTGCTTTGAGAAAAATCCACGTTTGGTAAGCTCACTGACTGACTTTCAACGTAATCACAGATTCGAGCAGTCCGACCTCCCCCCGTCGGATCCCATGAATCATCGGTTTTAAAGATCGGGTATATAAGGCATTTTCTTCGCTGGAGAGAGTGTTGAACCCTAACATGACTCTCGCTCTCTTCTCCCTCTCATCTCCCTCTCATCTCCCTATCTCTCTTCTCCTCTATCGAACTCTTTCTTCTCCCTCTCTACTCCTGCAATCCCTCTCTGGACTCTCTCTTTCTCTTGTTCTCTCTATCTCTTCCGTGGTCTCCTCTACTCGTGCGCCTTGCCCTACCTTCTTCTGTTGAGCCCTCCTCTCCAGTCAGACCAGTTCTCTCTACCAAGCTCTAGTAAGTCCTCTCTCTCTCTCTCATCTTGCACCTGTCACCCCTGCCTATCTCACCCAATACCAAACCAACCTCAAACCCTAACCCCCAATCTCGAATCCCTGCACCCAAACCCTAACCCTTAATACCCAATCCCCAATCCCCAATCCCCAATCCTAAACTCAAATCCTGATGCCTGTGTTTTATTAATGACTCCTCTTTGGAGATGAAGATACTTGTTCGATGGGTGAGGATAAGAGGATATTGTATGGGTATTTGAGTAGAACATTTGATTTGAGTAAATTTGGTTCGGACTTTGGAGGATACTTGTGCTTTGGAAGCTTTATTGGAGAGGAAACGGTGGAACAAAGGTAATGGGTTCTTGGGCTTTTATGTAGAGATTATGCTCTTTTGCAGGTGAAGGTATTCATAGCCAGTGGTACCCAAAAACCTGTCTATAAGCTCACAACTTTTTTGAGGATTTTGGCTTCCTAAAAAAAGGATTTGGGTGGCCTCTCCCTGCAACAGAACATCAAAATGGCGGAATCAAATGCTAAAATGGGGAAAAATAATGTAACACTACTATTGAATCATATAATCAAAAGTTTGAAATGGGTAAAATTAGGGGGATGCGAATTGCCAACACAACTCGAAACTTAATTCGAGTATATGATTAAATTAAACTGAGAAGAAGATTTGGATTGTAAACAGTTACCCCAACAATGGGGCACTCTCAACACCCATCAGATAAGATTTTCTGTGGATTTTGACATGCTTACCAAACATGTTTTTAAGGAATCATTGCTGATTCCTCTGTCCTTACCAATCATGGAATAGGATCAATCATCTCCCTCATAAATCCACACTGTGGAAAGTCTAATTCAGTGGCATCAATGATTCCTCTTAAGAGAGGATTTCCCTCCTGTTGCCAAACGTGCCCTAAAGAATTAACCTTAAATATCATTAAATTTAAGGTTGCTAAATTGAGGGCTAAAATGATATGGTTTTGCAGGTTTTCTTTTTTTCTTTTTCTTTCACAATGACTATACGAAAACAGTTCACACTAGAATAAAGTCATATATATATATATATATATATAAACAAGAAATGTTCTTATGAGAGATATCTCTCACCTTAAATGAGAGATTGAGTTGGGGCCCTCACATCTATATCCAATGCCAACAACTTAAATGTGAGGGCCCCACCTCTATCTCTAATATAAGGTGAGAGATATCTTTCACATGAGAACTATGTTAGGACATTGTTGCTAATTTGCAAACATTATCAAAGCTTATAAACATTGTTACTAAGCTGCAAACATTATCAAAGCATATTGCTTAGCTCATGGAGCTTACTTAAATGCACGTCTATCCATAAGACTATAAGAGGACGACAGATCAAACCATGTCTATCCATAAGACTATAAGAAGTGGACGACAGATCAAAGCATGTCTATCCACACTACAACAAATGGGATTTTCAGAGACGAAAATCTTTGCGCCGCAACCCAAAGTGTCACAAAAAATAATTTTTTTGCAACATAAAACTAGACCCTTCGTAACAAGTTAAGTATTTGCGACACAAGACTCCATGTGTCGCAAATAGATACTTTCAGCAATGAATATAGTGCGTCGCAAATAAATGCGTCAACAAATCATTAGCGCCAAATGGTGGTAAAATTATTCGCAAGCCACCGCTAAAAACGCTGGCTCCATTGGATCAATAGTTTTACCCACGGTCACAGTGGAGGCCGCCGTTAAAAGTAACTTAAAAATTGAGTTACGACGGGGGCACACTTGGCCGCCAGTATAAGTGTCTTATAGCGTCGCATTTCAGCGGCCGCCGGTATTAGTTCGACGCTAAAAATGTACTTTCTTGCAGTGTTGCATCGGTAAAAGCAGTAATTCTCTGTGATTTTTGCCAACACGAATTATCATTGCGTCAAAAAATAGTGTCGGAAAAGGTAAGTTTGTCATAGATGGGACTTTGCAGATGCAACTCATGCGTTGGCAATGGTGCAGATAAAAAATCAGAGCTTTTCAACCACACACCTGTGCGTCGTCAGTAGGCAAGATAATTGCCAATGCATTATTGCATCACCATTAGAAAAACACGCATTGGTAAATTTTCCCTCTCTTTTGATGGAATTTTTTGTTAGTGCCAATATGGTTTCCACAGCTTTTATCAACTCGTTTTTACTTGCGTCGGTAAAAGTAATAATTTTTGTAACTTTTGCCAACACATTCCAAATATGCGTTGAAAAAAAGACTTTTACCAACACAAATTTTCAATGCATCGACAAACAGTGTCGGGAAAGGTGCAGTTTGTTGTAGTGACGCTAATAAAATAACGTCGCTAATAAACTATTATCTACGACTTATTCAAATCCACGTCGCAAAAAAGCTCATTATCTGCGACGCAGCAGGTATACTGTCGCAACTAAATATTATTTGCGATGTCAAAATTATGTCCCAAATAAATGTATAATTTTTTTTCTATAGTGGTGGCGGAGGGAAGAAATTAGTTAATTTTTTAGCTTAAAAATTTTATGACACCATATGATGGAGGCCGCTAATAATAATTATTTACGACGCAAAGACATCAGCGTCGCGAATAAGATATTATATGCGACGCAAAAAGGAAACTATTGCAAAAAAACCTTAACTTGTCTACGACATAGCTCGGACTAAAAATTATTTGCGACACGGGAATTGTGTCGCAAATAGAGACACTTATTTACGACAGATGATTGTGTCGCAAATGAGTATCTAGCGTGATTACCGCTAAAAGTTATGCTACAAGTCCCGAAGTGCACGCCCTCGCTCTAATATCCCGCTCTTCCTCGCCCTAATCGCCCTTGCTCATCCGTCTCTCGCTCTCTCCCTCTCTGGCCCTCGTCTCCCTGCTCACGCTGTCTCGCTCTCTCCCATCTTCCTTTCACTAAAAGTTCATGCTGCTGTTCCAAAGAGAAAAAAAAGCCAAAGGGATTAGGGTTTTTGGCTCTAGAAAGAAATAATAGAGAACCTTAAGAGCATCGACGTCTGCAACAGACATGGCACCCATTTCTCCATCCATCTCTGCTTTGTCTGGAATCTCTCCTCCATAAACCTCATGCTCCTCGTCCTCCATCTTTTTCCCTTTTCACTTACTCTCTCTCAGAAGCGAAGTGGCGACGGCGCTAGAGATTTCTCTTTCTCTTTCTCATAAGCGAAGTAGGTCTCTCTGCTTCCCCCCCTTTGCAGATCTGTCACCCAGGCGCAGGTCTCTCTGCTTCATCGCTAGACCCTCTCATCCTCTTGACCCTCCCATCATCTTCTCCTCTCCATCGCCTCATCGCTGGACTGTGCGCAGAAACGCCCCAGACCCACTGCCCACCACTCTTCATCTTCCTCGCAGCAGCAGCAGCCATCACTCGCCAACTTCATCGCCCTCTCCATCTTCCTCGAAGCGGCAGCAACTAGCACCTTCGTCTCACCGTCTCTCCCCTGCCATCCCCAAAATCCAAACAGGTCTGTCTCCCTCTCCCTCTCTCTCTTCTTCTTTGTTTTCATTTGTTTTAAGATTTGGATCTAGGTTTTAAAGGATTTGTTCTGGTTTGAGTGATTCTGCATTCTTTTTTACTTCAATTAGGGTTTCTGGTTTTGACATATGGGTTTTAGTTTTTAATCAGATGGTTTAATTTTTATGATTTTATGATGTTGTTTTCTGATACCCATTTATGGAATTAAATCATGATTCTCACCATTTCTCTGAACAATTTATCTTGAATTTCTTATGTTTGTTTGGACATATAAATGAGAGAACCCTGTCTAATGTACTGATTCACAGAAAATTTTCCTCGTCATCACTGGATTAAAATTTTCAACTTTTATTTATTTATAAGCTGGACTTTCAGATACAATTTTATAATCAGTACAGGAGGTTTTAGTAGTTCTAATTTAGCACCCCCATTGCCATCCATTACATACAAGCTAGTATTTTCCATGAAATGTATTCCCATCGAAAGAGGTTTCCTGGTACCTATTATCATGCTAATATCTAGTAGAAATGCTTTGCATGGCGTGTTGATTCAAGATTTTAAATTTAATTTCACTTGAAGTTCGAATCAGTAAAAGAGCAATAAATGCACTGCACATGTTGATTTCTGGGGGGACAGGGCTCCTTAAGACCGAAAAGGCATCAACTTGTGCATCTATCCAGAAGCAGAATGTCTAAAATCCTACATAAACTGTGAAATTTAAAGCGTGCTTGTCCTGTTTGCAGAAGTCGATTGATCGAAATGTAGCCTCCAGGAGAAACTACTGTAACACCCTCAATGCTACGGGTCTGTTGGAAAATAATTTATAGAGCAATAACACCTAACAAAAAGCAAGTAAAGCAACAAAAAGGATATGTGTTTGGAGCTCCGGATGGACCTTAATTCTAGATGTTTTGAACAGATCCATAGCTTCATATAAGTAATCAAGTAGAACTGGAGCATCAAGAATGAAGGATGCTTATCGAGGAATCTCTTTTGTATGCAATAATATTTTTGAATATGGCGGTGATCCTAATAGGTGACAGATGTCTAATTTATTATTTAGCTTAATAATTAGAGAAAACAACCAATGTTCAATGTGGGGATTTACTCATATTAATTAGTACATGGTCTCGCCATGTGGCGACTGTAACAGTTGTATGATTCATTGTTAAAGATAATTCTTTTGGAGAAGTGATATTGTCACTCCTTTTTTTTATGAAGGCACCCTTTTTTCTTCACAAAATTTTGGAGTGCCTCCATAAAAAAAAGGGGGAAAGGGAGTGCCAATATCAATTACCTTCTTTTGAGAAATAATGCTAAAATATTATTGGAGATAAATAGTTGAACATAATTAATTGTGAGTAGTTTCCTCCCAACAAGGGTAAAAAAAAAAAAAACCATTTCTTTTCCAAATTAGTTATTACCATTTTCATTCGGTAACTGCATTTCTTCTTATTGTGGTTTCATATTGTGGAAATGAGTGCTATCAGTAAATGACTAAGTTATTATTTGACGTTCTTTGGTTTGATTCTGCTGCTTATGTGTTTTAGTCGAAGTGTAGTCTATGCTTCATCGTGACACGTTGATTGACATACTTTAATATGCAATCTATGGACTTTTCAATGTCATATCATGTAATTCCTTTATTTATTTATTTATTTTTGTTGGTGCTATAGCTGCCTTTATGTCCATTAGTTTTTACTTGTAGATAAAGAAAATTATTATCGTATGCCGAAATGGTGATTTGTAGGATGTTGCACAACTCATGAATCGGATGTTGCACTCAACTCATGAATCATTTGTAAATTAAATATGGATGTTTGCATCTCAGGTTGAATGTGTTGAAGTTTTTAAGGAGTTCTGTCAAACAAAAACCAAGCATAGAAATGCGGATTTTCGGTGTGGAGAGTTTTCTTTAATCTTTATTAAGTATATTTAGAACACAGATTTTCGGTTTTTCAATGATTATTGAAGGTTTTTTTAGCTAGAATTATACAAGTTATTTTCAGTCTTTATAAGTAATTTTATAACACAATTTTTTGATTTTTCAATGATTAATGAAGTATCATTTCATGATAATATATATTCCCCTCCTCTATGCTATGAATTGCTTTCTTTCTTTTTTCATTTTTGGTGTTTCCTTATCACCATACATGGGGCAATACAATTTGTTTAGTTGGTTTTTCCTTCCCATGGTACTTAGAAATGATCTCATCACTTACACATCTAGTGTTGGCAATTTCACTTGCCTCTCATCCTAGGTGATGTTAATATGACTAATTATAATGGTAAATATAGTTGTGCTTTATAGATTTTAACATCTATCTTGTTTTATTTATTACATATCGAAATGGGAGATGAAGAGAAAATAAGAACAAGCAACATTTTTTTGACCGGTTTGGATGGCGTAGATCAATTTGAGGATGCTATATTTTATCGTGGAAATTGCTCGTTGTCTCTCCGTGATACATATCGAAGACCGCATTTCAGTTATATGTTATATTGAGACCAACTATTATATAGATTTATATTTAATAGAATTTTTTTAATATCTTCAGTAATAATTTGCGATGAGGACAAATGTTTCATTGCACTCAAATTCAATGAATTAATTTAGTTTGTGTTTTTACATTGATGGAGTGTTATTTTCATACCTCAATTGCTACTTAATATATGATTGTGATGACCTAATGATGACTTTGCATTAAAGATTTGTGAATGGATGGATTGTGAATGGATGATGAGATTATATTTGTATTGATTGGGTATCAAAACAAGAAAAAAAATTATTTTTTGAAAATATTAAAAAATATTTTTTTTTCTGAAAAATTATTATTTGCGGTGCTTTTATTGCGTTGCAAATAATCAAATGTAACAAGTTGAAGATTATTTACGACACCACAGAAGCGTTGCTTCTGTGCTAAAAAAGATTATTTGCAACTTTATAAGAGCGTCACCCTTAATGATTTATCAACGATTTTTTTGAATCGTCGCAAATATAAATTATTGGGGACGCAATTTTGTCGTTGCAAATAAATCATTATCTGCGACGCTTATAATACGTCGCAATTGATACATAATTAGCAACTCTTTAAAACTGTCGTAATTGGTACATAATTAGCAACTCTTTAATTAGCAACTCTTTAAAACCGTCGCAAATACTTTCTCATATTGCCACGCTGCAATCTTTAGTGTGTAGCTAATCGTTTTGTGACCCCATTATTTGCGACCCCTAGTTTTTTGCGTCGCAATTACTTTTTGCAACGCTTTTTTTTTATTATCTGCGATGCTTTTTGACGTCACAAAAAAGCTAAATTGGAGTAGTGCCATAGGACTATAAGAATAGTCTTATTGATAGACATGCATTTGAGTAAGCTCCATGAGCTACACTGCATATAAGCAATATGCTTTGATAATGTTATAATGTTTGCAGATTAGTAACAATGTCCTAACATAGTTGGGACAAGTTTTAGTTCATAGACCTTACTTAAAGGGTAATATTTAGGTGGGAACTGTTCTCACATATTATGTGCGAACTTTTTTGTGGAGCCCAACTATGGGCCCCATTTGGGGATGGGACAAGGGGGGATGGAATGATCTATGTGAGACCATCCCAAGTATAAAGTTTGACCCCAAAACCATGTCCCTAACCCCTTCATCCGTGGCCCACAAGTTTAATGGCTTCATATTCAAAAAATATTCAACCATCGATCCAACGGTTTAGTCCATTCGGATGTATGTCAATCCTTAGGATTAGTGACTATCAGGGGGTTTGGATGGGTTGCTAGTTGAGCCTTGCAAAAAAAATCTCATATAATAGGTGAGAACTAGTTCTTATTTGAATATTTCCCCCGCTTAAATGCATGTCTATCCATAAGAATATAGGAGGAGGACACATCAATGCATGTCTATTCATAAGACTAATTTCAAAGAGGTGAATAAAAAACGAAAGTAGTATGAGCCAAATTGATAATCGTACGTAATTACATTGAGCCAAACCCCCTTCATATTTCAAAACCATACGGGCAAATCCTAACGATCATACTTCAATTTCCAAGGCTCACAACTTTACGGAAGTTTTGGATTTCAAACTTATTCATCTGTTCAATGAAGTGTAGCCATGTGATTTTCCGCATTGGAACCTTTCAAACAAACGGATGAAAATACATATATGCAATAAATTGAAACGCACATCCATTGCATTTTTTTTATTCTCGGCGCAACTAAGAATTGTTCACAAATACATTGCATTGAAACGGGAAAAAACTAGGAAAAAAAATAGCTTGTCAATTGGAATTCAAGTGAGAAAAAATGCCAAAAAAGACTTTGGAATTCTTATTTTTTATTTAGCTACATGAGAGATTCAAACTCACGCGCTTTGCTCACACATTCATATCAATAACAAGCCAAACTACAGCTCAGGGTCAAAGACTTCGGAATTTAATCCAAACACAAAAACACCAAAAGCAAACCTTTCAAAAAAATTCCATTTCATTTAAACAAAATAAAACACCCGATCACACTTCCATTTGCTGATCAAAATAAAATAGACTCTCTCTCCGCTTTCACTACATTCCCAAACTTTATGCAGTAAAAAGAATTACAAAATTCACTTCCATTATCTACAATTGCAGACTTGAAGACTCACTTCCATTATCTACAATTGCAGACTTGAAGTGTGAGACCCCACCCCTGGTGGGCCCTCAATGTGAATTTGAATACTATATATTAGCCTAAGTATTTTAGTTATACTAATTATGGGGCTTAGTGAGGGTAGTTATGTATTTTCCTAGGGTTAGACTAGTGGTGTAATTAGTAGAGTCAATAGGGTGTCTTTTGTTATTCTTAGAGTTAGTTAGTTTGTTAGAGGCCCTAGCTAGAGTTTTGTATTTACTATAGGGGGTTTGCACCAAAGAATCTTCTAGAAGATCACCTAAAGACCTAAATACCCTCTACCCTAACCCTAATCCTATTCTAACCCCAAGGGCAATTTTGTCCCTCACCCAAAAACCCAACCTATATAAACAAAACCCTCCCCCTGCCCTAACAACTACTGTTCATCTCCTTTTCTCTCAAGTTCCAATCTCTTCTCTCTTCTTCTTCCCCAATTCTCTCCAACGAACCCTCATCTTCCCCTCCAATCTCTCTTTTCTCTTCCTCGCCCCAGAAATCCCTTAACAGAAGGCCAGCCGAGATCGACCTGCACCATAAGAGCTACTGCCGAGACCTTTTCTCTTTTTTTTCTGTGGTTTTCTCTCTTTTCCTTCTACCTTCAATTGATCAAGGCAAGTGCACTGTGCTGGTAGTCTAGATTGCATGTTTCCTTCCTTTGATTTGCAGTAAAATTTCAATTTGTAATATATATGTTTAGATCGATCCTTGAGCATGTTTGTTTGGTTCCTTTGGCCATTGATGGATGGGATTACCTCATTTGGATGATCAATGGCCGGTTGATGATGGGTGAATGATGTAGGAATGATTTATTTTGCTTCTGTAATGGTCTATGGAGAAACCCAGGAGAATTGGGTTGCAGTGATGGGTTTTCCGGAGATGGAATGACGAGAACCCACCTCGTTGTGTTGTGATCGGAATCGAAGTAGGACCACCCTTGGTAGATCAGGACCCTACGTCTATGTGAGGGGGCCTGTGCGACCATGGGGTGCTACTTGATCTGGATTTTGATCAGAGGTGGACCACCATTCCTGTGCTTAATGAAGAGAAGTTGTGTCCTGTCGCAGAACTGGGTTCTGTAACAGAACACAACACTGATAGGAGAGATGGACAGAGTCCAGCGATGGCCGAGCTCAGTACTTGCAGAGCCCAGCGGTTGCCGAGCTCAGCATTAGTGCAGCTCAGCAACTGCCGAGCTCAGCACTTGCAGAGCCCAGCGGTTGCCGAGCTCAGCGTTAGCGCAGCTCAGCAACTGCCGAGCTCAGCACTAGCCGAACTCAGCGATGGCTGGATTCAACGCTAGCCGAACTCAGAGTTCTGCCGAGCATAATGGTTAGGATGAGATTCGCGTTTAGCCGAGCTAAGTGTCTAGGCCGAGCTCAGTGCTCAAAGCCGAGTTCAGTGTTACGGCCGAACTCAGTGTTATGGCCGAACTCAGTGTTTTACTGAGCTCAGCGCCAGACCGGGTTCCGTGCCAGACCGGACTTCGAGCTTAGCCGAACTCAGTGCTTAACCGAGCTGAGAGCTAAACCAACCTTAATGTCCTGACAAGCCCAATGCATTTTCCCGAACTCAGCTGGGTGATCCAACTGAGCTAGGCCCTTTGCCGAACTGAGTTGGGTAGCCGAACTGAGTATTCAATTGAGCTCCATTGCTTAGCCGAACTCCGAGATGGATTTCCAAAAAGGTGGGATTTCAACAAAGGAGACTAGAACCTGGGACATTTCTTCCAGCCAGAATTCCTAGTGCGCACGGCCAACCACCTAGGCCAGGGGGTTAGCCGAACTCACAGGAAGTCCTGGACAATCAGGCTTTGCCTGCAGGATGTTTTTCCTTCTTTGATCACAGTGTGCCGAGCTGACCGCCCAGGCCAGGAGGTCGGCTGAGCACACTTGTATACAGTGACGATCCCCAGATTCTAATTTCTATTGTTGCAATCATATGTAGGGCCCATTGACCATTCAAATAGACTTCCATCACTGTGCCAGCCACGAGTCAATGGTACGGCTCAACCTTGACTCGTGGGGTCCACTAATTAAAGTCCAGGTTATGTAATCTTAGATGATTCGACCTTTATACGTTACCAAATGATGCACATAACTTCGAAGCACCAAACACAATATTCCTTAGCATCTGTGGTTTCACTTAAAGATCGAATTACCTGAGATGGACCTGTATCCGAAAGTGGACCATTTACCTAGGTTGGACTGTTGCTATCTCCCTATGATTCGTATACTTGGAGATTCATCTCCCTCATACTACGACTATCACTCTATTGTCCTTATTATTGCTCATACCTGTTAATTAAATGGAAAATGGAGGACCTAAACCTAGGAATACTTAGAGGTGACCCGGTAATCTGATTGGGTGGATCATTGACCCGTGTCTGTGGCTAGGCGGGCCCTTTTTATGGCCTAAGTTGGATGTGAATTACCCTAGAATGGAGAGGTTAGATTGTATGGGCTTGTGACCCATTATGGACGTAGATGGATCATATGTCATTGAACATGGGCTTGTATCTCATATGGATTGTTATAGACCAGGCCAAGTATTTGGTGGGCCTTGGTACGGATCCAATGATGGAATTGGACTTGGACTATGATCCACAGTTTATATTGAGTACTTGGACCTCTTAGGGACTTTTGTTAGGACCTTGTTCACGCAAGGCAAAGCCTAGACAGACACAGACCTTTATTGTTTCCGAGTCGGCATAGACATTCACTGAGTTGATTTAAGCTCAGCCAGTTGGACTGATCATCACTGGTAGGAGCTATTGAGATTTGTTGTGTGGCTATCATGATGAGCACTGTTGGGACGGACGGTGTGATGCCGGTTCCGGTCGTTGTGGATGATGTTGATGATATTTTGCGGGGTTAGTAATCCCTAGCATTAGCTTAGGATCCCTACCGCGACTGTGTTCAGTATGGGAGGGCTGCGGCATAATATCCCGCGGTGACCAGCTTATGTGGATGTGCCATATTGTGTAGGTTTATTACTGTTATACTTATTATGATTCTACATTGTTATCTTGCACGACTGCATAGCATATGTACCTTTGTTACTCTCTTAACTTTATACATGTCTCTACTCATTTTGACGCATACATTCTATATTATATGCATATTGTGACTTGCCAGATCTTTAGATCTGACCCACTCTTGGTGCTTAGGTCTTGACCCCGAGTTCGAGGGCGATGCGTTCGCACTTGTTGAGGTGCCCGTAGCAGGCGACTACGGATGGGGACAGGCCGACCATGAGGTCGAGCCGGTGATTGGAGAGCCTACACCTGGGGTTGAGTGATATCTTTGTTTTGGGATTTTTGAGAGAGTCTGTTGTAGTGAGAGGGTATTATTGTAATTAACTTTGGTTTTATATCATTGTCACATTTAGGCTGGACTTCAGCCCATTTATATTTGATACATGGATGATACCTTATGCTTCCGCTATCTCTGATATGGCTTCCGCTATACTATCATGCTTCCGCAATTAACCATTGTTACTATGTTGATGAAAAAGTTTTAAATTGGACCTCACTGCGGACCTACGATCTTGGAAGTTCTCGGATTTTCCGGGAAGTAGCGCGCCAATTTCGGTACTTTGACGATTTTCTCGGTATCCGGAATTGGGGCGTTACATTTTATGGTATCAGAGCGGGCAAGTCTCTAGGAAATAAAATACACTAGAAACTTTAGGACGTAGTGAGGATCTCAGTGTGGGGGTACGTATAGGGTCGATGGATCGGGTAGAATCAGTGTAGTCCTAAGTGTTGGACTTAAACTAACCTAATTTCTTTCTCTTAACAGATGTCTAGAGAGGGTTCTCCATCACATATGATGCCAGCAGCCGGTAGTCAGCCAGACTTCGAGCAGCGTTTCCAGAGGTTCTTGCAGGCCTTCCTCGTTTCCCAGGAGGCCCAGGCGTCGGCGCAGCAGCAGCAGGCCGAGGATTTCGCCCAATTCCAGACACAAGTCTTGGACATCATGGACAGAGTGGCTCAGCCAGGCACAGCAGCGGCATCCGTTCGGGAGGCAGACCCGAACGTCATATTTGAGAGGTTCCTCAAAAGGGGACCCCCTGAGTTCACTGGCGCCGATGACCCGCTGGTGGACGACGAATGGATTGTGCGGATGGAGAAGATCTTCAAGGTCTTCGAGTGCACCGGTCAGCAGAGAGTGCAGTGGGCCGCTTACATGTTCCGTGGAGTCGCGGAGGACTGGTGGAGGACGATTCAGCGTCATTTCGAGACGATAGGAGACGAGATCGCTTGGACTGCATTCAGGGCGGACTTCCTTCGGAAGTTCATACCATCTCACGTCAGAGACCGCAAGCTGCGGGAATTTCAGGCGCTGGTGCAAGGCAGCATGACTGTCTACCAGTATGAGGTTCGCTTCACCCAGCTTTCTCGTTTTGCAGAGGCTCTGATCACACCTGAGTCCGAGAGGATCCGTCGGTTCGTCGATGGGCTGAGAGACGACATTCAGCTTAACATGTCTTGCATTGAGATTCACACTTATGAGGAGGCTTTGAGGAGAGCTTACTGGGCAGAGGAGCGTCTGCAGCGGATAGAGGCCAGTCAGCAGCAGAGGCGAGTTAGAGCCGCCTTGGTCAGACCGCAGCCCTTGCCCATACAGCAGCAGCCATTTCAGAGACAGAGGCCAGCATGGCCAGGCCAGGCAGCCTCAGTATCAGCGGCAGCCTCAGCAGCAGCAGCAGCGTGGGCCCAGAGTATGCTATGACTGTGGGGAGACAGGACACATCTCCAGATTTTGCCCATTCAGAGGGGGACAGCCTCAGGCCCCGATGCTTCAGCTTCCAGCACCACCGAGAGCACCAGCTCCAGCTCCACCCGTTCAGCAGATTGCACCGGCACCCCAGCCACCTCAGCAGCAGTACCGTGCCCAGCAACAGGCACGTGGGCCCCAGCAGCCCAGGGGACAGCACTACCAGAGGGGACGATACCAGAGGCCCCATGGACAGCAGCGACAGCAGCAGAGACCACAGGCTGTAGGTCAGGCATTCGCACTCACACATGAGGAGGCCGAAGCTGCAGGGAACGTCGTTGAAGGTACTCTTTCTATTTGTGATCAGATTGCTAGAGTATTGTTTGATCCTGGTGCGACACATTCCTATGTGTCTTCTGCTTTTGCTTTAGTTCTTGGTGGGGTAATAGAGGAGTTGCCTTGCACGCTAGTTGTGTCTACGCCCGTGGGCAAGAGGGTAGTGTGTCAGACTTACCACCCCAGATGCCGAGTGCAGATCGGGGAGTGTATTATGTTTGCAGATCTGATCGTGTTACCCATGCATGACTTCGACGTTATCTTGGGGATGGACTGGTTGGCCAGATATCGAGCGGTGATGGATTGCTTCGAAAAGATAGTCAGACTCACCATCGACGGTTCAGATGCCACAGTCGAGTTTGTAGGCGAGAAGAAGCCACCCAGTACCAGATTGATTTCAGCACTGAAGGCTGAGAGGCTAGTGCGATCAGGTTGCGAGGGCTACATCGCATTCATCTCAGATGACAAGAAGTCCAAGGGAGTCGAGGAGATTCCAGTTGTTTGCGAGTTTCCGGACGTGTTTCCTGACGAGATCCCAGGATTGCCTCCAGTCAGAGAGATCGACTTCACCATCGAGCTTGTGCCAGGCACCGCACCGATTTCCAGAGCTCCTTACCGCATGGCTCCAGCAGAGCTGCGAGAGTTGAAGACCCAGTTGCAAGAGTTGATAGACAAGGGCTTCATCAGACCGAGCATGTCGCCTTGGGGAGCACCTGTGCTCTTCGTGAAGAAGAAGGATGGATCGATGAGGATGTGCATCGACTACAGGCAGCTGAACCAGGCAACAGTGAAGAACAAGTATCCTCTTCCCCGGATCGACGAGCTTTTCGACCAGCTTCAGGGAGCGCAGTACTTCTCGAAGGTGGACCTGAGATCGGGATACCATCAGCTGCGAGTCAGAGAGCAGGATGTGCAGAAGACAGCATTTCGTACTCGTTACGGACACTATGAGTTCCTCGTGATGCCGTTCGGGTTGACGAATGCGCCGGCAGTGTTCATGGCCCTGATGAACAAGATCTTCGCCCCGTATCTTGACAGCTTTACAGTGGTGTTCATCGACGACGTGTTGGTCTACTCCAAGTCCAGAGAGGAGCACGAGCAGCATTTGAGGACGTCTCTACAGTTGCTACGTGATAACCAGCTGTACGCGAAGCTCAGCAAGTGCGAGTTCTGGTTAGAGCAAGTAGTCTTCCTCGGACATATCATCTCCAGAGACGGCCTAGCAGTGGATCCAGCGAAGATCGAGGCAGTAGTGAACTGGGAGAGACCGAAGAATGTTACAGAAGTTCGAAGTTTCCTTGGCTTAGCAGGCTACTACCGCAGATTTGTCAAGAGTTTCTCTTCGATTTCCGCCCCGTTGACCAAGCTGACGAGGAAGGACGTACCGTTCATATGGACCGATGCATGCGAGGACAGCTTTCAAGAGCTGAAGGAGAGACTGACGTCAGCACCGATCTTATCTTTACCTTCTGGTACAGGCGGTTTCGTTGTCTTCACCGATGCTTCAGGGACCGGTCTTGGTTGTGTTTTGATGCAGGAAGGCAAAGTCATTGCCTATGGATCACGTCAGCTAAAGGAGCACGAGAAGAAGTATGCTACTCACGACCTGGAGCTTGCAGCAGTCGTGTTTGCACTGAAGATGTGGCGGCATTACCTCTACGGAGAGAAGTTTGAGGTCCATTCAGATCATCGCAGTTTGCAGTACCTGTTCACTCAGCATGACCTCAACAACCGTCAGAGGCGTTGGATGGAATACATCAAGGATTACGACTTCCCTATCAAATACCATCCGGGTAAGGCGAACGTCGTAGCAGATGCTTTGAGCAGGAAGACCGCCCTAGTCAGTTTTCTAGCAGCAGAGGGCGTGTGGACCGATGTCTTCAGTGACTTGGATGTCCAGTTTCAGCCGCTCAGCGATAGAGTTATGCTTGCCACCATGTCCGCATGGGAACCGGAGTTGCTTGGAGAGGTCAAGGACAGTCAACGCAGCGATCCTAAGCTTGTCAAAGTGATCGAGCAGATTGACCAGAGGCCAGAGTTCAGACTGATTGGTGGAGTACTCTACTACCAGGACAGGCTGTGTGTACCAGATATCCAGGAGCTGAAGGACCAGATCTTAGCAGATGCACACCACAGCAGATATTCGATTCACCCAGGCAGCACCAAAATGTACAGGAACCTGAGGAGCTACTACTGGTGGAACAACATGAAGAAAGAGATTGCAGGCTATGTGTCCAGATGTCTGACCTGTCAACAAATCAAGGCCGAGCACCAGAAGCCACCAGGTCTACTTCATCAGCTCGAGATACCTCAGTGGAAGTGGGAGCACATCACCATGGATTTTATTGCAGGACTTCCAGCTACCAGGAGACGCAGTGATGGCATTTGGGTGATCGTGGACAGGCTGACCAAGTCAGCTCACTTCTTGCCAGTGTCGATGAGAGCAGGACTCGACGTCCTTGCTAAGCTGTATGTGGATAAGATCGTCTCTTTGCACGGAGTTCCAGCTTCGATTGTTTCAGACAGAGATCCACGCTTCACTTCTCACTTTTGGGATAGTCTTCAGCGAGCTTTGGGTACCAAGTTGAGCTTCAGCACCGCCTATCATCCTCAGACAGACGGACAGACAGAGCGCACCAACCAGACCTTGGAGGATATGTTGCGAGCTTGTGTCCTAGATTACAAGGAGAACTGGGAGGATTCCTTGCCACTCTGTGAGTTTGCCTACAACAACAGTTACCACTCGAGCATCAAGATGGCACCGTTCGAAGCGTTGTACGGCAGGAAGTGCAAGACCCCAGTCTGTTGGGAGGAAGTTGGTGTCAGGAGTTTCCATGGACCATCTATTGTCGGCGATACCAGTGAGAAGATCCGCCAGATAGTGGAGAACCTGAAGGTTAGCCGCAGTCGACAGAAGAGCTATGCAGACAATCGGCGCAGACCACTCGAGTTCCAGAAGGGAGACCGTGTCTTCCTGAAGGTTTCCCCAGCTCGAGGCACCCTCAGATTCGGCGAGAAGGGCAAGTTAGCACGGAGATACGTCGGACCCTTTGAGATCAAGGCTAGGATCGGAGATGTCGCCTACAGACTTCAGTTGCCAGCAGAGCTATCGGGTGTGCACGACGTCTTCCATGTCTCGATGTTGAGGAAGTATGTGGAGGACCCTACCCACATTCTGCATCACCAGCCACTCGACATCCAGCCCGACGCGTCCTACATCGCCAAACCAGTCGCCGTCATCGACACCAAGGAGAAGGTGCTTCGGGACCGAACCATCCAGTTCGTGAAGGTTCAGTGGGAGCATCACACTCCGGAGGAGGCTACTTGGGAGCTACGAGACCAGGTGGCAAGAGATTATCCACATCTTCTACCGCAGGTATGTCCCTACTTTGTTTTTACATTTGGGGACCAAATGTTTTAAAGGAGGGAGGAATGTGAGACCCCACCCCTGGTGGGCCCTCAATGTGAATTTGAATACTATATATTAGCCTAAGTATTTTAGTTATACTAATTATGGGGCTTAGTGAGGGTAGTTATGTATTTTCCTAGGGTTAGACTAGTGGTGTAATTAGTAGAGTCAATAGGGTGTCTTTTGTTATTCTTAGAGTTAGTTAGTTTGTTAGAGGCCCTAGCTAGAGTTTTGTATTTACTATAGGGGTTTGCACCAAAGAATCTTCTAGAAGATCACCTAAAGACCTAAATACCCTCTACCCTAACCCTAATCCTATTCTAACCCCAAGGGCAATTTTGTCCCTAACCCAAAAACCCAACCTATATAAACAAAACCCTCCCCCTGCCCTAACAACTACTGTTCATCTCCTTTTCTCTCAAGTTCCAATCTCTTCTCTCTTCTTCTTCCCCAATTCTCTCCAACGAACCCTCATCTTCCCCTCCAATCTCTCTTTTCTCTTCCTCGCCCCAGAAATCCCTTAACAGAAGGCCAGCCGAGATCGACCTGCACCATAAGAGCTACTGCCGAGACCTTTTCTCTTTTTTTTCTGTGGTTTTCTCTCTTTTCCTTCTACCTTCAATTGATCAAGGCAAGTGCACTGTGCTGGTAGTCTAGATTGCATGTTTCCTTCCTTTGATTTGCAGTAGAATTCCAATTTGTAATATATATGTTTAGATCGATCCTTGAGCATATTTGTTTGGTTCCTTTGGCCATTGATGGATGGGATTACCTCATTTGGATGATCAATGGCCGGTTGATGATGGGTGAATGATGTAGGAATGATTTATTTTGCTTCTGTAAGGGTCTATGGAGAAACCCAGGAGAATTGGGTTGCAGTGATGGGTTTTCCGGAGATGGAATGACGAGAACCCACCTCGTTGTGTTGTGATCGGAATCGAAGTAGGACCACCCTTGGTAGATCAGGACCCTACGTCTATGTGAGGGGGCCTGTGCGACCATGGGGTGCTACTTGATCTGGATTTTGATCAGAGGTGGACCACCATTCCTGTGCTTAATGAAGAGAAGTTGTGTCCTGTCGCAGAACTGGGTTCTGTAACAGAACACAACACTGATAGGAGAGATGGACAGAGTCCAGCGATGGCCGAGCTCAGTACTTGCAGAGCCCAGCGGTTGCCGAGCTCAGCATTAGTGCAGCTCAGCAACTGCCGAGCTCAGCACTTGCAGAGCCCAGCGGTTGCCGAGCTCAGCGTTGGCGCAGCTCAGCAACTGCCGAGCTCAGCACTAGCCGAACTCAGCGATGGCTGGATTCAACGCTAGCCGAACTCAGAGTTCTGCCGAGCATAATGGTTAGGATGAGATTCGCGTTTAGCCGAGCTAAGTGTCTAGGCCGAGCTCAGTGCTCAAAGCCGAGTTCAGTGTTACGGCCGAACTCAGTGTTATGGCCGAACTCAGTGTTTTACTGAGCTCAGCGCCAGACCGGGTTCCGTGCCAGACCGGACTTCGAGCTTAGCCGAACTCAGTGCTTAACCGAGCTGAGAGCTAAACCAACCTTAATGTCCTGACAAGCCCAATGCATTTTCCCGAACTCAGCTGGGTGATCCAACTGAGCTAGGCCCTTTGCCGAACTGAGTTGGGTAGCCGAACTGAGTATTCAATTGAGCTCCATTGCTTAGCCGAACTCCGAGATGGATTTCCAAAAAGGTGGGATTTCAACAAAGGAGACTAGAACCTGGGACATTTCTTCCAGCCAGAATTCCTAGTGCGCACGGCCAACCACCCAGGCCAGGGGGTTAGCCGAACTCACAGGAAGTCCTGGACAATCAGGCTTTGCCTGCAGGATGTTTTTCCTTCTTTGATCACAGTGTGCCGAGCTGACCGCCCAGGCCAGGAGGTCGGCTGAGCACACTGTGTACAGTGACGATCCCCAGATTCTAATTTCTATTGTTGCAATCATATGTAGGGCCCATTGACCATTCAAATAGACTTCCATCACTGTGCCAGCCACGAGTCAATGGTACGGCTCAACCTTGACTCGTGGGGTCCACTAATTAAAGTCCAGGTTATGTAATCTTAGATGATTCGACCTTTATACGTTACCAAATGATGCACATAACTTCGAAGCACCAAACACAATATTCCTTAGCATCTGCGGTTTCACTTAAAGATCGAATTACCTGAGATGGACCTGTATCCGAAAGTGGACCATTTACCTAGGTTGGACTGTTGCTATCTCCCTATGATTCGTATACTTGGAGATTCATCTCCCTCATACTACGACTATCACTCTATTGTCCTTATTATTGCTCATACCTGTTAATTAAATGGAAAATGGAGGACTTAAACCTAGGAATACTTAGAGGTGACCCGGTAATCTGATTGGGTGGATCATTGACCCGTGTCTGTGGCTAGGCGGGCCCTTTTTATGGCCTAAGTTGGATGTGAATTACCCTAGAATGGAGAGGTTAGATTGTATGGGCTTGTGACCCATTATGGACGTAGATGGATCATATGTCATTGAACATGGGCTTGTATCTCATATGGATTGTTATAGACCAGGCCAAGTATTTGGTGGGCCTTGGTACGGATCCAATGATGGAATTGGACTTGGACTATGATCCACAGTTTATATTGAGTACTTGGACCTCTTAGAGACTTTTGTTAGGACCTTGTTCACGCAAGGCAAAGCCTAGACAGACACAGACCTTTATTGTTTCCGAGTCGGCATAGACATTCACTGAGTTGATTTAAGCTCAGCCAGTTGGACTGATCATCACTGGTAGGAGCTATTGAGATTTGTTGTGTGGCTATCATGATGAGCACTGTTGGGACGGACGGTGTGATGCCGGTTCCGGTCGTTGTGGATGATGTTGATGATATTTTGCGGGGTTAGTAATCCCTAGCATTAGCTTAGGATCCCTACCGCGACTGTGTTCAGTATGGGAGGGCCGCGGCATAATATCCCGCGGTGACCAGCTTATGTGGATGTGCCATATTGTGTAGGTTTATTACTGTTATACTTATTATGATTCTACATTGTTATCTTGCACGACTGCATAGCATATGTACCTTTGTTACTCTCTTAACCTTATACATGTCTCTACTCATTTTGACGCATACATTCTATATTATCTGCATATTGTGACTTGCCAGATCTTTAGATCTGACCCACTCTTGGTGCTTAGGTCTTGACCCCGAGTTCGAGGGCGATGCGTTCGCACTTGTTGAGGTGCCCGTAGCAGGCGACTACGGATGGGGACAGGCCGACCATGAGGTCGAGCCGGTGATTGGAGAGCCTACACCTGGGGTTGAGTGATATCTTTGTTTTGGGATTTTTTGAGAGAGTCTGTTGTAGTGAGAGGGTATTATTGTAATTAACTTTGGTTTTATATCATTGTCACATTTAGGCTGGACTTCAGCCCATTTATATTTGATACATGGATGATACCTTATGCTTCCGCTATCTCTGATATGGCTTCCGCTATACTATCATGCTTCCGCAATTAACCATTGTTACTATGTTGATGAAAAAGTTTTAAATTGGACCTCACTGCGGACCTACGATCTTGGAAGTTCTCGGATTTTCCGGGAAGTAGCGCGCCAATTTCGGTACTTTGACGATTTTCTCGGTATCCGGAATTGGGGCGTTACATGAAGTGGTATCCAAATTAGAAACCCACGTTCATTTTCTGCAGATATGTACCAAGAAATAAAACAAAAATGAGAGACCCGAATAAAATAAAAAATTATATAAGGTTAAGTCATGGGCAGCGCTACATGAATCTCAGTGGGGTCAATTCACTGAGATTTAAAAAAAAAAAAAAAAAAACTCTTTAATGAATTGAAGTTATGGGAAGCTTTTGATCCCACTCAATGCCTAAGTTTAATATTGGGTCATTTGTCTACCAAAACAAAAGGAAATAAAAAAAACTAGTGGGCCCAATTTTTCATTTTTTAAAGTATATCCCATTTTTTAGACATTTTTTCGGTAAGTCTTCATTTACCCTAACTTAACTTCTAAATACGGTATTCTCCCTGTATTAGAAGGAGAAAATCCTAATATTATCAAAAGTAGATAACAATGTTGATAAAGGTAAAAACAAATTTATTCGATTTGTGGAAAATAAGTTTTTTGTTGACCCACTTACTCGAATTTTTTGAGCCGCCACTGGTTATGGTCAATGAATTGAAAAAAGTATAAGTCAACATCAAAAAGGTCCCAAAGGGATATTATTTCTTTACTTTTTATTATATGCTGGCTATTGAAAATGATAGAGACATTTGTTTAGTATTTTGAGTTTCATGGGATTTTATTAAAACAAAAACCCCCAAGTTCTAGTAAAAGTGGTTTTGGGTGGATTCCGGATCCCTTGTTTCGGCGAAACAAGGAGATACTGTTTCGTCCTATCAAATCATGCTCTTTTCTTTTGAGTGATGTTGTAGAATGTAGATTCAGATTTGGTTTTAGGGTCCTTTTAAGCTCCAAATAGTACGCATGAGCAACATAACATATCATATCTGAGAGTATTTAGAAATGCTCTAAAATGTTTCTCTGTTTTTTTTTTTTTTTTTTTTCGTCACAAATTGAGTAGATTGGTAATGGAGTTAAAATCTTCAGCACTTGTCGGAAGTCGGAACATGCTGATGAATTGCTTTATTTACTCGTGATATGATAATCAATTGGTTTTAGGCATTATATGTAATTGATGATGTTTTTGGAGTTATAGAAATATTTGAGGATGCTTTTGATCATAGAACTCCCTTTTAAAAATTAACTTCATTTGCATATTTTGAATACTTTCCTTTTGCAACCACTTGGATCACGGAGCCATTAAATTGGGATGAGGATGACCTTTATTTCCTTTGTCAAGAGATGTAACAACAAAACAAAATAAATGAGATAAAATTTGAATCAAGATCCTCTTGAAGGCTTGTTTGCGCAAGGGTTTGGGTTAGCACCATTGATCAATGCGATTTGGCTATACGATCTATACCACTTGTTATATTCTGCATTCAAAATAGAATGATGTCCGGATGCTGGGTCTTTTATTAAACCCAATATATATATTAAATTTGTTGGATCATGTTGAACGAAGGAGCAAGCCCAACCGTTTACATTTACACCCCATTCGGAAGACTGCACAAAGGACTGGCAACGAGAGGGGCTAGGTCGGGAACTAAGACTAAAAGTAGCATTATGAACCCAACCCAAATTCAACCCCTTTTTTTGTGGGGTTGGCCCTGAATTAGAATTACCGATCAGGTTGGACTTGAATGCGTCCAATTTATGGTTGTCAACAAGCTGGCTTAGTTTGCAATCCAACTCAACAAGACTCGACTTTGAGTGGGCCTGATCATGAGCTCCACTAGATGATGGACTCACGAGCGGAGCTATTAGCTATAACTAAGCACTGTTTGTTTGACTCCAGTTATATTGCAAATGGGTTAGGCTTGAGTGTGAATAGAAGCCCAACTTGTTCATAGGTAGCTCAAGCTCAAGCCCGACTCTGCTAGATACATGGTTAGAAGTTTAGCGACAAGTTAAAAATACAAAAAAGTGAAAGAAAACTATTATAGGTTTGATCCATTGTAGCGTAGCCCACCTGAATTTATAGATTATAGCCAACGACTTAAAAAGCATTAGGTGCGTGCTTCAGACTATATCACAACTTAAAGCTGCGCCCAGTACAAGTTCAAACTCGTGTACAACTTGAGCTTTTAAGCTCGTGCTCAAGCCTCGCCAGTCGCCAAGCTCAGATTGGCGGGCTTTGTTTGCAAGAAGGTCCTGTAGCGTACCTGGACTGTCCAATTTATTAATCCGGTTGGAATTATAACTGAAAACCTGATTTATTAGGGTCAGACTGGTTAGTCAGGGAAGGAATTTCTACTCCCACATAGATGTACATACAAGCTGGGTGAAGTGTTTTCTACCAAAAAACATGTCCACAAAATCTCAAACGTAATGTTTCATCAACCACATGGTCCCATGCATGGCACCACCATGTTTGAAAAGAAAGGCAAAACATCTCGACAACTAAAATCCATTAATTTAAGCAAATAACGATAATTGTAAGCAAGGCCACATTGATTAAAAATGATTCTGTACTCCTAGTTTAATTCAAAGAAATCATACACCCCGAAATCCAAATGGTTAAATTCCGACTTACACGACACCAATTAAGTCAACCTGCCTTGTGAGATATATCAAATCACTATAAAAAAAGAAAAAGAAAAAAGTGGACTTTGGTCGGATGTCCATCAAAGCATAATTTTGCTACAAACAATCCACGAAAAAAAAGTCATGTAAAGTCCCTCTCACTTTCTCATACCTAAAATGTCTAATTTACCATTTCTATAAATCATATCTCATGATCGACGAGATATCCCATTAATAATGGTCAACAACCATTTAATTGTCCACGATTAATGGAATCCCATTAATGAGAATTTCAAATAAATTCTAAAAACACAAATAAATTTCAAAAAATGCAATAATTTCAAAAAAATGCAATAAATCTCAAAAGAACGCATAGAAATTTAAAAAGACACAAACAAATTTCAAAAGATGAAAATCAATTTAAAAAGAAGCAAATAAAACTCAAAAGATCCAAATAAATTTAAAAAAATGTAAATAAAATTCAAAAGATGTAAATAAATTTCAAAAGACATAAATAAAATTAAGAAACAAAAATAAATTTTAAAAAAAATGCAAATACATTTGCCAAAACCAAGATAAACCAATTTTACAAATTTCAAAAAAAATTACCAAAAACTCAAGTATTTTTTGCCAAAACTCAGTTAAATTTATTTCAAAAAATACAAATAAATTTCAAAAGAACAGCCTGACTTTAGTTCAAAAACGCAGTTAAAATTTGCCAAATGGAGATAAATTTGTTAGAAACTGAGCTATATTTTTCAAAAACTCAAATAAATTTTTCACAAACTTATATAGATTTGTCCATAACTTAGATAAATTTGTTCCAGAACTCATATAAATTAGCCAAAATCTCAGATAGTTTTGTTCTGAACTCAGAGAAATTTGTTTCAGAACTCAGATGAATTTACACAAAACTCAAATAAATTTGACAAAACTAAGATAAATTTAAGCAAAACTTAGAAATTTTTTTATAAAAAACTTAGAACTCAGATAAATTTACGCAAAACTCAGAAAAATTTCATACAAACTCATATATATTTGTCAAAAACGACACTAGCAAAGACCTTCTTCCTTCTTCGATCACACAGTCCGTATGCCTCTCAAAATCAAGAAGTAATTCTGGCCTGCGGGTCTGACTGCTTCTGGGCTTCTACAAAACAGGTCAGGTCGAACTGTCCTGAACCTAACTCGCAACTACTGTTGGGCTTCTGGAGCGAGCGGGTCGGACCTGACCTGGAACTGACCCAACAGACTCGACCTGGAAGGGTCTCCTTCTTCTTTCGATTTTTGTTACAGAGTAGAGACTGCAGTCCCTTCCTTCCTGCAGTGGTCTTCTCCGATGACGCTGGGCGGGCGGCGGCGTGGAAGAGAAACCGGCGACGGCTGCGGCGACAATGAGCGTGACAGCGATCGTAAACTTGAATGAGTTCTATAACTTTCCAAAATCGAGAAACAACTTCAAGCCCCCCATTCACAGTGATGGCCCACTGAGTCCTAACCACTACTGATGCCAATTGAGAGATCCAGAAGAAGAGGGATAATATAAGATTTGAATTTTGAAATTTCAAAATTTTATGCCTAAAACGGTTGAAAGGGTAAATCAATCCTGAAATATGTGATCTAGTTACGTGGACCAGTGGCCTTAATAAATTTTTGCTTGGACTGGAGGGTGGTTACAATCCACTATAGCGGCTTTCGCTAATTTTGCCAAAAAAGAATTTAAACAATCGTCATACGCATGATAACTAAGCACAACTAATAATTCATGATCAACCATAGTAAAATATCCAGGATCTATCTAATCAAAAGTATCAAAATGACTCGCCAAATTCTTCAAGGCTGGTTCGAGACACTCCACTCTGTCCCCATCGTCCTCATTGATATCCTAATATACCCGTGTCTCCTCATCAAGAAAATGTTCCATGTATTGGGGTGGAACGTACGGGTCAAATATCTAGATTTGGATCGGGCTAAGCCATGTGAGTAATATGTATCATCAAACAAATCCACCTATAGGAAAAAAAAAAAAAACAAAAACAACAAAAAAAAAAGACCCAAGAACAATAGCCAATCGAATACACCGGAATTTGATTACCTAGGAATTGAATACCATAGTGGTTGAAAAGAGTTTAGGAGCCCAAACAATTTTTTTTTTTTTTTTGCATAAAGAGTGATGGTTGACCAATAACATTTATACTTATTGATTCATAACTGACTATGTAAAATCAAATTTTTTGCAGATTCTTCTAATTATCTGAAGAAAAATTATTAATTTAGAAAATATTCCAATATTTTTCATAAGATAGAATTTCTCAAAACTTTGTTAGGAGAGTAAAAATAGGAAAATAATAGGGTTCACTATTGTGAATCCTGATGAGAAAGAGAGAATTCATGCAGCTTAACACTAACACGGTTGAGACAAGGGTTTGACAATGATAATAATTATAATCACCGTAATAAATCCAAACCACTCAAAAATAATTATTTTCTCTTTATAGCACTTAGGAGTTGTATCTCACTTTAATCAAGGTAGGACCAACGATAGATTGATCACATATAAACCCATTGACCTACTATATGAGTAATGAAAGATTGGTTATTTGTGAGCCACAATGCTACTGTTGAGAGGCCATCATTTAAAGAACTTCACAAGTCATGAAAATATAAACTCAATGTATAAACAGTATGATAATGCAAAGTTAAGAGTTTAAATCCTTTTGAGTGTCTCACTCACTCTTTCATGAAGGGTGTAGAACTTCATAGTGGGGGCCACCTATTGAATATTCAAGTTGCTCAAACTAAACAACCTCTCCTTAAGTGGCATTTCCCTCCATTTTACTCCAATAGGGGTTGGTACCGCCAAAAGATTGAGCATATGATTAAAAATGTCATACACTCAATCTTATGATGGGACTAAATCTTATTAGCATTTGGGGTCAATCCATTCTTAATCATATGCTCAATCTTTGGGTGGTACCAAGTCTTATTTGCATTTGGGGTCAACCCATTAAGGGGAGGACTTATATTTTTAGCACTTTGAAATCTTCAATAGATAGAACCCATTATAGAGTTTCACACCTCTCATTGTAGTGTTGCACTTGGTTAAAAATGAAGATCCAAGGTGAGTATTGACCATTAAATGACTTTTCCTTTTAACATAAAGTGAACAAGTGAAGATGAGATCAGCCATCATCCTATTAATTGAAATCCTAAGAAAGTCAATGTCTCATTTTCATTGTCCTTCGCCCTTGACCTCATATCATTCACATCACTTCTTTGATAATCCATCAGTGGAGCTCATTTGACCATGAATGCTTATGTATTCAATTCCTATGTATTTTTATACAAACAATCAGGCCAATAGAGCCATGGTTGGTTAATTAGAGGAACGAAGTGGACGGTAAAATTTCTTAGGAAAATAATTCTCCGACCCTCCACCCCTTGGATAATGAGAAATGGTTACTTGTACGTCACAACGCTCCATCACTTTGATAATTTTTGCTAAACTCACATATTCAGTTCAATTAGTCTTTTTCAGGGTACATACAGGAAGCCTAGTTTGACCAATATTGTAGATCCAACTTTCTTCTCTGGATCCCCCCTCCATGTTATTCTACGTTGCTACTATTCAAATTTCAGCATCGCAGTTCCTTTAAGTCTGGGAAGTGTTAACTTGCAGCAAGGTAAATGGTTTTACATTTAAAAGAAATTTTAGTAGTAATATGATTACAGTATAGGCTGTATTAGCATTCTTCCATTTGTTTCTCTCTTTTCCTTTTTTTGGATATAGAGATAGTTTGTGTTAAAAGCTCAGATTTATGGCGTGCAAACTCTGCAAGTATCAACAGAGAACTATTTTGGGGATACTGGAGTCGATATTCTGTTAATGAGATCTGTAAGGTTTGATTTTGATTGATCAGTGGCCGAGCAGATTGGCTCTGCTTGGCGATGTTGGCTCGGTAATGGAGATGCTGGGCAGGTCAGCTCGGCAGATCAGCTCGGCAAGTCAACTCGGCAAATCAGCTCGGCAACGGAGACCTCCCTCCTTCTTCTCAGATCTGAATCGATCTTCTTACCTGTATCAGAAGCAAACCATCATAAGAGCTCGATCGGGTGGTCCGACCGAGGACTCTCTGATGCTTAAGTTAGCCTTTGGAACTTTGTTCTTATTCTGATTAGAGTTTTGGTTCAGAACTTTCATACATTTTCTTTCTCTTCTTTCTTCCTCTTTTATATCTTTTTTCTCTTTTTTTCTGCCATTCATGGCTCCATCAATTCTCTTCATGCTAGCCATTAGTGGTAAAAAAAAAATCCTTTATTGTGTAACTGATAACGGCTGGAGTTATTGCTCCCTCTTCATGGTGATAATTGATAACGGATGGAGTTATTGCATCATGGGAGCACTCCTTTAATTCTCCCTCTTGGCGGGTTGGGTTGGTCCACTATGACCCAAGCCCAATCTAACATTGAGTTCAGATTTTACCCCCACAATTGCCTCCCAAGCCCCTTTTCTTCTTTTGCATTTTCCGAGAAGAAAGGGGGGCTTTGAAAGAGATCTCTTGTTTCCGCCGCCACTGTCGGTTCTTTTCGAACTCACTTTTTGGCCTAATGCTTGCATCGTCATGCCAAGCTATTAGTTAAAAAGAAGATCAGTGCAGCGTACCTAGTTTGGGCTCATCACAGTTAGGTTTTTATCCTTCGGTACGAAGTAGTGGGTCTTAAGCTGCCCTTTAAGTGCTAGGCCTTGGCCAGCATACCTAGTTTGGGCTCTTCCCAGTTAGGTTTTTATCCTTCGGTACGAAGTAGTCCCTAAGCTGCCCTTAAGGCCTTGGCCCTATTTTTTGCTAGGTTGTTTCTAATAAGGTATGCCCTACCATGGATCCACTATCCTTGGCACAGGAATAGTAGCAAGATAATTAGGCAAGATACAAACTTTCCAAATTCTTTGGTACAAAGAAGATTAAAACTTTGATTCCATTCTTGGCACAAGAACATAAAACACAAAGGTCTT
The DNA here is from genome assembly GCA_012931725.1 of Litsea cubeba. NCBI lineage: Eukaryota > Viridiplantae > Streptophyta > Magnoliopsida > Laurales > Lauraceae > Litsea > Litsea cubeba. Next base: position 113,513,445 of record CM022947.1, on the reverse strand, counting down.
ATAAGTGATAAAAAGCTGATGAATTCTTTGGTACAAAGATCTGTAAGTGCCTGTCTTTGTTTACATTCTAGCTCTGCTGCCTAGATGGAAGCATTCTGGCACCTGGCCGAGGTGGAAGAGGCCGAGACATGCCTAGCCGGTACTCTTACCGAAGCTAGAATGAGCTCGGTGGCATTGTTGCCAAACTGGAGAAGGCCGAGACCGAGACATGCGTAGCCGGTATTCTTACCGAAGCTAGGATGAGTTTGGTGGCACTGTTGCCGAGGTCAGAGCCAGGTTGGCCGAACTCAGAGCCAGGTTGGCCGAACTCAGAGCTAGGTTGGCCGAATTCAGAAAATATCCCACACAAGATAATAAATAGAATTCTTAGGTACAAGGATAAAAAGCCATCAGGTGCATTGCTTGGCCACTGAACCTGAGCAGGGGTATTCAGGTTGGCCTTAATTCTGAGTGCTTGAAGCTTATCAAATAGCCCGGTAAACATAATTTCTAATGAACTTCCCGGATCTATGAGCATCCTCAATAATTTTAGTGGGACTTCATTCTTGGCACAAGAATTTTTTGCGAAGTGATGATAATATGGCAATATTCCTGCATTATTGCCGGAATCGAGATACATAAGATTGAGATCAATAAGACCGAGGTGCATAAGACCGAAATATATAAGACCGATGCGCATAAGGTCGAGGTGAGCAAGGCTGAGATGCATAAGACCGAAATATATAAGACCAAGGCGCATAAGGTCGAGGTGCATAAGGCCGAGGTGAACAAGGCGAAACCAGGATAATCTCAATGTCTTAAAAATATCCCACACAATACGCGATATGTATAAGATATCCGATTTCTTTGGCACAAAGATTGAAAGTAAAATTTCAGTTCTATTCTTGGTACAAGCAGATATACAATGCCTGGAAAGGGAACGGTCTGGTCACTGTTAGCATATGGTACATATCCAACATCTGGACCACCGGAGTGGTTGACTACAGGATCCTTTCTCGGGCGTTTTCTTCACCCTTTGTCTTGTGTTGCCTCTATTTGAGATTGAGAGCGTCCAGCTTGGTGCTGTGATCCGAGACCAAGCTCTTGGTCCGCCATATTTCTCAGCAAGAAGAAGCATTAGTGGATGATTTTCCTCCTTCGCTTCCTACAGACGACGCCAATTGTAAGGTCTGATTTTGATTGATCAGCGGCCGAGCAGATTGGCTCTGCTTGGCGATGTTGGCTCGGTAATGGAGATGCTGGGCAGGTCAGCTCGGCAGATCAACTCGGCAAGTCAGCTCGGCAAATCAGCTCGGCAACGGAGACCTCCCTCCTTCTTCTCAGATCTGAATCGATCTTCTTACCTGTATCAGAAGCAAACCATCATAAGAGCTCGATCGGGTGGTCCGACCGAGGACTCTCCAATGCTTAAGTTAACCTTTGGAACTTTGTTCTTGTTCTGATTAGAGTTTTGGTTCAGAACTTTCATACATTTTCTTTCTCTTCTTTCTTCCTCTTTTATATCTTTTTTTCTGCCATTCATGGCTCCATCAATTCTCTTCATGCTAGCCATTAGTGGTCATTTATATCTTTTATTGTGTAACTGATAACGGCTGGAGTTATTGCTCCCTCTTCATGGTGATAATTGATAACGGATGGAGTTATTGCATCATGGGAGCACTCCTTTAATTCTCCCTCTTGGCGGGTTGGGTTGGTCCACCATGACCCAAGCCCAATCTAATATTGAGTTCAGATTTTACCCCCACAAGATCCATGAAATTCTTGGTGGTAGGCTTGACCAGTTAGCAAACACCAGTTCATGATCAATGCTTTGTTTCTTGCTCAAAATCTCATATATGAAATGCTGAGTCTTGAGCTATTTTTCATCTTCTTCTTTGCAGCATATGATTTCTTGAATTCTAATGAATATAGTTTCAATGTGTGCTTTTGGTACAACTCCAGTCACAGCAAAGGCATTACAAAACGTTTGTTCGCTGCGCTTATTTTGATCATGAAACATGGTATGTGTACTGGATTTTCTAGTGATTTATTTATCTCCATGTCTTTTACTTTTTAGATAAATAGTAATGGAAAAATATAATTTGGAATGGAGAAACAGAATTCTTGTAGCCGATTCTAATATAGTTAGAACAAGACTTTGATGATAATGATGAACAATATTTTAATATCATTTATGGGAGTAATGTTCATCAATAGATTCACACTTACAAAACACTTTAATGGCAAATATTAATCATTATCTTCCTATTAAACTCTCTCCAAGCAGTTTTCTGTCAATTCTCACCCATTCTTAATGGTTATGATCTGATGGGATAAATTATTGATCCATCCAACATCTCAATTCATTTCTACCAAAGATGAAACTCCTAATATATCCAAAATGAAATGCATCTGGAATCTGTCACGCATAATCTGTACTGCCTCAGAAAATATGTACTATTTCTCTTATTTATTGTTAAATTTATTTAGAGGATTTTAAGAGAATAATCTCAGAATTTAGCCATTTCTCAAGAAGGGTCCCGCAGATTTTATAGCACAAATGGGATCCCTTTCTTCCGGGTTTCTCTAATGCTGAAGGATACGACACTAATGCCACTCGTGTATGATAGGAGTAACACTAGCGTCGCACTACGTGATTTCTTTTAAACATAGAACTCCCTTTGTTTTTTCTTCCTCTTCTCCCACGTATTTTTCTATCTCCTCAACTCCATTTTCTCCCAATCATCTTAGAAAAACAATATCACATATTTTATAAAAAGATTACTACTGACCGACATATAGTTTCTTTATTTCTTTTTTTTATATTCTCAAGATTTATCTTGAAAAGTGAATGAGATAAGAAAGAAAAAAAATGGCACATAACATGGAAGAATGGTTCTAATAACAATATTATGCTCGTCTATTATTATGTATAGAGCTTACCCTCAACCCATGAACGAACTCATCCATGAGAAAACGAGAGAGAGAAAGGTTGTTCGACCGACGAAATGAATACTGGAAAGTAGCTTTTCTGCCGATATGAATAGTGGAAAACCTGCATTGGCACCTTTTCCTTCTATATAGTTCTCAAACTTGTATTCGTATCTTCTCTGCCTATATGAATAGTGAAAAACCTGAGGGTTCAGAGAGAAATGGAGTGGGGGCTATCGAGAAATAGGAAGGAGATGAGGAAGGAGAAGACATGAGGAGCGACGCAAATGTTTTTGGGCGATGCCGTAGTCGCTCAGAAAAAAGTACAAAATAAATAAATAAATAAAAAGTGGCGGGAAGACCGAGTTTGTGTTGCACAATCTATGGGGACCCTTTGCGAGAATTGACTAAATTTCAGGATCTTTCCTGTAAAATCCTCATTTTTATACTAATCAAAGTCGTATTCGTACCCACCCCATCAAGGGGGTTGGTCATGTTGGAATTTGTTCACCTACTGTCTTTATAGGGCCGCTTGGCCCCACATTTGATCAGTGTAGCCCTTTACCTAATCCTATCATGTCATGAATGGGCAGTAGGCCTAATTTTACACTAAGTTGAACATTCTATTATTGTTGGATTGAATCTCTAAAGAATTAGTCGTAAATATCATTAAATTGAAGGACACTGAATTGAGGGCTAAAATGATATGGTTTTGCAGGTTTTCTTTACTTTTTCTTTTTTATAAGAGATTTTATGGATAGACATGCTAAGCTCCATGATGTGCACTGCATAAAAGCAATATTCTCTTATAATGTTTGCATATTTGTAACAACGTTCTAATATAGATGTGACAAGTCTTTGATGATTATGATTTATATATATTATTGAATTTTATAAATTTTCTTTTTCATAGCTACGAAGAATCTTTTATTAGAATTACACTTGTGTATCCATTGTTTATATACAAATTCAAGCATACATTACTCACTAATGTATGTACATATGTGGGTCTCATTAAATCACAAATTGCAATCCTTAAAATTGGGGTTACCTTCATAAATCGAGAAAATGAAATTTCAACATGACAATGTTAGGAAAAATCCACACAACTTAAAAGGTCCGTTGATCAAAATAACATATAAAAACACATAACTCAAACATTCTCTCATTTAGGATTACCATTCCACAGTATAAGAGCAAGTTGGATTTGTTAGGCATGTTTCGTTACTCATGAGCCACCAAATTAATAGAAAGTAGTAGATGCGTGGAACCACCAAATTTCAAAGAGGTGAATGTGAAACGAAAGTAGTAAGAGCCAAATTGATAATCGTCCCCTTCGTATTTCCAAATCATATGGACAAAGCCTAACGATCATACTTCAATTTCCACGGCTCCAACTTTATGGAAGTTTTGGATTTCAAACTAATTCATCTGTTCAATGAAGTGTAGCCATGTGATTTTCTGCATTGGAACCTTTCAAACAAAGGAATGAAATTACATACATGCAATAAATTGAAACGCAGATCCATTGAATTTTTTTTATTCTCGGCTCAACTAGGAATGGTTGGCAATTCCATTGCGTTGAAAATGGGAAAAAAACTTTAAGAAAAAACAGCTTGTCAGCTGGAAATGAAGTGAAAAAAAAAATTAAAAATTTAATTTACTGTATCTTTTACGGTTTGATCATTGTCCACCCCATTCAAATGAAAATAATGTGGAGACTCCCCCGGACCGTTCAAAAGTATATCTGTACTCCATTCGTTGACTTATCCCACAAAGCTAGATTCTAGAAGTTAGAATCTAGAGGAATAACAATATAATAATTTTACTAAAATAAAAAAGAGGAAATTACCCACCAGACCCTCATAGGGCCCTATACATCGCTGGAGGTGCCACGTTTATAATGGACACGGATAAGGGTCATACGGTGTGTTTTCGTATTTTTTTTTTGTCGTTTAGTGGTATTGTCGATATCGACCGACAACTCTAATATCTTTCTTCTTCGCTAGGGTTTCTTCTCCAGTTTCCCCTCTCTCTCCTCCGCTAGGGTTTGGGTTTCTGCACTTTTCCCTCTCTCTAATCTCTCTCCTCCTCTATAGGGTTTAGGGTTTTTGCAGTCTCTTCTCCATTGCCGGGGCTAGGGTTTCTGCAATCTCTTCTTCATTTCTGATCTGATCCAATGGAATCCATGGATGATCCTTCGTCGAAGAAGCTCAAGGTGAACGATAACAGGGCCGATTTCGCACCATCACTACAACTGACCCCAGAAGACGCCCGCAAAATCATCGAGCCCTTGTTGACCGAGCAGCTCCTCGACATCTTCCAGTCCGCCACCCTCCGCCACCTCGACGTTCTCGACGCCGTCATCTCCGTCGCCGACCGCGACCTCGCCTAGCGCAAGCTCTTCATTCGCGACCTCGGCTGGGAGACCACCACCGACGTCCTCCGCTCCCACTTCTCATTCTTTGGCGAGATTGATAAGGCCATTGTCATCCTTGACAGGGCCGCCAGCAAGAGCAAGGGCTTCGGCTTTGTCACCTTCAAGCACATCGATGGCGCCCTCCTCGCCCTCAAGGAGCCCAGCAAGAAGATTGACGGCCGGATGACCGTCGCCCAGCTTGCTGTGGTCGACTCCACCACCAATGGAGGATCTGCGCTGTTTATTTACAGGACGGTGGAGACGGCGAGGGCAGCTCTTGTCAAGCCAATCAAGAATGTGGACGGGCTTCAGCTGGTCTGCAAGATAGCAATTGATGGGAAGAAAAGGAAGCTGGGTGGAGGAATTCAGGAGCTGTCGGGTGCCCCGGCCAATCAAGAATATGGTGCGCCGGGCGGGCTCTCTTCATATGGGGGATTAGGTGGTTTCTCTGGCTGTAACCAGGTGTTGGGGCTTAGCCATTATAATCTGAACACACCTTTGTAATCTTCGATTGGTGGGCAGGGGCTGTCCTCTATTGGGAACTAGGCACCATCATCATTGGGAGGTAGCAATGCTGGTGGTTTTGGTGCCAGTTTGGGCGGCAGTGCTGGTGGGTATGGTCCTGGTTTGGGTGGTGGTGTGGGTTGGGTGGTGGTTCCTATGGTTCTTTGCAGTATGGTGCGCCTGGTCCTACTGGGTACAGTGGGAGCTCCTTCTGGAGGGATGCACTAGGGTGGAATGGAATTGTTACTTTGTTAGCCGTTATTGGTTGAATTGAATGATGATATTTGGGATTGCAGGGTTGAGGGTTGGGCTGGAAATTACTTATAGAAGTGAGAGAATGTTTCTACTATACTTGTGGACATGTATGCGAAATGAGGCTTAATTGGGATTGCTGATGTTAGTATTATGGGTGCTTTACATGCATGTGCTGATTTGGGTGATCTTGAACAGGGGAGACAAATACATGAGCTATTGCTGCGAATCGGACTTGGTTCTGATGTTTCTGTTCTGAATTCTTTGATTGCTATGTATTCCAATGAGACAAAATGGGCATTCGAATGATGCGTTGAGTCTCTTTTGCAAGATGCAACGATTAAATGTGAAACCAGACTCTTTTACCTTGGTGAGTGTTATTTCTGCACTTGCAGACATATCGGTTTTGCGCCAAGGGAAATAGATCCACGGATATGCTATTAGAGCATGCCTTGACAACAATATTTTTGTGATGACTGCACTTGTAGACATGTATGCAAAGTGTGGAGGTGTTCATATTACACAGAAACTTTTTGACATGATGGATGAGAAGCATGCGACTACGTGGAACACAATGATAGATGGGTATGGAACTCATGGGTTTGGGAAAGAGGTAGTCAAGCTGTTTGAGGAGATGAGAAGAAGCCCTATCAAACCAAATGATGTAACTGTCTTATGTGTTCTTTCAGCCTGTAACCATCCAGATAGTGGACAGGATGTAAACCTTTTGGATGTTGAATTGGGTACATATTGTGTACATTTTTTTGGTTTAATGGATTTTTATTTTTGGAACAGAATGGATTATTTTTTAGAGTTACTTCTGGTGTTATGGAGCAGGTTAATTTACAGGTTTTGTATCCCCGAACGGAGCACTGATCTCTGCCATCATCATTTTTTTTTCCATTTGTTTTAAAGTTATCGATATCAACAATAAAAGTGGTCGATACCGACAATGACTGTATTTTTTGTATTTCAGTTATGTTATCGATATTGACAATAAAAGTGGTCGATACTAACAATGACTGTATTTTTTGTGTTTCAGTTATGTTGTCGATATCGACAATAAAAGTGGTCGATACTGACAATGACTGTATTTTTTGTGTTTCAGTTATGTTGTCGATATCGACAATAAAATTGGTTGATATCGACCATTTTGCGTGAACCCAAATAAAAATTGGGTTTTTCAGGATGGAGAAGAGGGGAGGAGGAGGAGGAGGAGGGAAGAGGGAGAGGGTGGTGTTGCCATTTTCACTGCTAGTTTCCATGTGAATGTAACTTTTTACTTTTATGGGGGTAAGGTTTCTTCTGTGGAAAATGAGTTGAAAAGGAGAAAGTTCGGGCTTGGGGGTATAGAAGTCTCTGAAAATGAGAGAAACCTGGGGTCTTTAGGTGATTCCCAAAACGGGATTTCATCTCAAAACATGGAAGAAAGGGTAGAAGAAGAAGAAGTGAGTGAGATATAATTAAAATCAAAGAAGAAAACCCAGAGTGGGAAAAGTGAAGAAAATGTAAAATATGGTAACATGTTAAAACTCCCATCAGAAGGTAGTGTTAGAAAGGAATATAATCGACTGCAATACGAGCCTTTCTACCAAGCACCTGCGGTGCAGGTAACAGCACTGCTTCCTGGTTTGTAATTCACAATGGGTCGGATTTACATTCCAAGGAAATCACAATCCCTAATAACACATACAAGGCTGTTCTAGAGATTTATGTGGTCGGATTCACAATGGGTCGGATTTACACCACCCTCCCCTCTCCTCCCTCCTCCTCCTCCTCCTCCCCCTTCTCTCTTCTTTCTCCTGAAAAATACAATTTCTTTTTGGTACCTACAGAATGGTCGATATCGACCATTCGCTAAACGATAAAAAAAAGGGACCTTGAGGACCCCTCACGAATCCGACATGAAACGGGATCCTCGTAGCACGTATAGGGCTTTACCGAGCTCTACCAGGTAAATTCCTCATTAAAAAATCCAAAAACAGATGGCGTACACTAGACTACAACAATGCTAGCCAGTTTGGTAACTCTACTAATAGAGTCAAGTGAAGTAAAATTAATTTTAAAGAAAAAAAATAAGATATAAGTGGGTTATGATGATATTTTATTTTTAGTTGATTGTTATGAAATCTTTTTAACTTTTCGCATTTTAGTGGATAAAGATAATTGCTTTTTAACTTTTTGTATGAAAAAAAGTGAAAGAGTTTTAAATAAAATATATTTAATGTGACATTTTATTTGAAAAATAGAGATTTTCTTTGACTTGTATTATACTAGTAAATTGCCAAACTAGCCCGTCACTCGACCTTTCAAACTACCCCCAATAATCGACAGGGCAATTGAGTCAAAATAAACCAGGTGAGTTGCCAACCTACAACCGACTAGCCTTAGGCAGAGGCCCCAATCCCTTGGCCTTGTCTCTGAGCACGAACTTTTGAATCTTACCAGTCGAAGTCTTGGGCAATTCTGCAACAGTAACAACAGTCTTAGGCACCATGTAATGAGGCAATCTCTCTCTACAGAAAGCTATGATCTCCTTCTCAGAGGGCTTCTTCTCCTGTACTCCTCCTTCAAGCTCACGAATGCACAAGGCGTCTCTCCCCAGAACTCATCAGGCCTCGCAACCACAGCCCCTTCGTTGATCGCGGGGTGCGAATACAGCACCGATTCGACCTCCACGCTGCTCAGATTCTCTCCTCCGCTTATAATCACGTCCTTGGATCGGTCCCTAATCTCCAGATACCCATCTGGGTGCATCACCCCAACATCTCCGGTGTAAAACCACCCGTTTTTTAGGCTGTTTGCAGTCCCCTTGGGGTCTTTCAGGTACCCCAACAAGATCCCTCCGCCCCTTAAAGACGATTTCTCCGAGCGTCGATCCGTCTCGTTTGACGCCTTTTCCGGTCTTCCCGTCGACGACATCGACCTCCGTCATGCAGAGGGTTCGAACCCCTTGTCTCGCCTTCAGTCGGGCCCGCTCCGTCGCCGGCAGCCGGTTCCATTGACCCTTCCAGGCGCAGGAGACCACCATCCCCGCCATCTCCGTCAGGCCGTACCCGTGGCTGACGGAGAATCCGAGCGCTTCCGTACGGAAGAGGACGGCGGCAGGGGGAGGAGCCCCCGCCGTGAGGATCTGGACTGGGTTGGGGAGCGGCTTCCGATCGGAGTCCGGAGCGTTGGCGAGCATGTTGAGCACGACTGGCGCGCCGCAGAGATGGGTGACTCGGTGTCTGTGGATGGCGCCGTAGACGATTCCTGCGTCGAATTTTCTCAAACAGACGTTGGTTCCGCCCATGGCTGCGACCCCCCATGGGAAGCTGCAGCCGTTGGAATGGAACATGGGTAGGGTCCACAGATAGATAGGCTGCTTGGTGCCCATCCAATCGATCAAGGAATCAACGGTGATGATGAAGATCCCACGGTGGGAGTGGACCACACCTTTGGGAGACGAGGTCGTTCCGGACGTGTAGTTGAGGATCATGGGCGACCACTCGCTCTTGGGTCGAACCCACTCGAACCCAGGATCGCCCTTCTCGATCATCCTTTCGTATGTGAGTCCACCATAATTATCTCCTTCAACACGGCCACCGTTTTCGTACTCATCTTCGATGATGATCAAACGAGGTGGGTTGGTCAAGGACTTGATGGCCTGCTCGATGAGCGATCGAGATAGGATGTCGACGAAGACGAGTTTCGATTCGCTGTGGCGGAACGAGATGGTGCGTGAATCGAGACGGATGTTGATGGTGTTGAGGATGGCGCCGCACATCGGGATGCCGAAGTGCATCTCGTACATGGCCGGGATGTTGGGAGCGACAACGGAGACCTGATGGATAGGGTGATAATTGTATACATATATAGATTAGATTTGTAAATTGTATTTGAAGAGGAGAATCAGATCGAGATCAGATAGAAATGTAGAGTAGAGTAAAGAGAAGTGGTGTGTGTGAGATATGTTGTGTAGTACCACATCGCCTGAGGAGATGCCTATGGAAGAGAGGGCAGAGGCGAGCCTGATGCAGCGATTGTGGGTCTGGGACCAGGTGTAGATGGTGTCGTTGTAGATGATAGAGGGGCAATCGCCATAGACTGTTGCGGTTCGATCTAAGAAGCCGATGGGTGTGAGAGGAGATGAATTTGCAGAGCTTGGTTTCAGGTGTTCCATTGTCCTCGCTGTGTGGTGCGTTGCTCTCTCTCTCTGTTTTCGTGTTTTTTTGGCTCAGTGTCTCTGTTTTTTTTATACTCTGTAGGGCTGGGGTGGGGATGGAGAGGGGGTGATACTGAATAGGACGAATCAAACTGGATCGAAGATAAATGATAGATGCTTACTACTGAATAGAAGGAATTTTGTTTCGGATGTGAAATTTCTAAATGGAGTGGGGGGAGTGTTTGTATTTTCGGAGATGGGCAGGAATAGAGGAGTAAGAGGGTTTTTAAATTGGCATTGGATTTTTCCAAGGGCGTCGTGACTCGCGAAAGTCATCTGGAATCTATCCTGCCTCAGAATATATGTACTATTTATTTTATTTATAGTTAAATTTTTATACTAATCAAAATCGTATCGGCACCCAACCCAAGAGGGCTGGTGTCTTGGTGATGTTGGAATTTGTTTACCTACAGGCTTCATGGGGTCCAGTTGGCACCACCTTTCATCAGTGTTAGCCCTTTTCCTAATCCTATCATTGCATGCCTAACTTTACACTCACTTGAACCTTCAGTCATTATTGGATTGAATCTCAGAATTTACCTTAAATATCATTAAATTTAAGGCTGCTAAATTAATGGCTAAAATGATATAATTTTGCAGGTTTTCTTTTTCTTTTAAGTGACCTTTTGATCAGTCTCCTCTTATGGATAGACATGTATTTAAGTAAGCTCCGTGATCGGTACTGCATATAAGCAATGTGTGGGGACGTTCCTAACGATACGGAGATTATATTAGCCCCGGTGAGATTACCGGCTAATCATGTCTCATGCCCGGCCACGCGCACATCGGCGGTGATGCTAGGGCGCCAACCGACATCAAGCTCATTGCCGACCTCGGCAGCCTACTTCGGCCTCGGTCACGCATCTCGGCCACAACGCCATCATGCTAGCCGAGACGAGTGCTACCGACCAAGCTCCATTGGAGATTCAGCCACGCCATGAGATGCATGACTAGACAAGGGCACGCGTAGATGAGATTGAGAAGACATCTCAGCCGCCCAGAATTCCTGACAGATCAGCATCCAGCGGCTATGTCCCCATCAGGGCGAGGCTCCAGGCAAGATCCGATGGGTCTACCGCCGAAAGGCCCAAACAGGGTAAGGCCCGATTAAACCCTAATTTAATGAATTGTGGGCCGATTGGACCATCATTTTATGAAGGGTGGGCCCAATCGGACTGTCATTTATTGAATGGCGGGCGGAATAGATTTTCATTTAAGGAAATGTGGCCTGATAAGACTGTACTTCTCAAAGTACAGGTCAAGTCAGTGGACCCCATTGTCCTTTATCATGGAGACTTCCTCTATAAATAGAGGAGCTCTCTCCCAACCAAGGTAACGAACACCATATTCTTGAGCCCTTACTCTGTATCTCTTCTTCCTCCATCCTACTGTTGAGTCCCTGAACTGACTTAAGCATCGGGGGGCCTTGCGCTGCCCACAGCCAGGGTCTCTGACGTTGCTCCTTCCCTGTTTTCTTTCTCCTTTTCAGGTTCCAGGCGGGCATTCCATACTCATCAAGGAGTCTTCAGGACATCCTAATCTCCTCTAATCAAGTCCGTGATTTTTAGGCACTCACAAGCAAAATGTTCTGATAATGTTTGCAGATTTGTGACTATCAGGGGGTTCCAGCGGTTCAATCCTTCTCGCACTTAAGAGTTGTATCTCACTTTAATCAAGGTAGGACCAACGATAGATTGATCACATATAAACCCATTGACCTACTATATGAGTAATGAAAGATTGGTTATTTTTTAGCCACAATGCTACTGTTGAGAGGCCATCACTTAAAGAACTCCACAAGTCATGAAAATATAAACTCAATGTATAAACAGTATGATAATGCACAGTTAAGAGTTTAAATCCTTTTGAGTGTCTCACTCACTCTTTCATGGAGGGTGTAGAACTACATAGTGGGGGCCACCTATTGAATATCCAAGCTGCTCAAACTAAACAACCTCTCCTTAAGTGGCCTTTCCCTCCATTTTACTCCAATAGGGGTTGATACCGCCAAAAGATTGAGCATATGATTAAGCATTCCATACACTCAATCTTATGATGGGACCAAATCTTATTAGCATTTGGGGTCAACTCATTCTTAATCATATGCTCAATCTTTTGGCGGTACCAAGTCTTATTAGCATTTGGGGTCAACCCATTAAGGGGAGGACCTATATTTTTAGCACTTTGAAATCTTCAATAGATAAGACCCATTATAGAGTTTCACACCTCTCATTGTAGTGCTCTAAGAAGCACGGACACGGACACGGGACTCGGACACGACACGACACGGACACGACGACACGACATTTCTCAAAAAAGTAGGACACGGACACGTTCTGGACACGTTAATAATTAATAATAATAATAATAATAATATATCTAATCATATACTAAAAGATACTATCATTTTTAACTTTGTAATCAATTTAGCAATCAAATAAGTTATGACCTTTTACAAACAACCCCCTTTTCTTTTCATTTTTTACTCCAATTTTATTATTTTAACTTTGTAATCAATTTAGCAATCAAATAAGTTATGACCTTTTTACAAACAGCCCCCTTTTCTTTTCATTTTTTACTCTAATTTTATTATTTTAACTTTGTAATCAATTTAGCAAACAAATAAGTCATGACCTTTTGCAAACAGCCCCCTTTTCTTTTCAGTTTTTACTCTAATTTTATTATTTTAACTTTGTAATCAATTTAGCAATCAAATAAGTTATGACCTTTTGCAATCAGCCCCCTTTTCTTTTCATTTTTTACTCTAATTTTATTATTTTAACTTTGTAATCAATTTAGCAAACAAATAAGTTATATGACCTTTTACAAACAGCCCCCTTTTCTTTCATTTTTTACTCTAATTTTATTTATTTTTTCCAATTAAAAGAGGCCAGCGTGTCCCCAGCGTGTCCCAGCGTGTCTGAAATATTAAAAATAAAAAAAAAATAATCAGGACACTCTTTTGGGCGTGTCCGACACGTGTCGGAGCGTGTCCGGAGCGTGTCCGTGTCCGACTCGTGTCGGACACCGACACTCTGGCCTCGGAGAAGTGTCCGTGCTTCCTAGGTAGTGCTGCACTTGGTTAAAAATGAAGATCCAAGGTGAGTATATATTGACCATCAAATGACTTCCCCTTTTAACATAAAGTGAACAAGTGAAGATGAGAAATGAATACTTAGTCATCATCCTATTAATTGAAATCCCAGGAAAGTTAAGGTCTCATCTTCATTGCCCTTCACCCATGACCTCATATCATTCACACTTAACCTCTTTGATAATCCATCAGTGGAGCTCATTTGACCATGAATGGCTATGTATTCAATTCCTATGTATTCTGATGCCAACAACCAGGCCAATAGAGCCATGGTTGGTTAGAGGATGGAAGTGGACGGCGGTAAAATTTCTTAGGAAAATAATTCTCCGAACCTCCACCCCTTGGATAATAAGAGATGGTTACTTGTAGATCACAACGCTCCACCACTTTGATAATTTTTGCTAAACTCACATGTTCAGTTCAATTGGTCTTTTTCAGGGTACATAAAGGAAGCCTAGTTTGACCAATATTGTAGATCCAACTTTCTTCTCTGGATCCCCCCTCCATGTTATTCTACCTTGCTGCATTTCAAATTTCAGCTTTGCAGTTCCTGTAACTCTGGGAAGTGTTAGCTTGCAGCAAGGTAAATGGTTTTATATTTAAGAGAAATTTTAGTAGTAGTATGATAACAGTGTAGCATTCTTACATTTGTTTCTCTCTTTCCTTTTTCTTGGATGTAGAGATAGTTTGTGTTAAAAGCTCAGATTTATGGCGTGCAAACTCTGCAAGTATCAACAGAGAAATATTTCGGGGGTACTGGAGTAGATATTCTGTTAATAAGATCCATGATATTCTTGGTGGAACGCTTGACCAGTCAGTGAACACCAATTGTTGCTAGCTCAAAATCTCATATATGAAATATTGAATCTTGAGCTTATTTTCAACTTCTTCTTTGCAGCATATGATTTCTTGAATTCTAATGAATATAGTTTCAATGTGAGCTTTTGGCACAACTCCACTTATAGCAAAGGCATTACAAACCTCTGTTTTCTGCGCATATTTTGATCATCAAACATGGTATGTATACTGGATTTTCTAGTGATTTATTTATCTACATGTCTTTTACTTTTTAGATAAATAGTAATGGAGAAACATAATTTAGAATGGAGAAACAGAATTCTTGCAGTAGCCAACCCCAATATAGTTGGGACAAGGCTTTTGATGGTGATGATGATGAACAACATTTTAATGTTATTGATGGGAGTAATGTTCATCAATAGATTCACACTTACAAAACACTATAATGGAAAATATTAATCATTATCTTCCTATTAAACTCTCTCCAAGCAATTATCTGGTATGGCATTCTCAATTCTCTATGATCTGATGGAATAAATTCATGGTTCATCCACCATCTCAATTCATTTCTACAAAAGATGAAACTCGTAAGATATATCCAAAATATATAACATGGCATCGCCAAGATCATTTGTATTTTATTTTTGGGTTAGTCAAGGTCACATCTATCATCCAGACACAAGCAAGAACTCCGCACGGCAAGCACATCATCGCAATGGAATATCAAAAATCCATTACGACTTAGGTTAGGTCGTCAGGGATTGAAACCAAGGTTGTAATTGATTGAAAATGCGTATGTCATCCTCAGTTGGTTTGATGCACCTTGATAGACAAAGATGTATAGTTTTGTCAGCAATAATTGTGGTGACAAGTCAAAATAATTCAACATCCTTTGCACTCAGTAACCATCGTTGTCTTCTCTAATTTTGGATTTAAGTGACCATGTGTTATTTTGGTTGTCCCTAAAAATTCATGGCCATCGAGCATTGTTAATTGGATAAATCTAAGTATAATTGCTATAAACCATTGTTGTCATTATTGATAGACATGAGAAAGTATTGATTAAACTATTTTCTAGAATAAAAAATTACATGTCCTCATTGCTTCAACCATTACATTTTTTAAATATTGGACATATGTAATGAACAATTATTATAGTTGACTTGGGGAATTCATGGACATCGAGGTTGTTATTTAAGGAATTTTAAGAATAAGCAATCGCAGGGAACAATTGTTGTTGTTGAAAGTCATGATCACTAATTGCTACTCGTATTGTTGAGCAAACAGTTTCCTTGTTGGAGTATTGTTCGACACTAAGATTGGTGCAATTTCAAAATATGAACATCGTTCTTCGTTGATTAGAATTCCCTCATAAGGATGTACTGATTTGCATAGATGATGTAAATAAATGGCAGTGGCTGTTGACTCCAGAATTTAGGGTCATCGTGGGGTTTTTTTATTGGCGAATTTACGATTACATTATTGTGGATCAAAGTGAGAAGCATAAAATGTTGAAGGTATTTTTAACGCACGTAATTTTTTTTTTTTTTTTTGGGTCTATCAAGGTCATCTATCATCTAGACAAAAGCTGAAATTCCACACGACAAAAGTTTTACAAAACTGGAAAATCACGAAGCCAATACGGGTCAACATAGGTCATCAAGGATTGAAACTAAGAAAAGTAGATGTGGCATCCTTAGTTGGTTTGATGCCCGTTGATTGGCAGGGATGTATACTTTTTTCACCGATAATTATGGTGACAAGTCTGAATATTCGATTATTGTCTACAAGATTTATGTGAAGTCATAATTGGGTGTTATAATTGCTTGATTATGGAAGTATTTTAACAAGGGTTGAGGGTTGAGATTATAGATTCCAAGAATAAGAGACTGTTGTTGGTGTTTCACATATTTGATGTAGGTAAGCATGAGTGAATTCGGTTCTCCCTGAAAATTCAATGTCATCGAGGGTTGTTGATTGGAGAGGTCAGAGAAAAATAGAAATAAATCATCATTGAAGTTGTTGATCGTCGTGAGTTAATGCTTGATGTGAAAAGGTTGTTGGTCAGAGTATTTTTTAAAAATGTATGCTCGTTAGACCATTGTTATTTTTCGAATGTTGGATGTATGTAATGATGACTAATTGGAGTTGACTCTGGAATTCATGGTTAGGTAGTCGTGTTATTTAAAGAGTTTTAAGAACAAACAATGGTGGGAGAAAGTTGTTCTTGTTGAAAGTCGCGAGCACTAATTTTTGCAAGTAGCGTTGAGCGCGAAGTTTGCATGTTGGAAAATAAATAGATAATAAGATTGGTGCGAACCGAAGAAAAAATGAAACGAAATTCATCCATTGTTGGTTAAAATCCCTCGGATCTGTAAAGATGTACTACTTTGTATCGATGTTCTAAATGATCATGAGTTATAGTGCTAGACAAGGGAATTCATGGTAATCTTTGATTGTTGCTGTTATTGGTGAATTTACGAATTCATCGTTAAGGTTCAACATCATGGGAATAAAACGTTGCTGGTATTGTTGCCGCGCAAAGTTCACTTGTATTTTATTTTTGGGTCTGTCAAGGTCATCAATCATCCAAACACAAGCACGAACTCCGCACGGATGGAATATCAAAAAGTCATTACGGCTCAATTTACGTCGTCGGGGATTGAAAGTTGAAACAAAGGCTGTAATGGATTGAAAAATGTGTATGTCATCCTCGGTTGGTTTGATGCACCTTGATAGACAAAGATGTATAGTTTTTTCATCGATAATTGTGGTGACAAGTCTGAATAATTCGCCAACCTTTGCACTCAATAACCATCATATTTTTTTCTAATTTTTGATGTAAGTGGCCATGGGTTATTTTTTGTTGTCCCTGAGAATTCATGGCCATCAAGCGTTGTTAATTGGGTAAATCTATGTACAATTGCTATAAATCATTGTTGTTATTGGCGATAGTCGTGAGAAGGTTGTTGTTTAGAGTATTGATTGAAAGTTTTAGATAAGGAATTTTAAGAATAAACAATCATAGGGGACAATTGTTGCTGTTGAAAGTCATGAGCACTAATTGCTGCTCTCGTATTGTTGAGCACATAGTTTCATTGTTGGAGTATTTGTTCGACACTAAGATTGATGTGATTTCAAAAATATGAAAGTCGTTTTTAGTTGACTATCCCCTTGGATTCATAAGGATGTACTATTTTGCATAGATGGTGTAACTAAACGTGAGTAATAGTTGTTGACTCGGGAATTCAAGGTAATCGTGTTTTGTTTTTATTGGCAAATTTATGAATGCATTGTTGTGCATGAAAATCACAAGAATAAAATGTTGAAGGTGTTTTTGACACGTGATGTTTGTTTCTTCTTTTTTTCGCTCTATCAAGATCATCTGTCATGTGGACACAAGCTGAAACTCCGCACAGCAAGAGTTGTACAAAACTGGAATATCATAAAGCCGTTCCGACTCAGCATAGGTCATCAAGGATTGAAACTAGGAAAAGTAGACATTGCATCCTTAGTTGGTTTGATGCCCCCTTGATTAGCAAGGATGTATACTGCGGTGACAAGTTTGAATATTCGATCATAGTTTGCAAACATAGTTTATGATTTGTGTGAAGTGGTCATTAGGCGTCGTGTTTGCGCAATCATGAAAGTATTTGACCAATGGTCGATGGTTGAGATTGTAGATTCTGAGAATAAGTGGCTGTTGTTATCTGTTAGTGTTTTGCATATTTGATATAAGTAGGCATGATTTATTTTGGTTGTCCCTGGGAACTCAAGCTCATCGAAGGGTTTTTAAATGGAGAAGTGAGATAAAAATAGAAGTAAATCGCCGTTGTAATTGTCAATAGTCGTGAGAGGTAATGGTTGATGTGATAAGGTTGTTGGTGAAAGTATTGACTACAACGAAGATTATTTTAGTTTTAAAAAAATGTATGCCATCACTGGTTAAATCATTGTTTTTATTGTTTTGTATTTCGGATGTATGTAATGATGAGTAATTGGATTTGACTCTGGAATTCATGGTCATCAAAGGGTCTTATTTTAAGAATTTTAAGAATAAACTGTTGTGGGAGAAAGTTGTAATTGTCGAAAGTCTTAAATGCCCATTCACCAAAATAATTTGGTCAAAAATTTTCTCTTCCAATATAATCCAATCCTACCCACCTTCTTTTATATCCTCAAATTACTAGTTTTGGAAAGCTAACAATGTGAAAAGGTTACTTAGGGCCATCATCATTTGGAATGTGTGACGTGGAAGCTAGAAATTTGTATATCTTCCAATTAATCCTGCATAACCGTTATACCATCACAGTAAAATCTGTCAACTTTTCTGATTTTGAGATTGCATGGGTAGTTTCAGTAGGTGAATTAGTCTTTTGTTGGTCTCTAGTTTGATCTGCTTCTTTTTTTCCTTCTTTTTTGTTTCGGTTGTATTTGGTTTGTAGACTCTCTTCAGCATTTTTAGCAAAATAGATAGCGATAGAGTCTGATTGAGAGAGAAAGAAAGAGAGAGTGAGAGACACCGAAAGTTTGAGACAGAGAGACCAAGAGGAAGATCGGTCGATTGAGAGAGTCCGTGGAGAGAGGGGCATTAAGAGAAATATTGAGAGATTTAGAAATTAAGAGTGAGATACTCAGATTGAGGGGAGAACAGGTCGATTGAGAGACAGAGATGTTGAAATTGAGAGACAAACTGAGATGCGATAGAGAGATTGAGAACGGGAGAAGAGAGCGCTTGGAGGGCACCTGATTTGGACCGTCAAGCAGAAAGAATGGATGATAGGAGAAGAGAGCGCTTGGAGGCAGAGCACCAGACGTTCTTTGACTTGAATACCTTATTCGGGCCAGAATGGATGATAGGGTATTCGAGATACAGGGGCGGCTCAAGACAATTGGGGCCTAAGCAAATTTCGAATAGGGGCCCTTTTTTTATTAATACCTAAAAAATTACTATATTGATTTATTTTACGTTATTTCGTATGCAAACCCTCGTCCTTTATCCGGGCTTGGGACCGGCAATATATTATTAAAATACTTTGGCGGACTTAAACCTTTTTTTTTTAACATGAAGAAACTTTTACGTTTCAAAAACTTTAATTGAATTTTATTTTTCTTGCTTTTTGAGATGCAAAATTACTAATTAAATCTTTGTATTCAAGTTCTTCTAGAAAATCTCTTTCTATAGATAATGTAGCTAATCCACTCAATCTTTCTTGTGACATGGTTGATCTTAAATAAGATTTAATTAACTTTAGTTTTGAAAAACTTCTTTCTGTCGAAGCAACGGTTACAGGTACTGTCAATAATATTTTATAAGCTATATAAGCGTTTGGAAAAGATTGTATTCTTTTTAAATAGTTCAATATTTTAATTGCAGATTCATTTTCGGTATCTAAAATTTTTCTTAGTAGTCTTAATTCTAAAAGCAAATATGTGCCATCAATATCACAACTCTCTCCATGTTTTAGAAAACTTTCAAGATTAAGACAATATTCTTTTAACCTATCATCATTTATTTATTTCAATTTTTTTAAACCAAATAAAAATCCGAACATTTCTTCAAAATCTTTTAACTGTTCAAATCTATTACTAAAAGATGATATCGCTTGATCAATTATATATAAGAAAAAATTAGTTCTAAAAGACTCTCCATGAGATTGAATTACTTCATTATCGACATTCTCATCAAATTGTCTCTTTCTCCGAATTACACGTTTTTCATGAAATACCGGTTCTATATCCATTTGACCTGCAATATCTATAGATGCTACTTTAGCCTTTTCAAATCCTTCTTCTCTATACTTTTTAAAAAATGTGATTAGACCCTTTTTTTTATTTATAGCCATGTCAATAGGCATATCCTTAGATTGTAAATCCTTACTAACAAAATTCACATTAGTTAATATTTCATGCCAAATAACCATTCCAAACAAAAACTCATAATTTTATAAATCAAGTAATGCTAGACTTTCCGCTTCACTCTTTGTTTTTGGATCCTCACTAGTTTTTGCTAACTCAAGTAAAGCATCCCTAATTTTTTTATGATTGACTAATTAATGTTTTAACACTATCAACTCGACTCTCCCAACGTGTTGGTGACAAAGTCTTCGCAGTATATTTAGTTAAATATTTTCGTAAAACATCCCATCGTTTTGTAGAGGAAGAAAACAAACAATAAATACGTTGTAAAATTCCAAAAAATGATACTGCCTTTGAACAAGAATTCGCCATATCACATAATACTAAGTTAAGGCTGTGGCATCCACATGGAGAGTAAAATGCTCTAGGATTTATATTTAACAATCTTTTTTGGACACCTTGATTTTTACCTTTCATATTTGATCCATTATCATACCCTTGACATCTAATGTCCTTAAAATCTAATTTATACTCTTCTAAAATACATAAAAGCTTATTAAAAAGTCCTTTACCCGACGTGTCCTCTACTTTTATAAAGTCTAGAAAATACTCTTCGGTTCTTACAAGACTTGAAGATATATCTACACAACGTAATACAACAGTCATTTGTAGGAGTGCAATCAAGTATAACAGAATAATATTTTGCTTCCTTAATTTTTGAAATAATTTTATTTTTTATTTCAAATGCCAACAACTGTATCAATTCATTTTGTATATTGTGACTAAGATAATGAATTTTTAATTTATCGTGTTTGATACGCCAGAGATGTTCTTGCATAATAGGATCAAACTCCGCAATCATTTCAATTAAGGTAAAAAAAAAGACCATTATTAGCTTCATAAAGTTTCTCATTCTTTCCATGAAATGCCATGTTGTTTTTAGAAATTGTCTTAACAACCGCAATAATTCTTAATAGTACATTATTCCAATGTTCTTTTTCCCTATCAATTTGCTCTTGGATATGCTTATCAATTGTTGTTTTGTTTTTTAATCTTGTGCTTAACTCATCCCAAAGTGTCAAATTATCAATGTGTTCACTAGTCAGTTCCAATATTTTGCCAATCATCAGTCCCTTCACTATTTAATTGATATTGGGTGCAACTTGAATTAAATAACTTGCAACAGAAACAAAATACCTTATTGCAATATTTTGAATACACTAACCAATTTCTATCAAACTTCTCTCCATTTGGCGCTACTTGGGTATAAAATTTAGCTGAAAATTTTCTTTTCGTCTTCATATCAATAGGAAATTCTATATCATTAACTCTAATTGGACCCTTCTCAACTAACAAGTCTCTTAGTTTGTTATCAATTTTACCCCATCGCCCGGGGTCAGAACTAAAGAGTTAGATTGTTCATTAAGGTTCTCATCAATACTAGCAAGCAAGTCTTCTGTTGGGTTACCATTAATTTCATTATCATCAGTTTGATTTTCTTCTATGTTCTCTTAAATAGAAACACTCGGAATAAAATTTACATTATGATCAGTTTGTTGTATATTTTCATTATTATCCACTTCTATTGGTTGATCATGTTGTTCATCTGCTAGATTATCATTTGATCTTTCGATTCACTTTGTTTATAGTTTTTTATAAATTTAAAAATAGCTCCTCTTTGAGATTCAATTTCCCCATCTGTTTTTCTTTTTTCTTGTCGCTTTTGATAACCAGATTTATACTTTCGGTTCATGTCGAAATATAAAATAATATGACCAATATATATCATAAATATTAAAAAGTAAAATTAAAATAAATCACCGTGAGTTGTCAAGTTGAAGCTTACTTGATACTGTTGAGTGTTGATAGAATCTTTGTATAAGTGCCTGTGCCTTTGTATAAGAATGATAGAGATGTTCAGGGACCATAAATTTGCTTGGTACCTCAGACTACCAAGTCAAAAGCAAAAGCCAAAAGGCTTAAACAGAACATGGGTTCTTCACTTCTTCGTCTTGTCAAACAGAGTAGAGAGGAACAACCGAACAGCGGAACAAGGTTCTTCTCTTTCATCCACGGCACGGCCCGACAGCACGGGGATCCGGCGAGGGCAGCGGTCTCCTTCTCCGGCGACGCAGTGGCGGCGGCGACAATTCCTGCGTGCTGTCCCCTGCGATGTGAGACCAAACGAAAAACAGAAACCAGGCAACCATGGTATTTATAAATGTTTGTGTTATGAGAGAAATGAGGAAGGAGAGTGTGAGTAGAGCTGTAGAGGACATCAAAGTGCAAGCCGGAGAGTTTGAGGATTAGATATTTAGATTACAGGGAGAGCATGATGCGTTTCAAAGAGTGCTAGGAAAGCGATGGTGGGAGAGAAGATAAACAACCAGCGCCGGTGGAATAAAGCTATCATTTATGAAGCTATGAATTTTTGTTGGAGAAGGAGAATAATGGTTGGGAAACCGAAGGGTTTTTTTTTTTTGTTTCGATGCTCAATCACAAAGGCCGAAGGTCAAGGTAATAACTGATTTTCAGCGGAAAAAAAAGGTGATTAGTGATAATAATAATTATAGTGGGCTATGGGCTGAACTATATGGGGGCCCCTTGGGCTGCTGGGCCCTAAGCAGGTGCCTACTTTGCTATGTTGTTGAGCCGGCCCTGATTCGAGAGTTCTAAAAAACCACCGGGGGAACATTTAATTGATTCATATGGTGTTCATCCCTAATTTACCTCAAAATCTACCAACTCCCTCGAGGGATGGCAATGGGTCTGATTTAAATGGGATCCGCCCCCACCACCACCAGTTTTTATTAGGAGCGAGTTTGGTAGTGATTTTATTGATTCGGGACGGGTTTTGATTTCGTTGCCATACCCACTCCGCCCCATATATATATATATTTATTTTTATTAAAGTAATCAATAAAATTCATGACGTGTTAATAGAGTAAGGCAATGCATGTGTAAAGAAATCCATATTCAGTCACATGCATTTATATATTTTTAGAGTTTTTAACCTTTAAATTTGGCCCGACCATAACCCAAAAGATGTGAATTTGAGTATCATATATCAATGACCCGTCATAGGACAAGACAGGTTTGAATGAGATGAAACTAAGATGGGGTAGATTTGGATTTACCCCAACCCATACCAAACCTGCTATGTTGCCATCCTTACTACCCTGCCCTTGTCACGGAGATATAGGTGATGAGGTCTGTATGGAAGGTGTGCATCTTTTAAGGTAAAAACGCGTTAGTTACTGCTTTGCATATACATATTTGGGCCTCTATTCCGATCAGTTGGCAAGGGTATGGGTTATATTGTCCCGTGGACCTCCCGACTCAAGTTTGAATCCCCTCAAGTAATAATAAGCATTTCAGACAGGAATTTAGGCTGTCTGTCGATTCAATAATTCAGGTTAGAAATTTAATTTTCTTTTAGTGGATTTCCTGATATTCAAAGTAGCTAGAATTCTCAAATGCCAAAAATGTGGAATTTCAGAATGCTAGCCTCTTCAAGAGCATTTTAGAATTCTCGTACTCTGAAACGCAAACGGTGGATGCCGATCTCGTTTCGGTGGCAATGGCAAGGATTGATGCTTCTCATCCCCATAATATTTACAGAGGAGCTTCTTGTTCCGGTAGCCTTTATATAGGAGCTTCCCTATTCTGAAAGATTTGAAATAAAAATATGTCGTTTGAATGGAGAAGATCACCGATGGAAGAGAGAGAGAGGCAGAAAAGAGATTTTTGGTTTGAATGGGAATCACAGTAGGTGTGGCTTCAAAGAGGAGATGTGTGCTTTTAGTGGAAACACTATGTGGCTTCAAAGATGAATTACATGTGGGTGATTTCAGTCGTGGAAGATGTGTAGGCCCAATCTAAAATTTGGTCACTTGAATTGGATAATATGACCAACCTATCATTTGTCCAATCCCATCACATATGCCCATAACTTTCTTGTAGTGATATAAGATTATAAAACTATTTTTTGGTAAATAGAATTATACAAAGTTACTTATATCATAATAAATCACAAAATGTGGAAACCCTCCTTCCAACAAATAAGTGGGCCCCGTATTTACAATTATAAGAATTGGGCTCATGTAATTCCTATCAAGATTGATCCGTGTTCAAATTTCTAAAGTACGATCCCATGCTTTCGTTTCTAAAAGATGGGCTCATGTACCATATACCTGAGGTGGGTCCACATTGTAATTCTTATAGTTGGATTCCAAATTCACAACTACAAATTCCAGGAATTTATGTAGCAATGAAATAGGGAATTTATAAAATTTGAGAACTTAGAAATTCTTAGGCAAAAATTCAAATGAGAATGAAACATAGAATTTAGAAATCACAGAATTTAATGGCATTTCAGAATCCTAGCATTTGGAATTCCGATACAGCCTCCAGATATGAATTTCAGGAATTCATGTAAAGAAACAGACCCTACCCGTTTGGTAATTTTATCGTAAAATAAAGTTAAAGTAAAGCATCAAATCAAAAGAATATAATATATAACGGGGTTATGATGGTATTTTGTCTTTAGAGGATTGATAATGAGTTTTTTTTTTACACACAAAAGTGGGTGATTTTTTCTTATTTAGTGAATAAAGGAGGTTGTTTTTTTTACTTTTTTAATTTTTTTTTAAATGGAAGAGAGAATTTTAAAAATATATATTCTTGATGTGACCACTTATTTAAAAGAGGTAGACACTTTAAGTTACTTTTGCTTTAACAGTAAACTAGCAACAACGCCCCGTGTTTAGCCCGGGGCAAAAAATAAAATATTACATTTTGAATTTATGAGATATCAAAATTAATCATAAACATATAAGCATATATTCATGCATATATATAAAAACAGTCAACATATCTTCAATCACAAATACAAGTCTTCAGCATCAACAATAAACTATTACAAAGATAAAAGCTAAAAAAAATTCATTCAATAACAACATAAAAATAATAATAACAGCAATAATTACTTAAAAATATATAGAAAAGCAAATTTTGTTAATACATATAATATTAGTAATAAGAAATGCATTCAATTTTTTGTTACCCATTGATAATTTCATAGCCCAATCAAACAAAGCCACCCCATTTGGACTTGTTTGTGCAACAAGAGCATTCTAGTTTTTGCAGATTTTTATTTCCTCATAAGAATAGAATTTTATATTTTCATAGAAAATCGAAGTCCACTCTATTAAGGAAAATGATTCATTTTTTTCTGATATGCAAGGAAAATACATCACACCAAACAACATAATATTGTTAACAAAGAAAATCATAAAAATGTGCAATCCTCTCGTTGCACAAATTCATCATTTTTTTTCCACATAGGCCAATGGTCATTTCAATCCCTCCACATAAACTTCTTTTCTACCCCTTTGAAGTAGCACCAATACCATTTTTGAACTGATCAAACCATTTTTTAGCTCTAGATTTTTTTAAAAATATATAAAAATCTTAACTTTAAAAGCCATAAATTGTGAGACTTTAAAACCACATGCTAGTGTTATTTGATCCTAATAATAATTGGCACACGTTGGATCAATGTATATATCTCTTAATTATGAGTCCATGCGGGCCAAACCTAGGGTCATATGTCTATATAGTCAAATCAGAAAAGGATGCCTATAAGATTCAACAAAAAAACTCCAACCTCAAAATATTTTTATCACAAGCCCATCCATGAGGTGGTTTGATTTTTGTTCACATGTGACAATCTTTGAATAGAGTAGAGCTGTATTTGAAAACTACAAGAAAATGATATTTTTAATGAAAAATCTATCAGTATGAATTCTAGAAAGGTAGGCCCAAAATATTAAAATAAAAATATGACAATCTTGAGAGGATGTAAGATAGATGGTGTTGAGAAAGAGCATAACTGTAGAAAAATAGAGAGATTTTATGGGATATTGATTGAGAGACTTTATGAGATAGATGATAGGGATAAAGAGATTTTCTTGGGGAAAAAGGCCCGTGCTAAGCCCGGTCCCAAAAAGAAAAATATTATTAAAATTTCAATTTTTTCTGAAAATATTTTAAGATAGAAAAGAGAAAGGAGAAACAAATAAAATTCTTTAAGAGAAACAAATTTATTTTTCTATCATTATTGATATTCGATGCATCAAGATTCTACATTAAAAAGAAAAAAAATTAAAATAAACTTACAAAACCTACAAACCAAATTCAAAATTATAAATCTCCACCCATTTTTTCTTTTCCTGTGATTTTTAGAAAGAAGATAAAGAAATATGCTATAAGCTAGTTGTTGTCATGTCTTTTTAATTACAGAATTATTTATAATATTAAAATAGAAAAATTGAAGATGGGCATAATAATTTAAATATAACATTTTAGATAAATCTTGAGGTGGAGGGAGCATTCTTGCATGAGTTTCAAAAATAGTTTCTCTAAGACACATGATGAGTGGGCCAAGGTTTCAAGGAAAATAAATATTTACTCTATTGCCATTTAATTGCGATCACACGGTTAGATCTCACCCACCACACATTACAATTATTGTATTGTGACATGTGTTCCAAATCTTCTTGAATGATATTGACAATTTTATTTTTCAACGGCTGCAATTTGATCATGGCGATTGATCTGATAAAAGGCATAATTTAATCAGAGACCACATGATCAAATCTTGTATACATGGGACCCAGTAGTTTGGGCATTGTTCTTCTCAGTCACCTCACCAGAGGCTTTGTTGATGGCACTGCACAGTCCTCGCCCATCTCATTGTTCACGTACATACATGTATGCCATGTGTGGGACAACCCCATCTCATTGTTCACTTACATACATGTATGCCATGTGTGGGACAATAGAGAAGCTCTGTGGTTTGATTGTAGCGGTGGGCCAAGCATGCCCATGAAATCAGATGGTTAATAATAATAAATCATTTACCATATTAATCTTTGTATTGCATCGAGACATTTATAATGGAATACAAGTCCTTCGTGATTACTGCTTAATATTCATGCTCATCATCTATCTACTTTCCCTTGTTTTCTTCCCTCTTCTTCTCCTTTAATTTGGTTTTTGTTTTTTCCGTCGATTGATCGATACATTCCACAGACAGATCTCCAGTTTCTACAAGCACAAGCAGAAGCAGAAATAGAAATGATGGCTGGTAAGGGCGGCGAAGGCACGTCGATCGGTATCGGTGTCACTCCTCCCTCCCTTGGTTTGGAGACATCTGGAGGAGTCATGACCATCTTCATTCCCAAGACCACCTGTTACACCCCATCCCCGAGTTAATCCTGATTAGTACTAATTAATCAAGCTTAATACAAACTAAGAGTGACTAGTCATCTTAAATATGATTAATGAATTTAAACCTTAAGTAGACTCAAATGGAAATAAATGTTATAAAAAGGGTGAACTTGTAAATGTGAATCCACATGTTATAACTTGGGTGTCCCAGCACATGTCCTCACATCATCAATTTAGTTGCATGAAGTGGCAAAGTAATCCACATGGCTTACATGTTATTGTCCAGCACAGAATCCAGGTGCTAGTCATTCCTTGTTCCAGCATAGATTTTGTGAATTGGTCTGTGAGTTCAACTCACAGACTTTGAGTTCGTTCTTGATTCTTGGTTCTCTGTATTGGAAGTTTTGCAAGTAAAAGCTTAAAGAGGAAAATTATAAGTGGATTTTAAGAAAAAGGGTTTTGGGAAAGAAGTTTGGCTTGGAAAGATTTTGATCTCAAATAGTAAGCTATCAAAGTGGTTTTTCTTCCTCAAATCATCAAGAGAGGCAAGTACTTACTTGTTTTTATGCTTTGTGATGTTTATGCGTCATTAGAACTCATTTGGGCCAAGAAACCAGAAGATTGGCTTCAGAAAACTGAAGCTCGAACTGAACTTTTGGGTGGCCATCGGTCGACCGATAGGTCGACCGACGAACCGACAAACGAACCGACAGGTGAAACCTGTTGTTTTTCATAGAATTCCAGTTTTCTGGAATTCTCACCGACGTGGGTCGGTCCACCGATGTAGTATGGTCGGTCGACCGATGGGTCGACCGATAGTGTGAAAGTAGTTCAGAATTCAGGGAATTCTGACTCGCTGGAATTCTGACCGACGCGTCGTCGGTCGACCGTTAGGAAGCCGTCGGTCGACCGATGGGCTGACCGATAGGCGAACCGACGCTGTGCAGGAAATCGTGAAAATTATCTGATTTGAGGCCTAATGTATACAGGCTGAAGATTGTTAATGTATAAGCCTTCATAGGTGTAAACTCAAGTTTCCGAATACACAATTTAAATGATATTCATCAAAAATAGTACGTGTATTGGAAAATGAATGTTTCACTCATTTGCTTGGCTTAGACGTCTGGTAACCATTGGTTAGTGACTACGTGAAATTGTGAATGAATTACATTGAACATGAATTGCATAATGAACCATTTTCTGCTGCAGTAGATGTTTGAGGTGTTCCGGAACCTCGTGGAAGTTAGTGATCTCTGATCAAGACACTGACTTATTCCATACCATTTGACAACCCTTAAATAAATAGTGTCCATGTAGATATCAACTTAATGATATTACTGGATCCGTTATT
Organism: Litsea cubeba; assembly: GCA_012931725.1. Lineage (NCBI taxonomy): Eukaryota > Viridiplantae > Streptophyta > Magnoliopsida > Laurales > Lauraceae > Litsea > Litsea cubeba. Next base: position 113,484,818 of record CM022947.1, on the reverse strand, counting down.
GTTATTATTGTTAATGAATTGTTTCACTGGATTATTGATAGCTAGAACTATCATAACATGTATGTATTTGTTGAACCGTCGTGTTCATGGTACTATTGATGAATGTCACAGGCCCAGATACCCGTGCCGGTCCTGCCGAGGCCGCGCCGCCAGCGGAGGATGCCCGCCCGATACCTCCAGGAGGTTTAATTGAGTGGATATGATCTCGGAGTGCGAAAGACTAATTTTAAATGTATATAGTTTTGGAATGTAAGTGAAGTCTCCGTATTGTATTAAATATACAGTGGTTGACTTCCTTGACCATAGTACTGAACTTATGTATTGTAATTTCGTCAATGTATACATATATTCCGCAATTTTATACGGTTGACAGGTATTGTATTTGATATCCCTTGTGAGTTTCGTATTAACTTTTGTTAATGTGAAATTTACGGGAGTAAGTATGAACTCGTGACTCGGGGTTTGTCCGAGCTAATCAAATCTCGGGACCGGGTCGTGACACCACCACCACCATCTCCTAAGACTCTGACAACCAGCCTGGAGTCTTTATTCAGGTCTACGAGGGTACGAGGGTGAGAGAGCCAGAGCTAGAGACACCAACCTCTTGGGTAAATTTGAGCTTTCTGGCATCCCTCCTGCACCAAGAGGTGTTCCAGAAATCACAGTCTGGTTTCACATTATCTAGAATTCTTTTTCTCTTTTTTTTTTCTTAGGTATCATGATGATGGTTTTGATCTGGTTCCTGACCTGCCAAGTTTCTATGGTCAACTGTAATGTCATACATGAGTAATTCAAGGTGCATTTTGATTTAATCCAAATCGCTAGCAAAACAGAGATTTGGGTAGGACAGTACATAAGGTTCCCAATAAATCATTAAATCCATCTTACTTTTCCACCCCTAATCAATTTCTGGAGCGTGTGTGTGGAGTGGGGGGAAGCATCATACAAAACAGGAAAAGGGAAGAGGGAGAAGGAGAAAGCATGAAAACGTACGAATACAAAAACAGAAAAAGGGAAGAGGTTGAAAGAGAAAGCACCTGGTTTTTTGATATCCTTTGCAGAGAAAGTCTCTATGAGGAAAAAATCCCTCTTTAACTATTCGAAGAAGGAATAATAGACACAGGGGGACACCCAGTATTTTTAGAGATTCAGAGATAAGAGATTTAACGAGAGATTCAGCCATGTTAGAAGACGTCCAACAGAGGCACCTGTTAAAAAGTGTGAAAGCATGGAGGGCCTTTTTTTCCTTCCGAATTGACAACACTCGTATAAATGAGAATCTCAGTTTGGCTGGACTCTAGAGCCAAGGTTGACTTTTAATGGAATATGAGTCGATTTTGCCAACTCTGAGTTTGCCCTCTCGGTTTTGCTTTGGAGCTTATATCTGTGGGCTCAAGTCTAGATCAGCAGATAGGGACCCGTATCTGGGCCAGATTCGAGTTAGACTCAGCCCTATTCACACCCTTTAACACTGACTTTTATTTCTAGCAGGTGGGCCCTTTGGGCCATACCTCAATCAGTTGTCATCATAGGGACAGAGGATTGCAATAAAACTACATAATCATTACAGCATAAAGTCTAGAGTTGAAAAGATTAAAGGAAAAAAAAGAGTAGGAAAGGATTAGGAACTATCTCTATGATGGAAGATCTATTCGTCTCCATGGATAATCCAAACCATGTTCCTGTCATGGTCCCGTCGATGTCATACTCAAGTTTATTTATTCCAAGTTGTATTAAGCATGTTGATTATTCCCATCAATTGAATGTGTAGTATATGTATTTGATGGTTTTTCCTTTCAAATCATCAAAGAAAAATAGAGTGCATGCTCCCACAAAGCACGTCATGAGTACATATAGAAATAGTTTAATATTTTTTTTTGAGATAATAGAAATTTATTTCTTCAAATCCAAATATAAAGAGTTACAGATAAAAGAGGGAGGAATAGTCTCCCAAGCTAAAAAATCTGACAAAGAAACAGCTGCTCTAGCTAGGAGATAAGCAACATGATTTACAGATCTTTTTATATAACCATAATTGAAGTTTCTAAACTCCAAAAGTAGTTTCTTGCAATCGTCAATTACTAGACCAAAATGTGAGCCATCTTCAGCTGCAGACTCTAGAGCTTGAACTACCAAGAGTGCATCTGTTTCCATCAAAACATTATCAAGACCCTTATTTTTAAGCCAACTAAGAGCCTCACGAAAGCTTAAAGCCTCGGCAACCTTTATTTCGGAACAGCCCCACACACGCTTACTACTGGCTGCAATAAATTCTCCAGTTGAATCTCTTAGAACACAGCCCAAACCTGACTGATTATCACATGAGAAGATAGCCGCATCGACATTACATTTGATCCATCCATTGGGAGGTTTTTGCCACACAGTCATAGTTCAATATTTAAGAAATAGATTTGCACAATATTGAAGCAAAACAACAATAAAACAAAATTACAAAATGTAATCTAAAAATATAAATCCACTTACTATTTACTGTTTGAAGGCAGAAAAAGAGTACTGTTGTTGAATTTATGAAGTGCAGAAACTCGCAGAAGAAAGTTGATCAAGGCTAGTATTTAACATTGTGTCCTTAAGATAAATTTCGTCACCGCAACGGTACTTATGAGTCTTCAGTGGCGTTTATCTCCCAGGATACTTTAATCGAATACACACAGTAGCAGCACTACAACCTGTGTGTCAGACGAACCAGAAGTGCAACAAATAACTCTCTCTTCTTGACTCTTAATGATGACCAAAATGCAATGCAGCAGCAGTGAATGGCATGAGCAAAAGGGCATGGACAAGATGACTTTATAGCCTGCTTCAGGTCTTTTCGTGGGGCTCCATTTGTTCAAAATAGTGACTGTTTAGTTGAACAGATGCTTCGGGTTGGACACACCCTATTTGAAAAAGAAATTTTATTAAATAAAATTTCCCCAAAAATTATAAATGGGTAGTGGGCTGAGCCAGGCCTAACTCGCACATGAAGCCCAACCCAGTGCTGGGCGCACGCGTGTAGTGATAACCCCACCTTGGTCTAGGTCCTCCCTCTTCCACAAAAGTGGGATGCCGCTTGGGGCTCATCCTATACTACCAAAGTAAGCATATTTATACACAAAGAATGTTTTGCTCCCAAGCAATGTGGGAAGCAAGTTCTCCTTTTGTTTCCATGTTTAATATGTTCAAGTAGTGGTGTTTACGAGGCAATTTCTCATTCACTCTTTAATGGATTAGAGCAATCCAATACATGTCCTTAATCTACACATGGAGTAATTACATTCCCACCTAAAAAGATAAGTGGGTCCCACTTTTATTTTGGCTCAAAGATGACCAAAATCATGGTGCTATTAATCATTTATTTCCAACATGATGTCTTGAAATGCACACAGAATCTTTTCGGAGCTTTGGTAAATGGGTAGTAGGCCGAGCTAGGCATGACTCTCGTCTGAAGCCAGGGCCCAGGCCCGAGCCCGGCCCGATTCGGTGCGGGTGCATGTGTGGTGGTGACCCCACCTTGGTCTAGGTCCTCCCTCTTCCGCAAAAGTGAGATGCTCTTTAGGGTTCATCCCCTTATACTACCAAGGTAAACATATTTATACCCAAAGAATATTTTGCTCCTAAGCAATGTAGGAAGCAAGTTCATCACTTCTTTTTGTTTCTATGTTTAACATGTTCAAGTGGTGGTGTTTATGAAGTAGTTTATCATTCACTCCTTAATGGATCAGAGCAACCCAATATATATCCTTAATCTACTCATGGAGTAGATTACATTCTCATGTATTCCCACCTAAAATGATAAGTGGGTCTCACTTTTATTTTGGCTCAAAGATGACCAAAATCATGATGCTCTTAACCATTTTTTCCAACATTAGGAACTTTCTCTATGATGGAAGATCTATTCGTCTCCATGGATAATCCAAACCATGTTCCTGTCATGGTCCTGTAGATGTCATACTCAAGTTTATTTATTTTTTTTATTCCAAGTTGTATTAAGGCTGTTGATTATTCCCATCAATTGAATGTGTAGTATATGTATTTGATGGTTTTTCCTTTCAAATCATCGAAGGAAAACAGAGTGCTCCCACAAAGCACGTCATGTAAATTAACAATGGGCTTTTTAAATTTTTAATAAATCTTATGTCATTTTCACCAGGATGATGGTTTCCTACATCCATCTTATTCAGCAGTCGTTCCATATTCGTTCTCACATGAAAATGACCACCCTCTTAAAAAAAAAAAAAAACCAATGTTATTATTGTATGAATTCTATTGAAGGGTGTTGCATGGATTAAATATATATTATAGGAAATGTAAATAAGCATATTATACAATACATCATATTATATTATTATATCCAGCTTTAGTAAAATATAGAGGATTTTACCTAAAAAAGGACCCAAGATGGTCACTAAACAAAAAATGGGCTACTAATAAATATGGCACGGAAGTGGTCCTCTGGGACCACTTCCGTTTTTTTTATTAATGATCGAAACAAGTGACGACGTCGTCGCTTCTGAAACATTAGTTTCCCTATTTTCCCATCTTCCTCCCATCGTTTTCCCCCATTCCCTCTTTTAGACCACTCCCCTTTACCCCTCTCCACAACACAGCAGCCCTCATCCCTCTCATTCTCTTCCGCTCATCACTCTCTCTCTCTCATTCTCCACTCCCTCTCCTCGTTCCCTCGCCGCCGTCGGACAACGCCGCTGCCATCACCATGACTGAGCTCCTCTCTTCTACCATCTTTCATTTTTCTCACTTATCTCTCCCTCACCCAACCATGCTCCCGGAGCTCCCTGTCGCAGTCCGCGACCACCACCGGCACCATCACCGCCGCCCACCATCATCTCTGACGAAACCCCCCCCCCAAACCCATCTCTTTCAGCACGTTTGGTAAAAACCATCTGATAGGAATCCATAGCGTGTATCTGTGCTATCACAGAAAACCCATGTTTGTGTGCAACATGGACAGAATGAAATCCCCCAAGTCTCCCGATTTCGAAACCCTATCTTTCGTCTCCAATTTTCTTTGCTGCAACTGCTACTAGGGATGGCGACCCGACCTTCTGTGATGGGATGCGAGCGCACCTGCTCCGACACGACCAGAGGTGGCCGGACTCTGTGTCGTGCACGCTCCTCCCTCCTTCCTTGTTCTTCTTCGTTGAAACTTCCGGCTTCATCCATCCATCCCGTAGACTTGTTTGTTTGGCGGGATGCTTCCTATCCGTTCTCCTCTCCGCATGATTCAGTTTCTATTTTATGAAACTTACCAACTCCGTACATCGCCACGGTCGAAGATCTAGTGGTTTGATTTTTAGATATCCAGCAGAGATGAAGTGAGTAGATAGATTCCTTTCACCTTTTTGATCTTCAAACATCTGCTGCTCCTCTTGTTCTTAGATTTCTTATTTCAATTGATGATTTATTTGTTTGGAGAAATGAGAAATTCAGTTTGTCTTGGAGATTTAGGTTTCAGCTGGATTTGATTTGATTGGATAGATGATTGAAGGAAATTTGATATAGTTATGGATTGAGTGATATGGTTATGGATTGAGAGATATTGTTGTGATTATATTAGACCCTGTTGTTGTTGTTTTTTTTTTTTTCCTTAGATTGTGTTTGTTTTTTGTGGTGTTGAAGATTAAAATGATACCGCTGTATTTTGAAAAGTTAGATAGAACCCGTCCAACATGGTCTTATTTGACCTGACTATCAAATTCTGCATGATTAGAATGAGGACTAAACTTGCAGGACTGAAAATGGATAAGTCTCTCCCTCTGTTTTCTTCAGTTCTGTCATGTGGGAATGGGCATCAGAGATATCTCTCTCTCAAACCTATTAACATTTTCCCTAATTACAGTTTGCTTGCAAGTGCTTGATGTTATTGACAAGCAGTGCTTGATGTTATTCTTTGCTATTTTCGTGTTCATTAGGTGAATTGGTGATCTGGTGTTTTAAAATCATAACCTGTTTGCAAATGAATCTTCTGTTTCCCTTCATTTTTTGTTGGAATTCAATGAGCTAGTTCTGGTAAATGGTATAATATTGCTATTATTTTGATACAGGCAAGACTCGTGGCCTCAAGAAGAGTGGATGAAGCACATAAGGGAGCTTTGGATTCTGAGAGGAAAACTCGAGAAGCTACGGAAAGGGAGGATAAGCGAAATATGAATCTGAAGAGGGACACCAATACAAAAGAGGTGAAAGAAGGTGGCCAGCCTAGAAAAAGTGGATCTGATCGATCCACTATTGTGCAGTCAACATGTGTAGTATAGTTTAGAAGGGAAACATTTTCTATTCTGTGAGATTTACTTCTGTGTGTTTCTGTTTCACAATAAACAACTTGGTACCCTAGAAGGCCAAACAGATACTAGTGGAGATGATACAATTCGAAATGCTTCAGCTGTGGAGTGATGTTTAATATTTTGTAATGGAGAAAGAGTTGGGGTTATTTCGTACCAACACTACTAGAAAATCCTCTTTTGGCACACCAGAACGCGGGCGGCCGCTTCTGGCGGTCGCAAATAGACTCATTAGCGACCGCCAGAGGGCTCGTTAGCGACCGCTTATGGCGGTCGCTAATGCCCTTTAATAAACCCGCCCGAGACCATTTTCCTTTCACTTTTCTCTTCCCCTTTTTTTCCCCTCTGCTCCCGCTCTGCTCCCGCGTGACCTCTTCCTTTCCCTCTCCATTTTCATTTTCCCCCACACTCGTCTCTCTCTCGGTCTCTCCCCAGTTCCCGTGAAGCTCTCCCGGTTGTCATCTCGGCGCTCGATCTCTCCGACGAAGGTAGCCCAGTTCGCGCGAACTCTCCGACGTCTCTCCCGGTTGTCATCTCGTCTCTCTGTCTCTTCTGCACGGGCTGTGCGACCCTCCTTCAGCCACGCCGCCGATCTGCCACCGCCTTCTTCCCCGGCCGGCGGCGTCTATCCTCCTCAAGACTCGAAGGAGGCCGAGGCCAAGACGGAGGAGAAGGTCGACTATTTGAATCTCCCCTGCCCCATTCCCTACGAAGAAATCCAAAGAGAAGCTCTCAGTAGGTCTCGACTCCCTTCTCCGATTTCTTTGATTTACTCCAAGCCTAGGTGTTTTATTATCATCATTTATTATTATTTTTTTTTGTGATGTTATTTATAGACATGGAATCCCATCAACAACAAGAAGTTTGAGTCTCTTTCCTATCTGCCACATCTCTCCGAGGATTCAATCACCAAGGAGATAGATTACATGCTCTCCAAGGGCTGGGTCCCTTGCTTGGAATTCGATGAGGTACCCCACTTTCTCTCTTCTTCTCGGTATAAAAAAGAATCATCATTTCCATCACAAAATTACGCAACCCATTTGATAGATCCTTTCAAAAAAAATCCAACCATGATCACTTGATCAAGGACAAACTACCTCTTAAATCAGAACTTTTTGATAGACCAGTAAGTAACTGGGGTGGTTGATCCAATTATATATGGGGTAAAACTGCATAAATCTGACCTGTTCCTCAAATGGGTCCAAATGAGAATGGGCAGTTGATCAGAATTCACAGTGATTTGGCAATCAGACGCTAACCATTCAGCCCAAAATTAGCAATAGATGGATGGTCTAGATATATTATACTATCCTGACTCATTATATATCTATCCATTAAATGTATCTTGATCTTGTTGATGATGGTGAAGGTGGGCCATGTGCATAGGACCAACAGCCAGATTCCTGGTTACTATGATGGGAGGTATTGGACGATGTGGAAGCTACCCATGTTTGGATGCTTGGATTCAACCCAAGTGCACAATGAGATCAAAGAGTGCAAGATGGCCTACCCAAAAGCCTATATTCGGTGTTTGGCCTTCGACGGCGAACACCAGTGCCAGTGCATGGCTTTTGTCATTCAAAAGCCCTCCTGAGTCCTAATCCAAGCTCTCAGACTTCTATCTATGTTGCAGAATAAGAAGAACAAGAAGGGGAGGAAAAATAAGATGGTCTTTGTGACATGTTTGGGTGTTGAAATCAGTATATTTGATAAATTTCTGGGTGGTATTAGAGATGGTCCTCCTTTTCTTTATAGCTTTCTTCCTTGTTAGTAGGCTTTTTCTTATTAACTCACTTTCCAGTGTTGACTGATGTGGAGTGTTTTAGCTTTTAAAATATGATATTGGGTGATTATAATAATGTGATAAGCACATGGTTTTGTGAGGGTGGGTTTGGGTTACAGTGGTGGGAAAATATGGGTAAGCTGTTTTGCTGGTTGATTGGTTAAAGGCTGCTTTGGGCAGAAACCATATTACATGGATCATGTCTTTATGTTTTTTGTCAACGGATCCATTCCAGGTTATTAATGTGATGCCGGTTGTGGTGCTACCAAGGTGCATTAGTCTTCAGTGTTCATACTATCAGAGATTCAGAGCACCTTCTGCTGAGTCTCTTGTCAGGCTCTCACTCATGAGAAACTTGTCCTGCTTTTGAGAAGAGTTGACTCACAATGAATCTAAATTGCTCAAGAATAAATGTTCCACTACAGTGTGGGCTCTCTGGTCAGATTTCACTTCAGTTGGAGGCTTGGAGCCACCGCGAGATTTCTACAGCTACGACTGCTTCAAGTTTTCGGTTTTTTTTTTTATTCTGATGTGTTGATTGCATCTGTGCATAATCAGTACCTTTGATCGTTTTAAGGGTTTTGAAATGGAAAGAGTGGCGACTTCTATCCTTCATCTAGTTGGCGTAGAAAGGGAAATTAGAAATTAGAGACAGTAGGGCATTTGATTACTTACTTGGTAGAATGTCCTTAATTCATTCATTGAAGAAAAAGAGTGAAGCTGAGTTGAAGGGTTTTACTTTGTTGAGATTGTAACAATGTTAGTATCAACTTCTCAGTGTTTCCTGATTAGGTTTTTTGTTGCTGTCAATGTTGCATGTAAGCAACACATTATTAAAAGAAAGAAAGTGATGGAGATTTTGGTTGCTTCTATTGCTTGAGGATAATCTAGTCCATTGTGCATTTGGGATAGTGTGGATTATGGAATCAGTTTAGGGCACATTCGTGTAACACCGATAATTGCCCACATTTCTGCACTTGAAATTTTTTTGGAAGTTAAATATATATATTTTGCAAGGTGATTTTTGTTCAGAAGCTAAATATATAATGAGTGAAAATCTGCTTCCATGAATGCCACACAATTGTGATTGTGCCTTTGGGTGGGATACGGGTTTTTACCCATTTGGCGCTGAACTAGGTGATTGAGAAAAAACAGGGGTTAGTGATTTGAAGTGGAAAAGGCTGAAAAGGGTATTTTTCTTAATAGAGAACATTTGGCTGCATAAATCTTAAGGTTTGAGAAAATGGCTTCCCAATTGCCAAATGAAGGAGAATGAAACGTGTTTTCTAGGGCTCATTGTCACAGTTTCAGAATTCTTTTTTTTTTTTTGTACATGAGAGCATGGTTATCAGATCATATCTTGTCAGTTAAACAGAGAAGCGTGTAACTATCTCACTGGTTAAAATGTGCTTAACTACATTTTACCCGGGCAACATATAAATATAGCTGTGTATAATGGAGTAACTGCCACATTGTTCCTGTAAATGATGCAAATTATGTTCTTTTAAATGAGCTGAAGTGGAACTTGCAATAAAATGCTAAATGTTAATTTTGTAGTGTCGCTGAAGCCAGAACTTTTTGAGGGACTGCGCTTTGATTTCACAAAAGGACTGAATCAGAAGTTCTCACTCAGTCACAGGTATCTTTCATTGTTTCGTTAATACTGAAATTCAGTAAGTGTGATTCCTTTTACTGGCTGGTGCGACGCCAAGGAAGAAAAGGGCCAGATTGACGACGCCAAGGACTGCAGAGCCTAACCTCGGTGAGTTTTTTTTTTAAACTCCTTTTTTTTTCTGATGTGGGTTTTGATGCATTTGATTTCTAATTTAGGATGAATATGTCACTCTCTTTTTTTGGTATCTTTGATTCTGATCCTGGCATGGAATTTGGGCAAATGACTAACTTGCTAATTTCCCAGTTGATGCATTTCCATGTACAAGCGTGGAATGTTCAAAAGGGCTAGTAAATTTCACTGTTAAAGCAACTCTCCTCCGAGTGGATCTACCTGATAAGAGAACAGATTTGCACTAGCAAATGATCAATCCTAATCAATAAAAGCCATTGTGGTTTTTTCAGCTCCTCTTGTGGTTTGTGTCAAGGCGATCCTCTATCGCCCCATCTCTTCATTCTTGCAGAGGAAATTCGTAGCTTTTGAAATTTTCTATTTATCTCTCTGTGTATTTTTTATATTTATCCTATCCTTAGTGCCCAATGTGGTTTCATTTACTTTAATGGGTTTGTTGCTAAAGTGACAACACAAAGTGATATTGGAATATTAACCAACACAATAGTCCAATATACTACTATAAATAACACTAAATGCAACCAAAAGAAAAGAAACACAAGCGAATACAGGTCTACTTGTGCAAGGGAGTTGAATTTTTTTTTGTACTGAATTTTATTCTACTGTTGGGAGGCTCTTAAATGGATCAAAGTGGTTAATAAACATCAAGGATGGAGGCTTGTATCTTGTTTATGGTTGCATGCAGGTGTCATTCATTTGTTTGCAATTATGATGTAACATCCTGTCATATATCATTTAGATCATTGATTATGGTTGTCTTTTGCTTTGACAACCATATTTGAAAACGAAAGCAATTCAAAGCTTCACCATAAAGAATCATTTATAAACTAAATTTGAACAATTTGAAACACAGAGAGCGGATCTATGCACTTGTTCATTTATATGTTATGTGAGAACACAAATTTATCGAGTTACACTGCCAATTTAATTTAAATGCTACAAGATTGATGAGATGTATCAAGTTCTTTGTCGTTGCTTTTCAAGCCGCCCTCAATATCTTCGGTGTACTTCCTTGAATTAACTTAGTGCATGGGTGTATGGCATATTTGGTGTTGCCAGGGAGATTGGAATGGAGCTGGTAGTCAATTCTGCCAATGCTATTGGATGTGTTGTTATCAACATTGGTGCAAAGCACTTGATTGAAGGAAGAGTAAGTCAATGTACTATTTCTTCATCATATTTGATGTATTTGCATATTGGTTTTTTTTATATTAGTCAAGATGTTTCCACCTTAGTCCTTTTGGGCTACAAAATTAAAAAAGATAACAGGTTCTTTGTAGTTCAACATCTTTTATTTTACATTATATTTCTTAGAAGTTCTTGTTAGGCTTTTATGTACCTTAGGATTTTGATATCAGATATTTGTCAAAGATTATATTGATCATTGGTGTCTTCTATTTCACTAACTAATCTTTGACATAAATGGATATGCTCCTAGCTCAAATCAGAATGGATTTTTTCTAGATGCTTATGTGGCAGGAGCTGACTTCATTTCTTTTGCTTCTCTTTTGGCGTAGCATACATCATCTTGTTCTTTTTGTCTACTTTTGATGCACTTTTAAAGTGTTCACGTTTTCATTTCATGTGATGCAGATAGAAAACCTTTGCAAAGACATGGCGGAAGGCTTGAGCACAATGAGACATACTGTGGTTCTTGCTATGGTACAGAAATGGTATGTTTTCCAGTTTGCTTTATGTGCATTGTGTTTGGTTAGGTTTGGGTTGAGCACTATAAATAACATGTATAGGATCATCCCTAAATGGACCCATTTATTAATCGGGTTAAAATGTCAACACGAACCCAACCAATAAGTTAATAAGGGCTCAATCCGAACCCACAATGAACAGATTGGGTTTAGGTTGGATTGGTGGAATATAGTGTAATTTGTTGTGCTTGTTGGGTTTTTTTTTTTTTATGAAATGATAGCATTGGTTGTTAGCAAATGAATGGTTATGATTTATTTTAATGTTTGAAAGAGATTTTGATGGTGTTAATACATGCCCTTTACGAAGGGGGTCCGGGGGTATCCCCCGGCGGGGGTCGAGGTTTTCGCGGCGGCTACTAAGCGGCCGCTAGGCGGTCGCTAAAGATTATTAGCGACCGCCAGGAGACTTTTAGCGACGGCTACTGGCGGCCGCTAAAAGTCATTTTTCTAGTAGTGCAACCAACTTATTCTGTAAGGCTATTGATGATTGTGACTTTTTATGTAGATTGATGATTTTGAAAGATCAACATTTTATATTGATGAGGATTGATTAATATGAATATTTGAATGCCAAGTTATGTGTTTTTTTATGGCAAGAAACGAAGCTTGCGTGTCCATGTCTTGTATTGCACTCGCACATAAAACCAATACACACATCATTTTTTTCGATTTCAATAGTCAGTGACGACGTCGTTGCAACACAGAAGATAAAATTTGAAAGGAAGTGTGCTCTAATATCTGACGACGTCGTTGCTTCACAGAAGATAGTGGAAGAAAGTGTGCTTTAATATCTGACGACGTCGTTGCTTCACAGAAGCTAGTGGAAGAAAGATTGCTTTAATATCTGACGACGTCGTTGCTTCACAGAAGCTAGTGAAAGAAAGATTGCTTTAATATCTGACGACGTCGTTGCTTCACAGAAGCTAGTGGAAGAAAGTGTGCTTTAATATCGACGACGTCGTTGCTTCACAGAAGGTAATGCGAAAATTACTGTGTTAATCTGTGACGACGTCGTCGCTTGTAGAAAATAAGTAAAAAAAATATATTTTTTGGCGGGAATACCGGTTTCGTAGCATATAAACTAGTGTCCCCTTTTTCGTCTAGTGACCATCTAAGGTCCTTTTTCAGGTAAATTCCTCTAAAATATAAGATGTAATAATGACCACAGAGTCGCCTCCTTATCAACTTTTAGATTTTCTTTAATATAGGAGAAAAGGATATGAAAGGTTCAATGCCTATTTTGATTTTATCATTTTTGCTCCTCTTAAACTTTTTTTTTTCTTATCTGCCCCTCGGTAATTTTGTTTTCCTCTTAATAAAAAACAAACTTTCAAAATATACATCAAGGAAGTTTTGTCTTTTACTTTTATCCAAAAGATAACTTATCAAAGCAATTTGAATTATATGGAATTTCAATCATGTTTATTTCTTCCTTCTCTATCTACCTACTTATTATATCATAGGTTATATCTTACATAGTTCACATGAGTGCAAGGGGTGTAACCCATAAAGCAGTCCACTTAATAAAAATATGAGCCGCTCAAATGGATTCCTCTCCTCATTGATGAGATTTTCTCAAAATTTTAACTAGAGGATCTTAAAAAAAAAAATTAACACTTTAAATAGACCAAAATTGTCATTTTAGTTTTCCTCTTACCAAACCAGTCCCACCAAGATTTTTTCCACCTAATTTCTTAATAAAATTGCCGGGAAGACCGATTTGGTAGAAGGGAAACTAAAATGACCCTTTTGGTCTAGGGTGCATATAAAGTGGTTTTTTTTTATTGTAAAATCATCTTTTAACTAATACAATCTTATGCATTATAAAATGCTATATTTAATGATGATAGTAATGCCACCCGTTTATGCATTTATTCGGATTGATAATTAAAATGCAAATTAGATGTGATTATCAAACTCATATTATGAAATTCAATAAAACTATTTAATCTGAACATTTTTTTTTGTAATTATAATAATGTACTCACAGGTAATTATAATAATGTACTCAAATGGGCCACTAAACTTTCATGCATCTAAGTCCTCTTTAAAAAGATAAGAGCACAAAATACAACTAACCTCTGATGGGTGCAGGGAGACATTAGCGGATTAACACCGAAAACAAGTAATATATATGATTTAATTTGACTGATCAACTCAAATGGCCTGTTAAACTTAGCTGGCATGGGATCAAATTCTGTGGCGAAAACAAAGTAGAAGTATATATATCGGGCTTGCGCCTTTCGACATAATTTTCGGTGGTCTCGATCCAAGTGTGAAACTCGGCAGGCCTACACAATGGAAGGGATTAGAAAAAATAAATCTACCCGGTTGGATTCCTTGATCACAACGGAAGAAAATTATATATTAATAACTCCCAACAAAGCACAAGAACTTTGTCGGTAAAAGTAAGAGAGTTTATTGGTTGGCTCAATAGCTTTTTCAAGGACAGTGCTTTAAAAATAAAAAGAAGAGGATTTTACAAAAAAAAAATTAGATGACCAGTGGGCTTAAAAGGTAATTTTAACCTCCATTGTGCGAGATTGATCATTTTACACGAAATGATATTTTTTAGCACTTTTAACTAGCGTCCTTAACGACTTTGGTTTTATAACGTTAAAGGTCGCTAGAGTAGAACAAAATAGACGTTTCTTCATGTTTCGTTTAGCATTTTCAACTAGCGTCCCTAGCGACTTTGATGACGTTAAGAGTCTCTAAGGATCCTCGGGTGTATACAAATTAGAACAATCGATCTCTTCTCCATTTCTGAACAGCTAGACCTTCAAATTCCAATTGCAGGAAGCCATAGCCGCCTCTCTCCTCCACCAACAACCACCCTCCTCCTCATCCTCCTCCTCTCTTCTCCTCCACCACCCATCCTCCTCCCTGTGATGCAAAACTAAACATAAATAATCACAGCTATGTAATGGAGGAAGCACATAAGACGATTCCAAAATGAATATGAGTTCAAGCTGTCCTTTTATTTTGGACATACAATTCGACTTAGTCTTCAGATTTTACACACATAATAGTTCCTTTTGAATTGCATTGTAAATAGTCACATGTGGTGAAGCCAAATCACCTTAATTTCTTATTTCCGGTTTCCTCTTAACTTTTCTTATTAATTTTTTGCTCCTTCATTGTTAGACATTGAATTGATTTTAATCTAGCAGTTTTAATGCTTGCTCCTTTAAAAAGAATAAGAGAGATTTGATGCATTTGTAGAGTGTATGAAAGCAAAAGGAAGAGAGAAGGTTGACATGGGTTTCTCTTTGGGAATCGGGGTTAAGGGAGATGGGATCTGGGAGGGATGGGTGGTGGAGGAGAAGAGAGGATGAGGGTTGTTGGTGGAGGAGAGAGGCAGTTATGGCTTCCTGCAACTGGAATTGGAATGCGAGTTCGAGATCAGATTCTAGAGTTTTGACAACCATGAGTTCTCGATGCTGTTAAAAAATGGGAAAGAGATCGATTTTTCCTTTTTGTATACACCGCAGGGTCCCTAGCGACCATTAACGTTATAAAACTAAGGTCGCTAGGGACGCTAGTTGAAAGTGCTAAAAAATATATATCATTTCGTGTAAAATGACTGATCTCGTGCAATGGAGGTTAAAATTACCTTTTGAGCCCATTGATCATCTTACCTTTTTTTTTTTTTTGTTTGGGTAAAATCCTCAAAAAAGAAAAAAAAAACTTCCAATTTTATTATATTTTAAAGCAACGCCATTGTTCGTTAGCTCTTGACATGTAGCCGTTATCAAAACTATGGGAGATTTTGCTAAAATTATTTAGTGGAGTAAATTTAATATAAAATAAGAGCCAATTAACTATGGAGTTCAAATCACATGAGGAATGTCTTGATGTAGAAAATAATATGCAATTGCAAAATATGCATCGACCAGATTTTACCCTAGGGGAACATTGAAAATGATTTATTATGCTACTTCTACTTACACATCGAGATTTTGCTAGAAATGGTTAGCTAAAGATATTTAATTCTCTCTTTTTTTCATCAAGCGTTTCCAAATATTCAAGTAACCTTGACTAGAAAATAAATTTCCATACTAAGTCTTGAGACTCATTTTCAGATCAGATATAGGCCTTAGTCTCTTCTATAAATTGGAATATAATTCTATCGGTATGATTTACATATGGGGGACCTTGAACCTAAGTTTTACCGCTATTCCGTGACGATGTATTATAGAATCAAGTTCTCTAAATTGCCTCTCATTGCTTGTGTTATTTTCATTGATGTCGTATAAGTATCCAATGTATGTTAGATTGGCACTCACCTAATTTGACTTAACTCGTGCATTATAGACCATTTGATTCAATAACATATGATCTTACACTTCAAGGGCTTTCATGTTAGGGCTAGATCATTTAATTGATTCACATTTAATTTACGTCAATACCTACCTAGTCCCTTTGCCCGCCCCACTATTGTCATGGATTGGGGTTCCCACGTCCCATAGAATGTGTGCATAAAAATGCTTAACTGCTTTGCATATACATATTTGGGCCTCTATTTCGATCCGGCTTGGCGAAGCCTGTAGGGTATCGGTTATTGTACCGTCGACCTCGAACTCCCTCTCAAATTCTAAGGCTGTCCACGGGCCATGTTCAGGCTGCACTCATGTAAAATGTAGAGTTTGATTTTGGCCGGACTACTCTAGAGCTAAGTTTGACTATTCTTAAATGGTTTTAGAATGGTCGAAGGTTAAAGGAGAATGTTTATATGCATCTTTCTCTTACGAGTGAGGGACACTTCCCTTTTTTACATGAAAAGTGTATTTTGTACCTCACTCTATGTACTTGAAAAGTATATTTTGTACTTGAAAATTTTCAAAAAGGGAAGTGTCCATCACCCTATGCTGATGGAAAGATGCATATGAATGTTCCCCAAGGTTAAATATGTTTTATAAAATTATTTCATATACAATAATCTAGGGCCATGCATGCGATATCTAATTTGTTGCAATACATCAAATGTTCGTTTATATATTGCAATATGTCACATGTTTGTTGTACCAATAATTTTATGGGACTTTGTTTAACTATAATTAGGGCTGTCGAAATGCCACACGACCCGTTAACACGATATGAACAGGTTGGATGGCCTCTTAACGAATTCGTATCGTTAATGGGTCGGACCCATTCACACGCTAGATTAACAGCCTGTTGCCGAATAAAATCGATAATCCATTAACAACCCGATACAACTTGCCAAATGATAAATGACATAATTTATAAAATGCATGAGAGGTCTTTTGGTACATTTGAAAAGGTTGAAATGAAATCTTAAAACCTATATATAAAAGATCATTTGCTAACTCCTTCACTCTCATTTCATAAACAAAAGAGTGTATGTTATCTGACATGGTTTGAAATGGATATGATTATTTAATGGGTTACACGAATTATGTCGGGTAATCCGTTAAATAATTGTGTTGTATTTGTGTTTAATTTTTAAATTCATTTATTTAATAGGTCATGTAAATTCATTAATCCGGAGCACAAATTCATTAACACTTAGACAGCTCTAACTTCAACAAATGATGGGACCAACGGCAAGTATTAAGGAAAATTCCAAAATAAAAGGATAAAGAAATAAGAGAAAAAGAAAAACTATCTTCCAATCTTATGTGCAATAAAATTTCATATTTCTTCCGTCAATCATCCGCAGTCAGCCATGGGTAGGGTAAACCAACGTCGCCTCTAGGAATTCCCAAAGTCCCTTTCTTTCAAGCGTATTCGCCGTATTGCATACGCTACGTAACCTTTTACGGAATCTTCTCTCAATCCTCCCTATTTAACACCTCCCTTTTCACTACTTCCCCCGACTTCACCAAAAACAAAACAAAATGTCCGGCGAAAATCTTACAACATTCGATGGAAACTGGTCGGAGCTTCCTCCGGAGATCCTAGAACAGATTTTCCGGCGACTGACCTTCCCCGACACTCGGCGGTTCTCCGCCGTCTGCAGCCAGTGGCGCTCTATCCTCAAATACGAGCCGCCGGCATCCGGTTTCAGCTCCATACCCATACCCTGGCTCATGGTCGGCGACGAGGCCATCGGATCCGGTTTACCGAAGCGGGCGCGCCGGATCGGCGGAAGGATACGACGGTTTTTCAACCCGGTAGAGAGGAGGTGCTACGACATCGAGGCGGCCGAGTTCGCCCGGTCAGTCTGCCACGCGGCAGTGCGTGATTGGTTGCTGCTGTCCGTGTGCAGAGAAGGGAAGGAAGAGAGTTGGGAGGTTTTGTTCTTGAATCCGTTCACGAAGGAGCGTTTTAATCTTCCTGGCGCGCATTCGCCCTTCGATTTGGGGGTTTGTTCGGGTGTCCCGACGTGCACAGATTGCGTGGTTCTTTTGGTGACCAAAGGAGTGGCTCAACTTCAGACTACACTTCTCAAGGTGACCTTTTAAATTCCTACTACTTCTTACTGTACTTCCTACTCTGCTCTCCACTTTGGTTTTCTTAATTTAGTTGTATTTTTTTTTGTCTTTTTAAGTTAGTACTTACTTTAGCTTGGGCCTTGGGGTTTGGATCCTCTGGACCTTAATTTCCTTGCGTTCATGACCTGAGTTAATATGTCTACTACTCTCGGGTTGGAAAGTAATATTAAAATCAGATCTGAAATTTAATTTGGGTTCTGATTGATAATCGGATATGATCGATTTTTTACAATAAAGTGATTTTTGCATTGGATCTGATGTCAGTGTGTGTGTGTTTCGTTACGTTGGTCGGAAGGATGTAATTGATCAATGTCGATCGACGATCGTTATCTCCTCCGATACACGCGGACTCATGCATGGGTGGGCCTGAGGGGAAACAGCAGGTTTCCTTATCTGATCTGCTGTCTTCTAATGGATGTGACACAAATAAAAACAAAGTGATCACTCATCAGTCAACGGTCCACATGGTCGTGGAAAAATATTTTGAGAGAATGATTAAAGATTTTTGGAAGGTAGTTCATCTAAATATCTAATCCAGGGCAGGGCGGCCCATGTGATGCATGAATAATTGTACTGACCAGTGGACCGCGCAGGTCACGTGGGCTCGTGGGAATGAATTGTCCCACGACTCATCAAGTCATCAACCGCCTTCCTTTTCGGTGAACTCCTTGTCCATTCAATGGTGGGGAATGGGGATGACTTATAGTTGTCAATTCAGATTCAAATTTCTTATTTCGGTCCTTTAATAGTTACGAACGGGATAGGAAAATTTTAGGTTTGAATTCCGATCCATTTTAGTCAATTTCGGTTGGTTGCTCATTTGGATCTATTTAGATTTATAGCATAAATTTTAGGAGATTTAACAGTATAAACCCTCCTATACAGCCTATTGTTGCAATTGGCCATAATAAAAAACATTAGACGGATTGGGCCCTGAATCCACATTTTTTTTTTTTTTTTTTTTTTTTTTTTTGTGTCTTCCTGCTGCTAAAGACCGAAACCCCTCTCTCAAGAGGAATAGTCTTCGGGTTCCTCTCTTAAGAACTTGGTGGCGCATTCGACGGCGACGGAGGAGTAGGCCCATCTCATGGAATCGTGGGTTTCGGTCCCGAACATGTGGTGGATCTCTTCCATGATTTCTAGGGTTTTGAGGATGGATTCGGAGATGGAGGTCTTGGAGAGGAGGGAGGAGATTCTTCGGAGGATGATTGTTTTCTTGAGGAGGAGATCGGAGTCTGATTGAGGGAGGAGGAGATGAAAGTGCATGGAATCCAGTCATCGATTGATTGGCGGAGAAGGAATTCGAGGATCCATGAGGAGATGTTGATATCCATTTGGATTAAGAAGAAGAAGGGGTTTGCAGCAGAGCTAACTTGGGATACGATTCCGCCGTCGTCGTCTCTTCTGTAATTGAGGCAATGGGGGTTATTGGATTGAGAACCCATGAAGGGGTGGGTCTGGGAGAATGGGTTGAAAGGGGAAATGGGGTTTTAGGGAAGAAGAGATTGGAATTGGAGAAATGGGTTTTGGGTGTGGAAGAAAGAGGAAGGTGGGCAAGGGTTTTGCATTTGGAAGTGAGGGTCTCCATCGTGGCAGCCGTCTGCATCTTCATCTCCCTCACGCTCATCACCATCTCATGGGGATGATGCAGATGCAGTGGGTGTATGCTGGGAGGAAGGAAGGAGGATAAAAGATAAGGGAAAGAAAAAACATGGAGAAGGAGAAGGTGATGGTGCAATGCGAGGAAGAGGAGGGGGTGCTCTTACTTGGTTCTGGGTGATGGTGTGAAGGAGAAGGTGATGCAGGCGCTGGAGAAGGTGATGCACTCGACGCCTGTGGTGTTGGAGAGGGCGAGATGCAGGCGCTGCCGAGGTGTTCGATGAAATGACGAAGAGAAAGGAGAATGAAATTTCACGCTCATTTCTCTTATTTTTCTCATGGGAAAGAAGTCTGCTGCTGTTGTGGGGTTTGTCATTCATTGATTTTGCTCACTAGGAGATATTGGAGGAGAGGAATTAGAAAACATGGGTGGGGTTTTCATTAATTGATTTTTGTAATTTTCAAACAGATTTCATGTATATATTTTTTGAAATGTAAGGTTAAGATACAATGAACTTGTAATGTTATGAATGCTTTCCCCCTATTTGAGATGTTTGAAATGCCTTTGAGGTGTTTGAGATGTGTTTGAGATGTCCGAACTCTTGAGCTTTTGAAATGTCTAAGTGAATGGCTGAAACATTCCCCACCAAAACTCTCTACTATGACGTCCAAAGATGAAATTGGTATTGGTCGAATCGGTGGAAGCATTTTTTGGAAGGGGGATGCAAGAGTTAATGTGAACTCCTCGTCTGGACAATGTAATCTCCACATAGAAGAGATTTTTTGGAAGGGGGATGCACGTGTTAATGTCATCATGTCCATTTTGATTGGTGTTAATATTTGGAGTTAATGTGACTGATAGAAGATGTAGCCATGATGGGCTTGCACATTTTGTTGAAGCATTTTTTAGAAGGGTACAAGTGCTAAACATACTTTTCCATTTTGTAAGGATCGCCCTTTTTTGGAGTTATATGTTGTTGAGAACTTATCTATGATAATAAAATGGTTGTTTGTATTGTCCCGTCATTGATGTTTTTTTTTTTTTTTTTTTTCCACTTTTATTATTGAAAATGATTAGTCAACCCCATCTAGAGCTACACTTAGTAAGTTAAAGTATTATAACATAGTCGATATCGACTATGACTGTGTTTTTTATGTTTCAGCTAAATAGTCGATATCGACTATGACTGTGTTTTTTAGGTTTCAGCTAAATAATCGATATCGACTATGACTGTGTTTTTTAGGTTTCAGCTAAATAGTCGATATCGACTATTGGTCATGTTGAACAAACTAGACAATGGTACATTCCATTGTACTAAACATTGTTCTGATATATAGGTACATTCCATTCACACATTCCAATTACAATCATACATTAACAAATCATTCAATTTCAAATAATGGTACATGAAGTTCCACAACATAAATCCAACTGCCCAAAACCATAAAGTTCCACAACCACTGACCACTAGATGGGGTTGGCTAATTATTTCAATAATAAAAGCGGAAAAAATAAAAAACATCAATAACGGGACATACAAACAACCGTTTTATTATCATAGATAGTTCTCAACAACATATAACTCCAAAAAAGGGCGATCCTTACAAAAGGGAAAATTATGTTTAGGCACTTTTGCCTTCCAAAAAATGCTTCGACAAAATGTGGCAAGCCCATCATGGCTACATCTTCTATCAGTCACATTAACTCCAAATATTAACACCAATCAAAATGGACATGATGACATTAACACGTGCATCCCCCTTCCAGAAAATCTCTCTTATGTGGAGATGACATTGTCCAGACGAGGAGTTCACATTAACTCTTGCATCCCCCTTCCAAAAAATACTTCCACCGATTCGACCAATACCAATTTCATCTTTGGACGTCATAGTAGAGAGTTTTGGTGGGGAATGTTTCAGCCCTTCACTTAGACATTTCAAAAGCTCAAGAGTTCGGACATCTTAAACACATCTCAAACACCTCAAACACATTTCAAACATCTCAAATAGGGGGAAACAATTCACAACATTACAAGTTCATTGTGTCTTGACCTTACATTTCAAAAAATATATACATGAAATCTGTTTGAAAATTACAAAAATCAATGAATGAAAACCCCACCCATGTTCTCTAATTCCTCTCCTCCAATATCTCCTAGTGAGCAAAATCAATGAATGACAAACCCCACAACAGCAGCAGACTTCTTTCCCATGAGAAAAATAAGAATAATAAGCGTGAAATCTCATTCTCCTTTCTCTTCGTCATTTCATCGAACACCTTGGCAGCGCCTGCATCTCGCCCTCTCCAACGCCACAGGCGTCGAGTGCATCACCTTCTCCAGCGCCTGCATCACCTTCTCCTTCACACCATCACCCAGAACCAGGTAAGAGCACCCCCTCCTCTTCCTCGCATTGCACCATCACCTTCTCCTTCTCCATGTTTTTTCTTTCCCTTATCTTTTCTCCTCCTTCCTTCCTCCCAGCATACACCCACTGCATCTGCATCATCCCCATGAGATGGTGATGAGCGTGAGGGAGATGAAGATGCAGACGGCTGCCATGATGGAGACCCTCACTTCCAAATGCAAAACCCTTGCCCACCTTCCTCTTTCTTCCACACCTAAAACCCATTTCTCCAATTCCAATCTCTTCTTCCCCAAAACCCCATTTCCCCTTTCAACCCATTCTCCCAGACCCACCCCTTCTTGGGTTCTCAATCCAACAACCCCCATCGCCTCCACCAATGCCTTATCATCAATTACAGAAGAGACGACGACGGCGAAATCGTATCCCAAGTTAGCTCTGCTACAAACCCCTTCTTCTTCTTCTTCTTCTTCTTCTTAATCCAAATGGATATCAACATCTCCTCATGGATCCTTGAATTCCTTCTCCGCCAATCAATCGACGACTGGATTCCATGCACTTTCATCTCACTCCTCCCTCAATCAGACTCCGATCTCCTCCTCAAGAAAACAATCCTCCTCCGAAGAATCTCCTCCCTCCTCTCTAAGACCTCCATCTCCGAATCCATCCTCAAAACCCTAGAAATCATGGAAGAGATACACCACATGTCCGGGACCGAATCCCACGATCCATGAGAAGGGCCTACTCCTCCGTCGCCGTCGAATGCGCTACCAAGTTCTTGAGAGAGAAACCCGAAGACTATTCCTCATGAGATAGGGGTTTCGGTCTTTAGTAGCAGGGATAGTCGATATCGACTATAGCGCTAAAAGACAAAAAAAAAAAAAAAAGAGAAACGTGGATTCAGGGCCCAATTTGTCTGATGTTTTTTATTGGCGCCAATTGCAACAATAGGCTGTATAGGAGGGTTTATGCCGTTAAATCCCCTAAATTTTATTTTTTTAAATTTTTTTCTCAATATTCATATCAAGAGACATGCATAATTTATATTTTATTTTTACTTTTATATTATAAATATGTATATATATGTTTTTAATTTTTTATTATTCCGAAAAGTTACTCCGAATTTTTTTTCCGAATTTTGGAGATACTGAAATACTCAATCCCCAACGTTAAACCGAAATAATGACCGAAAAGAAATCGACAACTACCATATGACCACAGTTTCAATACAAGGACATGAATAAAAAAACACTAATGCCCCAAGAGCAGGGGGTATCATCCCGTGACAGTGAGGCACTGGAAAAAAAAAACGTTTGGAAGTTAGGCTCAGAAGTGGCTATTTGCAAATCTCATAATTATATGTTAGAGTCGAGGCCTATAACATATGCCCAAACCAAGCTCATAGCAGCCCAAAGATGTCAGTACCGCTAAGTGGTCTTTATAAAAACAGAGTCCCATGCAAGTGGCATAAATCGGGCCCAGTCTGGCCCAATTCAGAGGCTGCACAGAGGGAATCACAATAAAGAAACACTGATTCAGAACCCTCAACAGCCAGGCCCAAACTAGTATGTGATAGCTGATATTTTAGAGGTGGCAAAACGTGACCTGACACGTCAACTCGACCCTAACCTGACTCGTATATTACCCGTATAACCCAACCCACATAAAATATAGGCCAGTCACGTGTTAGGTTTTTTTAACCTGTAGAAAAATAGGTCTGGTTAGGTTGATCCCCATGGCTCGCGTATAGTCTTTTATATTTATATTTATTTTCATAAGGAATGATTAGAGATAATACATGATATGAATTATTATTTTTGTGAGAATCCGTTGTTTAGATTGTGAGATAAAGCTTAGGATCTCATATAGATGTGACTTCTCACTTCTCCACTCCTTCGTTTCGAGCTTCTGCAAATCTCTTAGATGAAGAAACATTGAAGGAGGAGAAAGAAGGATTTTTTTTCGTGCACGGAACATGAGATTAAGTTGACACGTGTTGGCCTTTGCTAACCTTGCCGTCAAACCATTCCATAGATATAAATCTACAACTTACTCTGAGTCCCGTTTGGATGTTTACAGAATAAAATATTAACAAATTTAAATATTATAAGAATAAAATAATATAGAATATAATAATACAATATTTAATATTTTACTGTTTGGCAATTTTTGAAGAATATTTCAGAATTTAAATTAAGCTGTTTGCAAGGTGCTATGATTAAAGTAAATTATATTATTAGAATATTTTTTATTAAACATTTTAATTTATATTTAATTTACCACCTCGAGATAAAAAAGTAGTGTGGTAAAGTAAAATTCAAGTGTCATGTTTTTACCATAAGTTACTTTTCTTTTATCACATAAAATCATGGTAAAGTATACAAAAAATAACTATTTTATAACTCTCTCTCCCACTTTACCCACATACTTCATCTCACCTTACTTTACCTCACCTTTTATCATGATATGACATCAATCTTTATTTTACTTTACCACACCCGTAAACAAATCACTTTTTATTTGCCATATTAAGCTACGATAACATGTGATAAAGTAAAGTAAAAAAAAAGAAAAAGAAACTACTTTACCATTTCTTCTCACTTTGCTTTACCATATACTTTATCCCACATTTACTTTACCCCACCTTTACCATGCTGTGGCATTTACTTTTACTTTACTTTACCATATATGTAAACATACACATCATAATGGATTTGGTGAACTAAACTCTTTACTTTACTCTACCATTTTGTAATCGTCATTTGAAAGATACTTATCTTGTAGAAAGTTTTCTATAGAGGGGAGCTGTATGAGAAAATATTGAGCTTTTTGAAAGAAAAGAATCTTTTTTTTTCAATTTTTTCTTGGCTTACCAAAAGCACAAGATTTTTTTCTTTAGAAAATGAAAGATTATATTATATAAAATGTTATTTTCTTGTGTTTTCTTGTGCATCCAAACGGGCCCTAAGGCTTTGATTTTGATAAATCCCGAGTTAGAAGGGTGTGAACGCCATGGTGGGGACCAAACATTGAAATCCAACCATTCAAAGTAAACTTTTTTCTGGTACATAAGACAACCAAAATCTCATCTCCATCGGAGATAATCCTACTGTTGGACTAATTATTTGATGAAAAATATGAGAATGAATGTGCACATAGGATTTGGTATTTTTTTTTATGCAGAGAATCAATCTGACGGTGGAAATACCCATATTGAGGTGAAACTTAGGGACATCCCATAAAAAGTAAGGATGTTTGTCTTAATGATTGTGAATTTAATAGGTGGGGTCTATCGTAGAGTTCCATTCCTTTTACATTATGATTTATTAAAGTCAAAGCCACACACATACACAAAAGAAAGATATCCAAACTCCACCATTTCTCCTTCGGCAAGTGTGCACGATAGCAAATCAGTTACATGGAAAGTTCCCCCCTCATCTTCAGTTCCACACTCTTATTGCGAGTTTGTCTTTTTTCAATAATGTTGTTATTTTTTTATAAATTATAATAACTTATTATTTTTGTTGATCAATTTCATATATTATATATTCATTTGGATTTAGTTTTATTGCATAATGATTATCATAAAAAGCTTGACCACCATGCTTAAAGTACAACGCATAAGTATGGAAAAATGAGAACAGTAGTATCTATAGGGGGCAATAGTATAAACATAGTTACTTTTATAAATACCTCCTAGATAAAGTCTAACTGCTCGTCAATATTCCAAAGCAGTTTTAAGATTAACCAAAAAAAAAAAAAAAAAAAAAAAAGAAAAAAAAAAAAAAAAAAACAGTTTTTATGAATTTTTGGACAAACATTTGTATGAGATAGCTATGTGGTGCCGTGGTTAGGTTGGTTTCTTGAAAAGCAAAGGGTCTTTAGTTTGAGCACACATATAATTACTTTTTAACTGTACGAGTTACATGGAAAAAAAAATATTAGAAAATAAAAGGAAGGAGGGAGATAGAGAAGGAGTTATATTCTCGTAAATATAGCAATTCCTTGTTGTTTTATGTAGAGGTGGCAAATGGGTTGGGTTGGGCTAAATCCAACCCGTTTATTTAACGGGTCAGAAAACTCCTAACCGGTACCCGTTGTGGGTCAACCCAACCTGACCCACACTAACTCACACAACCATTGCGGGTTACTGTTTGGGTCGACCTGCATCAAAACCTAAATTTATTAATAAGAGTTCTCTAAGGCTCTAAGTATACCCAAAGTTTAAAATAGGTCCAAACCGATAAATTAATTCATAAAATTGAGATAAGATATAAATGAACCAAGCTCTGTGTGGATTATGATAAGCCTAACATTATTTTGCTTCTTATATGATCTTAAACCAAACCCATGCTTAGCCGATATTGGGTTGAAAATTTAGGCCTAGATTATGATGCCATAATTCGCCCTTCTCTTTGGCTTGTGCCGGCTTAAGGAGAAAGTAGTGTGGAAACTAGCATGTAATCAGCCATACTTGATTATTTAATTTAATTTATGTCATATCCAATGTATTTTCTTCATATGCACAATCCTCCTAAGGGAGAAGAGCACACAAAAATATTCTTAAGTAAGCTAACAAAAGGCCTACTGTCATGACCCGGTCCCGAGATTTGATTAGCTCAGACAAACCCCGAGTCATGAATGCATACTTACTCCCGTTAATTCCGAATTAACAAAAGTTAAAACGAAACTCACAAGGGATATCAAATACAAAACCTGTCAAATGTATAAAATTGCGGAAAATATACATTGACGAAGTATAACATAAAAGCTTTACAAAAGTAAAGTCCAATATACAAATTCAGTTCTATGTTCACTAATAAAGTCAACCACCGTATACTTAATACAATACGGGGACTTCACTTACATTCCAAAACTATATACATTCCAAAATTATTCTTTGGGCATTCTCCTCTGGCGGAGCGGTTCAACAAATACATACATGTTTATGATAGTTCTAGCTAGGCATGTCAAACGGCCCGGCCCACCAGGGAAAACCCCTGGCACGGCACGGCCCGCAGTGGGGCGGGCTGGAGCGGGCTGGGCCAGGCGTGCCTCTTTTTTTTTTTTTCTAATAGAGTTATAGGCTGGGTTGGCCCGACCTGCGTAATTTGTATAGATTTTTAAAAATAAATGTATTTGGGTGAACTCGATCTCACAACCATTAGGATGTGAAAGATAAACACAACCACTAGACTACCTAACTTTTGTATATTAATATATATTCAAACAATATTAAAACTAGTTAGATGAGGATGTGAACCTAACCACGAATATTAAACTATTAGTTACATTAGGATGAGAACTTAACCACTTTAGATGATGATGAGAAGCTAACACCTTTTTTATCCAACTTTTCACTCTTTCATTCAAACAACTGAAATATAAAAAAAACATATCATGCCCTTTTTTCTACTAATTTTTCAGCCAAATTGAAATGCCATGGTTAAGGATATTTCAATTGAGATGGCAAACTCAATTTCTATTTTTGGCTCAATTATCATACTTTAAACGAGAACTTAGCGCGGTTAAATATTTATACCTTTATCAACAATCATTTCAAGTCTTCCAAATGACCCACCATGAAACCACAACCTTGGACTTCATTTTATTTAGATTTGGATCAATTTCTTTATTTTTTAGTTATGGGTTTTTACTCTTAGTCAATAATTCTCATTATCTTTATCATGGTTACATATTTTTTACTTCTTTTTCCTAGTGTTCATATCAATGTAAATATATGGCTTCATGTGATGTGATCGAGAGTAGAGTTATAGGTACATGTGACGAGATTATATTGAACATAAATGACTGAATTATGAACATATTCCTGTGTTTAATTCTGAGCTTTCCAACCTATAAAGAATCTCAACTTCTCAAATGCTCAGGGGTTCTTAAACATAGATGAATCTAGATAAGGAATTTCATTTGAGATTCTCAAATATCTCTGAAGACAACAAAATTAGTGAAGGCAAGGGGGCAAATTTAGTGAAGGTAAGTGTGTCACACCAAAACATTCCCCTTATTACTTCTCCCCAAAAACACATTGCCCCTCATTATTAGTGTGACTAATTTACACTAAAGTCCTACCTTACCAAGTTATGTAAGTGTTTTTTTATTAGAAAATGCCTAGGGTTGTTAGTTGGCTGGGAATTAGATTTTTATAAATTAAAAAAATATATAAAAAATAGTTTTTTTGGCGGGCCTGGCGGGCCGTGCCTAACGGGCCAGCGGGCTTGCGCAGCTCGGCCCAGCACGGCCCGCGTCATGGGCCGTGCCCAGTGGGCCGTGCCGTGCCACGGCCCATTGACTAGCGGGCCGGGCCGTGCCTTCAATAAATATAACATTTAAGTCAATTCTTTACTATTCATAATAACGGATCCAGTAATATCAGTAAATTGATATCTACTAGGACACTCTTTATTCAAGGATTATTCATGTTCAATTACATGACTTGGGTAATATCAAATGGTATGGAATACGCCAGTGTCTTGATCAGAGATCACTAACTTCCACGAGGTTCCGGAACACCTCTGGCATTTGCTGCAGCAGAAATGGTTCATTATGCAATTCATATTCAATGTAGTTCGTTCAATAAGTTGAGGACTAAATTCATGTGGCAACTAACCAATTTTAGTCAGACTTCTAAGCCAAACAAATGAGTGAAACAGTCATTTTCCAATACACGTACTATTTGGGATGAATATCATTTTTAATCATGTATTTGGAAAACTAAGTTTACACCTATGAAGGCTTAGACATTAACAAATTTCAGCCTGTATACATTATGCTTCAATTGAATGCATTTCTACACATCGTCGGTCAGATCGTCGGTCACCTGTCGATTGACCGACAGCTTCAAGTCGGCTGACCGACGATGCATCGGTCAGAATTCTAGAGAGCTGAAATTCACTGAACTAATTCCTTATGTTGTCGGTTGACCTATCGGTCGACCGACCACACTATGCCGGCTGACCGACCACACGTCGATCAGAATTCCAGAGAGCTGGAATTCACTAAAAAAAAAACAGGTTTCAACCTGTCGGTCAGCTCGTCGGTCGACCGACAGACATTCAGAAGTTCAGTTCGAGCTTCAGAATTTTCTGAAGCCAAACTTCTGGCTTTGGTTTCCTTGAGTTCTAACAAGTACTCAACTATTATAAATCACATGTAGAGTATATACTTGCCTCTATTGATGTTAAGTCCACAAAAACCCTTTTGTGTAGCTTGAGCTTGAGATCAAGTCTTCTTCAATCCAAGCTTTGCAATTCCAAGGAAGAAAATGAAGATGATGAAATTTCTTCAAACAAAACTTCACAAGTCCTTGCCTTGATGCTTGTTAATGAGAAAAATGAAAAAAGAAAAAAAGAAAGAAACAATGAAGTGAAAAAAGAAGAAGGAAGAAGGAAGAAGGAAGAAGCCAGCTGCTCGCATACAACCCACAGTTCCCTCTCATCTCAACAGCTCATGGTTCACTTGAACCTGAGTCATAATGCAATTTTGCATTTAAACCCCCATGCATTTGTTAAATTCCACTTTGAGTCAATTGAAGATCCACTTGTTCCATCTTAATCCAAATGAAATCATGTGTATTATGAAAGTTAATGTACTCATCAAGATACACATGATAGTATAAAGTTTCACCAAATTCGACAAAAGATGTATTTACAGAAAAGTCCTTTATTACACTAAGTTGAGTCTAAAACTCAACTTAATGAATTTAATGCCTTCCAATTTATATCATCAGACTTTAATCCTTCTTTTGAGATCAATTTGATCCAATTTCATCATTAATCACATTTAAATTAACTAATCACGCTTAATCCACCTTAAGCTCGATTAATTAGAGTTAATCAGGATTAGCTCAGGAAGGGGTCTTCCACCTACTTGAGAAAAAAGACAGAAGGAATTATTTAAACCATGAATATAGTATAGATTTTTTTAAATAGCGACTATAGAAACAGAATAGCAAACCTCATAGGAACAAAATAAAGTTTTCTTAAGAAAAAAAAAACATTGTATCAAAATAAAGAATACACTATAGAACTAAATATTAAGTATCAGCTTTAGTTGCTAGAAAAAAAAAAAAAGTTATGCGGGTCAAGCGAGTTAAACGAGTTGGCCCGTTTAAATGTAGGTCATGAAAGCTTGACCCATGACTGACCCGTATATTATGCGGGTACTATGAGGGTCGGGTTGGGCCGGATTGACGGGTTGGGTTGGATTTTGCCGGCTCTCCTTTAGGTGGGGATGGAAAAATATGAAATATGTGGTCCAAGAATTACCCTCATTCTCATTGTAATTCCACCCATTGCTTTCAGTTGAACCTGCTAGTTCAACTAACTTTTCAACCACTTCCACCCAACAGCAGCAGGAGGGATAAACATGGGGTTGTTTTATTTTTTAAGGCATGCCCAATTTCTATTGCCCCTACTGGATGCATTCCAAATGGTGTATTGATGATGTCACTAAATACCACTGTAATGGCACTATCCTTACCCTTGTTCTTAGGGCCCTCAATGATTAATTGTTTTTCAAGTGCATTTTATTTATTTATCATGATTTAATCAGTGGTTGATAATCATGTGATCATTGGCTAGTTGGGATGAATGCCAATTCAAGGGGGGTGGAGGGTGTCAAGTTTGTTAGGAAAGGAGTTTGCCAATTTTTTTACTGGGAGGTCGCAGATAAAACCATAATATATATTTTAAATCTTTAATTAACTAAGAACACTAATAAAGCTCACTAACACCTATTCCTCATATGTATGTGAATCTAAAGGTACATCCCCAGGAAAACCAGGACCCAGTTGCTACTTACACTCATCCAACAACATTCGAACTGGATGTCCTTGATGCGGTCTACTGTGGTGGCCTCTTCTACGTGTATGGCATGTCATGGATGGGGAGGGTCCTCTCTTTTGACCCAAACACAGGTTCCCTACAACATCTGATAAACATGTTCTCAGCTCTGTCCCAACCCTTGAGCATCAACCTGGTGGAGTCCCTTGGCAACGTCTTAGTCATCACTAGAGGGGACTCCGGCGGGGGCTGGTGCCGCATTTACCGCCTGGACTTGTCAGCGAAAGCATTCAGTACGGCCTCGAAGGAAATCGAAGGGCAGCTTCTGTTGGTGGGGGCAGGCACATCCACAGCGATCCCGGCCGCAAGTGGGTCTCCCGGCAGCACCATCTACTTTGCCAAGTGTGGAACCTTTGAAGGTGGAATGTGCAAGTTCAAGAATGGGTGTAAGAACAACATCTCAGCCTTGTCACCTTTGGATGGGGGTTTGTATGGGTTGCCAGGGAAAAGTGTGACACCATGGCCCAAGTCTCTTTCTGACGATAGTTTGTTTGATGATAATCTTGAGCGGTTGCACTATATTAGAGTGCCCAGGGTTCGTGCTTGGGCAGATGCTTCAGGTGAGTGGTATGCTACTGGTGGGGTTGAAGGTGTTTGGATTCAACCTCCATTGTTTTAAGAAACTTATACTGAACGATGAATTTCCTTTTCCTTTTCTCCATCTTGTTATGATGAAGAAGTTGTTTAAGATCAGTTTAAGTTGCTGAAATGTGAAGTAGATTTTAGTATAAATTTTGAATCATCTTACACTACCTTAATTTGTGTTTAATTGCGCTTAGAGTCCGTTTGGATGTAGAGGGTCAGAATTCCATAAATTGGTCAGAGCGTTGCCCCCTGAAATGCTATTGAAAGTTTGATTGGATGGGGATAATTTCTTCAAATGCTAGTGGTGTTACTGACTTTTCTTAGTACTTCCAAATTCATCGAATTCTGAAACTCCAAAACCTACTTAATAGGCAAGCATTTTGGAAATTCTAGTAGAGGACTTTGAGTCTTGGAATCCTTCCAACTTGAATTCTTCAAACCATCCTTATCAAACACACACCCACAAGATTTCTAATGGAAACATTACAGATTTTTGAATTCTATGATGGATTTCTGAAAAATATAGATCTGCAAAATGGGGGCGTTCATGGCTGAGTTTGGCCCATGCTGAAGCTTGTCGAAACCTGCACACATAGCT
This sequence comes from Litsea cubeba, assembly GCA_012931725.1. Classification (NCBI taxonomy): domain Eukaryota; kingdom Viridiplantae; phylum Streptophyta; class Magnoliopsida; order Laurales; family Lauraceae; genus Litsea; species Litsea cubeba. The sequence continues at coordinate 113,452,761 of CM022947.1, read as the reverse complement.
AATGGGCCTAATATTCAGATCCAGATTCAACCCATGGAACTTCAAACCAGGCACATGCCCAGGCCATGAACACATTTCTCTCAATTTGAATTTGATTTTTACTTAACCACTTGCAAAACATTGAGTATTGTCTATGCTGTTTCTAGAGCAGATGGGTTATTCCAATCAGCTGACAGTGGAAGGTGTCCTTCCGGACCCCATTCCATGATTAAAACTAGAGGGTCCTACAACATGTCGCGGTCAAATATAGCCTGCACAAGTAGGAAAAGGTGACATATCTGGGGGATTCTTATTCCGAGTGGGCAGGTAAGAACAAACAGTCTCTACCACTTGAGTAAGGAGCCATTCTTAAATCATTCTTGAAAATTAACATAGTATTCAGCAGTGCCACGTTCTTCTTGCCACCTTTGAAAGTAGAATAGTTTGTGAGGCTTTCTTTCCATTTTCTAGGTACATGAGTAACGGAGTATTGTTGAGAGCAGAAAACTCACCATCATGAGGCTTAGGGGTGGATTATGTTAAAAGGCCGGGCCTAGCTTGGCTTGGGCCTTACATTTAATTATGTGAATTGATAAAATCTGGGACGAGATGCATGTGGATTCAGATTCGGACCTTTTCAGTAATATCCGGAGTTGGGTCTAGATTCAATTTCGACCATAGTTATTCGTTTCGTTTCGGCTGAAGTGTCCGAAATTTTTCGTTTCGGTCAAGTGGCCGAAACAAAATTTGGGCTAAAACTTTTCGGTTTGAATTTCGGTCAATCTCGGCTGAAATTCAAGATTTCGGCTTGATTTCGGCCGAAATTCGGAATTTCGGTTTAATTGTGACTTTTCGGTTGAAATGAAAATTTACATAATTAATTTTTTTTACACATATATTTTGTATTTCTTATATTTTCACAAATATATAATTCCAAGAAAATTACTATAATGGATTAAATCTATATTTATTATTTTTTCTATTTTTTTACTTATATATGTATATATATTATGTTATATTTTTCCCAAAATGTAATTCCGAAAAGTTTTGCCGAAATCCCAAATCGACCGAAACTTTTCATTTTGCAGATCAGAACGAAATGAGGTTCGAAACGATATTAACAACTATGATTTCGACCTTAACCCAGACCACATATATATACATGATCCGGACTCCGGCCAAGGCGTTGTTGTAGTCCATCATAGGGGATCAAGATGCACTGAAAAACAAAGAAATTATACACCCAACGCTTCCCAAATCTCATCTCTCTCTCTCTCTCACCTGAATAACTGCAGGGACATAAACCCATAATCCAAATTAAATGGGTCTGAAGTACCCATAAGTGTTTTTTTTTTTTTTGTCATCGGAGGGTTCTCAACTCTTTGAGCTGGACTAATTTCTCCGGCTCCAGAGGGAAGCTGGGTAAACTCCCCTGTAGCCCTAGTGTGGTAGTGCAGTTTTAAACCTACAACCTCCGGGTGTAAACCGTTGTCCTAGGCCAATTGAGCTATCCCTTGGGGTTAAGGTACCCGTAGATGTGTACCCATTTCCATCCACTATTCTGAGTCCCCTTATCACTGAGTGTGTGTGGGTGTGTGAGTACTTACCTTAAAAAATATTAACAATATTTAAGTCATCACAATAAGGAGTTTATTTGAACAACAAAAGTCTCATTGCAGGTTTCTGGCCCAGCTTTACTGTTAAAAGGGATGAGTGCGAAGGTATTTAAAAAAGGACCCATGTTTGTTGGACTTGTTTGGTCTTTGTATACGATTGCCCCAACCATTTAAAGTTTTCAGCTAAATATCAAGATCATTGAAAGATGAGTGCACATGCATGTATGGACACCTACAGCTAAAAAAGAGGCCCTGCATTCTCTGCTTTAATTTTTAAGTCATTGGATCTCAACTGACTGATAAACAAAATTAACTGAAACTCAAACAAAATTAATTGGAACTCTAAATAGTGAGAGACAATGAGAGGTTGCTCAGTCAGTTGTTAACCTTGCAAGTCACTGGGACACTTGGGGATCAATCCCTTGGTATTGCCACTCTTTCTAGTTTGTGGGCTACCTCTTTCTACCTGTGTGGGCTATCTTGGGTCCAACTCCGTAGGCTAGGGCACCAAAAAAAAAAGTGGGTGATCGATTATTTGAACTAGTAAATTGGCTTTTCTGAGTAAATCAAATTATCTGAACTCAGTTTACGAAGACTCAATCCAAAGGGCTGAAAGCTAACATAGCTAAAACATGTGTGCACCACTTACTGGGAGTCTGGGATGGTCTGTTTCTCCTTCATGCCTGTGAGGCATAGAGTTTAGACTCCAGTAGAAATGGGCTTTGTCCAATACCTTGGGTAGATCAGAGTCTGATTAAATGATACTGACCATGACAGGATGTAGCAAATAGAGTCTGGGGTGTGGTCATGGTGGAACAAAACCAGGCCCAACTCAGTTTGTTGGACCTGGATCCATTTCCAATCGTCAATTGGGCCCAAAATCAATTGAATTGCGTCAGTTTAACTTACTCTGATGCAATTCAATTGATGTTGGTCCCAATTGAAAAATGGATATGGATCCAGGTCCAACAAACTTAATTTGTTCTGGTTTTGTTCAACCATGTCCCCAACCGGGACTCTACTCATTACATCCTTAAATGGTCAGGATCATTTAGTTATCAGTCTGCAAGAAGATGATAACCATGGTAGATAAAGGTGTTAGGGATGGGGAACGGCTCAAAGTGCATCTGAAAAGGTCAGATTGGATAAATATCCTGTGGACCGAGACCCAACCTGAGTCCAACCCATTTACTGAATAGGTTAGACCCCAATCCTCTTTCTTCTCATTTTCTTAGAAGGGTGCAGTGGATTGTTCTGTTTAGAGGGTCAACCTGGGTGGAGTAGGGTTTCAGTTGGTGGGGGTTTGTTGATAAGCAAAAGATCATTCTAATTTGAATGGGTCAATTGCCCGACCTTTGTAACTGTAGGTCCGAATTTCATGACCCATGATAGACCCATATAGTATGAGTCGAGTCAAGGCAGCCAAAAAGCATGTGGGCCAAAACCCTTTCAAATGCATCTTTCGGATGCAAAGTAAGCCCAAACTTGGCCCACAGGATCAAGTAAAACTGAAGTTGTGCCCTGTTGACCCACTCTAAACGTCATTGGGAGTATGTGATAGCCGACTCCCAACCACTAGATTACTCTTTGTAGTTGACTCTTGTAATTATGTAATCATCAATAGCCCGGACCTTGACATTGCGACTTTCATTTCCTTTCTTAGGTATGAGAAAATAATATGTTCTAATTAACCCACAACAAACAATCAGACTTACATTTAGCCCATGGCTGTTGATAAGTTGTTTAGTCCCATCCCATGCGGGCCAGGGTCTAGCACGATCTTAAATATAAACTAAACATTCTCTAATTATTCTTATTTTGTCACCGGACACCAAGTGTGAACCAAACTTTAAACCCTTCTCTCCATCATCACCTCAGGTGCACTATAAATATACTGTATATACACATGTACTCAATAAATTTCAAACAACGGAGGATATATAAAATGCAATGTATGAGGATTTTGTAATATTGAGATAAAACTGAAACAACAATGGACCCCAGCCTGCAGCATCTACAGGTGAGTCCAAGACCCTATGTCAACATGATTGGGACCTGGCCTATTTACACCTTAATCCTAATCCACATATAGCTTATCTTCATGTGGCCCCAACGGCTCTACCCGTCCTCCTTCTCTACCATCTAAACAAGTCTCATACCACCATCATCTTCATCATTCCACACTCAACACATCACATTCACCTACATCAAGCACCGATCTTCATCATTCCACACTCAACACATCACATTCACCTACATCAAGCACCGATCTTCATCATTCCACACTCAACACATCACATTCACCTAGATCAAGCACCCATCTCCAATGCCATTCAAAACCAACCCATTCTAAACCAACCCATTTAAACTGAGGCAGAACCCATTTCTCTATCACAGACCAAACTCACTCACACAACACCCACTTTTAAACAACTACAACCCAATTCGCACCCACCGCAAAAATAAAAAAAAATAAAAAAAGGGGGGGGGGGGACTTCAGATTGTTGAAGAAAAATATGCTTCACCTTGTCCGAGAAATCATGTATTAGTAAGTTGAATTGACATTTCTTCAAACAAGTGGTAAATTATTAAAAATGAGTAATTGTGGGCCGGGCCGGGACTATTTTGTCCATTTATAGTCTTATTTTGGCTGGACTTTATAAATAACTGTCCAAGCCCAACCCGCCGGGCTCAAATATTTTTTAAAAGCCTTGTATTTTTGGACATATGCCGGGCCGGGCCGGGCCGAGTTCCCATTTTAACAGGCTCAATTGACTGGCCTAATCACATGGTAGTCTTATTTCTACAAGCAATATGTTGTGGGATCAAATCCTATCAACTATTAATATTTTAGATGCTCTTGGATTTTGAGAAACATGTGTAAAACACAAAAAATAACTGAATCCCCACTCAATAACTTCACTTTTATGGGCCCCAATTCATTATCCAAATCTTTCAATATTCTTATGAATATAATAAAACCCATTTAATAATTTATATCCTAGGTCGTGATGGATTTTGAAATACATGCAAAAAATGAAAAAACAACTTTCTGCACTTTTGTGGGTTCATGAATTGAGCCATTCCCTGTGCTTGACACCTACTATTTGCTTTCTTCCTCTTTCTATCTCCTCCCCCAAATCTTTTTTCACCTTTGAAAATGATGCTTGCAAAATAACATGATTATATCCCATACTTAAAAGACAAGTGACTTCTACGGGTGAGAATGTGGGTGTTCTATCCTTCTAAGCAAAAAGAAATGAAGGAAAAAAGATGAAATATACAAACAAACAAAGAATATAAGTACTCAAAGAGGGGAATTTATATAGATATATAAATAAAAGAGAGGTATACAGAAGCAAAAAGATAAACCAAAAAGGCAGTTAGTGAGGCCAAGGCAAAGGCATTTGAGGAGCTATATAGGCGACTTGACACTAAGGAAGGCGAAAGAGAGATATTCAAGCTTGCTAAAACTAGAGATCGGCGGACCAAGGACTTAAACCAAGTTAAATGCATTAAGGATGAGGATGAAAACGTATTAGTAAAGGAGGAGGAGATAAAGGAGCGTTGGAAGAGCTACTTCTACAAGTTATTTAACGAAAGCAGTAGTAGTGACATACAATTGGGGCGGCTTACCATTCCTAGAGAAGAAGTGAATCATATGTTCTATAGGAGAATCAGTAGGGAAGAAGTTAAAGAAGTATTGAAAAGAATGAAGAATGGGAAAGCGGTTGGGCCAGATGGTATCCCTATTGAGGTATGGAGGTGCTTGGGGGAGGATGGTATTAGTTGGTTGACAAAGCTTTTTAATGTAGTGCTAAAGAGCAAGAAGATGCCTAATGCATGGAGGAAAAGTATTCTTATACCCATATACAAGAACAAAGGAGATATTCAGAACTGTGCGAACTACCACGGGATTAAATTGATGAGCCATACGATGAAATTATGGGAGAGAGTTATTGAGAGAAGACTAAGAAGAACAACAAATATTTCAGAGAATCAATTTGGTTTCATGCCTGGGAGATCAACCATGGAGGCTATCTTTCTCCTGAGGATGTTAATGGAACAGTATAGAGAAGGTAAGAGAGATTTACATATGGTGTTCATTGACTTGGAGAAGGCCTATGACCGGGTTCCTAGGGAGATTCTTTGGAAAGTTCTGGAAAAGAAAAGAGTTTGTGTCGCTTATATTGAGGCGATAAAGGATATGTATGATAGAGTCGTGACATCTATAAGGACGACTGGCGGCGAAACTAAGGAGTTTCTTATCACGATTGGTCTACACCAAGGCTCAGCGTTAAGCCTGTACTTGTTTGCCCTAGTTATGGATGAGATTACAAGACATATCCAAGATGAGGTGCCGTGGTGTATGTTATTTGCAGATGACATTATTTTAGTGGATGAGACGAGAGAAGGAGTGAATGCTAAACTTGAATTGTGGCGGAAAACATTAGAGACAAAAGGGTTTAGGCTAAGTCGATGCAAAACGGAATATATAGAATGCAAGTTTAGTCAAAGTAGGACACTTGGTAACATAGAAGTAAGTTTGGGCACACAAAAGATAGTAGAAAAAGAAAACTTTAGGTACCTTGGATTTATGGTGCAACAGGATGGAGGGATTGATACTGATGTAAGTCACATGATTCAAGCCGGGTGGACCAAATGGAGGAGTACTTCGGGGGTCTTGTGTGATCGAAAAGTCCCCCTCAAGGTTAAAGGAAAGTATTATAAGGTGGCAGTACGGCTAGCGTTGTTATATGGATCAGAGTGTTGGGCAGTAAAGCATAATCATGTCAAGAAGATGGAAGTTGCGGAGATGAGAATGCTAAGATGGATGTGCGGGATCACAAGGAGAGATAGGATTAGGAATGAGGAGATTAGGGGCATAGTAGGAATAGTACCGATTGGAGATAAAATGAGAGAAAATCGACTGAGATGGTTCGACCATGTTAGAAGGCGTCCAACAGAGGCACCTGTTAAAAGGTGTGAAAGCATGGAGTTTGCCAAGAGTAGGAGAGGGAATGGGAGACCCAAGAGAAGTTGGAAAGAAACTATTAAACATGATCTTGCCTACATGGATCTAACGGAGGACATGGCCCTAAACAGATTTGATTGGCGTCGTCAAATCCATATAGCCGACCCCACCTAGTGGAAAAAGGCTTGGTTTGGTTTGGTATAAATAAAAATAAAAATAAAAAACTCAAAGATGGGAAGCCTGAAAATAATTCAGCCATTCAAGCTTCATAAGAAGATATCCTTCCCTCCAAGGAAAATTTTTCGTAATTAGCACCAGTAACCATCCCAGTTGAACATCTACACATAGGAGGGGTCAGAAGAGAAGCTCCAAGGTAGTTCTACTGTAGCTTGACTGACTCTCTGCCTGTCTATAGTAGCCGGCCAGATTCAGGCTAAGTCCATGGGCAACAAGAGAAAAGACACAATCTAGCACGATCGAAGATTTTAGTACTAAGTTCGAGTTATATCAACCTCTTGATATGTAATGCGCCAAGCTGAGGTGCTGAACATTTTCAATATTGAATCATTAGAAGAAATTGTAAATATGGAGCATCTGCAGGGATATAGGCTGGGTTAAGGTATAGAATTCCCAGATCAAATTTGTGGCTCTTCTACAAATGTTGGTTCCCCAATGGTCAGTTGAGATGTACAGTGAAACAAATACAAAATAAATCCATTACTAGAGAAATTTGTGTGCTTTCCCCCTCTGGAGCTACCCAACAGAGTTGACTAAAATGATGAAATGGAATTCATGCAGTTGTCCAACAGAGTTGGAACAAGGCTTTACTGACGAATGAAGATGATAACAACAGCTTATTATGAAATCATTTATTTTAATTAGTAGGAAAAAGAAAAATTTCTTCTTATTAGACCATGTCACAGCATAATCTAAATGGGAAAATCCATTTGGGCATCATTTATTATGAACATAAAGTGGATGCTCCCACTTAGCCCATGTGACAGCGGGCACACCATGTTTTCCAACAGCACCATCATTAAAAGATTTGAGTTGTGTTTTAACATAAACACGTGGGGAATGCCTCTGTAAAGAGTATCAACTTCCACCACAGAGTTTTAAGTGGTTGAGCATGATGCGTCCAACTTTGTGGGAGCCTCTCTCCTCGATCTGGTGTCCCTCACCACTTTCTGGTGTCTCTAATTTATTTATTTTTTAGCAGACATGGTATTCATCATAGGCGCCATTTCAGTGTAGCCCATCTTGTCTAAGAATACCCTCAATGCAGGGATGGTGATAGTCCTATTTTGGCGATCACTCTGGGTTAACTTATAGAAAAAGTTTACATGGACAAACTTTTTGACCTGAATTTGTGACAACTCCTATGATAGAAGGGATATCATAGGAATTGTCACAAATTTAGGCCAAAAAATAACTTATAGCCCACTTTGATTCACACTCCCATATGCACGATGACTTATAACGGATTTAATATATATGTGATAACCGACCCATCCCGTAACCAGCTTTCTATACAAAATTCTATAAAGTACTTCAGTTTTTGTCTGTTACGTTTTATTGATAATATGATTAAATTGGTTATCAATAGGGTGGAGTGGGTCGGCAAAAACTTTAACCAAACTCGAGTCGAAATCGATATCTAACCCGTACCTACTCTAAATCTGATAAAACCACTACCAAATTCAAATGGAATTGGAAAGGGGACCCATTTAACCTGACTCATTGCTGTCACTATCTTGATTTGGCAGACTTCATTCCGTGGCTTCATTTTGTCCTTGTCACATTCGATTTCGACCCCAGTATCCATTACAGGTCATTTGGCAACGAGCCTCAAATAAACTGGAGTTCTCTTGAATTGAGTCCCCAGGACAACTGCTCATGAAATATATTATACCATATCGGACTCTAATCATACTTAGACGGAATCAATGGGTGATCAAGAAAGCGGATGGTCTAGATCAGTGGCCTCCATTGCACTTGGAAGAGCAATGGCGTAGCCTCTATCCAAGTGGGAGAGTGCGTGTCAATAATTAGTGGTAGAGGGGGATTGCGTTTGCACGGCCTGCCAATACTAGAGTCCAGATGCCAGGGCCGGCCCTAGGGATAGCCCACAAAGGTGGCCGGCCCAAAATGGGCCCCCAAGCAGGAGTGGCGCTACTTGGTTAGTCACTTAGATGTGAAATAATATTAAAAAAAAAAAAAACTATCCCACTTAATTTAAAAATTTGACCCCATGACAGTGGACCACTGTAGCACTTGGTTAATTTTGGAAAAAAAAATCAATGTTTAGACTTAATTGGTTAATTGTCTTTTATTTTTTTTATCATTTATCGGTAGGTATACAGGTAGGGTCACACTTTAGAAGCTCGCCTAAGGCCCCCGAAAACTCAGGGCCACCCCTGCCAGAAGCCCTGATATTGGTTATTACATAAATGCTATGACCACGCTTATACATCCATTAGTGGGGTTTATATAAAATCCAAACCGCTCAAAATAAATATTACTTCATTAATTACCTTTTTATAAGCTAAGTGAATAAGAAAAACAAAAATAGTGATATTTATGCTCTACTTTTGGACAAAACCACAAGGCAGGTTTTTCTAGCTTGTTCATAGAAGTCATCATGATGAAGACATCTCTGTTAAATAATGGAAGAGAGGCAGCTCAAGGGCCACGGGGTGTCGCAAGTATAGCAAGGGGAATTTGGTCTAGGGTCCAGTATTTGAGCCCTGTAGGGTCTGGTATGGTCCTATAGAAGCTATAATTTTCCCTTTTCCAGCTGAAAGTGAAATTAGACCAATATGGCTAACATATCAACACATATAGAGGATATGTATCTACTTTTTGCCTGGCAGACATGCAGTCTGATGCCAAACTTGAACCAAGGGCTCTTTAGTTCAATCATAAAAAGGATTATGATGATAGACCCCCGTAGAGCATGGATTATGTGACAAAGTCTTTGATGAAATTATCTAGTAAGGCATTATTCCCCTCTTTAGTTCAATCATAAATAGAAAAGACAAAAGCCCCCCTCAGGGAAAGGTATTTTTATCATTTCTTAAAAAATTAATTATGGAGATGTGAAAGAATTATGAAAAACTTTTATATTTTCATGAAATATTCAAATCTTTATGTACTTTTTAAAAAAATGAGTCAAAAGTTTTATGCTTTTTTGAAAACTTTCATTTTTAAAAGTTTATATATCTAATGAGGCATCGCCTGTGGCGTACAAGGATAATGCTCCTTGTGGGGCCCACCTCGAATCACAACCAATCGTGAAATGTTGTATGATAGCAGAATTTTCGTAGTAGAGCCGATACTGTTAGCTAAGTGGTGAGGCACTCCCCTTTACAGGAATATCCAAGGAATGCCTAACTATAACGCTGGTGGTAAGAGACTTAGGTGAATGGATGTGGGTGTCCAAGTATAAACCAAAGAAAATAAAAAGGAAAAAAAAAGAGCAAGGCAGATGATGTTAAGTTAAGAAATCATCTGCTAGAATTTTTTGAATATAAAAAGGGTATCCTTGGCCTGTTTGGATAAGCAAAAAATATAAAAGAGTGAAGTTAAATGGGCCTTAACAGTCTAAAATTTCAACTCTATCATTTTTGGATGAGTCTGATCCGATGAATGAAGTAATGTTGTGAGCCACATGTACTCCATTTAACTTCAAATCTAAATACTTTGATTTCATTAAGTAAAAATGAATTATACTCCAAATATTAACTTCAAAATAAACTTCTAATTAAATGGAGTATAAAATACACTTTATTTTACGCCAATCCACGTTTATCCAAACAGCCCAGAATTAACTTTTCACAAAGTGACCCATTCAAGGAAAACTCTCTTGGTCGCCCACTAAGTGTGAACTTTGATTTACCAAAAAAAACAAAACAAAAAGTGTCACCATTGGGTGATTCAAATCCACTGTCTACATCGCTAAGATCAGGATAAAATTTGGAACAGTGACAACCGACAATCCAGGTGGGATAGACAAGTACAGGAGATTGGGTTCACAGCAGGGTCCGGTGGGGTCCACGGTGACAGTGGCGGACCCAGGATTTTCGTTTGAGGGGTGCGATATGATGGGAACGGGGAAATTAGGTTTCTTATATGGGTGAACTGAGAGGATTTCTCGATTTGATGTGGGTGCATTTCAATGATGGGTTTTAAATGGGGGTGCGAGATGCATTTTTAAGTGGGGCAGGGGTGCATGGCCCATATCCCTTTAAAGGGATTTTCAAAATTTACCGGGTGCAGGTGCACCCCCATGAATACACATGGGTCCGCCCCTGCACGGTGAGACCCAATCTATACCTAATCAAGTGTTTTTACCTGAATCAAATACAGGGTGGAAATCCAACCATAGAAAAGCCCCATATTTAGATCAATGAATCGAAGTAGATGAAAGACTATTAATTATAATGGAGATGGAAACATTTTTAATAATTTTATAAAGTGCTGATTTTTTTTTTTTTTTTTTTTATGAAAATCTAAAGATTAGTAATAGTTTCTTAGGCATAAAATTTGAGAGACACCCTATATATCCACAAACACCTATGACCTACCCACATCCAAACCTCCTATGACCTACCCACATCCAAACCTGCCCTGTAAGCAGTAGAGACCTATCCACGCATGATCAAATTAAACTTGTGGGGCATCCAGATTCATCCTCAAAAGATAAAATGAAAGGATGGAAGCATTAAATTTGTATATCTTAAAAGACCCAAATGCTACCATCAAATCAATGTTATGTTTAACAACCAACATCCATGCATTATATAAATTTTTAGGTTAGATTGATGTATAACTTTATGGTGGAAATATATTGAAGACTGTGGCCTACGTGCACTTTTTTCTTTCTTTCTATAATGCTTTGCACTTGTTCTAGAAAAGCTTTACGGATTCAATGTCTATCTGTTGAGTGACTTTTCAGCTGGGTATTATTGTGTGGGATGTTTGGGTGTGTTCATTTTCTATGACCAGACTGTGGACAATTCCAAGCAATTAGCATTTGGGGGTGCGTTTATCATGTTAGTGTCAAAAGGACAGGGACAAGGACAAAAGGCTCTCATGTCTTTTTATACTTCTTTTTAGGATGACAAACCTTATCTACTGATGCATCGAAGAAAACTGTATGTGTTTGTCGTCCACCATGTATTTGTCTGGATTAATTAGAAATTACAGGGCAGGAGTTGGAAAGAATGATTCGGTGGATCCATACAATTGATCTAATTATTGCAATGGATCTGTTTGGTCGATTTGAACGACCTGATGTGGAGGTGATGTGTATCCGGATGTGAATCCTGTTTTGGATTCAGTAAACAGGATTCAGATGAAACTTGGATCTCATGTATTTAGAATTTAGATCCCTGCTTAAAAGATCTGGGTCGATCGGTATGTTTTGACACAATAATCCAGATCTAGAGTTTAAATTGACGAGAGCCATGTAATGAAAGAGATGTTTTAAGACTTTTCTGAGAGTATACATAGCTTGAGTCATGTTGCTGTTTTAGAGCTACACTTGCATTCTAAATAAACCATAACCTTAGTCCTGTTGATCTAAGGGCACTCATTAGCCTAATTTGGCCTCGAACCTGTATCTAAAACAAGAACTGGATCTTTGATTTATAGATGATGCCGGATTCCAATCCAATACAAAGGACCCATGTTGGATCTGGATCTAGAGATGGGTCCATCCTATGCAAAAATGGATCCCAATCCATATACACCATGCATGGTTTCCGGGACCAACCACTTAATTCTCTACCTCTGATCTCCAATTTGAAAGTTGGGTTTCACTTTAAATTATGGACCCATTGGTAACTAGTCATGTCCAGGTCCATGTGGGGTCCATACGTGGTTACGCTGACACCCAACTAGGTATATTTGCAATACAGTTCGACATTGGAATTGCCCCATCCTCTTAGGACAAAAATATAACCCTTATATATGGGCCTTGTTTTTCGCCTGTATGATAATTTTACATCCCAATTATAGTCCATAATTAAAACCAGTTGAGCAAAGTAATCAGATCATCTACAGATCTCCCAATCAAAACATTGAACAATCAATTGTCACAAAAAATAATAAAAGGGTTTTGCTGCTTGTTAAGGTTTTGCATCATTCATCCCAACCTGTTCATGACATGTAGCATGGGTGTGTGGGGATATTTCCGAACTCATCAGAGCCCCGGCCAAGATGCTCCATCTCAGGCCCCCGCACCAGCAAGTCCATCCCGGCAGGCTCGGTCTCGTGCTCCCGCCTTTGTCTCGGATGAGAGCTCCACGCCTCCTGTGCACAACTCCTCCACTTCGGCAGTGCACGCCCAGCAATGCCAGACTGCTCTACTTCGGCCAAAGCATCCCACTTCGGCCAAGTGCTCTACCTCTGTGCTTTTGCCAGATCTCTCTCTAGCTAAGTCAAGGTCGTTCTCGACCTCGGCTCCCCAACCTCGGCAACACATCACAATGCCAGAGCTAGCAGAGGCAGAGGCTAACAGCTATCCTCCCATGGACGCTCAAGCATGCTACGGCACGTGCGACAAGACAAGGGCACCACCTATAGTCCCTGACAGATCGCCGTCTACAGCTCCCAAAACGCCATGACAAGGCTTGATGGGACTGCAATTAAAGAAAAGTAGGCTACGATGGGACTGCGACTCCCTAGTACCTGACAAAGTGGGCTATGACAAGACAGTCAACCACCCCCTTGCCTCCTCTCTTCCTCTATATAAACACAAGAACAATCCACAAGCGGAGAGGCCAAAAAAAATACACCACATGCTGGTACGCCATCTTCTTCCCCAAAAATCTTCATCTTACTGTTCAGTTCTTAAACTGACTTAGGCATCGAAAAGCCCTGCGTTGCCCAAGTCAGAGTACCCTACTATTCTTCCTCCTTTTCTCAGGTTTCAGGCACAGGCAACGGTGTTCCTAATCTCTTTGGATAAGTCCGTGCAGGCACCCCCTCTTCTTATGAATTATATTTTTTGCACTTACAATGGGGTCCATGTCATTCCTGGAAATAAGATCCAGAAAGCGAGCCATCTAAGACTCTCTAAGTGGAGCGACCATGCATGTCCCAGGCAACTTGACATGGCCTAGCAGCAGATAAAAGATAGAAAGAGAGTTGACAGAAAGATTTGTCTGATGACACGTTGATTCTCTTATCTGTCACATCATATGTAGTGGCACTTGTGTAGAGGACGCATTTGGCCTTTGTAATTTGGATCTATCGAATTACAAAACATCACTGCTGTGAAAACTGTAGAGGATCTAGATACGTATCCAATTTTGATGATCCTTCCCTCTTAGTCAATCCACTACTGTGGCAGCATGGAGAGTGGAGATAGAAAGCAGTGGTTGAAATGCAAATGTAGATGATAGAGAAAATCTTTGGAAATGGGGAAGTGCTGGTGCAGTCATTCAGTCCTGTCTTCCTCATCAATGAGGTCCATTAACAATGGTGCAAGTGGGAGACACAGGCAAAAGCTAGTGGAGAACTTGAAAATTTCATCATGAAGAAGATAGTGGCATTTTCAAATTTTTTTTACCTTTCAAACAATGCCTATCCATCGTTTTATAAATGACGTTTAGTTGAGAAACGTGGCAAAACTGGAACATCCACTTGAGCAATCATATAAAGACAATTGGAGAAAATCAATACAAACATATTAAGTGTTTTTCTACCATAATTATGCTTTTGGAAGGACAGTCTTTATACAGGACACATTATATTTAAGATGTCAATACATACCCAAGCATTCATTGAATTTGATATACGGCATAATAAAGGTAAATCATCATCATCATCATTATCATCAAAATCTTATTTTAAATATATTAAGTTAATTAGAAGAATTTTGTTTTTCCATTCTAGTCTATTCTGGGCTAATAATAACATCAAATCGTGGAAGAAATTAAATTTGGATATTGATCAAATTATAGGTTCAAAATATTTTAAGCTGTTTTTTTTTTTTATCCACATATGTTCAGACCTAAGACAAAGTTTTGTGCCCAACTATGGCTCAAATAAACATATGTTTTGCATTGTAAATTGAATTCAGTAATTAAAGTCTATTTTCAAGTTTGCATCTGGCTAAAATTTGGGTTTTGCAGTTCTAAGATATGAATCTTTGCTTTATCCCTTGATGTGCACTAGGTCTAATTCACAGCTACGACCCTTTATGTATTGGGTAATGGACCTATCAACATGATCCATCTCACACTTTAAATCGTCCTCACATGATTGTAAAGTTAGCATCACTTTTTTTTTAACAGCCAAGGTGGTGGCCCCTGGAGAGATCCTACTGACATGGGAGTAAACCTGAGCATACAGTACTGAATAGATGACCAACTATATAAATTTAGGAGAAAGGACCACCAGTATATGAAAGAGAGGACCACTTATTAAACTCTGGGTAGTTGGAGGAGAATAGAATTTTCAAGCGCGTGGGTAGCCCATTTATATTCTCTATTTACTATGCAATTATGCAACATATAGAGACAGAAGTTTCAGTCATTTTCTACATTATACACCAGTCATTAACAACTTTAAAGAGTAAAAAACATCATCAATGCCGAGGAAGGATCATATAATTAGTGGATGATATTGGCAAGTCTATAGTGGATGATATTGGCAAGTCTATATTGGATATGGTCACCCCACCAGCATTCAAAGATGTCATGAAAATTCAAACAGAACTCATCCAAGCAATCAGATATTAGATCAATGCATATTGTATCAAACTATCAATCATCAGTCATCACACACTCTTTGGGTGGAGATAAGTGCATCTGCCTTCTTTTGGGCTGTGTCAGACATCACATCCTTTGGGAGGCATGCTATATAGTCTTTCAGACTCTAAGTGAATCATTAGATAAATCATTCATTGAATCATTCAAGACTTATTAGTTCTGGCAAAAAGACACACCTCAATCATTTAGGGACTGTGGGGTTCAACTAAAGGGACTCAGGCAACTAAAGGAGATATTTGAGACGGAAATTACACATTAATACTACTTTCATAAAGATTGAAAATGACAAAAATTGAATAGTTCTCCTCGTGAGTGAATTTTTAAAGGGCCCAACAGTGGTCAATCCAACTAGGGGTTGCTCGTAGGCAGGACTAGCCAAAGCTTGACTCAAGCCCAGCCCATATTAACCCATAAAAATTCAGGCACAACTGCCAGACCAGACTAGTGTTCTGGCCTTACTGTTAAACGGGCCATGCATGGGCCTTAGTATGATTAAGGCATGGTGGCCTGTTCCAACTATTAGTTTTTACATGTTTTTAGCGCACACACACACGTGGGAAAGGAGCCCGCACAAGCAAGAAGAAGGCCCACATAATTAAGTGGAAAGAGGTGGGTACCTAGGATTCGAACTCTTAGTAACTAGGTAAAAACTGCCACCACTTATCATAGAGGTAAGTGGCTTAATGGGTATTATTCTCTCAAATGCTTATTAGTTATGAGACTGTTGTAAGTCTCCCCAAGTTGGATGTCCAAGTCAAGTTTTAAGGATTAAAATCTCTCTCTCTCCCATGATTTTTTTTTCTTTTTTTTTTGTATGTTGTCTTCTTCTGGAGGGAACGTGACTAATTATACATTGATTTATTCTGATGGGGCTCTTAATGTGGAATTGATAGATAACGCCTACATTCAGACCATCATCATTTCTTTATACTTAGATACGACTGGTTGACCTAGCAACAGTACTAAACAAACATCGACTAAGCAAGGAAAAAAACAAAAACTTCATTAGACAGAAAGGGAAAACGAAAGCACTGGAATAAATTCACAACTGCAACGGCAACAGTTGCAGAAACCGCCCATGTTTATTCTAATGGAAATGATTAACTCCATCCTCGTCCAATGCAAACAGGAGAATAAATTCACAACTGGCACATACCCATATTCTAAAATCCAAACTCTAATCAAAATTTTCAAATAATTGGAATAGGCCCATAGACAAAATATGTGATTATGGCCAAAATATGTTATTTATTGTTCTCCATGTGATCAGTCTAATGGTGGACCTAATCCGATAAGCCTGATCAATAGAAGAGGGAGAGGGCAATCTTGAGTGGCTTGGATTTGGGAAGTGGGTCCCACCGATGTAGTCATTTGGCATTGCAAAAATTCCTTTATGAGCTGTACGTATCTAGATTGGAAAAGCTCTCCATGCCTAAAAAACTGATACTGCTAAGCCAGGGCCCAATTTTAATCAATCCAGACGCCCTCGTGCTCCATTTAATTGGTAATTGACAACATTTCATCATACCATGATGATGTTGGCAGATGGGCCCACAACAATATGGAGGTAGTAGGTAGTGTTTGTGACTCGTTTAGATTTAATAAGGTGGTGCTCTTTCCGTGGATGAAGGGATGGAAACACTGTTGTGCCTGTCACGGTGTCACCTGAAGGCCCCAGTGTAAGACCCCTTCCCGAGTTAATCCTGATTAACTCTAATTAATCGAGCTTAAGAAAGATTAAGCGTGATTAGTCAACTTAATGATGATTAAGGATTTAGAATGGATCCAATTAGTTTTAAGTGAATGATTAATGTCTAATGAAATGATTTACAAGACATTACTTGGAGTAAGTTGTGATTTGGCTCAAAATAGAATTCAGTTAATGCATGAGGGTTTAATTGCAAAAATGGAAACTAGATGTCATGCAATTGAAGTTCCAGCACAGTCAAGTGAAACCAGGAGCTGGAAGAAGGAGAGGGAATCAGTGAGAGAATGACAGCAGTTGCTAGTCTTCTCTGTTTTTCTTCTTTCTTCATTCGTTCCTTCTTCTTGGTTAGTCTCTTTGCCAAATGCTTGGAGAGAGAGAGAGCTGGAAACGTGAGAGGGTTGTGAGGAACTCATGCCAGCAGTTGGTTCTCTGTCTTCTTCCTTCATTCACTTCCTTCTCTGTTTCATCTCATTTTGTTTCTTCTTCCTCTATGACCTGTGAAGAAGATTTTGCAAGTGATTTTGGAGAGCTCTCATCATCCTCTTCGTATTCCTCAATTTGGTTTGCAACTAGGAAGTTGTGAAGCTTGGCTTAAGAGGGTTTTTATCTCAAACTCAAACTAAAGAAAGGGGTTTTCATCAATAAACCTTCAATCAAGGCAAGTATATACTCTTATTATGATTTATGGTGTTTTTAGACTTTGGTTGGTCTCAAGGAAGCCAAACCCAAGGATTTCGCTTCAGAAATCCAAACTCAGAAATGAGTTCTGGGTTCAGTTCGGTCGACCGATAGGTCGACCGACACAGGAACCGACGTTGACCGAAGACCTGACCGACAGGTCTGGGTCTGTTTTCTGTGCATTTCAAGTCTCTGGATTTCTGACCGACGTAATGTCGGTCAGCCGATGTGATGGGGTCGGTCGACCGATAGGTCGACCGATAACACATGAATGGTTTAGAATTCAGGGAATTCCAGCTCGCTGGAATTCCGACCGACACGTCGTCGGTCAACCGCCCTGAAGCTGTCGGTCGACCGATAGGCTGACCGACGAGTGAACCGACGCTGTGCAGAATTATCTATTTTTGAAGCCTAATGTCTACAGGCTGTTTCATGTTAATGTCTAAACCTACATAGGTGTAAACTAAGTTCTTCGAATGCACAATTCAATATATAGTGATGTTCATCAAGGATAACACGTGCATTGGATAACGAAAGTTTCACTCAATTGTTTGGTTTAGAAGTCTTAATAATGTTGAATAGGATTGCATAGACTTAACTTTGAATTCCGCATTAAAATGGAATTATGATTCTTAAGCTGAATGTAGAGCTATACTATTTAATGTTTCATTCAGCTCATATAGAGCTGAACTTGTTTCATACACTGAATTACTGAATGGAATGTAATGAAGAATTAAGAATTCCTACTGCAGTAGATGAGCTAGGAGCCTTCCGGAGCTCCGTGGTGATACCAGTGATCTCTGATCAAGACACTGGAAAGCCCACACATCATAGGCAAAATTGGATCAGAGCCAGGTGGCGCGAGTCCATGAGCTGGCACATCATAGGCAAAATTGGATCAGAGCCAGGTGGCGCGAGTCCATGAGCTGGGCAACACGTAGGCCAGAGCCAGGTGGCGCGAGCCATATCATATACTAAAACCTTGAGGCAACATGTAGGCCAGAGCCAGGTAGCGTGAGCCCATGAGCCAAAGAGGATTATATTATAAATATATAACTAACTGATATTGGTGTTAACAAATATACTGAACAGCTTTCGTTTGAAAGCATAAAATGAGATAAAATGTAAATCTATTGTTGTAGTCATAAGTAATAGTTATTACTTGATTCTACTGATTATATCTGGTAATGTAGAATTGTATTGACTCATATAGAACTGTTAAATTGGTAAATTGACAGGTTCTTATATATGTGATTATTGATTAATAATATGATAACATGTACTATCATAGAACTGTATGTACATTGTTGAACCATCGTGTTCACGGTGTTATTGATGACATCGCAGGCCCTGTTGTCCGCGCCATCAGCAGAGGACGTTGAACGAATGGGTGTAAATATTCGGAGTGCGAATCGACTAAAACTATTCTGGAAATAATTGGAAGGTTTTATTTTATAGGTTTTGTATACTGCATTGTATATAAATATGCAGTGGTTGACTTTCTAGAATGTAGATTAAACATTTGTATTGTATTTTGTCAATGTATAATTTCCGCCATTGTATACAGTTGACAGGTATGGTATTTGATATCCCTTGTGGATTTCGTTTTAACTTTATGTTAATTCGGAGTTTACGGGAGTAAGTATGCGTTCGCGACTCGGGGTTCGTCCGAGCTAATCGGATCTCGGGACCGGGTCGCGACACCCAGCCACGCATTGGTGGGGCCCAGAGAGAGAGAGAGAGAGAGGTCTAAACAGATTCTCCTCAACCACTGTGAGACCCTTCTAGTTCTGCTTGGTGAATTTAGAATTAATTGGTTGTAGCTTTTATGTCCCTTTCGAATGGGGAGTTGAAGGATGGATGAAGTGTTTAGCAGGGTAGGAGGTTCCCGTAGTGAATGATAAGAAGGGGAACTCGCAGTGAAGAGGAGGATGCAATTCAATCCAACAATGACATTATATCATAGTTTAATTTGCTGAGTCTAGACCCACTCAATGTCTCATAGCACAAAGCGCACAACCTAGAGAACATAATAAATGAGAATATGGATCAATTATTTCATTTTTAGAAAGCAATATATGAAAAGGGATGGAGGGTAATAAGATGTTGCTCACATGGTGAAAAAGATCAACAAGAGGAGCAGTTGAGAAGATTGTATTATTAGAAATTCTAAAACTTTGTATTTCAAGAAGGTGTTGCCCAGTTGATTGGGTATTATGTTACTCACTTAAATGTTTAGGGTTTGATATTTAGATACTTCTTCTTGTTAGAGCAAGCTTATTTCCCAGTGGTTGGATCTCTCATGGGTTCCAACTCCATTGGTCACATGCCCTAAAAAAAATAGACTTGATAATTCTATAAAGGTTAGAAATGAAGCTTCAAAGGTGAATATCCCAAAATGGCCATAAAGTAAGATCCCCTTTGAAGATTTAGGGTTCGAGATCTCTAGATAAATCAGCCCACTAGTGTGCAAAAAATAATAAACTACGCAGTGGAAATAAAATCACAAGCACACACCACAAGGACACCAAATTTAAGGTGGAAAACCCTAACCAGGTGAAAAACCATCGATCCGAACTGGATCTAATCAAACACTATGAATCTCGCAATTACAATAAACTCAGATTTCTTCTCTAAATATCCCTTATCTAAAGACTGGAGTTACCTTGTGTCGCATCACGCTTCAACGACATCACACCGTTGATTGCAACAGATTCAATCCAGCGCTTAACTCCTCAAATCTTCTACTCAAGAAGATGATCTTCTACAAGGGATGCAGAAGAATCTGGCTCTCTAGAGTACTTGGCAGCACAACTCTTCAAAAAATCTCTAGAGAATATTTCTCTCAATTATATCACAACTTCAGAACTTGAGAGATGATCTGTCGTCCTTTTGGGTTGTGAGCAACACCCAATTTATAGCCCAAAATTCGTGCAAGAGACTCCTTAAAATAATACACTCAGAATAGGAGTTTATCTCAAACTCTAACACAGAGTTTGGAATCAACTTGGCCACTTTCGTCATTCTCGCTATAGCGAGAAGGAGTTTCGCTATAGCGAGATACCATTCTGTCTTCAGATAGAATTCTCTCTCCTCTTTTATTACTTGAGTCCTGATACGATGGGACTGACTTCTATATTCTAACAGTCTCCCCCTTTTGGCAATTCTGGGATAAATCTCCCTAATACAATATGATCTACCCAAAAGAAAAATCCAAAATATATTGAATTAAAAAAAAAAACTAGCACTGTAGATCTTGAATTGCCTTAGCTTGTAGAACTCCCCCTAGCTTCATTCTTCTCACCCTGAATTTGTCCATTATTGACAAAAAAAAAAATCATGCAGCTTCCGTCAATCTGGATCCAGTAGCTCCCCTCAATTTTGACTCCCTTTGTAACGCCCCAATTCCGGATACCGAGAAAATCGTCAAAGTACCGAAATTGGCGCGCTACTTCCCGGAAAATCCGAGAACTTCCAAGATCGTAGGTCCGCAGTGAGGTCCAATTTAAAACTTTTTGAACAATAATGTAACAACAGTTATTATTGCGGAAGCGTATTATAAGCGGAAGCCATACAGAGATAGCGGAAGCATAAGGTATCATCGTATATATATGTCAAATGTAGATGGGCTGAAGTCCAGCCTAAATGTATAGTGATAACAAATCAAAGTTTAATTACATATTTTTATCACTACCCGTCTCACAACAAAAATCTCTCAAAACCCAGACAAAAGAACACTCAAACCCCTGCAGCTGGTGTCGGCTCTCCACCTTCCGGCTCGACCTCATGGTCGGCCGGCCCGGCCCCCATCCGTAGTCGCCTGCTACGGGCACCTCAACGAGTGCGAACGCATCGCCCTCGAACTCGGGGTCAAGACCTAAGCACCAAGAGTGGGTCAGATCTAAAGATCTGGCAAGTCACAATATGCAGATAATATAGAATGTATGCATCAAAATGAGTAGAGACATGTATAAAGTTAAGAGAGTAACAAAGGTACATATGCTATGCAGTCGTGCAAGATAACAATGTAGAATCATAATAAGCATAACAGTAATAAACCTACACAATATGGCACATCCACATAAGCTGGTCACCGCGGGATATTATGCCGCGGCCCTCCCATACTGAACACAGTCGCGGTAGGGATCCTAAGCTAATGCTAGGGATTACTAACCCCGCAAAATATCATCAACATCATCCTCAACGACCGGAACCGGCATCACACCGTCCGTCCCAACAGTGCTCATCATGATAGCCACACAACAAATCTCAATAGCTCCTACCAGTGATGATCAGTCCAACTGGCTGAGCTTAAATCAACTGAGTGAATGTCTATGCCGACTCGGAAACAATAAAGGTCTGTGTCTGTCTAGGCTTTGCCTTGCGTGAACAAGGTCCTAACAAAAGTCCCTAAGAGGTCTAAGTACTCAATACAAATTGTGGATCATAGTCCAAGTCCAATTCCAATCATTGGATCCGTACCAAGGCCCACCAAATACTTGGCCTGGTCTATAACAATCCATATGAGATACAAGCCCATGTCCAATGACATATGATCCATCTACGTCCATAATGAGTCACAAGCCCATACAATCTAACCTCTCCATTCTAGGGTAATTCACATCCAACTTAGGCCATAAAAAGGGCCCGCCTAGCCACAGACACGGGTCAATGATCCACCCAATCAGATTACCGGGTCACCTCTAAGTATTCCTAGGTTTAGGTCCTCCATTTTCCATTTAATTAACAGGTATGAGCAATAATAAGGACAATAGAGTGATAGTCGTAGTATGAGGGAGATGAATCTCCAAGTACACGAATCATAGGGAGATAGCAACAGTCCAACCTAGGTAAATGGTCCACTTTCGGATACAGGTCCATCTCAGGTAATTCGATCTTTAAGTGAAACCACAGATGCTAAGGAATATTGTGTTTGGTGCTTAGAAGTTATATGCATCATTATGGTAACGTATAAAGGTCGAATCATCTTAGATTACATAACCTGGACTTTAATTAGTGGACCCCACGAGTCAAGGTTGAGCCGTACCATTGACTCGTGGCTGGCACAGTGATGGAAGTCTATTTGAATGGTCAGTAGGCCCTACATATGATTGCAACAATAGAAATTAGAATCTGGGGATCGTCACTGTACACAGTGTGCTCAGCCGACCTCCTGGCCTGGGCGGTCAGCTCGGCACACTGGGTCCAGAGAAGGAAAAACATCCTGCAGGCAAAGCCTGATTGTCCAGGACTTCCTGTGAGTTCGGCTAACCCCCTGGCCTGGGTGGTTGGCCGTGCGCACTAGGAATTCTGGCTGGAAGAAATGTCCCAGGTTCTAGTCTCCTTTGTTGAAATCCCGCCTTTTTGGAAATCCATCTCGGAGTTCGGCTAAGCAATGGAGCTCAATTGAATACTCAGTTCGGCCACCCAACTCAGTTCGGCAAAGGGCCTAGCTCAGTTGGATCACCCAGCTGAGTTCGGGAAAATGCATTGGGCTTGGCAGGGCATTGAGGTTGGTTTAGCTCTCAGCTCGGTTAAGCACTGAGTTCGGCTAAGCTCGAAGTCCGGTCTGGCACGGAACCCGGTCTGGCGCTGAGCTCAGTAAAACACTGAGTTCGGCCGTAACACTGAACTCGGCTTTGAGCACTGAGCTCGGCCTAGACACTTAGTTCGGCTAAACGCGAATCTCATCCTAACCATCATGCTCGGCAGAACTCTGAGTTCGGCTAGTGTTGAATCCAGCCATCGCTGAGTTCGGCCAGTGCTGAGCTCGGCAGTTGCTGAGCTGCGCTAACGCTGAGCTCGGCAACCGCTGGGCTCTGTAAGTGCTGAGTTCGGCAGTTGCTGAGCTGCACTAATGTTGAGCTCGGCAACCGCTGGGCTCTGCAAGTGCTGAGCTCGGCCATCGCTGGACTCTGTCCATCTCTCCTATCAGTGTTGTGTTCTGTTACAGAACCCAGTTCTGCGACAGGACACAACTTCTCTTCATTAAGCACAGGAATGGTGGTCCACCTCTGATCAAAATCCAGATCAAGTAGCACCCCATGGTCGCACAGGCCCCTCGCATAGACGTAGGGTCCTGATCTACCAAGGGTGGTCCTACTTCGATTCCGATCTCAATACTGCGAGATGGGTTCTTGTCATTCCATCTCCGGAAACTCATTCCCGTGACCCAATTCTTCTGGGATTCTCCATAGACCATTACAGAAGCAAAATAAATCATTCCTACATCATCCACCCATCATCAACCGGCCATTGATCATCCAAATGAGGTAATCCCATCCATCAGTGGCCAAAGGAACCAAACAAACATGCTCAAGGATCGATCTAAACATATATATTACAAATTGGAATTCTACTGCAAATCAAAGGAAGGAAACATGCAGTCTAGACTACCAGCACAGTGCACTTGCCTTGATCAATTGAAGGTAGAAGGAAAAGAGAGAAAACCACAGGGAAAAAGAGAAAGGGTCTTGTCAGTAGCTCTTACGGTGCAGGTCGATCTCGGCTGGCCTTCTGTCAAGGGATTTCTGGGGCGAAGGAGAGAGAGAGAGAGAGATTGGAAGAGAGACGAGGGTTCGTTGGAGGGAATTGGGGAAGAAGAAGAGAGAAGAGATTGGAACTTGAGAGAATAGGAGATGAACAGTAGTTGTTAGGGCAGGGGAGGGTTTAGTTTATATAGGTTGGGTTTTTGGGTTAGGGACAAAATTGCCCTTGGGGTTAGAATAGGATTAGGGTTAGGGTAGAGGGTATTTGGGTCTTTAGGTGGGCTTCTAGAAGATTCTTGGTGCAAACCCCCCTATAGTAAATACAAAATTCTAGCTAGGGCCTCTAACAAACTCCCTAACTCTAAAAATAACAAAAGACCCCCTATTGACTCTACTAATTACACCACTAGACTAACCCTAGGAAAATACATAACTACCCTCACTAAGTCCCATAATTAATATAATTAAAATACTTAAGCTAATATATAGTATTCAAATTCACATTGAGGGCCCACCAGGGGTGGGGTCTCACACCCCTTCACTATGATTTTCGTATCAGCACTGGGGGTGGGCGCTTGACCTCCTTGATTAGGGCCTTTTATAATTAACCACCCACACTTTCGTAGTTGGAACTTTCAACAGAGTGTGAGCAAATTCCTTAGGCAAATCAGACTTTCTTACCCAAATTGGAGTCGTCTTGGGTGAAGAAAAATTCTTCCGCCATTGCTTGGTCTTAGGTAGACTTTGCAGCTTCTTGCAATGGGGACGAATGTGTCATTTCTTTCCACAATGGTGACAAGTGGATGTGCGTGTAGCGTGTGACACATTCTTTTTCTTGAAACTACTCAACACATTATTTGAAAGTACAGTATGTGGAGTAGCATGTGCAACACTTGAAACAAAAATTGGTTTACCTTTAGCATTGGAAGTAGATGCACCATGATCATAACTGAGACCGCTTCTGTCAAAATGAGACTTCTGACTACACAAGATATTTGTAAGAGTCTTCGAACCAGTGTTCATCTTGTTTAGTGAAGCTTGTTTCACTTCTAGCTTAGACAGAGTGATCTTCAATCTTCTTTGTAAATCTTCTTTTTCAGCTTTCACAATCACTATCTCTTTCTTTAGATTCACTATTTCTTGTTCAGCCTTCTTAAATTTTTGACCCTCGGTAGTCAAAGTTTCAGCCATGCAGATCTTCTGACTTTCCAAGAGATGAACCTTTTCAAGTGCTTGCTTTAATTCAATTTTCTATGCAGAATTTTCTTCTTGAGCAGCCTGAAACTTGATAATAATGTTGTTGCCATACTTTGTCATCTTGACACAATCAGCATATGTAGCATCATACAACTCTTCAGAATCTTTCTCTTGATCTGACATCTCATCATCATGATCTTCATCAGTATCATTGTCAGACAGAGACTTAGCCATTGTTAGAATATTGAAGTCAGGCTTAAAAAGTCAACAATAGAGGCTGATGAAAACAGTTGCTGTCAGAGCCCAGAACATAAAAAAAGTTGAGGAGGCAGAATCATACCTCGCTATATCCTCGCTATAGCGAGGGTGACGCTGGAAGTAGAGTTGGTTCCGGACTTTGATAAAAAGTTTGAGATGGACTCTTATTTTAAGTGGAATATTATTAGGAGTCTTAAGCACGAATTTGAGGCTATAAATTGGGTGTTTCTCACAACCCAAAGGTAAGAAAAAAGACACAGATCATCTCTCAAGTTCTGAATTTGTAATCAAATTGAAAGAAATTCTCTCTAGAGATTTTTGAAGAGTTGTGCTGCCAAGTACTCTAGAGAGCCAAGTTCTTCTGCATCCCTTGTAGAAGATCATCTTCTTGCGTAGAAGATTTGAGGAGTAAAGCGTTGGATCTGTTGCAATCAACGGTGTGATGTCGTTGAAGCGTGATGCGACACAAGGTAACTTCAGTCTTTAGATAGGGGATATCTAGGGAAGAAATCTGAGTTTCTTGTAATTGCGAGACTCATAGTGTTTGATTAGATCCAGTGCGGATCGGTGATTTTTTACCCAGTTAGGGTTTTCCACCTTAAATTTAATTTGGTGTTCTTGTGGTTTGTGCTTATGATTTTATTTTCGCTGCGTAGATTATTGTTTTTTGCACACTAGTGAGCTGATTTATTGAGTGAACCAATCTAGAGATCTCGAACCCTAAACCCTCAGCCATGAAAGCCACAAACTTACCATTCACAGTTTTAGAAGTTTCAATTGAAGGATCTTGTTCTTCTTCTGATGACTCTTCCTCCCAAGTTGTGTTGAGAGCCTTTTTTAATGTACCATTTTTCTTGTTGGCACACTCATTAGCATAGTGACCATAGCCGTGGCACTCAAAACACGGAGTTCCTTTTGCAGAATCATTCTTCTCAAATTTGGAACTCTTCCACTTGACTTGTTTTGACTTCATCTACTTCTTGAAGCAATTAAATATTTCAACCATAACATCTTCAGCCTCTGATTCAGAATCTAAATTAGACTCATTTTTCTTTTCAGGTTTCTTTCTTGATTCTGAGTTGGCTTTCAAAGCAATACCTTTCTCTTTTGATTTTCCTTTATCCAAACGGTTTGTTTCAAAGGTTTGAAGATTTCCAACCACCTGGTTGACCTTGAGGGTATCAAGATTCTTGTTTTTTTTTTCAATAGCATCAACTTTAAAATCGAACCTCGAAGGTAGAGATCTTAGAATTTTCTTGATAATCTTGTTTTCTTGAATTTCCTCACCTAGACTGAAAATAGAATTGATAATATCATTCAGTTTTGCATAAAATTGATCAAAGGTCTCATCTTCTTCCATCACGATGCTTTAAATTCCTTAGTCAGCCATTGTAATTTAGATTGCTTCACCGTGTCTGTACCCTCATATACTGTCTGTAAGACTTTCCACGCTTCTTTTGCAGTTTTACAAGTGAAAATCCTACAGAACTCTTCAGCAGACACTCCATTGTATATACTATTCAATGCCTTGTTATTATAATTGGATGCATGCTTCTCATCCTTAGTCCATTCAGCTTTAGGTTTAGGAATAGTTTGTCCACTAACCACAATTGTTGGTCTGGAGTAGCCCTCCTCAATAATATCCCAAATATAATCATCAACGAACTTAAGGAACCCAATCATCCTTTGTTTCCAATATGCATAATTAGAACCATCTAGCAAAGGGGTTTTTTAGAAGTTGATGTCCCTTCTCGATTGAGCATTTTTCTAGAAATCTCTTTAGATCAAACACAGCAAATTAGCGTAACCCGCTCTGATACCAATTGAAGATTTAGGATTCGAGATCTCTAGATAAATCAGCCCACTAGTGTGCAAAAAATAATAAACTACGCAGCGGAAATAAAATCACAAGCACACACCACAATGACACCAAATTTAAGGTGGAAAATCCTAACCGGGTGAAAAACCACCGATCCGAACTGGATCTAATCAAACACTATGAAACTCGCAATTACAAGAAACTCAGATTTCTTCCCTAGATATCTCCTATCTAAAGACTGAAGTTACCTTATGTCGTATCACGCTTCAACAACATCACACCGTTGATTGCAACAGACTCAATCCAGCGCTTGACTCCTTAAATCTTCTACGCAAGAAGATGATCTTCTATAAGGGATGTAGAAGAAACTGGCTCTGTAGAGTACTTGGCAGCACAACTTTTCAAAAAATCTCTAGAGAATATTTATCTCAATTAGATCACAAATTCAAAACTTGAGAGATGATTTGTCGTCCTTTTGGGTTGTGAGAAATATTCATCTCAATTAGATCACAAATTCAAAACTTGAGAGATGATTTGTCGTCCTTTTGGGTTGTGAGAAATACCCAATTTATAGCCCAAAATTCGTGCAAGAGACTCCTTGAAATAATACACTCATAATAGGAGTTTATCTCAAACTCTAACACAGAGTTTGGAATCAATTGGGCCACTTTCGTCATTCTCGCTATAGCGAGAAGGAGTGTAGCTATAGCGAGACACCATTCTGTCTTCAGACAGAATTTTGTCTCCTCTTTTATTACTTGAGTCTTGACATGACAGGACTGACTTATATTCTAACACCCTTTAGTATCGAAAACTGAATCCAAGGAAGATGAGAAATGAACCATCACTATAATAATTCAAATCCTAAAAAAGTCAAGGCATCGTCTATGACTGTACCTTTTGTCTTTCACCCTCGCCTCTTTAATAATCCTTTTGGTGGATCTCATTTGACTATAAATTCCAATTTATTAGATTCTTATATATTCTATTCAAACAAACAGGACTAAAACCTTTTTAAAAATCTTGTGTTTTTACACATTTTCTCTTAGAAATTTTTGTTTTCACATAGGTGCTCCTCAACTAAAATTTCTGGCCACCAATGATTGTTGTGATCAAAGGACAACCTGGTCATCACTTAATCAAACACTCAAAAAGTGTAGATAAAATGAATTAAAGAAGATCAAGATTATCAAGAATAACAAAAGCATATCATCTCACAAGTGTCCTCCATTGTCGGGCCCATATGATGAGAACAAAACAACTAGTTCAATTATTTCAATGATGTATGGTGACATTTACTCGCTATACTGATGCAGTTATTTGATTTCTTTTTCACTTTTAATTTGATGGATTCACTAGCATTGTTTAGGGCACGTTTGGCAACAGGAGGGAAATCCTCTCTTAAGAGGAATCATTGATGCCACTGAATTAGACTTTCCACAGTGCGGATTTATGAGGGAGATGATTGATCCTATTCCATGATTGGTAAGGACAGAGGAATCAGCAATGATTCCTTAAAAACATGTTTGGTAAGCATGTCAAAATCCACAGAAAATCTTATCTGATGGGTGTTGAGAGTGCCCCATTGTTGGGGTAACTGTTTACAATCCAAATCTTCTTCTCAGTTTAATTTAATCATATACTCGAATTAAGTTTCGAGTTGTGTTGGCAATTCGCATCCCCCTAATTTTACCCATTTCAAACTTTTGATTATATGATTCAATAGTAGTGTTACATTATTTTTCCCCATTTTAGCATTTGATTCCGCCATTTTGATGTTCTGTTGCAGGGGAGAGGCCACCCAAAATCCTTTTTTTTTAGGAAGCCAAAATCCTTAAAAAAGTTGTGAGCTTATAGACAGGTTTTTGGGTACCACTGGCTATGAATACCTTCACCTGCAAAAGAGCATAATCTCTACATAAAAGCCCAAGAACCCATTACCTTTGTTCCACCGTTTCCTCTCCAATAAAGCTTCCAAAGCACAAGTATCCTCCAAAGTCCGAACCATAAATAGTTTGAAATCAAATTTACTCAAATCAAATGTTCTACTCAAATACCCATACAATATCCTCTTATCCTCACCCATCGAACAGGTATCTTCATCTCCAAAGAGGAGTCATTAATAAAACACAGGCATCAGGATTTGAGTTTAGGATTGGGGATTGGGTATTAAGGGTTAGGGTTTGGGTGCAGGGATTCGAGATTGGGGGTTAGGGTTTGAGGTTGGTTTGGTATTGGGTGAGATAGGCAGGGGTGGCAGGTGCAAGATGAGAGAGAGAGAGGACTTACTAGAGCTTGGTAGAGAGAACTGGTCTGACTGGAGAGGAGGGCTCAACAGGAGAAGGTAGGGCGAGGCGCACGAGTAGAGGAGACCACGGAAGAGATAGAGAGAACAAGAGAAAGAGAGAGTCCAGAGAGGGATTGCAGGAGTAGAGAGGGAGAAGAAAGAGTTCGATAGAGGAGAAGAGAGATAGGGAGATGAGAGGGAGATGAGAGGGAGATGAGAGGGAGAAGAGAGCGAGAGTCATGTTAGGGTTCAACACTCTCTCCAGCGAAAGAAAATGCCTTATATTCCCGATCTTTAAAACCGATGATTCATGGGATCCGACGGGGGGAGGTCTGACTGCTCGAATCTGTGATTACGTTGAAAGACGATATCCGTTTCTTCAGTCGGTGAGCTTACCAAACGTGGATTTTCTCAAAGCAAGGGAAGTCAGAGAAGAATCCTTGGCCATGACTGTTACCAAACGTGCCCTTAAAGTTGAAAGAAAAACAATCTGCTCTAATAGCCTCTTTGTTAAATATTCTAAGAATTTTTATTGGAAGGTTTTACGAATTTCCCAAATGTTGTCTCCCGCCTGGTTTCACAAATGCTATGTATAATATTGCAACATCTTGAATATGAGAATTTTTTAGGCCAAAAGTGACATTTTATAGTACTGATTTTTTAAATCCTCACTGTTTAGAAAAAGGGGAACACCAACCATCATTATTGTAAGAAATCCCTGGTTATAGAGTTCCCGTCTGAGATACCTCTAAACATTTTTTTTTTTCTGACTTGGCCCAGTGGCCAAGAGAGGAGACTATAACCCACCATGCCAGGGATCTATCCCTAGCAGGTTGTATGGGAGTGGGAGCAGTGATTCCCATCAAAACTCCTTATATTATGTACTAGCTTCTATTTAGGAATGGATTCAAATTTCACTTCAATATAAGTGATATAAAACACAATATATATTTTATATATGATATAACAAATAAAGATATAAAATTTAACAAGAAATAAGATATATATATATATAGGGAGATGCTCCTGTGAGAGCATTTCTCACCTTACTATGGGAGGTAAGATGGGGACCCTCACAGTTAAGTTGTTGGCATTGGATATGGATGTGAAGGCCGCCACCTCATCTCTCATAGTAAGGTGAGAGCATCTCTATCATATATATATATATATATATATATATATAATGAGGATTACAGAAGTTATAAGAAATTTTTATACATGTAAGAATAGGTACCAAAAAATAGAGAGGAAAAGAGATTTTGCAAGTCGGATACATACCAGGATTGTTCAATCACAATAATGTTGGAATAAGGGAGTGTGGCCCACCTGACCACATGGGCTCACTTCCTTCTAAAACATCCAATAAAGGATATTTTCCCCATGGTCAAAGGATTTAAAATCTTGCCTATAAGTGCTCAATTAGGGATATGATTGGAGAGATTTTAGATTACTTAC
Source organism: Litsea cubeba (assembly GCA_012931725.1). NCBI lineage: Eukaryota > Viridiplantae > Streptophyta > Magnoliopsida > Laurales > Lauraceae > Litsea > Litsea cubeba. The sequence continues at coordinate 113,421,521 of CM022947.1, read as the reverse complement.
CTTGATGGGAGGATCCTCTCTCTATAAAAGAATCTCTTGGGTTACTTCCGCCTACAGTTAATTTTCTTGGCTTCCATCAATTTGCGATATAGATAAGAAAAGGATTCAAGGAAGTTGTAAATCCCTCCTCAATTTAGCCCCAGCCATAGAATCAGATTACAGAAAAATTCAACAAATCATTCTTAAGACACAGACCCATCAACTTATACCTTCAAATTAATGGATCAGAAATCGAGATATCAGACCAGGTATATTGACATCCAACCACAACAATTTTTAGGACATACAGGCCACTAACCATAAACCCATAATCAAATACATGCAAATCAATAAGTCATAAATTAGAATATCAAGAAGGCATATAAAAAAGACTTAAAAGATATATGGGGAAATGATATGTGGTTTATTCATTAAAAAAATGAATGTGAATGATATAGTGCACGTTCACTGTATTAGTCATGACATGAATCATGTCTTTCCTTTCACATGTGTCCCAAGGATGTTGTTCCATCTATAACTACTTTGGCATTTGTTTTAAAAGATCTTAAAACGAAATCTCCTGTAAATGAAATGGGTAGAGTACATCTTCAAAAAAATTTAGAAGAGTTCAACTTTCTACAATTTGTGTATTTTAACCTTTTCTCCTAGCAGGTTGGTAAAATAATGAATGGTTAAGACGAGTCATCTGTAATTCACATCGAAGTCTTCCAATACCCTCTCCAAACCATGATTTCTATCCATAATTGCAGAGCCTTGTAGTGGGGTTTAATGCTATGCATTAAAGCCTAGTTGTTTGTGTTTCTCCTCTTTCTTAAAATGTGTGGCCCACTCACGGGCTCCATTTGATCCATACCTTCACACATTCTATACCTATACCTCTCCCTTCATTGAATTGTCATCAGTCTCAATTTGACAGTTGTAGAAACGGTGCTCACCATTAGATTTTAGAACCAACATTTGAAACTTCTGATATTGAAGACCATAAACTTGGGTCATTAATTCTATATACACCTAGACTGGAATCTGAACTTTTAAGTGTGCCTCCTACTCAAGCCAAGAGTTTTGAAGCCATCCCCTCCCTTCCTTTCAAGTAGGTCTACTTACCTGTCCCCCATGATCCTCACAGGCAACATTACCTTGAAGATCACTCACTCTCATTTATATATATATGGGCCAATTCCATTTCACCACATACAATACAATACAACTGTTGAAAAAAAAAAACAATAATTACAATGATAGTAAGGATCATGAATATTGTACTCAGGGTCGGTGTGGCCACCAAGATCCAGTTCCAGCCAGATCAAAATGACCGGCCAGATCATCCCCCACCGTCCATTGTCAGCGCAAGACGAAATCAAAAATATTTTCACATGTGGGAGAGGGAACCTCATGCTCTATCAACCGCGATTTTCACACCCGAATCTGTTTACGAGGAAAGTCAACACACCCAGCCCAAGCAGATCTTCTCGGAAACGTAGCCCGTTTCACCACGTGCCTTGGGCTCACTGACTTAGTCGCAGTTGGTTTTGGGGTTGATTCCCTGTGTAATTTTCTGGTGACTCGCTGTCCTTGCCACTTGACTCACTCCATGGTCGGTGAACGTGGCCTGTGGGCGTGTTATAAACTGGTGCATGAACGTTGGCCTTTTCTCTCTCAACTTACCATAATACCCCTTCAGCCTTTTCTCAAAATACCGGGCATGCGAGAAAGGAGTCAAAGGATCGTATGAGGGTATTTTGGTCTCACTCGCGCCATCATAGCGTCTGTTAGACCTGTTTTGACTGAAAGCAAACTACAACACAGTCAACCTGTGTGGTGTGTGTGGGTCACATTTTTGATAGCGCTGATCCGTGTCATCCCTTTTTAGGTAGTCCGGATCCTCTGTAGCAGCTATTTTTGAACTCCATCTTGGCCCCATACGGAGATAATCCTTGTGTTCAAAATCAATGTTTTCGGCTCCACTATATGTCCTCACTTTTGAGTTCAAATGGAGTGGGTCCCACTTTATGATCAAGCATCATGATGAAAATATGATTAACACCAAGTCAGATCTTATGATTAAGCATCATGATGAAAATATGATTAACACCAAGTCGGATCTTAAACAGACAATGGGACCCACTCCTTTTAAAGTGAAACTTGAAGATGCATAAGTGGAGCGGATGAGATTCACATGATGCAGTTTCAGAGAGGATTACACGTTTTCATATAATAACTGCAACAAGAGGATCCAAACTTACATTTAGGATCTGTTTGTTTGGAAGAATTGTGAGAGTTTGTGTTTGGGAGAATCATGAAAATTTCAAATGCTGCCCCCCAAAGAAAATCTCTAAATACTCAACCCCATTCTCGCATTTGGAATGCTGGAATTTAGAGAATTCACAAGGCTAAAAGTGTCTTTTCATGTGATTTGGATTCTGAATTCTTAAAGCAAATAGAACAATTGGATTGCTCAAGAGATAAGATGTCACATCAAATAAGCATAATTCCTTGTCACAAACCTCTCTAACCAAACATGCATGCCCTTAAAAAACTGATAGATCATCAATCTAGAATCTAGAAGGAGCCACGATGTGTTGGTCATTTTTATCCTTATACGGAATTAATGCAATTTTTACCTAATGAGTTAAGAACGATTAATCTAATGGCGGACCCTACTTCTATTAAAAATATTGGATCGGCTTTGTCCCCTCTGCTAACTTGAAATTTTGAAAGCTGGTAGGCGCTAAGAGGAAATGGGTATGTTATTTCACAAGAAGCTTCTAATCTTACTTTCTTTTCATTTGTAAAACGTGTTTTAACTTTTGGTCCAATTGCTTTATACTATTTTATTAGTAGCTTTGTCTATTCCAACACCATTCGGTGAAAAAAGTGATGATTTTCAATCAGCTTTAAACAGCATGAGGGGTCCATTTGTTTATGGCCAAACAATAATTAGTGATTGTATGATAAAGATATTTTTATCTTTTTTACCTGGTTCCGTCACCAATGAGTTTACCATAAAAAAACTTGACTGCTAGATAATTTGGTTGATCGATACTGTCAAGAGATTATAGGTGTGATCAAAGTTAGGCTGAAAGTGATGTAAGGCTCATTTGTGTGGATGGAATTGGACGTTTAGGAATTCCAAAAAGCATATTCCTAAAATGGATAGAGTACTCGAAGGAACAAAAGTAAAGATTTATAAATGATCATCAAATGATGTACCTTTTGAAAGAAAATGAATTAAGAGGTAATGAAAAACCAATATAGTCATCATTCTAGCAAATCAAATCTCAAGAAAGTCAAGTCTTATCTATATTCTCAACCTTGTATCATTCTCTCCCCACCTCTTTTAATAATTCTTTGTTGAAAGTAATTTTAACAATGAATTCGATAATTTTAATCTTATACAAAGGGCATGGTTGTGATCAAAGCCGGACTTAAAGCATGTTTGTTTACATGAAATTAAATTTGTAGAAATTCTACCAAAAGAGCACGGACATGTATAATTGATCAAAATTGAAGCAACCATAGTGAGGATCCACAAATGATTATCAAATGAAATCTTCTTTTATTTTATAATTGACTTCCTCCGGATATCAAAATCTAAAAATATTGAGATAATATCTAACATGCCCACGTCCTATCCTTCACTGGTAGATGTTATACCTCTTTAATATGTATGCAGTTGCAATTTCATGCAAACACACACACCCTCAAGTTGGCCGCAGAAGAATTTTAGACAAGGGTGAATAGTATAAATGGTTTGGACATGTTGGGAAGTTGGCCCCTTCGTGGATTTTGCTATGGAAGTGCAGCTGAGATCTTCCTCCACATACATCACCTCATACAAGTGCAAAATAGTGACTTGAAAAAGAAAAGTGACTTGAAAAAGAAAAGGCTTTTTAGTGACCGTAGGAGCAAGCAAGACAACGTGTTTGGACTTTGGAAAGCATATAAACAAGGACGGGAGAGAGAATATTAATGCATGCAAGAGGATGATTTGCAAGTTGCAACTGAGCAAGTGCCGCGTAGGGGGTGTGTAAAACGAGAGCGAGAGCGAGAGCGAGAGCGAGAGCGAGAGCGAGAGGAGTCATCAAAGGAGATTCTTGGAAGCACACGTATGATTTCCAATCCTAATCCTAGGCCCTCGAAATTGACTGTGAGTTTACTCTTCATCGCACGTCTTATAAAAATAAAAAAAGAAGAAGCGGCTCTCTTTAAACAATGGATTGTAGAGAGAATGAGGACGCCTTGCCTGCCTGTCAACACCACAGACCTCCACTTGTTGTCTCCACCGTCCGGGGGCATAAAATAGTGGATTCATCCGTGATTAATCTTCCACTTCCATCTGTCTCTTAATTTAGTTTTCTTACTCCCATTCGGCCACGATGGATACTGATTTTTTTTATATTAAGTAGTGAGTGAGAAGAAAAGGTATTGGGACTGCAATTCCGCTTATAATCTTTTATAGGGTTTTGACATATTAGATTTTATTGAATTAAGATGTTCTGATTTCATGATTAAAATTCAGGTAATATCATCAAAATTATTTGATTCTAGTCAACATTTTTTTTAAAATAATTTCACTCTAAATCCCATGATATTGTAGGACAGTGAATGTCACAAAAATTGATAAATCCCATAATATCATGACTTTTATGCAGTATTTTAGAGAAGATTTTTATCAAATGATAAAACTTGAGAAATGATGATCAAATGTGTATTTACTTTTTACAAAATGTCAGTTTTCGTGTTCTATAAAAAATAAATTTATTTACTATTTAAAAAAAACATAATTAAAAAACTGATAGCTCCCATGATATCACGAGATATGATGCAAAAAACGTAAAAAAAAATAATATTATCTAGAGTCAAACGACTCTGGTGACATCATGTAATTGGAAACACAGAGTTTAAGGTGAATCAAAACCCCATCTTTTATTGACAATATCTACCATATAAAAAAAAAAAAACCTTGAAACAAAGTGTTTCTGGGTTTAATTGGTTTATAAAAAAATTGAACTGTTCAAATTAAAATTTTAGGTACCATAGGAATTAAAGAAAAAGGGTGGTGAAGAAAGATGAAAATCGCTATTGCAATGTATTTCTACATCGATTAGAACTATTCAAATGGCAGGCCCATTGCCATTAAATTGTGATTTTGCACATTTAACAAGCCTGAACTAGAGGTAGTGGTGCTTAGGAGCCTGGATGCACCTTAAGGCCGGTTTATATGCTCTTGATTTCTTAGAGCACTTTTAGCTGCACGGGCTAGGTTCCGGCCTATAGAAGAGTCACCATGGCTATTCATATCCTTAAAAAGTACCAAGACCATCACAACATTACATATTTAGAACCATGTTTAGATCTAATTGTTATGCCAGTGCATTACTTATGACCCTTAATATGCAATATGGGCCGGGTTGACAATTAAACTGGCTCGGCTATGAATAAGTTTTGGTCAATCCCAACCTATCCAATGAACACCCTAACTGCAGGTTTAACTTCTTTCGGGATTTTGACAATGATTTAGATATGAACTTTTGGATTTTTGCATGCAAACTATAGAAAGGATATATTATATATGTGCAGTGTAAATGGCAAAGAAATCAGTTTTCTGGCGTGCAGGACCTAATTGGAATGTAACATGTCAAATTGGGAGGTTCAGATTGATTTCAGTGTCCCTAAATTTGAAAGATGTCTCCGATGAAATTTGCTAGACTGTTTGCAAGCAGTCAGCCTACCCTGACCACTCTTTCTTCAGGATCAGTTAACTGAAGACTTTGTCAATGATGGGAATCCACTTGCCGTATATACAAGTAAGTGCCCAGTTGCCAAATCATCTAAAATCATGAATGTAGCAATACTTTAAAAGTCAAGTGAACTAGCCATCTTTTTTGTAGAACATGCAGTCTACCCCGTCTACTAGCTAGGGTGGTTAATAAGTTTTTCCTCTTCCTTCCTTGCTTTTTTTTGTGAGATCCGCATTTTGTAAGTATTGAGCTCCGAGAATCAATATTCGATCTCCCTGCATTTCTAACACATGTTGCAAAGTTTGTGAGACACAGTGGATCAATCATGTTCAAAAATCAGGTTCAATATTGAATAATATGAATTGTTGTCTGAGATTACAAAATAGATGATTAAAATTATAAATAGAAATATCATCTTTTATGTATTAACTTTCATTTTATGACTTTAGATAAGAAAATAGATGGCAAGATGAGAAAATGTATGCAGCAAGAAAAGCTGGGATTAGTCACCACTACCTTTTATAATTGTTGCAAAAATCGACTCAATAAAAAATGAATGTGAGAGAGAAATAGGGAGAGACAGAGGGAATAGTATGGGTGTCGAAATATATAAAGAGGCATTTTGCAGGTAAGGAAAAAAAAGAGATGAAAACAAGCGAAGAGGTTTTAGACATATCCCATGATATCCGAGATGAGGGCAATTTCATCCAAGAAAGGGATTTTTAGGTTAGAATACTCTTCCATTGGTTTCTTGGTATTCTGGTGCTCTGCATTATTTTGAGATTTAAAGCATATTTCCCATAAAAATCCCCTTGACTTAAGAGGCTTTAAAAAACTGGATGATCTTTTACCTCCATATTAGGCACGTACATTTGTATTTTTTGCATAAGCAATTTAGAAGACAATCCATGAGAGATGTTTCTGCGAGGATCCGTTGAACTTATCACGGTGAAGTCACATAAGATGAACATGTCAAATCGGGTGATTCACTTTTAAATGTGCCTCCAGGTCGAAATCTGCTAGCTACACTGTTTGCAAGCAGTCAGCCTGTCAAGTAGCATGATTGATAACTTTTCTTCAAGATCAGTTAACTGAAGATTATGTAGATACTGGGGATCCACTTGCTGTGAATCCAAGTCAGGGACCAAATCATATAAACATCACTGTTGCAATATTTTAATGATCAACTAAAAACAAGCTGTCTTCCATGCAGAAGATGCAGTGCACCACCCCCCCTCTACTAGGATTGTTGATAGTTAAGCTTCTCTGTTTTTAGGATCCACTTCCTCCGGTGCTTATTTGGTGTGCTGCTCTTTGACCTTTTGAGGACATTGGAAAAGTTTGTGATACAAAACACGCCAATTAAATACAAGTAGCTGTGAGTCTAAAATTATAAAATACACATTAATGTTTAAAATAAAGATTTCCTCTTTTATCTGTTTGATCACTCGATCATTTTATGATTTTAAATTTGATGGTCAATAATGCTTGTTAGAACTCAAGCCTCTCAATTATACTGCAGTCTTTTTGCCACGCGTTCTTCATTTTAGTTGAAAAAATACTTCTTAAACAGTGTCAATATCCATCTATCGTAAAAAAATCAGGTCCATTGGATGCCAACTATTTAGATTACTTCACGAGCTAAAATCCAACCAAAAAAACATAGAAATGGAAGGATATGATTTGACACGTGGCATTTTTAGTCTTCCCTTATCCTAAACCTGGGCCCACATAAACGTGCCACGTATACAGTGGCTGCGTCATCACACTACTAATAGTCTAATACTACTATGGCTGGCAGGGCATCAAATAATAATTTCTTAGTATATAAAATAAGAATCAAGAAAATAGCAACTAACAACAGCAACAACCAACCTTCTCTCCCAAATGCATGAACCAAACCCCTATATAAACCCCATCCTCCCAACCCATCCACTCACCACCCCCTCCACACTCAATTCATTCCAAAGGTGTTGTGTGTGAGTGAGAGAGAGAGAGAGAGACAGAGAGCGAAATTGTACGAAGAAGTGAGAAATCATCATCAATATGTCTCCTTCTCCGCTTCCTTTCGCTCCCACACTCATCTCCAAATGTACCATCCATCCCGACCAGAAATCCACGCTCCCTGACCTCAAACTCTCCGTCTCCGACCTCCCTATGCTCTCCTGCCAGTACATCCAGAAGGGCGTCTTGCTCAGCCGCCCTCTCCTCCCCACCGACGCCCTCCTCCCCCTCCTCCGCCGCTCCCTCTCCCAAACTCTCTCCCTCTTCCCTCCCCTTGCCGGCCGCCTCTCCACCAATCCCTCCACCGGCCACGTCTACATCACCTGCAACGACGCCGGCGCCGACTTCATCCACGCCATTGCCTCCTCCATCTCACTCTGCGACGTCCTCTCCCCTGTCTACGTCCCCGACTCCGTCCGCGACTTCTTCTGCTTCGCCTTCGACGGCGCCCTCAGCTACAACGGCCATTTCCACCCGCTCCTCGCCGTCCAGGTCACCGAGCTCGCCGACGGTCTCTTCATCGGCTGCGCCGTCAACCATTCCGTAACCGACGGCACCTCCTTCTGGAACTTCTTCAACACCTTCGCCGAAGTCTGCAGGGCCGGCGTACGCCGGATCTCCCGCCCACCGGACTTCACTAGGAACTTCTTCAGCGAGTCCACTGCCGTCCTCAGGTTTCCGGACGGCGGACCGAAGGTGACGTTCTCCGGCGGAGAGCCGCTCCGGGAGCGGATCTTCCGTTTCAGCCGGGCGGCGATCCTGGAGCTGAAGGCGAGGGCGAATGCCGGCGCGTGGAAGCCGGCGGAGGCGGAGATCCTCGGCAAGGAAAGCAACGACGGGTGGAAGATCGGCAAGGGCGAGATCCAGGCCTGTAACGGCTGGGTAACGCCCGTCACGGATCGGACGACGGAGATCTCATCGTTCCAGTCTCTCTCCGCCCAGCTGTGGCGATCCGTGACACGTGCGAGGAAGCTGGCGTCAGCTGCGAACACGACGTTTCGGATGGCGGTTAACTGCAGGCACCGGGTCGACCCGCGGATAGACCCGCTCTACTTCGGGAACGCGATCCAGAGCATCCCGACCGTTGCTTCTGTGGGGGAGATCTTGTCTCGGGATCTGAGTTGGAGCGCTGGATTGCTGAACAAGAACGTGGCAGCGCACGACGATGCTACGGTGCGCCGGGGCGTGGAGGATTGGGAGAGGGCGCCACGTGTCTTCCCTCTGGGGAATTTCGATGGGGCGTCGATCACGATGGGGAGCTCGCCTCGATTCCCGATGTATGATAACGATTTCGGGTGGGGGAGGCCGATGGCGGTTCGTAGCGGAAGAGCGAATAAGTTTGATGGGAAGATATCGGCGTTTCCGGGGAGAGATGGGGGAGGGAGCGTGGATCTGGAGGTGTCTCTTGCGCCTGCTACGATGAGCGCGCTCGAGGCCGATACCGAATTTATGCAGTATGTAACGGAATAGAAGGAAGGATGGGATGGTGGTTCCATTGAAATAGATTTTAGATGTTTAGATTGATTTAGGTGATGGCCTTTTCGACGTGGGTGAAAAGGAGAAGAGAAGAGAAATGGAGAAACCGGGGCAGTCTGTTATTGCTGGTGGTTCTGTAGCATTAGCATTCTACCCTTTTCCTTTCGAATTGTGTTTGCATGTTTGTTTGTTTGTATATTAGACAGTTGGATTAGCGACGTTTTTGTCCATCGATTGCTCTGTGTGTGTGTTTTTTTGTGATGTTTGCATTGCACTCGGATCGTACATGTGGTGGGGTCCTTTGTTTTTTTTTGTGTGAGCAGACATTTTGTTCTGATGGGTCCTTACGACATGTTAACTGAACGCATCTCGAGCCACTCAGATTTGATCTCATCACTTTTTAAAAACCATACTATAGAGGAGCACGAGATCCTCTCAGTTTCATATTCGCTTGGAATTTGTGAGGCTCCTGGTAGACGGCACGGCCCGGCCCGCTTAAATTGTGGCCCGCTCGTGCCATGGGCCGGCACGGCACGGCCTGTCAGGAAAAATTCCTAGCACGGCTCGCAATGGGGCGAGCTGTAGTGGGCCAGGCATGCCTTTTTTTTTTTAAAGGAGCTACCGTAACGACATATGTTTGAATTTAATTTTCGGTCAATAGACATATTAGTTTTTTAATAGTTATTTTTCCTAAATATTTAATTACATTTAATTAATATATACGTAAAGTAGTTCAAACTTATACAAACATTTAACAAATGATTGAGTGGTTCAAATTAATTTATAAATATTTACTCACATATTATTTAAGTGCTATATGTAAATTTTTTTTTCTTATCAGTATTAAAAAATAAAAATTAGAACACAAGTAGGGAGAATGACAAAGATATTTAATTGATTTTGTCAAACTCGACCTACTCCACCGAGAAGAGAGAATCATTGGATCTTAACTTCTTGAAGGTTTCTAAATAGGATTACCTTCAAAACCTTACAATCTTTTTAGAAAATAAAAATAAAAAAAGAATGAAAAACTTATAAATTACAATGAAGAAAAAAGTAAAAATCAGATTTGTAGTCCACTAATGTATTCTGCTGGATTAAAATCTTTCATTGATGATGTCAACTCTTACTTCCTCTTATCTGCCAAATACCAGTCTCGTAGGCAAACACAACACTCAACCATTTCTTCAATGAGATTTGTTCTTCTGTCATCTATAACACATCCACCTGCACTAAAAGCATGTTCTGATGCTGTGGAAGACATATGAATAGTCAATAGATCACGAGCAATGGCTGCGAACACCGGATAAATGCTTTATTATTGCTTCCACCAGGCTAAAAAGTCAAAACTAGATGCATCCTGCATCCGTATTACACCGACTTCAAAATACGAAGATAACTCCATTACAGTGTTACTTGATCTTGAGCTGGATGCCATGCCCACAGACAGAGAAGAATACCACACATCCCACTCACCAACACCTATCTGCTGGACTTCTGAATTGCCCATACTAAGTCCAGCTATACCCATTTGCTCACAATAAAATTAAAAAAGTGCTTGTAAATTTGCCCTTATATTTAAAAAAAGCATTTAAATCTATATAATTCATATTTTTATTTATTCCATCAAAAAAAAATTGTACACCACTTAATTTTAACCTAGGATCAAATATAGCAGCTAAAGAAAATGTCATTGGAGCCTCTTTCCAATATTTATTAAATTTTTCTTCCATGTCTCTAATAGTGCTATCTAGTAAAAAATGATCTCTAAATCTACTAAATTGTAAAGTAATTTTAAAAAGCTTCATTAAAGCTTCATTAGATGTGGGATAATATATACCGGAAAAAAATAATGTTGAAGTATAAAAATGTTCTAATAAATCTCTTATAGGGCACATAACTCCCAATGTTCATCACTAACTATCAATTCTTGTGCATGAAAAGCATAAAATTCATTCAAAACGGTTTTTCGAGAAAGTGCCTTGTTTAACAAATCATACATAGAATTTCATGTATGTTCTACCTCTTTAGGCATTTTAATAGCTTATACGCCTTGTCTCGCACATATTTGGGCATACAATTGTCTTCTTTGTGCGGAGCAAGAAACAAATATAACGATGTCTTTAATAGCATCTGTGTAACTTATAATATGCTTTAAACCAACATTTACAATAAGATTTAAGATGTGACATACACATTTATTTTGAAAGATAGAACTATCTATCAACGTTGCAAGTGGCGTCTGCATCCTCATTAATTCAATAGTCACTGTATTAATACTGGCATTATCTAAAGTTACAGATAAAACTTTTTCCTTAATATTATATTCATCTAGTTTTTTCAAAATTAATGTACTTATTCTAGCTCCATTGTGTGGCCATTCAAGACAGCTAAAACTAAGTATACGTTTATTCATAATCCATTTTGCATCTATATTATGTGCAGTAATACAAAGATAACTATCACCCTATTTAGAATTCCACATATCCGTGGTTATGGCTATTCTATTAGGAATTTCTGTAAAATAATTTTCTATATTTATTTTTTCTTCCTGTTAGAGTCTAATAGCATCATTTCTGGACCCATTGTTCAAAAAACTCATTTTCAACAAAAGCAAATGGTAATTCGGATAAAACAATCATTTTAACAAGACCTTGTCTAACACTTTGTGCATTAAAAGAAAAAAGACTCAAACTGCTACTACTATTACCATCACCAGTAGTAGAAATTTGAGTCTGTGAACCAGGCCCCCCCCCCTCTGTCCCTATATTCTCTGGCTTATGCTTTATTGAACATGTTTTTCTATGTCTTAACAAATGGCCGGTACCCCCTTTTGACTGGGCACTATAAATCTTACCACACAATTTGCATTTTGCCTTTTCAACATTATTTCCATTTTCAATAACATCATAACTTGTATATATATCCCAAACTGCTGAAGTTCTACTCCTCTTGTTTGGTTTATGGGAACTCTAAGTCTGAGGAAAGGGGGGTGATAAATCACCGACTTCATCTTGTAATTTGACATTTTCGGGGTGCCGAATATGGCAAAAATGGTAAAAAGGCCTTTTTCGGGGTCGAAACGATGGAATTTGGCCTAAAAACGAGAAGTTCATTGTGTAGGAATGGATTTTGAAGATCTCGCCGTTCCGTTTCCAGAATGGGGTTCCGTACGCGATTCTGACTCCGAGGCCCTCATTTTGCCTAGTATCGTTTGGGGCGCTGCACTAGGGGTGATCGACCGGATTTCCGGTCCGGTTTTCGGACCGGAATCCGGTCGGACCGGATTTCCGGTCCGGCCCAAAATGAAGGACCGGACCGGACCACTTATAAGCGGTCCGGTCCGGTCCAAACCGGTCCGGTTGGACCACTTAAAGTGGTCCGGACCGGTTTCCATTTTTTTTTTTCTTTTCATTTTTTTTTCATTTTTTTTTGTTTTTTTTTTTTTCATTTTCACCTCACATCTAAAAAGTAGGCAAATGTCAAATGAATGAATGATGGTTTTTACAAATGGGTGCTAGGCTCATGCCTCATGGGCTCAAAAATTATGAAAAAAAAATTTAAAAAAAATTATTTTAATAAATGCGGTCCGGTCCGGTCCGGACCGGACCACAAAAGGCCCAGACCGGACCGGACCGGATTTGGACCACCAAGACCGCAAATCCGGTCCGGTCCGGTCCGGTTTTGTGGTCCGGTCCGGTCTGCGGTCCGGTTTTGTGCAGCCCTACGCTGCACGGTGGTTTCGGAGTCTAAGAAATCCGCCACAAAATAGCCCCCCTAGCTTCTGACCTCTTAGAGTTCCATAACTCGTTGAGGTTGGAAGCTGAGTATCATGAGGACCTTTTTTCGTGCTAGCAACCTTGAGCTGCTTTTAGCCTAAGTTTGGTAGTCTTCCTTCAGCTGATTTGTCACCAACTGAGAGAGCGAGATACGCCTAGCTGGTTCTGTAACCGGAGCCAGTGTAATCTTTTTTTTGCAGCGATCTGGTACTGTTACCAAGATGCTGTATGTCGAGATCGGGACATGACCGGCTGGTACTTTTACCGAAGCCAGTGTAATCTTTTTTGGCAAGTCGGAGAAGGTCGTTATTGCCGTGCTGGAGAGTGCTGAGTCATGCCTAGTCGTAGCTGTGATGGCCTCGCGTACTACTGCCGAGCTGGAGCATGGCACCGCTGCCGAGCTGGAGAGGGCTGCTACTGCCGCGCTGGAGACTAGTCGTAGCTGTGATGTCCTCGCACACTGCTGCAGAGCTGGAGCATGACACTGCTGTCAAGCTGGTTTTCGTTTGAGTCTAATTGCTCTTCTTTGGTGATGCTCTCGCCGAGGTGACAATGGAGGAGAATACCATCGAGGCCGACGGTAGAGGAACGTGCCATCGAAGTCAATGGTAAAGGACCATGCTGCCGAGCTGGAGAGGACACTGCTGGTGATATTGGCATGGACTCCTCGCAGCCCCCAGAGGTGGAGGGCAAGACCGCTGCCAGGCTCATGGATGTCTTGTTTATATCAGCTTCGTTCTCGCTAGATGACTTGTCCTTCTTAGAGGCTTTATCTTCCTGCCAGAAGGCAGAGCTTTGATGGTGGAATATCACTTTGCCCAAAATGCTTAAGTCGAAGGTTATCTTGCCGGGAAGGTGCTGTGACCCCCCTTGGAGATAAACCTGACCGAGTCTTAGGCTCTCCAATGTAGTTGTCGTTGGTCCTTTGATGATTCTTCGCCTTTTTTTGGTTTTTGGAGGCATAGTGTTTGAGAAGATGACTTTTTGATCGTTTCCCACAGACGGCGCCAATTGTAAGTGCACAAAAACTCACCGACTCACCTGGGGGTGATGGATTAGGTGCGAGGTTAGGCTCCATGATGTTGATAAAGATGGGGGTTGTAGCTCCTTTGAAGATGATGGAGTGCCTTTAAACCTGAAAAGGGGAGAAGAAGAAAGATCGTGAAAGACCCTAGCTTGGGCAGCGCAGGGCTCTCCGATGCCTAAGTTAGTTGTAATTGCAGGACTAAGCAGATGTAGGAGATGGAATTTGGGGGAGGAGATAGCATACCAGTGTATGGTTTTTGCCATCCTTTGCTCTGAACTTGTTCCCATGTTTATATATATATAGAGAGGAGGCAGGGAGGTAGCTCTGCCAGGGAGCTGTCCCATCGTAGCCCACTTTTCTTTAATATCAGTCCCATCGTAGCCCATCCTGTCCCATCGGGCCTTATCCCGGCGCATTGGGAGTCATGGACGCCGTTCTGTCAGGGACTATGAGCAGTGCCCTTGTCTTGTCGCACGTTCTGTTTCGTGGTTGAGTCTCTATATGGGTACAACTGTCAGTGCTGAATACTTTTACCGAGATGAGGCTCTTGGCCTAGATGGAGCGTCTGGTCGAGGTAAGGACCTGGCAGAGATGGAGGGTCTGGCCGAGGTGAGGACCTGACAGAGATGGAGCATCTGACCGAGGTGAGGACCTGGCAGAGATGGAGGGTCTAGCACTGCTACCTAACTGGTGATCATTGTTGGCACTATTGCCGAGGTGCCGAATATGACAAAAATGGTAAAAAGGCCTTTTTCGAGGTTGAAACTATGGAATTTGGCCTAAAAACGAGAAGTCCATTACATAGAAATGGATTTGAAGATCTCGCCGTTCCCCTTCTAGAATGGGGTTCCGTTCGCGATTCTGACTCCAAAGGCCCTCATTTTGCCAAGTTCTTTTTGGGCGCTGCACGGTGATTTCGGTGTTTGAAAAATCCCCCACACAACTATCATGTATAGTTGCCAAGTCATTGTTAAAAACAGACCAAGTCTACAATTAAAACAGGAATGTATAGTTGCCAAGTCATTGTTAAAAACAGGCCAAGTCTACAATTAAAACAGGCTTATTTGGGATTAGAGGTGGCAAAATATGACCCGACCCGCCAACCGGACCCGACCCGCGTATTACCTGCTTAACCCGACCCGTTTAATAGGCGGGTCGGTCACGGGTCAAGTATTCTTGACCCGCCATTAAGCGGGTCGGGTTAGGGTTGACCCGCATAACCCGCTTATTTAAACTAAAATTGGATTTAATTATTTTAATGCATAGGCTAAAAAAGAATAAATGGACCTTAACCAATTCAACCCCACAATTTTTATTAATGGAAAGCAAGGTAATGCGCATCAAATGATTGTTGAAATGAGATTAGACCAAATTTGGTCAGTTTTGGTCAAGCAGGAAACCATAGTTGAGTCGATTTATTTACTAGATGTATGTGGATTATGCGGGTCGACCTGACCCGTATAACCCGCAATAGTTATGCGGGTTAAGCGGGTCGGGTCGGGTTGACCCGTGGTGGGTGCGGGTTAGGGATTTCCGACCCGTTTAATCAACAGTCGGATGCGGGTTAGACTTGTATAACCCGTTTAATAAACGGGTCCGACCCGTTTAGCACAACCCGACCCAATTGCCACCTCTATTTGGGATGAGCTGGATCAAGTCCTTGGGTCTTAACTTTGTGAGCTTTTCAAAATCAGGCCTCCCGCTATCCTAAGGCTTTAGGACAATACCCTGGCCACCTCATCAAAGAGCCGGACTCATATCCCTAAGCAAGAAGTTATCTCCTCAGACTTTTTCATCATCACTTTTTTTTGAAAAAAAAAAAACTTTACAAAACACTTGGTAGCGTTAGTGGTGGGCATGTCCTACTAATGGATGACCTTTACATCTCAAAGAAACTAAGAAATAATTGGCTTTCCATGTGATGTCTTCGTGTATAAAATATAATTCATTTTGTGACCTTAGACCGACATTTATTCAACATCAATTGTATTTTTCATTGACCTTAGATCAATGGTTACTCAACATCAATTGTTTATAAATGATTAATCTAAAAAGGTTCTTCTATGAGTCAGGCCAGTAGGCCTCAAAACCTCCCAAGTGACTTACTGCTATTTGACCTATTTTAAAGAATAGATTGCAATCTAACTAGGAATAACAGCGTCTTGGAAAAAGATTTGGATCCTCTGCGCACACTTTGCCAGAGGAATCGATGTGTTGCTTTCTAAAACATGGCTCGATAGAGCTTTTGAAGGTTAGAAATTTGGATCTAGCCATTAGGATCGAATGTTGTTTGGTGTATGATCTAAGGTCATGAGCTTAATTATAGTCAATTTTTTGGGATTCTTACAAAAAATAAAAATAAAAAAAAAGGTTTTAACTTCTAATCAACCGGTCGTTAACAAAACTTAGAAATTAGTATAATGTTTCATACAGAATGTCAGATTTCTTCTTATATGAAAATGTCCTTAGTCATGATATCATGAGTATTGATTTCTTTGTTTCATCCTTTCTACCACCGCAGCAGCAGAGGTATTACCACCCATGTTGCTAAACCAGTCACACCAGCCTTCCATGTTTCACGTTACCCAACTGGTCATGTCAAATCCAGTAAAACCCACTAGACAAAACCTCAGCAGCCAAAAGAAAGCTCACAAAAGCATTAAAACAGCTAGCTTTTGACTCCTCAAAAAACAGAAAATATCAGTTCTAGATTCATCCAGCATGCATTACATTGCCCAATAAACACATGCAACCAAAAAGAAAGAAATTAACAAGATAATATCATGAGAGCTTAGATGGTTTTGAGCCATCTTTATTCTTTAAGAACCCTGTACTAGTCATAACAGCATTCCTCACCTTGGTGACTTCTCTTCCCTTTATTGTCCTTCCAGCCCCTTCAGACGCACAGAAGAAGAGATTTGGCTCCTTGCCAGTTAGTTTCCTACCTATCAATTCATGTGACTGCACCCACATGATTCGAGAAACCCTTTAGACAGGGTCTTAAAAGATTCAATCATATTATTTAACTTCTTCACTTAACCATAGATTGCAACACTCTAGTGAAAAGCCTAGGTAGGTGTAACGACCCAGGCCCATTGGTATAATATTGTCCGCTTTGGGCCGCAGCCCGCACGGTTTTGTTTTCGGGCCCCTTTGAGACCCAAAACGCATTATACCAATGAAGAGAGGGCTCGCACTTATAAGCCTGGCTTCGGGCGGCCTCATAGGCGACTTAGAGGAGAGCCGCCCCCGGCTCTGATACTAATTTGTAACGACCCAGGCCCATTGGTATAATATTGTCCGCTTTGGGCCGCAGCCCGCACGGTTTTGTTTTCGGGCCCCTTTGAGACCCAAAACGCGTTATACCAATGAAGAGAGGGCTCGCACTTATAAGTCTGGCTTCGGGCGGCCTCATAGGCGATGTGGGACGGAGTCCCTGCCTTGCTCACAGCTGACCCGGGTTCTCACAGTAGGTCCGCCATTGATTGTCTTGTCATCTTTCTCATTTGCATCATCATTATCATGACAAGAGACGACATCATCATAAGCAGAAGTTGGTTCACGTCTAGAAGCAGGAGAAACACGAGAATCCCGCTGGATTTCTAACTTTTGGACTGGTATCATTTTCTCCCTCTACAACAGCTCAAATGTCTTCCTCGTCAAAGTCCTCATTTCTTACGCAATAAGATGACCAAAGGTATCATTGTCCAAAATGAGAAAAATAAAAAAAAAAATTCTGACATCGTATACGAAGCACTTCGCCAGTGATTTCTAAAACTTGTTAACTGTGGCATTGATTACGTGTTTAAACTTAAATTTCTTTTTTGTTAAAGTCTCTAAAAGCTTTTATGATAATTCATTTTAACGACTTACACAAGACGATTAGCAACTCCCAACAAAACTGATTTTTCACCCTCTGGTATCTTGAGCCCCACAAATTTGTTTTTCCTACTCTGGAAAGGAGAGAGATTCCTGTTGTAGAAGCTACGGTGGACATGAATCCCTTGTGAAGTGAAGATGATGACAGATTTTATACATGCCAATTTTGGGCAATGTTTAAAAAGATTAACCTTGGTAGCAGTTGTTCACTATCAGATCAGATACAGTGATCACAAGTCATTCACCTATCTATTGTGTTCGCTACTTCTATTTCTATTACGCCACATCTGAAATGTCCCCTGATCCTGTTTTTCAAGTTCCATTAGGCCCAGCCCAACCAATTCAGGTTGGCGATTGGAGGAATTCAGTTTGGCTCGACAAGCACCCCATTATAGACTTCTAATTTACCTAGCACTCTTCTATATAGGAATAAACCTCGGCGCCCGAGGTGGGAACTTCCTGTCAAAAGGCCAACTCAATTCAATGGTGGACTTACCTGCACCATGTAGAGGCTTTTTTGAAGCATAACAAGGTGCATGGATCATTACTTATTCTTTCTTTCGTTTTTTGCTTTCATAGTAGCATGGATCATTACTTTACTCTCTCGAATTCCCTAGACACCAATAATGTTGTGCACAATTTATATGCAAATCAATCAATCAATTTTAATTGCACTGCTAATCAAATGAACAGGTCTAAGGTACATAATATTCAACAAAAGCATGCATCTCATATGCAAACTGACACTAGTCACCATAATCCCACAACAAACTTCATTTAAGTCATCCTTATCCTACCATCATCCATAGCTAACATTTGGATCCCTGAAAATTCGCCGAACCAACCATTGCAGAGGTCTCAATAGCTGCGCTCTCCTCTTCCGCCAGAACCAAATAGCAGCATTGTATTGCTCGTTTCGTATCTTACTTGTCGCAGCCCGCCAATCATACTTCTCCATTTCCTCCCTAGCAGCTTTTCCAATGGTTTCTCTCAATTCACTGCAAGACAGAAGACTTTTCACTTTGTTCACACAGTCTTCCAGATCTCCAGGATTAAAGAGAAAGCCTGTTTTCCCCTCCAGATCCTCTGGGATTATGTCTGGAATCCCACCAGCGCGAGCTGCTACCACTGGAAGTCCTGACGACATGGCCTCCAATACCACAAGCCCAAGAGTCTCAGACTCTGATGGCATCACAAATACATCCCCGCTTGCATATGCCTGAGAAAGTTCCTCACCTAGCATCATCCCCATGAATACAGCAGGCATGCCGGAGAACATCTTTTCCAGTTCATCCCTGCCTAGACAGAAACAAGATCTGTGAGCAAAAGTGCAAGACTGTTGAGTGTGTTCATAGTAAAGGCTGCCAATGAGTTACATCTGACCTGCTGACCTGGCAAATTGGTCCAACATGGATCTGGGTTTGGACAAACATTTTCGTTCATCAGGTCAGGAATGATTATGGGTCCTCTAACCCGACAGCCAACAGCGATGAATCCATCCCCCAGAGATATAATATATTAATCTAGAAGTGACATTCCTTTCTTGCTTAGATTGTCCATGGGTGGATTTTCCGAAGCTGAAAGGCCTATTTATTGTGTTCTTCATAATGCTTTGCTTTGAAACTTCTCGATAAGAGATCAGGTTATTATATAAATTTGTGGGCTTATAAGAATTTATGATTCGTATTATTATGACTGAAACAATTGTTTAGAACAGTTTGGAGGACCACACTAGTAAAAAGAACTGGATAGGGTATCTTGAAATGGGTTTTTATTTTAAGGAATATTTTAGGTTGTGATTGCACCTAAATCGCTTCCTGGAATTTTGTTGATAGTTGCTTAAATTTTACCAATTAAAAAAAGTTAAAAAGAAAATTGTGATTCAGAGCTTATCCGCACTTAATAGTGATGAATAATGAATGTTAAGAGTAGGTTACCTATATGGTCCATCTCCAATGAAGGCAATCCTTGCTTCAGGAAGCCTTTCCATGACCCTGCTCAATCGTGCATTCACATATCAGTCTAAAAGAGAGAATTACATGCACAAAGGCAGAAAACAAAACAAGTGGCAATAATGAATAAATAGAGAGTTAGCAAAGTATGCAACAAACTAAACTGAAATAACACTGAACAAGAACAAATCATAATAATGCAACTAAAAACCTAAAATTTAAAGATCTTACAATCTCAAAATTGAAGTAAAACTTCTTACTCTTTGAGGAAATCCAAGCTCTTTTCAACTCCAAGACGTCCTACATGAACTACCAAAGGTTTTTCGGGTTCCCCACCACTAACAAAAAAGCAATAGTTATGTTAGTCATCCCAATAAGAAAATATTTCATTGCTGGAAGTATAACTCCTAATCAAAATTAGGTCAAAACAAAAAACAAAGTCAAATTGGATTCAGTAAGACTTGATTTCACAGTCTGCTGCATGCTCAGGAGAGGACACCTTACCTTAGCCTCAATCGCATTTCATAGTTGCGGAATCGAGGATGAAAGCTTTCGGAATCAACACCCTTGTTCCAAAGACGTATCTTATTAGCTAAGAAAAACAATTGGTGAGCATGCAAATCGAAGCATCAAACAGGATTTGTAGAAAACACAAATAGAGTATCAAATGGGATTGGGTTAGACATGGACAGCTTATTTTACCTGCAGTCACATGAGCAGCTAATAAATCCCTGCTGATAGCCGCTGAAGGCACCAACGTGAGATCGGCAGCTCTGTGAAGAAACTCTGAATTAAATAGAAAATAGGTTAGTGGCCTCCACTTCAATACTGGATCTCGATATAAAAGAAGAGTGAATCAGTTACAAGCTTACATACTTATAATCCACCACATGGGTGTCACTAGCCAACTGAAGGTGTATCTTGGAATATATCTGCACCAGAATCAACAAGTTAAGGCTCCACATAGCAATATATCAAAGATAGTTGCTCTGCAAAATATAAGGTGAAAAAAGATGGAGGAGAAATACAAATCAAACAAACTCACATTGGAACATGGGTGTGATACGACATTACTATGGGTACACACAGAAGTTTTGCAATTATGAGAGCACCAAATACCTGTAAAACACAGTTCATTATTTTGGTCAATCAACAGATCATCAACTTTCCAATGTATGAACACGCTTTGACGGATTAGTATATACCATCACTCCAGGTGAAGATGCATGTATAATGTCTGGCTTGAACTTTGCTATCTCTGAAATTATTCTAGGACTAAGTGCCAATGAAAGGGGTACTTTCTGATACCAGGGTAAAGGGAAGCTGGAAAAAGAAGTGAGAAACATCAGGAGAATGAATAAGTTGCAACTGATCAAAGAAAAGTTCATCTACAAGAAAATTAATAGTTGTTGAACTTGAAATATAAGTACAAAGAGAAGCAGGTAACAAGGATTTAAATTACATGGGTCATAATCTTGAACATCTAACTTTGAAACAATGTGGATGGAAATCATTTAAATTCTTTGAAACTTAACTTAGGTTCAATGTGGGAGCAAGTCTGTCATCCACTCATCCCACAATTAGTTGAATAACATTGAGTTCAAGAAGAAATGGAAAAAAAACGGAAGTACATGCTGCCAAGATGGATGCCCGGAGTTACAAAAAAAAAGGATAGAAGTAGGAATGAGTGCATAGAAGGAAAATAGCGAGTGGCTACAGTAGAAAAGAAAATCAAGGAATGTATTGAAGGTTTACAAGTTTATTTAAAGAACTAGGAGCTATGATGTATGGATACCTCAAAATAGGCAGCATAGCGTGTCATATTGTATCCGATGCTTCACTTTTTGTTCATAAAACCCGTATCCCTACCATATCCATAGCCTGTCCCTGCCATATCCATGCCCTGTATCCAGGCATCATACACTGGGAGATGGTAAAGACTAATAAAGACCTTCAAATGAGCCAGTGATGGATTTTGGAGTTACTCAGAACATGCCTAAAATAGGGTTGAGTGGAAAAGCAGAACTTTCAAAGAAGATGCAGACAGAGGCTTTGATGATGATCCTTGACATCAACAGGTACGAGTTAGTGAGAACTGGTGTGAAGGGTTTTAGAGAGTACCATTGGAGACCACCTACAAAGCACAATGGCCCGTGAGAAGCGGTAAAGGTCCCACCATAGATGCCCTTGCACTTTTGTTATCCCCAGCATCAAGAATCAACAAAATGGACATCTGACATAATTTGTTAAATTGCTCTTTAAGCAGGCTTCTAATGGATGACTAGTAGCACCAATCATGGTGATATAGGGAGGCAGACAGACACGGTGCACCATTTCTATCATACAATCCACCCAATCCAAATGTGAGCTCTACTGTCCAGTGTAAAGGCCTTGCATGGGACTGGTTCATTTTTTCTGCGCTAAGGCAGAATATTTTTTATCTAATTCCTTGTTCACACTGCTGGAACAAGTTTTCGAACTCCTTGATTCAGTTCTACAGCTAAAGAAGAACTGAACCTATCTTGTGATGCCTAGATAAAGCCTGGACACAGCAAGGTAAAGCCATGGATATGGCAGGGACATGGGTTTTACACATAAGAAGGAAGCATCAGATACAATACGACCCGGAGACATTGCCTATTTTGAAGTATCTGGGTATCACAAATACCAACCTTGGCATGAGTCACTACCAAGTTGATCCATTAGGCAAGTTTTTTCACTTACCCCATTAAGTATTTAGAAATCATTCGGTATTCCAAAAGAATCTTACTAATATCAAACCATTCTACATGATTGTTCATTGTTATGAAAGGCTAGTCATGTACAATCACACAAATTACATACTGCAACATTTAATGATGCCAATCATCAACATGAAGATAACTGAATACCTCCATGACCCAATTAATTTTGCCCCATAGAACTCTTCTGGCACTCCTTCGTGAGTTGTCACAACAATTACCTACATATCATGAAATGTCATTGTAAATTCACGTAAAATCCATTTCCTTTCTTTGTGATCAACAATTTATGAAATCAACAGTTCACAAGAATTTGAATAATGACAAAGAATTGCAAGGCCCAAACTAATCTAGACCTTGCTCAGACCAAGCATTCTCTACAGTTGGGCCAAGTATTTCAATGACTCTGATAATTGATTCTACTATTGGGACCCCAAAAGCATATACAGTGGTTCCTTAGCAACCTAGTTGAATAAATGGGAAAAAAAAATTTTCCTCTGCTTACCCAATAGTGGTTCCACTAGATGAATGTTACAAATCACAAAAACATGGATCCCACTTGCATAGATTGCTTTGCCATACTTCTCATTAATTATGGCAAGGATATCTTCACGGTTGCAATAATGAAATCTCACAATATTCTGTAGGGCACCCTTACAGGTGCCGTATAGTATATTTTGAACTGAGACTAGTGACCAAGTGGTTGTTGTCCTTGTTTACTCCTGTTTTGACACTGTTTAGCCGTTTTAACTAAACTAGCAGTGCCAGATGGATCACTGAAAGCAATTAAACTTATTGAAAAAAACACAGATGATTAATGTACCTCATCTCCCATTTCACGCAAATGCTTTATGAAATTTTGGAAGCGGTTTTTATATCCTGATACATAGCTGCAAAATTTAAATCAAACAGTTCCAGATGTCAGACACTCGTAAGAAAATTCAATAGTGGCTGTTTCATCTACCTTAGCAGCTGGCTATAGGCATTAGAAAAATAAGCAAATAGAGTTTTCATTAAATTCTCAATTCAAGATGAATAAAAAATACTGGAATGGTACATAATTGCTTTAAGGATGTAAATTTAGGAATTAGCAACCTTGACTCCCTATAACAAGCAATACCTATACCATGATTTAAAGAACAATAGGCACAAGCTACTATCTCTGGCTTGAAAATGATAAAAAAAAAAAAGATAAAAATACCTAGAATGTAACTATGTAATAAGGTTTGATTCTTGAAATAAGAACAAAGAAGACAAAATCCATTTGCTTATTAAGAAAACTAATAGGAAAGTTCAAAAACTAAAAAGCAAGGAAATTTACATATGGTTTTAATTGATATAGAGAATGCCTCGGATAGGATGCCGAGCTAGTTAATGCGGCGGACCTTGAAGGAAAATTCATCTGTAATGATTCTATTGAAATTGTACAAGATAATGTATAAGGGGTGATAAGCCAAGAGAATTGTGAGTGGGGAGACATTTGAGTTCCTATTTGGAATCAATTGCAACAAGGATCTGCTTTAAGCCTCGCTTTATTTGCTCTGGCTATTGACAACTTAACGGTAGATATACCAAGATGAAGTTACTTCATGTATGTTGTTCGCAAATGATATGTGGCACTCATTAGTCAAAACAAGAAAGCAAATAAATGATAAGTCTAGAACTTTGGAGAAAGGCTTTTGAGTTGAGGAGAGCAAGTTTTAGTAGATCGGAGACGGGGAAAAGTGAGAGAGTAGTCAAGAGCATAGTATTCATATGTAAAGGCTATGTGGTGGTTTTAAATACTATTGGTAAGTGGTTTTGACTGCTATGGAAAGACAAAGCCGGGCTAACTTGGTATGAGACCATAGGGATGCCAACCAAAAAAGAAAATCAGAGCCTACAGTTTATGAGGAGTTACAAATCTTAACTTTTGAATGCTCCCAAAAACAGCCTAAACAAATAGAATCTGCAAAATTGTAGCTAATGAGTGAATATTAATAAACCCAATAAATTAACATCTGGATTCAACATTGACAACCCTGACTGATCACAGCTATACTACAAAAGACACATATCAACTCGGAAACTTAAAACCTATTTAGATTACACCATCAGCATAACACATGTAACAGATTCAGAACTTATATTCGCAGTTCTTTGTCCTACAACTAAAATACAACAGATTTGCAAAAAGTACAGGCAAATTACTTTTTCAAAGTTAAGAAGCTACTAAATATACATCTCAACCAATGAAAGGAACCAAATATTTGGCTAAAATAGTAAACCACAAACACATGACAACAACCCCTAACACTGCAGGCATTGTGCTTACAAAAACAAGCTAAAGTTGTAGCTAAAACAAATAACCCCCAACTATCATAAAACCAGCAAAAGTTATAGCTTAAACAAACAACCCCCAAAAACTACAGGCATGGTGCTTGCAAAAAAAAATCCATCAAAAGTAGAGCAAGATTTAAGCAATCTAGAGCTCGAGCTACTAAAAAAAGGCAAAACCCATCAATGTTTCAGCTAAATACATACATAATCTCATTCCCACCAACATCATCTTAACTAATTTGGGGTGGGCTACTTAATTAAAGAAACAAGTTTTTGTATTTCTAACATTAGTGATCTCTCTTTCTCTCTCAAAAGGCATAATCAAAGATAATTTCGCAATTTAATGTACTCACGCAAAAGGAGAAGGTTCGACAAACAAAGCAATTCGTCGTGGCTTGGAATCTTTCTCGGTGTCCTCTGAAGGTGGAGGCCCTTCCTCTTCTTCCTTCACTTCTTGGATAACCATATTCTTCCCTGTTGCAAAGGCTCTTCTACTCTTTACTTCCAACCTCACAAAGCGTGACCCAATGAAGGAAATGGTTATGGGTCTCCTTCCTCTTCTTTTTCTACTACTACTACTTGTAGAAAGAGGAAGTAGTGCGTGTTGCAGAGGTGAGCAGAGGCAGAGAGAAGAAGAGGCAACAGTATTTGCAGATGAAAAGGGAGGAGATAATGATGGATTTATAGATAAAGAGGAGATCATGCTGTTGATTGTTTGGAGTATAAATTATGATACAATACTTGATAGAGAAGGATAAGTAACAAGGGAGAGGGAAGTTTGTGGAGATGGATTTGGAATCTCAAGTGTGGATTCAAAGGAATATTCGTGTGGAGGGAGAGGGAATATGAGGATTTGGAAGGAGCATATGCTCTGATTGGATGAAGAGGAGAGACTCTCTTCTTTGTTTGTGGGACTCAATTTTGCGCTTGGGTACAAGGAACAGGGGACCGGATGACTCACCTAACAATAGAAAAATATTCTTTTAAAAGGAATAAAAAAAAAAAATTTCTGTCTTGTGGGGTTAAGCTTCCCTTGACTTGAGTTCAGAATTTAGAGTGTGGAATCAAAATTTCAAATCAGAATTCAGAATTCGTTTTTTATAGAGTCCCGGAAAACTCAAATTGTAAATCTCTTAGAATTGTGAAAGTGCTTCTGCACAGCATAAAAAAACAATCATAAAAAAAATCAATCACTATTGAACAATTACTAGATATGCTCACATCTTCTTTATCCTGATCGTACTTACATCTACCTAAAAACTGTAGTTTCTTGTACAACTTCTCCTGTTTCCACGACTTTCCCGCCATACAGCGCTCCCTGTCCTTGGTCCTCTTTCAATTACCTTGAGAACCAAGATAAGCAATCTTCTGCAAAGAAGTAGAAACTTAAAACATTCTAGAACAACCGTTCAGAACAATCTCTCAATAGCTCTACAGAACTTTAGTATTATTCACTGGTTTTTCATAGTCGCAAAAAACTCATGTTTTGCAATTGTAAATCCATGACAATTGGAAGTGGTTTTTGAGGATTTCTTATCCAAGTGTTCCCTATGCTACTTGAAATCCTCATTTTTATATATTTATTTATACAACAATGGCATTTTTTTTCAGCTATATGAATCAATACATGCTAACGCACATGTAAAATCCCCAATTATGAATACAACCCCTATTTAGGACCTCACCTATTTCCAACATGTTACAGGATTTGATAGCAAATCAGGGAAATGGATGGATATACTGAATCCTTCTTAGCAATGTGATCTACTGTCATTAAATGGATTAGAGGATTTTACTCGAAAAATCCCAAATTTCAGCCATTTATCACGAAAGGCCCTTACAAATTGTGTAGCACTGACGAGGTCCTCTTTCTAATTTTTTATACTTTTTTCCTTAGCGACGATAGTGTAACCATTGGCGACGCATGGGCAACGCTAGAATCGCTCGTCAGAACATCTCCTAATGTCTTCTTCTTCCTCTCCTCCTCCTATTTCACCATCTTGTACACATGAAAGGCTCTTACCTAACCCGCATCCAGTCGAATGGTGGGGATGCAATCTACTGGGAGACCACCGGCAAGAGATTGGGATGCATTCAGTTCAATATACCATTCAATACTGACAAACAAGGTAATCAAAAGTTGGACCAACCCAAGCAGGTCCATAACCTTGAGCACCATCATTCATGGTTGGATTGTGGTGAAAAGCACATACATCAAACGGTTGACACCCACAATCTCATTTCTTCTAAGATAGATGTGGTTCCATTCACACAAACTGGAAAGCATTCTTACCGAAAACTTCAGTACTTAGTTGATTAAATGTTACTTTCCAGCAAAACAATGAAATGCAAAGTGTTTTGGTGATGATGTGATTGTAAGGGACATTAAGAAAAGAGATTGAAGTCTGCTCAAAATACAAACTACTTATAACAAATTGAAGGAAAATTTTCAAAACAGGACTTTAGTTTAAATGAGATTTCAAATCAGGAAAAAATAAAAAAGAGATTTCAAAATAGGACTTGTGTGGGGATATTTCCAAACTCACCGGAATACTGGCCTGACGCTCCATCTCGTGCTCCAGCACCAGCTAGTCCATCTCAGCGAGGCTCGGTCTCAGCGATAGTGCCAGCCTCCAGTTCGGCCAAGTAATTCCACTTCGGCCATACGCTCATAAGCTCCACCTCGGCCATGGTATCCCCAGCCCGGCTGGGGACTTCGTCCCAGTTCTCCACTTCGGCGTCCCTGCAAGGTCTCCAGCCAAGTCAATGTCGCCCCCGACCTCGGCTCACCGACCTCGACAACAGGCTCTAACCTCGGTCATAATGCCAGAGCTAGCCAAGGTAGGGGCTGACAGCTGTCCTCCCATGGACGCTCAAGCACGCCACAGCACATGCGACAAGACAGGGGCACCCCCATAGTCCCTGACAGATCGTCGTCCACAGCTCCCAAAACGCCATGACAAGGCTTGATGGGACGGCAATTAAAGAAAAGTAGGCTACGATGGGACTGCGCCTCCCTAGTACCTGACAGAATGGGCTATGACAAGACAGTCAACCACCCCCTTGTCTCCTCTCTTCCTCTATATAAACACAAGAACAATCCACAAAGCAAAGGAGGCCAACAACGACACCACACTGCTGGTATCATCTTCTTCCCCAAAAATCTCCTCTTACTGTTCAGTTCTTAAACTGACTTAGGCATCGGAGAGCCCTGCGCTGCCCAAGCCAGGGTCCTCTGACCTACGTTTCTTCTTCCTTTTCTCAGATTTCAGGCACAGGCATCGGTGTTCCTAATCTCTTTGGATAAGTCTGTGCAGGCACCCCCTTTTTTTTGAGTTATATTTTTTGTACTTACAGGACTTAAGTTTTCCAAGATGCTTTCAAACAGGACATTCGATCAAAAATCCCATCCCGGCTGCCAATTTCCTCCACATTTTCTCAAAATCCCCAGAATACCCTTCTATCTTTTGAATGAAAAATTCAAACCTGAAAAACCCAAACCTAAAACCGCAGGCACTAGTTCCTTATTTCTTTCTTCCCTTTATTCTTCTTCCCTCCCACTCCTTCGTCCCCACTTCTCCTCCACCAGTGACCAGTGGAGAAATGAAACAATGCAGAGAAGAAGGAGAGTAATTACCACCGACGCCCATTGGAGAAATGAGACAAAGCACAAAGAGAGAGGAGAATGAGGAGGGTCATGTGAAGCAAGTGGTGGGTCATACAGTTTGGTACTTGGGGCCCCACCAATAGCTTTTCCCTAAACCATGTACACCTAGATGGACCCCAGTTGCAGAACCTTAAACTGTCCTCATGTCACCACATGTGTTCACCCTACCTCGCTGATGATCATCTAACAAAATACATGGGATTTTGATGAGTTGTACTACAATTGTTAGGAATTGAATTCCTTGGCTAAGTCCAATATTACGTACGGTTGTAAACTAATTCCACTATTTTAGCTCAGTTAACAGAAGATAGGATTAGATCCCCATACTCTAGGATATTTTAGTTATAAATATTGTATATATACCATACTTAATGAAGCAATGAATATCAAGCTGTACAGAAGCTTTTCCAATTTCATCACGGTATCAGAGCACAAACAGCCTACGCATCTGCTGCCTTTTTTTCTCTTACACCTATCTTCTTCCCGGACGCATTACGGTCTCATTATGTCAACATCTAGTCAGAATCAATCTGGATCAAATAGTGATGCTTCTCATCCATGTTTTTTACATCACTCTAACAGTCCGGGCATTGTTTTAGTCTCACAGCCCTTGACAGGAGATAATTATGCTACATGGAGTCGTGCTATGAGCACTGCTCTAAGTGCCAAAAACAAAATATGTTTTGTTGATGGTTCCCTCCCTACACCAGCATCTACTTCTTCTAATTATTCACTATGGAGAAGATGCAACGACATGGTTCGATCGTGGCTTCTGAATTCAGTTGCTTCTGATATTTCCAACAGTGTTATCTACACTACTATTGTCCAAGAAATTTGGGTTGATTTGAAAGAACGTTTCTCCCAAATCAACGTTCCCAGAATTTTTCAATTCAAGCGTGAGATTATCCTTCATGCTCAAGGCAACTTAACTATTACTACTTACTTCACCAAATTGAAATCATTATGGGACGAGCTTTTTTCTTATCTCAACGTGCCTCCTTGTTCTTGCGGATCACTACGAGCTATCCAAGGCTATCAACAACAAGAACAACTCATCCAATTTCTGATGGGGCTTCATGATTCTTATTCTCAAGTCCGATGCCAAATTCTCCTCATGGAACCCCCTCCCTTCTGTCAACAAAGCCTATGCCCTTCTCTTACAAGAGGAAAAATAACGTGAAGTATCCTCCCCATCAACAAATATATCTGATTCTGTGGCTCTCGTTGCCTTTACTGGACACTCAAACTCATTGAGGCAGCCCTCACGTGATGCTCGAAACAATGGTAGGCCGGGCAGTCAAAAACGTCCTCGCCCAACTTGTGATCACTGTGGCTGGGTGGGCCACATCAAAGAAAAATGTTATATACTTCATGGCTATCCTCCAGGTCATAGACTACATAATTCCAGTCGGACACAAGTTGCAGAACCAGCTATAAAGGAGCAGTCAAACATATTCCCAAATCTTACTGCTCAATCTTTTACACCAGATCAGTTTCATCAGCCTTCATGAAGGTAGTGCTCAGCTTACAGTAAACTTCACATGTAACTCTACATGTTGCTCTTCTCTTGTTTCACAACATACTTGGATTGTCGACACGGGTGCGTCTGACCATATGATATTTGATCCCTCATTGTTTCACACATCTACAAAAGTGTCTTGCATTTCACCTGTTAAACTACCCAATGGTAATGTCGCACCCGTCACTCACTTTGGTTCCATTTTTCTCAGTCCTCACATTTATTTGCAACATGTGTTATGTGTTCCTTCTTTTGGATTTAATCTACTTTCTGTTAGCAAACTCACTGCTTCTCATCTTTGCTCGGTCATTTTTTCACGTGATTCATGTGTTTTTCAGGACTAGTCCAAGAGGATGACAATTGGAGTGGCTAAACAATGTGGTGGCCTCTATTATTTTCCTGTTACGGATAACCGTAACATTTCACTTTCCACCAACTTACCTGCTTTTGATGTTTGGCATTGGCGTTTAGGCCATTTATCTTCTGCTCGAATAAAAATTTTATCAAAAAATGTAACTAAAATAAATAGTTCTTCTTGTCATTGTGATATATGTCCACTTGCCAAGCAAACAAGATTACCCTATTCATCCAGCACAATATCAACCACAACAGCTTTTGATTTAATTCACTGTGATATATGGGGAGGATATTCCATACCTTCTCATTCAGGAGCTCGCTACTTCCTCACCATTGTTGATGATTTTTCTCGCTGCACATGGGTTTTTCTTATGCGTTTCAAATCAGAAACCAAACATCTCTTACAATATTTTTTTGCCTTGATTAACACTCAATTTTATCATAAAATCAAACAAATTAGGACTGATAATGGATCTGAATGTTTCTCAAAAGATATGCAAACATTTTTCCAAGTAAATGGTGTTATTCAACAACATAGTTGTGTTGCCAACCCCCCCCCCCCCCCCCTCCCCAGCAAAATGACGTCGCTGAACATAAACACCACCACATTCTTGAAGTGGCTCATGCCTTACGCTTCCAAGCACACTTGCCACTTAACTTTTGGGGAGACTGCATCTTAAGTGCAACCTATCTTATTAATCGTCACCCTACACCATTGTTATAAAAAAAAATCCCCTTATGAAGTACTCTTTCACAAATCACCCAATTATTCACATTTACGGGTTTTTGGTTGTTTATGTTATGCAAAGTACACTTGCACATAATCGCGACAAATTTGATGCTCGTGCCCGTAAATGTGTCTTCGTGGGATATCCATATGGTCAAAAGGGATACCGTGTGTTGATCTTAAAATAAATACTTTTTTCACAAGTCGAGATGTAATTTTTCATGAACATATTTTTCCATACCAATCTAATAATCTCTCAGCTTCCACCTCACATGATGTTCTTCCCCTACTTGTCTCTGATTCACCTACACCCGAAGATGCACCCATTCTTGATTCTCCTTCCATGATTGTGGAAAATGATAATGGCCATTCCAATGTTCAACCAAGCATTCATGAGTCAGAACCTAAGGTTCAACATACTCATGACCCACCTGTTCCTCGCCGCTCAACACGACTTGTTCAAACCCCTTCCTACCTTCATGACTACCATTGCTCACCAGCCATGCTACCACATCACTCCACGTCTACCTCGAAGACAAGTTCTAACATGGGTACACATCATCCTCTATCTCATTATATTTCTTATGACAATTTATCCAATTCTTACCAAAAGTTTGTTCTAGCTGTGTCATCTATTCCCGAACCCACTTCTTTTTCACAGGCTGTGTGCAATCCAAAATGGTATGAAGCTGTGATCACTGAATTCCGGGCTCTTGAGCAGAACAACACTTGGTCCCTCACCAACTTGCCAGTAGGCAAAAAGGCCATTGGATGCAAATGGGTATATAAGATTAAATACCGCTCTGATGGCTCCATTGAACGTTACAAGGCTCGTCTCGTCGCCAAAGGCTACAATAAAAAAAGAAGGGCTAGACTATCATGAAACTTTTGCTTCTGTTGCAAAGTTAACAAGTGTGCGTTGTTTAATCGCAATTGCTTCTATCAATAACTAGTCCTTGCATCAATTGGATGTACAAAATGCCTTCTTACATGGCTACCTGAATGAGGAAGTTTACATGACCATTCCTCCTGGTTTCTCTAGAAAGGGGGAGACACGTGTTAATTTGTCATCTTCACAAGTCACTCTACGGTCTCAAACAAGCCTCCTGCCAATGGTTTGCAAAGTTCTCCACAGCCATTCGTGATGCTAGATTTGTTCAGTCCAAGACAGATTATTCTCTCTTCACTCATCATGGTCACAATGATTTCATAATGATCCTCATATATGTTGATGACATCATAGTCACCGGGAACAATCTTCACGGGAACAATCTTCAAGCAATACACATTCTCAAGCAATTTCTTCATCAAAGGCTTCACATTAAAGACCTTGGCGCTCTAAAATATTTTTTGGGACTTGAGATAGCTTGCTCCCAGCATGGTATTTGTCTCTCCCAAGGCAAATATACACTTGAGATTTTGAAAGATATGGGATTACTTGGGTCACGACCCGTTGACTTTCCAATGGAGCATAACTTGCATCTATCCTCCACAGATGGTGATCTTTTGTTGGACCCTACCAAGTATCGGCGTTTAATTGGACGACTCATTTATCTTACAATCACTCGTCCAGATATTGTATGTCCCGAGTCAATTTATGAGTCAACCTCGCAAGCCTCATCTTGCAGCTGGTTTACGCTTGCTTCGTTACTCTCAAACGAGCACCTGGACAAGGTCTACTTATGCCTTCTAACATCTCACTTCAACTAAGGATGTTTTGTGATTCTGATTGGGCTAGTTGCACAGAAACACGCCGCTCCAGGACTGGTTACGTTGCTATGCTTAGCACCTGCCCTATTTCTTGGAAAACCAAGAAACAAACCACTGTCTCCCGATCCTATGCTAAAGCAGAATATCGGGCAATGGCTTCTACTACATGTGAGGTTATTTGGCTGCGCTCTCTCCTTCAAGACTTAGGGGTACCTCAAAATCAGCCTACACTCCTCTTTTGTGACAATTAAGTAGCCTTATATATTGCTGCGAATCCAGTTTTCCACGAGCGCACAAAGCATATAGAAATTGACTGCCATTTTGTGCGTGAGAAGATTCACGATGGACAGTTGCGCACCTCCTACATTCCTTCCGGTCACCAAATTGCAGATTTTTTAACAAAACCTTAGGGCAAAGATCAATTTCATTCACTTATCAGTACACACACCAACTTAAGGGGGAGTGTTAGGAATTGAATTCCTTGACTAAGTCCAATATTACTGTTGTAAACTAATCCCACTATTTTAGCTCAGTTAACAGAAGATAGGATTAGATCCCCATACTCTCGGATATTTTAGTTGCAAATATTGTATATATACCATACTTAATGACGCAATGAATATCAAGCTGTACAGAAGCTTTTCCAATTTCATCAACAATAATCCCAATAGATGAAGTTGACATAGAAGAGCTCGATGGATGGATGCGATGATGATTACCAAAAACGAACCATGAGATTATATAAAGAGATAGAAACTACTTTCTGCAACTCTATATGCTTAACCTTCGTAACAAATTATATATAGAGAATAAAACAAAAACATGCAACACAGGGAAATGACACCTGTTAGTATATTGGAGTTGGAATGCTAGGTTACTGGAATGTGTAAAGTGGAGATTGAGCTTCAAGGCAAGAGTAGAACACTTGTCTTGCTCCAAGTAAAATGATGCATGCGCTGACCTCATGTGCCTTTTTCCATCTATCACTATGATTTTTATGTTATGAGACCGATGAGAGAGAGGAAAAGAGAGTTCCCAAGTGCAGATTTCCTTAACTAAATTGGTGGAGAAGAGAAAGTGGAGGCAGGGACTGAGGAAGATCGAAGAACAAGGGTGAAAAAAAATAGGAAAGAGAGAGGGGAGTGGAAAAGAAGTATGTTGAGATTGCCAGTGGGCGCCGATGGTCACGGTGAAGGAGGAGAGGTGGAGACTAAAGAATGGGAGGCAAGAAGAAGAAATGGAAGGAATGAGTGTCGGATTTTCTCTGTTTGGGTTTACTTCATTCAGAAGACAGAAGGGTATTATGGGGCTTTTCAAGAAAAATGGGGAGGAAATAGTCCGCGGGGATGGTTTTTACACCAGATGTCCTGATTTGAAAGCATCTTGAAAAACTTGAAGTCCTATTTTATCCTGATTTGAAATCTCATGAAAACTTAGTTAGTCCTATATTGAAAATTTCCCCAAATTCAATATCGCTAATAGTGATCTTACATCATTTACCCCGCCATTTTTAATGGGGTACCTTTTCATGGTAAGAAAATGCCTTGTATTCTGAGAAATCACAGGTCAATTGAATGGACACTATGATAAAAGCATCTCAGATCTGGTTCTCCCCTATTTGTGCATGAAATGGGAAAAAAAAAATGTGTGAGAGAGATTTGAATTCATTTCTTTTGGAAAGTCACCAGACAGATGAAAGCAATAGCATGAAACACTGCACCAAAGGCAGTCAAGATGAATATACAAAGGCCTCAATCATTTAGATCATAACCGCGTGTCAAAAGTACACCCATTCGACTGGATGCGGGTCAGGTGGGAGTTTTCCATGTGGACAAGATGAAAAAAAATAGGGGCATTTGGTGAAAGGTCCTTCAACAGTACCTTTTATAGCCTGTGGTCCAGGTTATTTTCTCATAAAGGCAGCGGTCCCCTTTTAACATTTAATGAGTCAAAAAGACAAAAATGCCCTCTCTTTATATACTCTATACGTCACCAAACATACATTGCTTTAAAATATTCCGTCATACACTCCGAAATTTAAGCAAAAAAAAAGATTCTGAAATCAAAGATGAAGGAAATTGCACAAAGAAGTAAAATCAACTCATCAGTGACCTCAAGCAATCGAATCATCTTGACTTAAACTTAATTGAGTTTGATATAAGTTTATCTAAGTTTTGGTTTGAATTTATCTGAGCTTGATATGAAATTATTTGACTGTGACATGTATTTATCTAAGCTTTATATAAAGTTATCTTAGTCTATGATCAATTAAATAGGACTTTAAATGAATTTATCTGTATATTATATTATTTTTTTGAGTTTGATTTCAATTTAACTCTGTTTGTTATTAATTAAACAAGGTTTCAAATGAAATTATGTGACTTTGAAATGATTTTCTCTGAGTTTTTATTAAGTTTATCTGAGTTTCTTATAAAATAATGGGTTTGGTATGAAATTAATTGAATTTCACAAGATTTTATTTGACTTTAAAATGTATTCAACTTAGTTTTAAATGAGTTTTTTTTAGTTTGCTGTGAATTTATCTAAGTTCTGTATGTGTTATTTGACTTTGGCATAATGGTATTTGACTTTGGCATGATGTTATCTGTGTTTGGTATGAATTTATCTAAGTTTGATATGAATCTATTTGTGTTTGCTTTGAATTAATATGAGTTTGATACGAATTAAGTGAATTTATCTGAGTTTGCTGTGAATTTATCTAACTTTGATGTATGTGTTATCTGAGTTTTGTATGTGTTATCTGACTTTGGCATAATGTTATTTAACTTTGGCATGATGTTATCTGTGTTTGGTATGAATTTATCTAAGTTTGATATGAATTTATTTGTGTTTGCTTTGAATTAATATGAGTTTGATAAGAATTAAGTGAATTTATCTGAGTTTGCTGTGAATTTATCTAACTTTGATGTATGTGTTATCTGAGTTTTGTATGTGTTATCTGACTTTGGCATAATGTTATTTGACTTTGGCATGATGTTATCTGTGTTTGGTATGAATTTATCTAAGTTTGATATGAATTTATTTGTGTTTGCTTTGAATTAATATGAGTTTCATATGAATTAAGTGAATTTATCTGAGTTTGCTGTGAATTTATCTAACTTTGATGTATATGTTATCTGACTTTGGCATAATGTTATTTGACTTTAGCATGATGTTATCTGTGTTTGGTATGAATTTATTTAAGTTTGATATGAATTTATTTGTGTTTGCTTTGAATTAATCTGAGTTTGATACGAATTAAGTGAGTTTATCTGAGTTTGCTGTGAATTTATCTAACTTTGATGTGAACTTATTTGACTTTGGCATGAGTTTTTTTGAGTTTGCGGTGAATTTATCTAAGTTTTGTATGTGTTATATGACTTTGGCATGATGTTATATAACTTTGGCATGATGTTATCTGTGTTTGGTACAAATTTATCTAAGTTTGATATGAATTTATTTGTGTTTGCTTTGAATTAATCTGAGTTTGATATGAATTAAGTGAATTTATCTGAGTTTGCTGTGAATTTATCTAACTTTGATGTGAACTTATTTGACTTTGGCATGAGTTTTTTTGAATTGTTAAATGAGTTTTTTTTAGTTTGCTGTGAATTTATCTAAGTTTTGTATGTGTTATATGACTTTGGCATGATGTTATCTGTGTTTGGTACGAATTTATCTAAGTTTGATATGAATTTATTTGTGTTTGCTTTGAATTAATCTGAGTTTGATACGAATTAAGTGAGTTTATATGAGTTTGCTGTGAATTTATCTAACTTTGATGTGAACTTATTTGACTTTGGCATGAGTTTTTTTGAGTTTGCGGTGAATTTATCTAAGTTTTGTATGTGTTATATGACTTTGGCATGATGTTATATAACTTTGGCATGATGTTATCTGTGTTTGGTATAAATTTATCTAAGTTTGATATGAATTTATTTGTGTTTGCTTTGAATTAATCTGAGTTTGATATGAATTAAGTGAATTTATCTGAGTTTGCTGTGAATTTATCTAACTTTGATGTGAACTTATTTGACTTTGGCATGAGTTTTTTTGAATTGTTAAATGAGTTTTTTTTAGTTTGTTGTGAATTTATCTAAGTTTTGTATGTGTTATATGACTTTGGCATGATGTTATCTGTGTTTGGTACGAATTTATCTAAGTTTGATATGAATTTATTTGTATTTGCTTTGAATTTATCTGAGTTTGATACGAATTAAGTAAATTTATCTGAGTTTCCTGCGAATTTATCTAACTTTGATGTGAACTTATTTGACTTTGGCATGAGTTTATTTGAGTTTATATGAATTTATCTGTAATCACAACCAATTTGAAAACAAGTTATGTCACTTTGATATGATATTATCTAACTAGATTTGGTTTGGTTTGACTAGATTTAGTTTGAATTTATCTAGCTTTGATAAAAATTTAACTGAATCTAGCAACCTGTCCCATATGACTTTATGCAATCAGTTGTTCAAGCAATCTCTTAGTTTTCTTCTTTAGCTCTTCATTTCTATTGAAACAATGTCTTTCATCAAGGTGCTCTTCCAATGTCGATAAAGAAAGACTTTCCTCAAGGCTGTTATAGGACTAGCCATGAGGATTATGAAGTAGTCCACTTGCCATGCTCCAAGACCCAACCCGTTACAGATGGTAAGGACTTGTAAAAATAATCTGGGAAAGACAGTGATGTCATATGCTTAGGGACCACACACCCATTTAAATGGCTAGAAGGGCAAATAAGTCATAAAAAAATCTGATGTCACATGCTTAGGAATCACACACCCATTTAAATGGTTAGAAGGGCAAATATGTCATAAAAAATATGATGTCACATGCTTAGGGACCACCGCCTGAATTAATTCCATGCGCAAAGGACTCTAGGCCTTAAACCGTAATGTTATGTCCTAGAGACTTTATAGCCCAATAATGAGGGATCTCTCCCTAATTTACTCAAAAAAATAGGAGGAGAAGAAGAAGAAGAAAATATTAGGAGATGCTCTGACAAGCGACGCTAGCGTCGCCTATGATGACGCTATCGTCGCTCAGAAAAAAAATATAAACATTGGTGAGAGGACCTCATTACTACTACACAATTTGCAAGGACCTTTCGCGATAAATGACTAAATTTTGTGATTTTTCGAGTAAAATCCTCAATGAATTATCTATATTAAAGGCTTTAGATGGGCGGTTATAACTTTGGAGTTCGGAGTAAGTCAAGTTTTGGAGTTTTGTAACTTTGGGTAAGACGGCTCTGTTTTATTATTTTATTATTTTGCTTTGTTAACCTGGGTCAGCACTAGGACAATTTTGATGAGAGCAATACCAACTAGGCTACAAATTCAAGCCCAATAAGACTTAGATCCAGCTCAACCCAGACCAGGCCCAGATTTGTCAAAGGCCAAGAAACAGGACCATATTGATATAATATCATCCCCATACATGTGAACATCCAGGCCTATGTTCACCCACAAATGTAGGCTCGTGTTTGTTTATGCTAGACACAATCATTAGAGCCAGGCCCTTATGTATACATTCAGGCCCATCATGTTGCACTTTTGGGTCCAAATCAGTTTGGGGCCAAAACAAACTAGGTTCTCAATTAGGCCCAGTTCAGTCCTCCTGCCACACGTTCTCGGTCAAGGATTGCTTATATATTTAGGATGTTGCAATTTTCAAAACAGGCCTGTTCATATGAAGCAATGAGGCCCAAATGTTACTCATATCATGATTTTAAAACTGCCTCAGAAGATCACTGAACCAAGAAACTCGGGTGAGTCTTCTCCAAACTTGTTTAACTTGCTCAAATTGGTGACTTCCTAGCCAAGTCAAACTCGAGCAACTCGGGGCAAGTCAAAACAAATGTTTAAACTATGATTCGTACATGAGGCCTTTGAATCTGGCCCAGCAATTGTGCATTATCAGGGCCATAAACATTCTGATGCATAAAACAAACCTAACTCAACATTCATATCAGGCCCATATACAATCAAAACCACAGTAAATGGGCCCATTTATTTCAGGAAAAAAGGCTTATTTAGAAATCAAGCCCAATTCATTTACAATAAAGAAAAGCTTGTTCTGAAGAAGGCCCGGTTTCTGGATGTTTCAGACTAAGCTATTTTTCAGATTAGGTCCAAAAGATGTTAATAATATGGCCACATATCCTTGGTCATTGGCCCAAACAAAGTGTTCAGTCCATGGCCACAGATCAATTTTTCTTGATTCAGTGCATTTTTGGTCCAGTTTAAATTGAACTTTTGACAAAGTACAAATCTCTTACAACTAAACAGGCCTAACAACGACAGGGTCACAGGAGTGTGTAATGTACATGTTTTGATTTTGGATGGTTCTAGTTCGACCTAGTCATAAACTGCCTAGACCACCTATTATGTAAGTATTCTGCCTAGAGAAACCAGTTATTCATTGCCATTTTCAAAGGCATCTTTCCTCGTTGATAATAACGATAGTTTCGACCATTTTTTAAACAATGGCTAGAGTTTTGGCTTTAACCTTGGGGACGTGAACTTCTTTGAAGGGGTAGTTGTGCCAGTAATAAGGGCCCGTTTGTTTGAAGGTATTTTTGATGGATGGATGACTACTGCTACTGTCTTTCAAAAATTCTAAATTCCATATGTGAACATTGAGAGTGCGTAACTTTTGATCTTTTTCAGAATCCCAATTTTCTAAATACAATATAAATAGAGGCATTTGTGGAACTGAGTAGAAAAAACATTTTTTAATCTATTTAATTAGAGGAATTGTGAGAATTCTTTGCATGTAAAAATTTAAATGCGTCCCCCATTTATTTCCAAATGCTCAAATATTATAATCTCTAATTCTATTAAGAATTCCAAAGGCCAAAAATAACTATTTAGAAGGATGGTTTTCATATTATTAACATTAAAACGTTAAATTCCAAATGCTAGTTCCTAATGAGTAATGCTACCTGGACATACTTTTTGACATGAATCTTAGACAAATCCTTATATTACCTTTTAAATATCAGTGATATTCAAGGGGTAAAATAAGAGTTTATCCAAAATTCATACTAAAAAATATGTCCAGGAGACTTTTTACTCCCGATACAATATGTGATGTGCACAACAAACATGATAGTTTTTCTATAACACTTGCAATTCTTGTAAAAATCTAACGCTGACAAGTATATTGGGCGTAGCATATTTTAAAGGCGATTCCCTTCAAATCTAACATCATAATCTGAGACGGTGGGCCACTTCCACTGTCCATCACCATTCAATCATCTGCAGCGATGGGGAATAAACTTTGGTAAAGTGGGTATATTAACATCCCCACAGGCATTAAACGCCATAAAAAAGAAAAGCCAATCAACTCCCAAATGATACAAACAGATTCCTTCACCAAATACATGATTTAATTATGAAAAACACTTCAAAAGATTCAAAACAACACAGTCAATGTATAATAACAACAACCTACAAACATTACTTCTAAAACATGCATAACAAATTAAACCTCAGCTCGCTCTCTCTCTAGTTGAAGCCATTCTCTTTCTCCTTCTCATTCTCCTTCTTTGAGCTGACTCGCCCATCAGTCCCAGCCAAAATCCCATACTTATCCTTCCTAGTAAAGCTGGTGCACTCAAATCCCAGAGTCCCCGCCAGCACTCGCTGAATATAATTCGCCACTTCAATGGCAGACTTCCCCCCACTGCAAGTCAGCTCAATAGGCAATTGACTCAGGAAAGTGATCTCATAAGTTGGCATGGGATTCATGAAGAAGAAGTAAGGATCCATGAGCTTAAACCCACGAACAGTCGTCCCATGAAAGACGCTTTGCTTAGTATTAATGGCGACGGGGACGATCCTATCAGTGAGCTCTGCGAAGAGAGCGCTAAACCTGAGAAGAAAGGGCTCTCTGCAAGTAGTCCCCTCGGGGCAGATCACCAAGTCGCCTTCTTCGAGCAAGCTTTTGATGTGGGCGGCGTCTTTCTCTCTTTCGCGGGAGAGGGCGACGGCCTTGATGGGGGAGATGAGCTCGGAGAACTTGCTGATGCTGTAGGTGACGCAGCTGATCTTGCGGCCGAGGGCGACTGCGGTGACGACGGGGTCGAGGACAGTGCGGTGGTTGCAGACGAAGAGGACGCCGCTCTGGCCCTTCTGTGGGGGAGGAGGGGGGTTGCCTTTGACGATGAGTTTGATGCCGAGGATGGTATACATGTGGCGGACGATTCTCTCTGGGAGGGGGATGTTGAGGTAGACTCGGAGGAGGGAGAGGATGAAGCCTATGGGCATCCAAAGGAAGGTGAGAAGGGCTACTAGAGGGTTGGGTCTTTGGACCAATCGACCATCATGGAAGATGATTGGGCTCAAGAGCTTGTTTCTTGCTACTGGCTCACATTTGGTTTTGGGGACTATGAATCCTTCCTGCACATAATGACATACATGATACATGTTACATAGAATCCAAATCCAATTTAGTTATATTTGTTAGAAAGAAGTGAAATTGTTAGATGGAAATAAATTATTTGTTTGGCTGGGGAGAACCACTGGTGATGAATGCAGAATGCAATGGAGAAACACAGTTCTAAAACTTGGTTAATTAAGACTCGGATATAAAACTCAGCAAGGACTTGGTTGAATTGGTCAAGACTCAGTTGAATATCGACTTGACTCGGCCGAGCAGCTTTCTAAATAGGGTGGCCATGATCACTTGGTTGATCAAGACTAGGTTGGGTGTTGGTATTGAATTGGGTTAGTAGATTTCTAGACAGGGTCAACTCAGCCAGAACTTGGTTGACTTTGTTCAAGACCCAATTGAGACTCGGAGTTGACTCGACTCAGTAAATTCTAGATCTGGGTCAGCTCAGCCAAGGCTCGGCTGAGTCTCCGAGTATGGATTTGGTTGACTAGGCCTATTAGCTTTGTAAACAGTGTCAACTCAGATAAGATTTGGTTGACTTGGTCAAGAGTCGGATGAGTCTCAGAAGTGACTCGGCTCAGTAGATTTCTGGACAGGGTCAACTCAGCCAAAACTTGGTTGACTTGGTCGGACTCAGCACAGTACTTTTTTATGAAGGGTCAACTCAGCCAAGCCTTGGTTGACTTGGTCAAGGCATGGTTGGTCTCGGAATTGAGTCGGTTCAGCAGTATCTTTGTAAGCAGGATCAAATTTTATTGTTTTTTTTTTTTTTTATCTTTAAATCTTTCTTTACATCTATTTTACTATCAAATCTGGATTTGGGTCAACACATAAGATCCAATTTATAGTTGGGCCAGAACCGGATCCAATCGGGTCAATACACTCTTACCAGACAACAGAATGAAGAAATAAATTAAAATACAATAATTGGAAAGCTGACATAAAGTTGGCTTATGTTGGATCCAAACCCATCTGAAATTCAAATAGAATCCATACAAAATAATTAAATTTGGACCAAACTCAAATATGGAATCAATATCAAACCCTAGATCCAGACTCAATCTATGACTTTGGTGGAACTGGATTCAAGTATCCGATCAGTAAATGGATATAAAACAAAATTTATTGAAAATTTCATAAAGAAGTCTCCAGAAACTACAGACCAAGAGAAGACAGAGAATTCCAAATGGAGTAG
This sequence comes from Litsea cubeba, assembly GCA_012931725.1. Taxonomy (NCBI): domain Eukaryota; kingdom Viridiplantae; phylum Streptophyta; class Magnoliopsida; order Laurales; family Lauraceae; genus Litsea; species Litsea cubeba. The sequence continues at coordinate 113,379,022 of CM022947.1, read as the reverse complement.
GAGTGAAAGCCATTCAATTCCTGAGCTGTAAGGGTCACTAGGAAGTAATGAAAATGCTCTATCCATGCCAACAGAAGTAGGTGGAGGCAGTAACTATCAAGAGAAAATGAAGACACTGGATGGAATGAAAATGGCACGAGCGTACTGGCTTGGCTTGTTACCGGATTGAAAGTGGTTATAGTTGTTGTGGTTGTAATACTTTTGGGTGCATTAAATGATGCTGAGATAGATAGATAAGAATATTATATGGGTTTTAAGTTAACCCACTGGCCGGTTAACATCTATATCATGATCATACAATGCAGTTAATCATTTCCAGATCTAGGCAGATGGATGGGGAGGGTCAAATCCTTTACTCACCCACCCATTGCTTTCTCTTGGTTGGGACCACTAGAATTGTGATCCAGATGCTTCTTTTTGTGGTAAAAGATAGTGATCCAGATGTCGGTTTGGTATCATCAATACACAAATGGGATCAACTATTAGGCACATGACCTGTTACTGTTGAGTCATCGATCTATGATGTGATTCTTGGAGGTTGGATTCGGTTCAATTAATATTTGGGCAAGGCTAGGAAGACCACGGGGCAAGGGCGGTGGGAGAAAACTTTTCTTGGAGGATTAACAACTGTGTCAAAAAAAAAAAAAAAATGCAGGTGGGGCACTGTGTAAACTTTTACATTGAATTCTCAAAAAAAACTGAAGGGGACAATTGCCACCTCCTGGACGCCCATAGTTTCACCCCAACCCCCGGAGTTTTCCCTAATTAAACACCATCTTCCAATGGACCTCACCTTAATAATTGACAACCAAAGGAAGCATAGTAATGAAAAGATTCAGACAGAGGATCAAAGATATATGAGTTTTAAGCTAGCCAATCAAAAGATCCCATAAATATTCATAAAGAGAGCTATGCAATATATTGCAAACATGAACTTCCATGTGGACCAACAACTATGGTTAGTGCCAACCAATGCATTGATTTCTGTTTGGATAGTCCAGATGGCCTGCCTACAGCTTAAGTCCTATGTGTAAGGGGGAAATTTGCTCACAGGGAACGTATGCACGTGGATGTTAAAGAGGTAGGGCCTCCATCAAAGACCTTAATTTCAGGACACACCGATACAATAGGGACTCCACATCCGGGAACGTACTTTGAAGAAAATTTTCCTAAAGGGACAGCAAGCAAATGCAAAAGTATTTTTGGGAAAACCATCTGATATTGCTCTAGTTTATGGTCTTAGATGGCTAATCTGAAAAGCTGCATAACCAATAAAGGATCTCAATGTTTGATAGGACTACAAGTGTGTATGTGCAACTAAAAGGATTCCTTGATACCAAGGAAATTTTTTTTTATTTTCCATTGCAGTTCACTATTTGTATTTTTTTTTTATGGAACACATTCTCCTAATAGAAAATAAAAGGAATAAACTAATTTTCCTCAATAGAGAAAATTTGAATTTCCTATAAGAGTGGCGGCAATGCAAGATTCCTATCAGTGAAGAAACAAGTTCTCAGAAAAATGCTATGATTGAGGCTAATTCTCTCAAGGGTAGCTAGGATGAGCATTGTACAAGTCCAACTCTATAAATTCATACGTAGACCCTAACTTTGAAATTCAAACCCTCAAAATAACTCTTGTACATGTTTCATTTTAAGTTGAATTTCACCTCAATCAGAATTATATCCATCATCAGGGTCTCTTTCTCTCTCTCTCTCTCTCTCACATATTGTAACTTTTTATACATAATTGATCTAACAGTAGTTATAATTTTGATTGGATTGAGATTTATGTCAGCTATAAAAACATATCAGGGCAATCATTTTGAATGGCATGTATTTCAGATATGTGGCCCCAGTAAAAGACAATACAGATAAACCTCCTGCCCTTTTTCCCAATGGTAGGTTTTCCACAGTGGAAATTAACATTCAAGATGAAATCACATGTAAAGCAAATCAGATTTCACACAATCATTAGAAACAGGTAAAAATAAGAACAAACACATAAAGAAACCAAATAATAAAAAAAAACCAAAATTAAAGGAAGAGAGAGACTATTTTCCTGTTCTAATATTTAAAGATTTTTACATTAAGCTCTCTAAGAAAAATTTTCAACTAAAGATGAAAATAATATCAAGATATTGTAAGGGCCCTTCAACGGTACTTGTCCCTGGGCTTAACTGAAATGGGACCGCGGACCATGTGATTGCGCGCCCCACCATAGATGGACCACAGCTTTTCAATGAATCTCAACCACTGACCATTTTCTATTTCTAAGGTTATTTTATACAGCATATTAAGACTTTGGGTAATTTCATTGACAAGCCCAGCAGCATGTACAAAGGCTAGCAGGTAATCGGGTAATCGGATTTGATCATAGTTACATTTTTTTTGGTGGGGTCGGGTCATTTGGGCAAAAAGTAACGGGTGGAGTTCAGTCAGATCCAGCATGATCTATGGTCCTATACTTGGGCAACATTCTTTGGGTAATCAGGCAATCAGATTCCAATATTGCCAAATCTAGGAACAGGTCCACCATGTGTGCGCAATAGGAGGTTTGGGTGGGTCACTGTGATAAGCATGTCACAAATTGAGAAGAGTTAAAAGAAGATCAAACCTTGCATATTGACATAAAATCATAGTCAGTCTCCCTATCTCCAATGCCCAAATCCGGCAAATCGTCGCCGAATTCGCGTTGAAGTGCATCTTTCTTCAGCTGAGCAACAAGAACTCCAGGCTCTCTAACAAACCCAGTAGCCCTACCAGTTTTGGAGACCTCTAACTCAGTTCCAAGGACCTTGTCAGCCCCAAGATAGGCCTTGACAAAGTGCTCCACCATAATTCTGGGGTTGGCAGTGACAATATACCTCTTCCCAAAGGAACTGAATACTCTCCAGCTCTCTGGATGGACATTATCAGCATAGAACTTGGGCAAGACTGATTTGGAAGCAATCTCGATGTCCCTAATTTTTAGACCCCCCAATGCGATAAAGATGATCATCTTGATTGCTAAGGCCTCAGAGAAGAGTATGTATACAACAGTCAAGATAGGGACTGAGGCTAGTAGGAGTAGCACCCTCAGAATACTACCAGCTTCTAAGGCAACAAGCAAGTAGTAAGGGAAGGCACTACTAGAGACGAGGAGGGTACCATCTAGATCAGCTGCTATTGTCTGGTTTGATCTCCCCTCTGAGCTGCATTTTGAGATGTGCTCAAAACGATGAGACTCCATTACAGGATCGTAGGAGAGAGATATGAGAGAGATGTGGGTGTGTGTGGGTTATGTGAGGAGGAGGGGGGGAGGGGAATTTAAATGGGGGGAAGAGGAAAGGTGGCAAGGGAGTAATTGATTAGGGGAGAAGTTAATAGAATTGTCTTGAGAGGAAGAGAGGTTACTTTCAGATGGGTTTAACGTTGGAAGATGGAGGTTTTGAGTGTATAAATTAGGGCAGGTGCAATGCTGCCCAAGTAGTTGAAAGTTGAAACCAACACTTCCTTACATTCAATTAGCAGCCTACTTTTTAGACGGTGGTGAGTTAGTGCATGTGGAATCAAATGGCTCTGGCTTGGACTGGCTTGGCTGGCTTGGCTGGCTTGGCTTACAAATAGTGATCTTGTTCTTAGAATTTATTAGAAAGAAAAATAAAGTCAGATAGTGACGTCAACAATGTCATTAATCAAAATAATCATACAAATTAGAAGAAACTATTCATATAAATGGGTTAGGCCAGTATGATCAGCATGTAATTTGGCATGGATGTTTATCAAAACCTAAGAATACAATGACATGTACCTAATTATATTTAATCCAATTATATAAAATGGACAGTAAAAATATCAAACTCTCCATTATCTATTCAAGGATTTAAGATTAGACATGTATCAAGATCTAATGGAGTGTTTCACCCACAAGTCCCAACAATCAATAATTGATCATATTATTAATCATGTGCTCCATATTGCGGTGGATATCAATTCCATCCAAGTAAGATTTGGGAACATTCATATAAAGGAAGGACATACATATTGAACAATGTTGATTTTGAATGGGTGGGCTCTATGGAGATTTGCTTTTTCACTCAAGAAAGCATGAGTGAGTACATAGGAAGGATTTAATGATCAAGGGTAGAGAAATGTCCTACGAGTAAGCTACAAATAGCTTACATGTAGTCTAGCTTGTGAGGCATATATAGATGCAAGTTTATTAATAGGGGAATGTATATTGAGAGGTCTCTTTCTGGTAGAGGTGGATAAAAAAAAAACCAGCCCCACTAGATTATTTTAAACCTTGATTTAATAGCCTTAAAATTTAATGACATCTAATTAATAGTATATTTGAACATTTTTCCAAGGGTAAAAGGTAATTTGCCCATTTCTTTTGCCCCATTTCTTTCTTTCCTTATGACACAACTCATCCACTAGCAATTAATATTGGAAAGCGCGTGTAACTTTTCATTGGTTGTTCCTTCATTTCTCATATATTTAGCAATTCTCTTATTTTATTTGCTCCACATGATTTAGACTTGTTATGAACCAAAATGTAGTTACTTATGAGTAAGTGGTTGGTCATTGATGGTGAAGAATGCGTGGTAGATGTAACTGTAGGAAGAGACTTTTTAAAAGAAGTTAAGATTATTCATGTAAAAAGAAAGTTCATCAATGTCCTAAACCAACGTTTCTTTCTTGTAAGTACTTTCCAGTAAGCTGTGGAGTGTGAAGGTGGTTCATGTAATCTTAATTTGTTCCTCCTTGTTAGGTAGAATTTTGAAAATATAAATTTATAATTGATTGTACTTTATGAGAATCTAATAAAAACCCCTCTGAAGCACTTAATAATATAAAATCTATGTTTTGTTGCAAAAAACATCTTACAATAAAGTAAGGACTAATACACACACACACAAAATGGAGCAGAGAATTTCTAAGAAATGCATATTTTAGAATTTCTTAGTTTTCTAGAACTTTCAGGTTTTTTGAATTCGCCGATAAGCATTTAAAAAAAAAAACTGCTGTTAGGTTCTGATAATGAAATTTAAGTCCACTGGAGAATATAATGCCCAATGCATCACAAAATATATTTCAAATCCCATTATGCAACCTTCATGAGACAGTTCAGCGACCATTTGGATTGGATGAGAGGAGTTTCTTCCTGCTTGATGGTTTCCTTCACGACACTTAAATGTGACTAATGCCCAATGCATCACAACAACAAATGTTTGTTGTGAGAAGTGATGTTATCAACAGGGCTATTAATTATTGTATTAAGCTTAATAGGTCATGTACGTGCGTGCTTGGCACACGACATGAGTCACCTACTCAGCCGAGACAAGGCCAGGGTTGTGGCTTTAATTGCCATGACCCACATCCACATGCATTAGAGTGGAACCCATGCATGGCTCCTCCTCCAAATTTGGCCGTCTTGGAGTCCCATGGGGGATTTTCTCCTTTTTTTTTATTGGAAAAAAGAAAAGTCTTTATGAAGAAACTTGTGGGTGTTAAAAGGATTTCTTAAGCTATGACGTCAAATCATGTCCCTGAGCATCCCCAATGCTTGTTACCTAATTGAATTTTCATAATTCTAATTTTTTGAATAACAGACTGTACTTAAGCATTTATAATTTTACTTAGAAAATAGCATTTGAAGAATTCCAAATTCTATCGGATAGGAAATTTTAAAATTCTTACATACAAACAAGCTCAACCAAAAAGTTGAGGCTGTAATGGGTTGAGGCCAAAAGACCCAATTGGACTTAGTCCAAAAGCTATTGAGTCGGGCCTAGTGTCAAGATTTGTTTTTAATAGAATTGAATACTAAAGTCGCTGACCAATTTTAACTATAGTTTCATTTTATTTTGATATGCAATCTAATAGTGAGTAAAGATTGACGAGTAAATGTAGCATGGTGCAAGATTAAAGAAAAATAAGAGTGTGAAATGAGCTATACTGATCAAAGATATTGGCCCCAAATGAGCCCCATAATGCTAGTTTGTACATTCAGTCCATATGCATGTAGGAGAAATTCTTACCCCTTTATAATTTTGCTTTCTTGCATAAATAGGCATGGCAGCTATTACGAGCTACAACTCATGTGGACCTATGTATGATCTCATCTCTCTCTTAATGCCCATTATCAAAAATCTCGTTCTTGATAATCTTTATCTCATAAAGCTTTTGAAATATTTTCATTCAAATTTTTCTTCGAGATGTTAATTAGAGGAATGTCTGTTGGAAGCTAATATAAATAGTTAATACTTTTGTAAAACTCTCTCTTTGTGGTAATGTCCGCATGTGGACAACCTAATTATCCGGACATTAAAGAGGTGGGGGCCTCATAAAAAAAAAACTTGAGATCCCCATGAATTTCACAGCACAAAAACGTTTCCATAAGAAAATCTCCCAATATTTCATAGTTTATATAATAAGTCTAGTTAATATTTATTAGTCATTATCATTTAGTATTTCTAACAATGAATAATTAGAAATTTTATAGAAAGTAAAGTCAAATTTGATTGATTTGTTAAAAACATATATTTATCTTACTAATAATATTCTAGTAAAAACAAAAAAAAAAAAAATTATTCAGACCTAATCTTCATCAATCATCATTTAGATGTGTCAAACGTCTTACTCCAACCGACAATCTCACGCAACCCTCTCTTTAAATTAAAAAAAAAAAAGAATAATAAGGGTCTCTTTTAAGTCCACAAACAAGGCGACGGTTCATAAATGGAAAGAGTTATCACCTTCCATTAAGTATTGTCCGAAATTTAATATTTGTGATGTTACTAGCATTCAAAGCCGAAACACATCCACCATATCAAATGAGCGTACAAAAGTGGTTGACACTATTATACCACGCTCAGAATTTTCACATGAGCCTGGCACAAGATTTCCAATCTCAGTGTCATATAACAGGACTCCTTGAATTAGAGGCGGAGATCATAAGCCGTATGGAACTGCCGTACGAGAAAATCCCTATCACCACAGAGGTCTGGTTGGGTATTTGACAGGGGCAAGGCTAATCTTGTGAATAATTACTGCCTACGTTAAATATATTATATGTATACTACAGACGTATAAGAATATATAAATGAAGATAATGCATATGCATTTTTAAGTATCTATATCCAATGGGTAGCCGTGGTTAGAAAGCACTCCTGATTTAAATTCTACTTGGGCTTTAATTTTCATGATCGAGCTTCAGCCCGAACTGTGTTTTCCCATGAACCAATTCATTCGGGTATGGGCCTGGCTTGGCCTAATTTACAACCACACAAGCATATATGAAACCTAATTTGTTGAGAACGGCATCTTACGGCATCTTACTGCAGTGGTAAAAAGCGGCAGTTTTCACCCGGGTGATTAGGTTTCGAATTTGCCCCCTCCCTTGCACGTGTGAGTTCCCAATTATCTTGCACGCGCAAGTTAGTTCTCTTACCATGTGTGAGTTCCTATTATCTTGCATGTGCAAGTTGTCCGCCCCTTACATGTGTGAGTTTCTATTACCTCACATGTGCAACTCTTTCAGAATCAGCTCCTTAGCTGAAATAATAATAATAATAAAATAATTTATTATAGAAACCAAATGGAGAAATACAAACGAAAAGAAAATGAAGATCATTGTCCAAGTGCTTATATATATCACACATGAGCTAGCATGAGAAGGGCCAGGGAAGCTGATAGATTGGCTTATCTGCAGCCGAGGACACTGGGCAATTTTGTGGCCTCTCATTCTAGAGGTTTCATGTCCATACTTCAAAATATGTCCTCCTTTTGAAGTCTGCTGTCTATATCCATTCCGATTTTGTTTCTGTGGCGTGTATTTGTTTTATATTGAAGGCATTGCTCCTCTTTTCTTACCTAAGCCACATACAGGTAGATATCCACATCAAACCACTTTTGCCAATTTTCTCCTCCTCTTTTCCCTGAAGCAACATTTCTTTTGCGTTAAAAGAAACAAAAACCACGGGAGTGAAAAGGTGATTTATGAAAAGTCGCATTTTTTCTCTTACTGCAGAGCGAGACAAGTGGGAGGAAATTGCCTTCTTATTTCATTGTCCTTTCTGAACATACACGCATGTGTAGTTGTGCACTGCAACAGTGCAATCTGTCTATATTATAAATTTCCCAGGTGGGTTGCCACTAGAACCGGATTACCCAATTACCCAGAAGGAGGATCCTACAGTATTATAATATTATCCGGGTACAAAACAAATTTTTAATGCTTTGTGTATGTTACAGTATTAAATGGTTATAAGATTTAATTTGATCCATTTTATTAGTTTTGGAGTTTTTGGCGTATTGGTTAGGTATATAACATTTGATATCAGAACCAACCTCCACGTCTAGAATTCGAGTGACGGAAATGATTATCTTGAGTCGAGTGAGAGCCATCTAAAAAATTAGAGAAAATGGCTACCCACCGCCAGAGTGAAAGCCACATCGGAAAGGGGTACGTCGGCTGTGGAAATGTGGTACTATGTAGGGCTGTCAATTGAGTCGTGCCAACGAATTCGGGTTGCGGGTCAAACGAATCCAGGTTAGAATCACCTCGATCAATACGAACATGACCCATTAAGAAACGGGTTAAAAAACCAAATACGAACCCAATTCGTTTATCTAACAGGTCATACGACACGACCCGTTAACCCGTTAATTTTAAAAAAAAATATTCATTAAACTTAAAAAGTATATCTTTTCTAAATCATGGAGCCATACTTTATGTTTTGAGGCTAGGCTCATTTTCTAAGTAAATGTTGTATCTCTTCTGATTAAATGCATCTTCCACTGAACAAAAGTTATGTTACCCACACTTCGATTTTTTTCATGGTAATGTGATGCACACTTGGCAGCATGGCTTTTTGGCGGGTTGTATCGGGTCGTAATGGGTTACCGGGTTTATTCGTTAACAACCCATTAATTTAACTGGTTAATGGGTCCGACCCATTAACGACCCAAACCGATTAAGGGGTCACCCAAATCCGTTAATATCGTGTGGGTTCGTGTCGTGTTAATGGGTCGTGTGACATTTTGACAGCCCTAGTGTTATGTTAGGTCCTAAATGATTATAAAACTTAATTTGACGTGTTTCATCAGTCAGTATAATAGAGGTCAAGTGAGTTTTATCTAGATGTCCGGTAATCTATATATAAAGACAAATGATCATGGGGCTCACCTAATCATCAATCCGAATGGGTCACAAATAACCGTATACAGACAAATGATCACACCACATAGTGAGGCTCACCTAATCATCCATCCGAATGGGCCACAAATAAAACCCCCCCCCCCCCCCCCCCCCCCCAAGGACTAGACCATTGACCTGATGGTCAGATTTTCTATTTTTCTCTTTTCTATTTTTTTCACGTAAAGTTGTTGTTTTTAAGGATATAATATAATATGCACACACAAATATTCAAGTGAGAAACATCCACACTCACATAAGAATTATGCAGTCTAGCTTATTTTTAAGGCCACTTGACCTGCCTATGAAGCCATCTCCCTCGTGCCTATGCCCAAATTTTACACTTATCCAACCATTACTTATCATTCCCTTTTTTTTTTTAATCCCTTCTTTGGCTCACTGGGCAGGGACCAATGTGAGGACTAGGGGATCAATCCTTGATTGCTAGTATTTGCTACCTTGGAACTAAGGTACCTAGCTAGCTCTATCCCTGATCCATCAGTGGTTCGCCCTGCCTTTAGCTAAATCGAAAGAAAAATGCATTCTAACTTCCATGAATCAGGGGAGAATCATGATGATTTACGGCGGTACACAACCATATGTCTCATTTAGATTTTTTCCATCCTCCTCCAGGATGGACATGATCCGAGGTAGGCTCTACAGGCTACACTGCACTATCCTTGTGCCTGGATGCTTCTCACTTCAATATTTCTGCGTGTAACACTCGATGATCTATTGGATTCAAGTCCAATCAGGTACATCAGAGTTGGGTCTTGGTCTTGGTCGATCATGGAGCAAACACAGGTCCAAGTTGTTTACATTCCCTGTTGAGTGCTCAACAACAGTATGGAAATCTAATATAGGGATGACGATAGGTCAGATTAAACGGCTACCCCTTCTAATGGGCCAGGTTTGGTACAATTTTGATGTGTTTGACAGGTGCGATATTATAGATTTCGATATGAGTTGGGTTTAAATTTTGGCTATCTTTATCCCTTTATATTTATACATGTACTTATAAAAAATATTTATATAATATTCAAAAATGATCTTTTTTAAATATGAATGCTTCTTTTCTCTCCCACAGCAAAAAAAGAGTAAGAATCAATCAATCAAACGGGCTCACTTCAGACCTAATTTATAACTATAACTCATCAGGGTGTCACTCTGGCTAGGCGAAGCTTGAGCCTGCATGATAATGAAATTTGGCTTGGGTTTTGGGCTACGGCCGAAGCCTCAAATTTTAAGTATGAGTCAAAAATCGGGCCAGGTTGGCAGGGCCGGCCCTGGCCAGGGGCGGGAAGTGCGACCGCCCCGAGCCCTTTTTTCAGGGGGCCCAAAAACTCTAAATTTTCAATTAAAAAAAAACCCTAACCCATATCCAATTATCTACCACTTAACGGTAAACACATTAACCACATTAATCAACCAACGCCAAATCCCAAAAAACGCATTAACCATCTGCAACTGCAACGCTTCGTTCTCCACAACCCACCCTATTTATCTCCTCTACCTAATACCCATTGTTTTATTCTCCATAAACTAGCAAACAACAACCCAAAGCCAAAAAAGAAATTGCTATCTGGTAATAGCCATCACTGTCCCCCAAATTCCAGCCCCCCACACCAAATCGAGCCCTTCAGGCCAGCAGATCTGAGAAGCAGCGGCCCAGCAGGCCAGCACCGCCGCCGACCTCCAGCCGCTTCTTCAATCTTCTCCATCCCCAATCCCCATTCCCCAGACCCCGTCATCGCATCATTCATCAGCACGGGGCCATCATCAATTCATCAATCATCATCATGCCTTTGGGCTTTGGCATCAACAGTTCAACACCATCTCGCCGATCTTAGCCGGTCAGCCCCTCTTCTCTGATTGAATCAAACAGCAAAAAAAAAAAAAAAAGAAAGAAGAGGAAGCAGCAGCGAGGCGGAGAAGGTACCTGGCACCGGACCGGAGGAGCACATGCTGCCAGCTGCCGTCGTCAGTCGTCACTAGTCACCACGTCCACAGCCCTTGCGGCCTTGCCCTGCCGCCTGCGCTCTGCCGCTCTTCAGTCTTCACTCCCGCCAGGCGCCATCCATGATCCATTGAGGGCTGCCAGCTGCCGTCGTAAGTCGGTCCACAGCCCTTGCGGCCTTGCTGTGCTGCCTGCGCTCTGCCGCTCTTCAGTCTTCACTCCCGCCAGCGCCATCCATGATCCATTGAGGCATTGAGTCATTGACATAGCAAAAGAAAAGTAAGAAGGGTCAAGGGTTTTGAGTTTTAACCCTTTGTTCTGCAATCTGGGCACAGAACACGAGTTACACTTACACAGTTACACGAGCAAGAACTGTGGTGTGTTGGCCTACATCACTTGGACCTTGGAGGCTTGGACTTGGGCCTAGTTTCTAGATCCGGGCCGGAGGCCAGTTTGGGTTGAGTTCAGCTGTTCAGGCCGTCTCTCTCTATCTTTTTTCTCCAAACAACCTTGTCTAGGGCTGCTGTTGAGGGGGATTTCTCAATTTCCAGGTTATGTTGTTCTTTATTTATTCTTTTAAGTATTAAAATTGCATTGGTTTTATTTTGTTGGTTGCTTATTGCTATATGAAAAAGAACTATTGAATTGTTACAACTTACAAGTATTTGTCTTGTTTATATATTATAGCATTTTATTTTGAATGTTTATATATTGAAGTTTAAATTTATATATATGCTTTGAATGTTAAAATTTTAGTTAATTTTGACAAGTTAGATATTGGTTGAAAAATGAATAAGGCCATCACTAAGTTTATATATATATAGAGGCCTAATTTTTACTCTTGTCCTGGGCCCTGAAAAATTCAGAACCGGCCCTGCAGGTTGGGCTCAGGCATTGGACATCGAGTCGAGCCTGAACTGCAGAATTACATATGACCACGGATCTGAATCGCGGATCCAGTAAACCAAGCTGTAGGGTGAGTTGAGATGAATTTGAATTCACTACAACCGAACTATTAAGGCACATTGATTCCCTCGTTTTCCTAAATCTAACATATCTACAAAGAGAATTTTTAAGAGAGTTTAGGTTTGGTAAACAAAGAGAATTCCTGCCTTTTACGGGATGTGTGATCCAATGGATATAGTTTTTATTTTTTTATTTTATAATTTTTTCAAAATTAATGAAAAATCAAGGGTCGATCTTTCACAGTAGAGCCATCCTTGGCTCTAGAGAGTATGAATATGAATGGTTCGGATCTTGTAAGTGGGGCCCATGGGAATAAAAAATTAATATTTTAGGATCCAGACTTCTTCGCGAATATTTCAAAATCTATAACGGATTAACGGCTGAAATTTGATATAATAGCCATTTCGGACTTTCTAGCCATGATTAATAGTTCAAAACTTAATTGTGGGACCCAAACTTAAAGGGTTTCAAAGCAAAAGCGGTAACCTCTAAGTTACCGATTTTGGTGCAGGAGCGGCGTTTTTACTCGTTCCTGAGTTGAAAGTATTTTCAATGATTGATATGTCTCTTGCAATTTCCTCATGACCCATGATGAATCACACTACAAATTTTGACTCTGTAGTTGTTTTAGGCCTTATGAAGAGACTAGACTGAACGGTTCAAATCTTGCAAGCAGGCCCCACAAAAGTCCATAAATCATAATCCAACACTCTGGACGTTTTTGCAAATATCTCAAAACAAATGAAGAATCAGCAGTGGATATATGACCTCCTACCCATTTTGAGTATTTTAAACATGATTAACGGTTTAAATCTTAAATATGGGATCTAAAAGTAGATTTCCAGAGGCAAAATCGGTAACCTTTAAATTACCTCCCACGACCAATATTGTAGCTCCACTTTCTTTCACTCCATTGGTCTTTATAATTTGATGGGGGTAAGGTTTGATCGGCAATAAAATAGGAAAAAAGGATCTTGGAAATCCTTACTACCGGTTTTCTCTCAATACCAAACCCGGATTTTCAACATAATTGAGGAAAATCAAGAGGAATGTGCTGCGTGTTTGTTTGCCAAATGCGTTCTTCATGGGCCCTACTTACAAGAGAGAACATAGGAATAGCCCAATTGGTTGGATACTCCTTTCTCGCCCCACTACCTACTACCTAGGGTTCGATTTCTACGTTTCTTGATGGATATTATCTCCACTTACTCATAAGCTTGTTGGGAAATAGTCATTTTCTGCCCATGATGAAGCGGGTGACCAACTTTGTCATCATCAACATAGCTTTGTCCCAATAATGTTGAAGCTATAGATTGCATTTCTTCATTTCCATATCTTTACTGTTTTCTTCCACGCCCTTACTATTTTCTTTGGTGGGTCTGCCCCTCTTTAAGAGCCTCTTCATCAAATATTAACCTCGCTCACCCACCTGGGAGTTAGCAGAGTGGCATAAGGTGTGAGTTTGCTCCCCCAGTCCCCACATACATATTGGGTTCAAAACTACCCCAACTTTGCCCGGTGTGTGTTACTGTGAGTTTAGCGGGCACCACTTAGGGGACTAGTCCCGTTGGATCAAAGACCTTAGAAATACTCACGTCATTAAAAAGAAAAACATTGCTCTTTTATTATCCCTCTTTTTTTATTCCCATTGTTTCACTATTACATTTGTATATTATTTGTTTTTTTTTTTTGTTGGTAAAATACATTTGTATATTATCTGTTGGATTCATTGTAATAGTCCATGCAAATTTGCCTCTCGGGATATTTTGACAAATCAATTGGCAATGTTCTTAGTCTGCTGGTATGTACAAATGTAAATGGGTCGGATTCCACTTGGGTCCGCGGTGAATCCAATTCTGATTAGTGACCTGGGTCCAGCTACAATGGGCTGACTAGACCTGGACCTGGATTTTAAAGGCAGAACCTTTGGGTAACCGAACCGTATAAGAAAGTCCATTGACATCCGTACTTGTATGGAACTGTTTCTGGGATTCCCTCAAATATTACTGTCCTTAGTTGTGCCTACATATGCTCGGAATTCACTTCCTTTTTTCCAAGGGTTATTGCTTGAATTTCCATATTTTGTTCCTCCAAGCAGAATTGTTACTTTTCTCATAATAAGTAGATGACTAACAGAATGGAGAAATTTCACTCGCAAAAGCAACATTCCTAGGATCCTAACACAATTAATCCATGTGAAATCTTGGATCTGATAGGGAAAGAAATTGTTATTCGAAAGTGACTCAAGTTAGGAATCTTTGTTGATGTAATAGGCAAGATATTTGAGATTGGTTCAACTGAAATCAGTAGCTTGGGAGGTCCAAGTGGGCGAAGATTTCAATGTGCGCTGCTGAGAACGAGCTGTACTTCTTTGGCATCAACTTCTGTAAAGACTTCTCACATCTGGTTTTGGTGGTCTCAGTTTTCTTGTTTGGTTAGTTGGGTGATTTTGTCTCCCATCAATCAGTCAATTCAATATATTTTTTCGTGTTTGTAAAATATCAAAGCTCTTTAATCCTTGACAAAACTCAAGTGATTGGCAGTTGCATGTAGCAGTTCCGTCACTTCATTTCATTTTCATGTTCCCTTCCCCTGTATAACAACTCTGCATTATATTGATCAGAAAAGCATTGTGCAAAAACCACATGAAAGTTGTCTTTTTTATGCTTCATGGAGCTTCAACAGAATTCTAATTGTTGGTGATCTCATGGTGTTTACTCCAAGTTCTATTTAGTTTGAATATTTTGTCGGAACAGATAGCTATTTGCTCCAATTTGCATTTGGACAGCATGCGAGTATAAATCACATTTGGAGGATAACAATTTCCTACTTTCCACATTTTTTCGGTTAGTGGCTTACCGGCAAGGGAGTGGTATTCCAACCTGCGATAGAATGGATCAACTACAGATCATCTGTATGAAAATGCAATGTCATGATACCGAGCTACCGCCTACCGGTGGGTCAGCTCCTACTTTCCAGATTCAATACATTATTGGAAACTGCATTGATAACTTGAGCTGCAAAAGGCTGGAAAGAAGCACTTCAGAGCAACTGAATGCAATCTACCAAATCCACTACAGAAAATATTGGATACCATTCAAACACACCCAAAATTTGTCATGGAAATGGTGTTCAAGCTTGATCGCCAGCCTCACATTAAGAAACGAAGGAGAAGACAAAAGAGAAAGCTGTCAGTACAAGAAATTAAGGAAAATAAATAAACCACAACCTCGCACGAGTGGAGAAGAAAGCAAAAAACAACAGCCAGGGCACTAGCAAAAACAGAAATAATAATAATACTAATAACAACAACCACAAGTCAAGTGAAGTTTGTAGCAGACAAGACCACTAGAACAAGTCGTAATCGTTGAGTTCAGAATTTAGATGCTTGAAAATGAATAGGGGGAAGTGGAACTCATTGCCAACTTATGAAACTTGGGAAATAGGTTGCAAGTGGATTTGCTTTGACGATATGGATATTTTGGAGCGGTTTTGGTGAATTTGCTGCAGTTTGTGTTCTTATGTGTTTATCAACTCAACTAATTGGATTTCTCAATGCAACAGTAGCCAAAGAGGTGAAGCAAAACTGAAGGATGTGCTTAAAGATTAGATAGTATAACTTCGACTGAACACCCCTCCTGCCCCCCTCCAAATCCAAGGCTTTTGCCTATATTGTAGGGAGTAAAGAAGATGAAATTCAGGGAGGGATGTGAGAAACGTCTTTCTCTGATGTGAGGAGTGCTGGGAAGTTCCACATCCCACATCGCCTAAGTAATAGGCTTGAGATGTCTTAATATACCTGAAAGGGCCTTCCCCCTATGAATTTAAGCTTTTGAGTTGGTATATGAAGGAGTACATTGATGCATATTTATACTTTACATGAAATAGAGATTACATTAAAAAAAAAAAGAATTTTGCAACTCTTAGAAATCAAAATCTTTATGACTCTTAGAGATCAAATAAAATTAAAAAGTTTCTTTCATTGTAGATGGGCCACCTTGAATGATTTAGGACCAGAAAGAATTTACTTGATTTCTCCTCCTTCCTTACCAAGAAGTATCTCATCCATCACAACCAATAAGAATAGAACCAGATGATCAGGATTAATAAACAAGGAGGAATTGGAAGGAGAGTGGCGGCAGCCATGTTCCCAGACAGCAAAAAGTTCAGCTCTCATATCAAAGGTTTAGAAAATCTCTTCAAATATTTTTGAGCTTTCCTATTGTTGGTTACAATTTGGAGTATTCATGCTAGAGAATTTTAGAACTCCTAAATTCCTGATCTCCAATTTCTTCCACTGGAATCACCAAATGTTGATCGTAAAAACGCTTTCCAAATTGTGGGGTTCAGATATCACCAAGCATAAAAAATGCTAGTTTACTTTTAGAATCTCCTTTAGAATTCAGTAGAAAAGACCTTGCAGGAATTGGGAATTCCTCTGTTCAGAAGTTTGTCAATCAAAATGGATCTAAAAGTCCTATTATGTACCATACTTCCATCCTAACGATCTAGCTTAGTGATAAAAAGCAAAGTATCAGCAGAATCTCCTCATCATCTCAAAGAACATATGGATTGGAGATTCTATTTATTTCCTCATGAGGAAAGCAACTTCTTCATGGTGTTAACTTGATTTTGTTTTTCAATATTCTATCCTATATATGGATATTGAAATTGGTGTCTATATAGGCCACCAAATTTGCATAAAAAAGAAGTACTAAGGGATGGACGAGCTCGTCACGTGGGCTACACAAGAACAACGGAATCAAAACCCTCTCTAATACTATGTAAAGAACCATATACCAATCCAAAAACTTAAGCTTTTGGATTGGTATATGGGTTTTTACAGCAGCGTACTCTCTATTTTACCATGCGATCTCTAGACTTTAATCTCCCATGAATGGTAAAGCCATGCAATGGACTGTTGGGGATAGTTCCCCTAAACCAAATTAAGGATTTGCATAGTTGACATTATTGCCTGCATTACAAACAGCAGAATACACTGTTTTGAAGCTGACGCCCTGTTTGGACCTTTGGATATCTGTTGCTCTGCACTAAATTTACCTGTAATCCATTACTCTGTTTACCTGTAATTGGTTATAGGCAAAGAACACAACAACTGTGGCTTATTGTTAACTCGGTCAACAACTGAGGCTTATTGTTAACTCGGTTTCGCCAGTTTGCCCAAGCACAGACTTTCATTTTTAGACAGTAATTGGTTCTGGGCCTCTGGCAAAGAATAAAACAGTTAATAAGACTCACAGGCAATTTTATGATTAGGAAAATCAAAAGGGCATTGCACTTACTTTCAATATCAGGATTTCAGGCACCAGGATTAGAAGATGATAAAATGTTTGAATGTTGCTTTATCTATATATAAAAATGCATAATGTTCCTTCATTCTAGGCATTTTCTATAGAAATTGCTTTTGACTTAGAGTGAATTTTTTTTTTCATTTTTTCTTTTTGGGACTCTTGTTCAGGGAGCATTCTTCTTCCATATTAACTTTTTTTTTTTTTAATGAGAGGCTTTTTTTTTTTTTTTTTTTACTTGCAGAAATCATATTTATACACAAGAAGTTGAGAACTGCTTTCTGTGGACTTAACATAAGAGGTGAAAACACATTCCAACAAGAAAATGTGGAACTGCACTAAGTGCAAAACTGAGACAGCATAAGATGCATGCCATCTCCAAATTCCATTTCCAGGGAGATTTTAGGAAACCCTCCCATACAGGGATCAATCCTTCAGTGGAACTCTGGGAGCAGGTGTGCTATCCAAAGTGAATGACCCTGTGAATAAGATAACAGACCTAACTTCCAGAGACCTCTATTCTATATGACTGTTGCTTGTACCGGGCTGTGGGTTCTTTTTTGATGATTCTTTTCTAATTTGGTATACCCCGTTAGAATCTCTTCCTTTATAAGAGACTCCTTTTGTACATTATCCATATTTTTCTGATAATCGAAAGACTATCTTATCTTAAAAAAAAAAAAAAAAAAAAAAAAAAAGTTTAGTGAGCTTAGACTCTACGAACAGCTCGGGGCGCACATGGATTAGGCATGACCTGGGCGCAGCTAGCTTTGGGCCAGTTTGGGCCATGGATGATTGGGGTAATAGAAGGCCCAGCCCAACTGACTAAATGGCCATGCTTGGGCCTGACATGATTGATGTGGGCCAGGCTCCGACCAGGAACCTGTGGCCCAATGTTGGGCTTGGGCTATACATGGGCCTGTATTTCAAAAACTGGGCCAGCCGACGTGGACTTCACATTTCTTTGCTGCTGGACAGCTCTCTCTCCACATTTCCCGCGCATTCCGTTTCTTACTCACTGCCCCTTCTTTGCTGATGCTTGCGTTCTGCAACTCAAACCCTAATCAAAACCACAACCACACGCATATCTACTCTTTTTTTTTTTATAAGAAGAAGATCAAAACCCTAAACCCTAGCTTCGAAAAGAAAGAAAAGAAAAGAGAGAGAAGAGAAAGAATGGATTCGAAGCATTTGACTTCTCGGATCTCGGGAAATACCCTTCCAACAACGACACTCAATTCGAGCTCCCCTGGCTCCAATCTCAACCCTAGAATCTCTAGCCTTTGCCTTCGAACAATCTCCACATCTCCCAATTCTTCAATAGAAGCGACCTCTCCATTAAAGTTAGCTTTCTATGCTTCGATCCCCGTTCTTCAGATCCACGCATTCCGCATCTATCTTCCCCTTTCCGTACACCCTATGATCCATCCGCGCTTTTGGTGTGATCTGGATCCGCGTTTCGTTTTAGTAAGCGTTGTTTGAGTGTTTCTATCTGATCTCATTCGTCTTTCCAGAGATTTTGGAGTGGATTTGACCGGCTTCGACCTGGAATTCGTTGCAAATACATAGGTGGGGGGTGCGATCGGTTTGGGGAGATAAGATGGTGTGTGATTTCTTTGGGGATGTGGACTTTCGATGTTGCAATTATCGAAATTGGCCTTCTTGTTTGTTGGGGCATCCATGTTTTCAAAATATTTCGATGAACTTTGGTGGTTATTCAAATTTGTGAATTTTTTTTTTATCTGGGGTTCTGTTTGTTGCAGGAATGGAGCAAGAAAGTTTAGATTTAAAATGAAGTAAGAAAGCGAAAGCTTTATTGTCTAAACTGTGAGTTGCTTCGTCGTTGTCTGTTTCTTGGATTCAAGGTTAGGTTTTTTCATTCATTCTTTTTCCCCTTCTGTGTTTGGTTGAAGTTTACTGTTCGAGCTTGTGTGTCTGTTAGGAATTTCAGTTGACGGGAGAAGATTTTGAACTGGATTAATCTCATTGTCCCATTGGGAATTGTAAGAAACCCCAACTGTTTTTTAAAAAAAAAAAAAACCACATTCTCAAATACATTTCAAAATGCCAGCTGGGATTCCTCTACGTAATCTATGGATGCTGGGAAATCAGTCAGGCCCCTCAGGGTCGCGCTTTGATTTCATGAACTCTTATCTGGAATGATTTTTAAGTGAAGTAACCTGGAGCGAAGAAATCCTAGGCAAAAGTTAATCTGCTGTTTCTCCATCACCAGAGATATCTGGTAGACAAGTAGGTTTCCTTGGTGAAGGATTCCTGCCCTTCGGGTCACACAACTGTGTTTATATGATTTTTTTTCATAGTCTAATAGTTTTTTTTTTTTTTTTTTGACGGCTAAACATCGTCTAATTGTTATGTCACTATATTGATGCTGCTATGGATGGAAAATTGATGGTTTATGGATAGCTACTTTTTTTATTTTTGTTTTTTTAGTATTTTTTTATTTTTACAAAACTAAAAAGCCGTATTTTTTTAAAGGATTCGTGATTCATTTCGATTCAATCATTCAACCCCTTGAACAATTCATGATACAATTTCGATTTTGAGAACAACAATGGTCCGAACCTTCATATGAATACCATTGTTTAAAAGCTCAAAAACCTGACTTGACTTGGAAGTTCACCAAGTTAAGTAACTTGAGTTTATTTGAAGACTCCACCAAGTATTTTCTGGTTTTTTTTTTTTTTTTTTAACTCCAGTTAGTCAACTACATGATCAAGAACTACTTACATGACAAGATTGAGAGTATCACACTAAAACCATTTTACAGACCAAGACTTGATTTTGGACTCAGCTGAAATAAGTTTAGTGACTCAAAAAGTTTTCCAAGTTGAGTGGCCCAGCAATTGAAAGTAGTTGCATGTAGGTTTAGATCTGCTTTTGATGTATAAGTCCACTATTTTTTCTGTTGCAGGTGAAGCACCATGTCTTTCAATGTCAAGTCATATTCAGTTACTGGACATGATGTTGAGGAACCAGAATTCAGAGACGCAAATGGAGCACTACCATTGGGTAAAGGAGATAATATGGTCTACAAGATTCTTCATAGTTTTATAAAGGAAAGGAATAATAGATTTATCAACATTGCAACAACTGCTGTTAGAAGAGCGACAAATCACAGGTAAAGTTCTCAATTACCCCTACCAGCTGTTCCCGGTCTTTCTGTGAATCTTGTATGATTGTCTCTTTTAACCTGAAGTGCATTTATGATCAACATTTTGCAGATATTATAGTATACATACTCTGGGCATAAATTGCATCCTAGGGCTAATGCTTTAATACAGTTGACACTCTGTAACCCATCCTTTACTCTCTTCACACAGCCACAACCTATATTTCATTATGCCAATGCAAACCATTTAAATGCAATGAAAGAGCTTGTGAAAGATTGTATGTGACTAGAAGTCCACCTTGAGATCTGTGTCACCTTTTGGACCTTAGGTTTTTTAAATAATTGGTTGGAACTTGATTGTCATTTCTTTCCATAAGACAGATTGTTTTGAATTTTCAATTATTTATTACTTAAAACTGTTTTGAAACCTTCTATTTGAGAAGTACGTTTTTGTGATCAGGGGTATTTACCACTTGTTTCTTAATAAGATATTTATCAACATGCAGGGTTTCTTCTGGCTCTACAGGAGAATTTGGTGA
Organism: Litsea cubeba; assembly: GCA_012931725.1. NCBI lineage: Eukaryota > Viridiplantae > Streptophyta > Magnoliopsida > Laurales > Lauraceae > Litsea > Litsea cubeba. The sequence goes on along the minus strand of CM022947.1, from coordinate 113,357,938 downwards.
TGACATCAGTCATCACATTCATGAGGATGAAAAGCGGCAGCATGTATCTGAAAGAGTGTCTGGACCCCTTGTGTCTGGATTAGCTTACTGCATTTCCTCATGCAGCATGATATTGCTTAACAAAATTGTTCTATCAAGTTATGGTTTTGATGCAGGAATCTCATTGATGTTTTACCAGGTAGCTACATCTGTTATCTATAGGCAACAAAACAAGTTACTTCCTTTGGGTTGTGAAGTGTAGTAGACTGGCACCTCATTTATAGGTTCTACTGCACTTTTTCAACCTAATATTCTCCACTGAACCAACAAATTCGTATATTCAAAACTAAACAAATTTGTTTATTCAAAACTAACTTGTTTTATTATCTTAATAGATCTAGGCTTAGACTCCAACATAAAGACCTTGATAGTTCAACTATCCGTTGCCTTTTACATTTGTGGCATACACGTAATGGGTCATAAGTACTGTTGCAAAAATCGGCCTAGGCGCCGGTCACCGCCTAGGCGCTAGGCGGGGATTAATCGGACTAGGAGGGGATTAATCGGGCTAGGCGGGGATTAATCGGGGATTAATCCCTAGTCCATGCCCACCTCCTAGCGTCCGCCTACCGATTTTTACAACATTGGTCATAACCTTTTCAATTGTTGTCCGAATGGTACAATCTTGGCCCACCATTTATGTACTGGTACCAGTCCTTTGCTAACTTGACTCTGTTTTTATCATAAAGATTGAATAAGAAATTAAATGACAAAAATAAGACCCCATAACAACCAAAAGACCTTTATATGATATTGATGAAGAGGGTCATAAATAGGGGCAGGCCCACCAAAAACCTGAAAATCGAGCTCGAACTTGACATCAATTGATATTTATTTACAACAAACATGCATATGCATATATGGATATAATATTTACTGCATTGACAGAGTATACTTTCCAAAATAGTTTAGTGGGGGTATGGCAATGAATTTATTTATTATTTTTTCTAGGAAAATATATTTAATAACAATAAGATCGTGTTTATTTAGAACTTTAATATATATATATATAAAAGAATTACTCAACAGAGTACGAAGCATGATAAAAGAACATTTTGTGATGGCTAAACCGTATTGGCAAGCTTGGATACCTCAGCTTGCTTACACCCTTAAATATGTGCTAATTATGGTGATGGCTGCACATTTCTGCTTGCAACATTGAAGCAGTGTGTCTCTTTCGTCTCTTTTCTATTTTTAAATTTAAGTGAGTTGTGTATTTTTTCCTTTTTCTAGTGCTTAATTAGATAATTATCTGTTTCTTGTCTAATGTATTTAATATTCTGCAGAATTTCGTCTGTGTCATGGTTGTTATTGCTTTGGAGTTCTTTGGAGTAGTATCAACAGAAAGGTTCTCTTTGAAGTTGATTAAAGTTTGGGTTCCTGTCAACCTAATATTCGTTGGTATGCTCGTGACAGGCATGTATAGGTATGGACAATTTCTGAAGTCCTTGCTTAACTGACTAATAGGGGTGGGCGTTGGGTATGGAAAAGGCAATGGGTAGAGCCATGAGAGAAAATAGTGTGGAAAGTCCATAATATAAGATTAATTTACATAAGACTTCGGGTTTATATAAGAGTTTCACCTTGATTTTCAATATGACAAATCTGACAGACCCTCTCTTAGGTATGTTCACGTGCTCTTTTTGTTAATTTCAGTCTGAAATACATAAATATTGCAATGGTGACAATCTTGAAGAATGTGACCAATATATTAACTGCCGTTGGAGAAGCATATATTTTCAGGAGGCGCCAGAATAAAAAAGTTTGGACCGCACTGACTCTAATGGTATGCAGCATTCTAACTCTTTTAACTAATTCTTTTCACATTGGTTGGTGTCAAATCTAAGTTTGGAAATATTTATCTGAGGCAATGCATTTCCTTGTTATTGTCTTGTGGACAATTTTTTCCCTAGGAATTGTATTTCTATTCCATATTTTGGTTGTATGAAAATCTAATGTGTCTCTTGGAAACTGCTATCGTTTGCTATATTATATTAGGAGTTCTACTGGCTGGCAAGGTCCCTTACTTCCAACTGTTCTCAATGTTTTTTACATGTTCCAATAATTTAGCACATTAAGGTTTGCTGCAGTTGAGGAAACAAAATTAGCTGCCGCTACTGGGTCACGATCATTTTTTGAAATCTGCAACCCTTTGCTGAATTATCTTTGTTTAGGTCCGATGGGTTTTTGACAGGAAGTTGATTTCTTGTTCCATGTTTGTATAAATATCTATCTATGCTGTGTAATCTTAGAAACAGTTATCTTTCGCTATTTCATCTAAGGGGATTGATTAGCCAACAAGGTTCCAAACCTCCAACTGTTTTCAACATTTTTTCACATGATCAAATAATGTAAACTACAATCCTCAGTTGAGGAAATATAATAGGAACCACTATCAGTGCCACTGATCTGGTTTTGTAAACTGCAGGCCTTAGTCATATTATGTTTTTTAGGTCGGCATTTGATAGAAATTTGATTTCTTGTTCAAATCTTTTATGGGAATCTATTGTGTTTTCTCCTATGAAGTAGACACTCTTTTCCTAAGTTCTTTTTAAATTTATCTTCAATTCCTGTTATTCCTTGTTACTTCTGATGTATTCATTTATAATTCTATCATTTCTAGTCAACTCCATACATCCAGCATTTGTAATCTTCCCTATTTTTCTTTACGAGCCTTACTGGAAGATACCTCCCTCTGCCAACCAAGGCTTAAAGCTAGGTACCCTGTCTTACCCTGAAGGACTTATATGTCCCTTGCTAACTATGCTAGGCAGCAGGACGTGACCTTTTCACATGTTCAAATAATGTACCTCATTGAGGTTCTCACCAGTTTTGGAAGCATAGCTAACTGCCACTTTAGTTGGGGTGATCTTTTTTTGTAATCTTCATGTGATCTGTCGCCATTACCTGCTGTTATGAGAATAATGAATTAATTACCATCACGACCAACTTTAAAAATGAGAATTGCTAACTAAGCATAATTCAGTTTTATTATTCCCTATTTCTAAGTAACTTAATCTTGACTTTATGTGCAATGTTTACATATCAATGTATCTATTATCTGAATCTTTTTCCAGATTATATCTGCTGTCAGCGGTGGGATCACAGATCTCTCTTTTGATTCTTTGGGTTATGCATGGCAAATGGTGAACTGCATTCTTACTGCAAGTTACTCAGTAAGTTTCATCTTTTTTATGCATTCTATTTTTCTTTACCTCTTCATCGAACCAACCACCACAAGCTTTGGCTCTCATGGTTCATTTAAATATCAAATTCAATTTTTTTTCCTTTGATAAAACAGGGTGTCCCTACCCCCTTTCGAGGCAGAACTAATCCCTGCGGGTGCGCGCAATCACCCACAAAACAAGTGCACAGGTTAAACCAGGGGAGGATGTTTCCCCTGGGGATCGAACACACGCCACTGGGGAGCAAACCCAGGAATATCAAATTCAACATAAAAGACTGTCTTCTTTTCTCCGAAAACTATTTTTTATCATTCTCCAAATGTAACTAGTATTAGTTTGATACAGGAGGAGTTATAGGGCCTGATCCTCAGCAGTAACTGTACAGGTTGCTGAGCTGCCCTTTTTCTTCTATTCTTTTTCCTTCTTTTTCACATGTCGACATTGGGTTTGTTAGATCATCATTATCATCAAAGCCTTGTCTGGCCATATTTGGGTTTTTCAGATCAAACACCAAATAAAACCAATTAGATTTAGGTTCTTACAAGGCAGACACCTTTGGACACCAGACATCACCATCCTTTGCTTTATTGTGGGCAGGTGATACCTGATGTCCAAAGGTGTCTACCTTGTGAGATCCTAAATTTAATTGGTTCTGTTTGGTGTTTACTTTTGTACTGTTGCCTCGAGTATATTTCAAACAATGGCATAAACCCTTCCCCCTGACACTCTTGTCTTGGAGCTCTTTCCTTTCAAGTTTAACATCTGCTAATTTTCCCTTTCACCGAATAGACTCCCATCTCCCTCAGCTTCTTCCTCTGCCAGACGCAAGTAGGAAACATACTGCTTATGAAAATAAGGCCACTGTCCTGTTTTTAACATGTGTTGTTTGCAAGTTCTCCCTTGAACATTGTTAAGCTTGATTTTCTCTCTCTTTTTATTCTCTCTGTACAACCAAATGATGTCAAGGTTTTTTTTTTTTTTTTTTTTTTTTTTTATTTCTAACAGCTCACTCTGCACCGAGTTATGGACACAGCAAAGCAATCAACCAGATCTGGATCTCTAAATGAAATTTCAATGGTGTTGTTGAACAATGCACTGTCTTTACCTTTCGCCATCCTCTTGATCCTCATCTTTGGTGAATGGGAATATGTATACAATTCGTAAGCACTTTGTCCCCTTTGAGGCATTTGATTTGTTGATTCACTTGAAAGCATAATATATTGGCCTTGTACTTCACGTGACTCTAGATTGTGCTTCATTATTTTCACCTCATTCTTGTTGATTCATCCCTTTCACTTGGGCTGTTTTTTGGTGGAAAATTTTGCAGCATGTGAAGTATATTTAGTTCTTTTCATAATTTTTACATAGAGAAATTGGTGTTTTATGTTGCCAAATATTCATTATATTCACAAATCACAATGTTGACATGTTACTGGTGTCCTGGATGACCGGTTTTTATTGTCATTGCTAATTTTAACCTTTCACCTTTCTCTGGTTGTCATTGGTTTGTGTTTGTGCTGTTCTGCTTTCCATTTTCAGGGATGTTGCCAACTTTATTTTTTTTCCCCATCACTGATTGGCATTGTTGTCTTTGTGCTGGCTTCCTGATTTCCATTTGCAGAGATGTTATTAGGATGCCAATGTTTTGGGTATTGGCAACAGCCAGTGGATTGCTTGGACTTGCCATCAGCTTTACGTCTATGTGGTTTTTGAACCAGACTGGTCCCACCACTTATAGGTAAAAGAAGAAAATGATAATATATATTTGAAATTTTATCCAATGCACACCTCTTTTCCATGCAAGCCCTGTGCATCTCATAGTGGGGCCCACCCGATGGTCCATCCGAATGGACCACACACAGGGACCCACCTTGAGAGAGAGAGATTCATCAATTGTAGGTAATGCATATTGTGCTGACTAAATCATTCTGAAAGCTTCTAATTATACCCGTTGGACATTGCTTCTTCCATTTAATTTCCGATGTAAATCCTCTTGCCTTTTGCAGTCTGGTGGGATCCTTGAACAAGATTCCTATATCTATTGCTGGTATACTGTTGTTTAAAGTACCACTCAGCCTACCAAACCTTTTCAGCATACTTTTTGGTAATTTATCATGCTGTGATTAACTGCTATTTCTGTTGTATTTTCCATCTCTTTTGGATTCTATTGACCCCGTTGTTTGAAAAAAAAAAAAAAATTCAGGTCTTTTTGCTGGGGTGTTCTTTGCAAGGGCTAAAATGTCTTGACTAGGCTCACGAGGATCATCTACAGGGATGCACTTACTGGGGAGTCTTACCCCAGCTTATTCATATTTAATATTTTTAATTTTTTATAATGGCTTGCTAAAAGTAAAAGATGCTAAATGGATACATGAGAAGGTATGGAACAGCACTTATAATTGAGTAGAAGCCAGTGACATTATCTGATGCTGACATTAGCTGAGAATTTTTTTTATTCAAGGATACTACAACTTCCAGTATAATTCAGTAGCATATATGCCTTCTAAATGTTGTTTTTTTTTTTTTTTCATTCATTTATTAAATGTTTACTGAATTTAGGAAAATGGAAAAGGTACACTGTAATTGAGTTCATTTCTTGCAGTCATTGTTAACAGTTGATAATGATTCTGATTGTAGTGAAACATCATTCTTTTTACATGGGTGTCTCTTTGCAAGTTGCATTTTCTATCTTCAATTTATCTGGTTGGAGAATTCACAGAATCTTGAAAATATAAAGAAAAATGAAAGGTTTCTCTCATTCTGTTTTATTTTATTATTTGCTCAGTTTTTTAATTTTTTATTTTTGGGTCGAATTAAACAGCCTGTTGTTTAGTTTAGAGCCAAACAATATATTGGGCTTACATACTATAAAGTTCAACAGATGATGCCATTCTTCCTCTAAAAATGAGGTACTACTAACCAATATGAATTTATTTTATTTTTTTTGGTACCCCAGCTAAGGGGACTGGGACCCCATTGAGACCTCAGGTGAGGTGAATAAGCCTTGGAGAGAGGGAAGGTGACATGCCCTGGGGTCAATCCCTTGAGTAGCCAGGTGAGAACCAACTTATATTATTAGCACTGGGGTAAGATGCCATTGTCAACCAACATGATGGTGTTAGAAAGACATATCAGCATCCCCTGTAAGCATGATATCAAATCTTCCCCTGTAAGCATGATATCAAATCTACTGTGTGGAGGAGATAATGATATGCAGAGGGGGGCTCATAAAATCAACCTTTGGAACAACCTTTCAGAGAGAGAGAGAGAGAGAGAGAGAGGCGTCAACATGGTCACTGGGGGAGTGAGAGTCATTTTTCAAAGGTAATTGATATTGGCACTCTCTTTTCCTCCTTTTTTTTATGGAGGCACTTCAAAATTTTATGAAGAAAAGGGATTGCCTCCATAAAAAAAAGGAGTGCCAATATCACTTCTCTTTTTAAATATTTAGAAATGGATTAAATGTTTACAAAATTATAATATAAATTAGTTCATGATAACTAAACCAAATTAAATGATCACAAAATAAAAAATTAAGAACAACAAAGAAAAAAAAACTGTCCTTTTAATATTTTCTCATATATATACTATCCCTCAAGTCCATTCTGTACTTGTCCAAAATGAGACTTGGCCGGCTCGCATCAGCTTGGTGAGTTTTTCGACTTTTAGATTTCAGTTTCACCTGTTTTATCCTGTAATGATCGTACTCGGCTACTCGCTGAGTATTTGTGAAGCACCTCAGTAGAGCCTACTTACAAAAAAAAAAAAAAAAAATCTAAATTTCTTGAAATAAATGCCTCTTCGCGCATGAATGCTAGTAGGTTGGGGCCATGGTTAGGTCAAGTGGACACATAAAATACTTAATACTTCTGTTATATTTTATCGACATGTTTTATATGTAACCAATTTTATGATGAATCCAAGTTCTATTGACATGAAATTTAACCAAAGCTCATACAAGGGGGTCTAAGTAGGCCCATTAATGGGAAAGCTCAGGCCTGGGCATGGGTTGTTCAATCTCGTTCTGAATATTGGACGGGCCTGCCGGGGGTTGTCCAAGCCCGGCCCTAAATTGAGTGGGCCTATGTCAAAACCATCCCATGCGGGCTCGGGCTGGGTCCCTACAGGCCTGGGCTTTAGCACGATCTTGAATGTAAGATTAACATTTTCTAATTATTTTTATATTGTCACCGGACTTTAAACCCCCATTTTTTCCGGGCTTGGGACCGGCAATGCATTGCAACAAGCAACACGGCGGAGTTAATTTTTATGTTTTTTTATTTGCCCGTGACAGTAGAAAATCAGAAAATCAATAGAAATGAGTATCATATGTTGGTAAGAAATATAGAACAACTCTTAGCCAAAATATGGGCAGCCTCATTAGAAATGGTCTCACTCATAACATTTGTTGGGGCCAACTTTGAGCCTGCATCCTACCAGAAGTGAGAATTTTCGGTTGGGCTTGTTCATGTTTGGGTTGACTGCAGGCCTGGATTTGGAAACCCATGTGGAATTCCATGTGAATATCTTTAATTAATATAAAACATATTCGCTATCATATATGAATTATATATAAGCTTTTACAAATCTTGCACCTTTGGAAACCAAACCAAATCCAACAATTTGGATAGACCACCCAAACCCGAGTAAACCAGTAGCCAAAAATTGCACTTGGCCAAGGAATTTTACCATTCAGTTTGGGTTGGGTTGGGCATGTTCAGGTCTCAAGTCAAGGTTAGATTTTCCCATAGGCAACTCGGGCTAGGCTTGGGTTAAGCAGGCATCTGACCAGCCCGAGTTCAACCCTAATTATTTCTTATACTCACAACATCTTAGTTCTTTTTGTGTTTCTTTTTATTGGAATACGATTATGATCTTACACCCAAAGTGACAGGGCCAGGTAGTGGGGAAGAAAAGAGAGGTGCTGAAGTCAGGTTGACCACCTAGGCTAGGTGACATCATGGGTCGACTCAACTAAAGCACAACCGATTGTTAATAGGGTTGAATATGTCACCGTACTAGTTAATTAAAGAGGGTAAAACCAAGCCCTTAATTAACATATCAGGCTTGGAATGGGTTGTTGGGCCATAATGTAATTAGATAGGTTAAACTGGACGTACTTTAAGTTAGGTTGGTAGATTAAATAACAAGAACCATTGCTGTTTGATTGCCCTTTTAGGATCTTTACCTAATTTAGTCATACAATCTCATCTCCATTTAAAAGGAAGGCATTGGTTTGAATTCCTAAGAAAATCAAACAAACAGACCTAATGAGAAAAGAAATTCTTGGATCTTTCTTGACTTAATCTAACTGATGGCATTAATCTTGACTAAATTTTGTTAGATTTAATGGTCCTTTTGGTTTATCACCATAGATTTAATCTGAATGAGGTTATGTCTAAAAGAAACTTTATCATTTTCAAGACAAGATCCAGTGAACTTTATCAATTAGTCAGAAATTAGCTGATGACTGACAGTCAAATGTAGTTGAAAAAGATTCTCAGACTCATAAAACTGATTATTTAAACATAATAATAATAACAAAATAAACTCAAAGGGCCTCGTTGTCTACATAAAATGAATAGGAATTCATGGTTAAGTTAGCTTCACCTTTAAAAGATTATTAAAGAGGCAAGGGACTAGGAGTGCACAATACGATCCGATCCGATCCGATCTGATCCGTGGATTTTTATCCGATTCGAAGATAAACGGAATGGTGACGGATTGAAAATTTTGTAATCCGTTAACAATGGATCGGTGGCGGATTTCACTCTCAATCCGCAAATTCAATCCAATCCGATCCGTTGATATTAAATATAAATAAAAAAAAATATAAGGGGTCTAAATATAAATTAAGATGTTTAAACTTAAAATAAATAAATAAAATTTAAGAGGTCAAAATGTAATTTTTTTACAACACGTTTGATATTTTTCTTTTAAAATTAGATTGAACGGATAATCCGATCCGATCCGGTCCTCCACGGATCGGATCGGATTTTGATAGCTACGGATTTGTGACAGATTCCAAATCCGTCAATCCTTAGGTAACGGATTGGTGACGGATTTAGCCTAATTCGCACCAATCCGATTCGTGTACACCCCTACGAGGGACGGTGGATATGAGGTGAGGGGTCAATGACATAAGGTGGTGATATAGATTGGTCGTGGACTTTTTCAGGATTTAAATTACTAAGGTGATGGTTGGTTATTAATTTTCCATCTTTCCTTCATTCCATTTTCTTAAAATGAATGGTTATTTGATGGTCATTTTTTAATATTCATGTTTGACAACTTTCGGATGCATATAGAATCTCATGTATTCAGTTCCTCTATCCATATATAAGTTCTGGAACTTTAGTTGCAAATGGGTATCTGATTATTTAAGTATTCAAATGCTTTAGTTTCGAATAAAATAGGTATGAAACCAATTTTTGGATCCAGAAGAACTTTCGATCCAAAACCATGCATATAGGACCTGGAACATTCGAATTTGGAATCCAACAGTCCTCCAAATTAAATCATTGGTGTCTTTTTCTTTATAAAGTTGAATCTATTATTTACAAATCTATACTAGAAAATTACAACCAACTGATTTCTTTCTCCATCCAAGTTCAATACTTAGACAAAAGAAAGAATCAAACAAACAGACAAATGGAAATGATTAGAATATAATCGAAAGGAACCCGAGTCTCAGTCAAGAAACGCTTCTTCTCAAAACAGACTGCAGAGAATTCAAACGGTTTCAGTCAGTCCAGGCCCTAAAAACCCTTTTCAGTTTCACCCTACTCAACTGTTACACACAAACCGTTTCCTAAACCCACCTTTCTTTATTATACAGCGATCACATCATCGTCATCATCATAAGCAACTGTTACTACTATGAGGAATTTTAGAACATGAAACCATCTCTATCAAATCCATATCTCTCCGGCAACTCCAAGATGATTGATCTTCTCCCATAAGAACTTCCATATTTAGATCCTCATTTTTATAACCGGAAGATAAAGAAGAAGAGAACCCGTTCAATAGATAGGAGATATAAAGGTCTGAACTCAAATAGGTAGAAGGAGCAGCACTTGTAACGTTAGTAGTCGTTGAACTGGTAGCTGTAGCAGTAGTTTCTTCATGTGGGTTATTATCAAAACACAAATCTGTCAATGGTGAGGAAGGGAAGAAGGTGGCCAGTTCAAGCATCTCAGGTAACTGCTTGTTATCATCAAAGAGGAAATCATCAGAAAACAGGGTGTTTTGGATCTGGATTATTTGAGAATGTTCTTCATCTGTGCACCCCATGGTGGTATTTTCACTGTAGTTATTCTCAATGTAGATAGGGTTTTGTATTGTATGAGTGACCATTGTTGAAGAATCAGAAGTAGATGTAAATGTGGATGGTTTTGGAAATGTAGGAAAATGGGGTTGGTTTTTTTGGGTGGTAGGGTTGATGGGGGAATCGCTTCTGCTCTTGCTTATAATGTAGTCTTGCAATATGGATGGCTGTGATTTTCCTCGTTGGGCTGCTGCTTTTTTAATCCTTCTCTTTGAATTCTGCTTTCTTTTGGTGGCATTCCAGTGGTTTTTCACCGCGTTTTCTGTTCTTCCAGGGATTCGCTTAGCAATCTCGGCCCATCTGTTGCCTATCTTCTCATGGGCCTCAACTAACAGTTTCTCTTCTTCTTCATTCCAAGTATCCTTCTACAAGAAGTCAGCAACAGAAGATGGAAAAGTTAAAGAACACCACATACAACACGTTTTGTAGTAACAAAGAAAAAAAAAAGTAGAGAAATATTCGACAGAAAGAAAGTTCTTGAACAAAAAGTGCATGAAGAATATCGGTTTGATTTTTCATGTATGTCACATGAAACTGGATCCGAAAAAACAAGGAAACTAAAGGAGGAGGAGGGGAGGTTTGGAGTTTATCTTTCTAAATCAATTAGAGAATCCAGGTTTCAAAAGAATAAGCAAATACAAATCCAAAACCGGCCCATGACTATAGTTTCTATAGAAACCCTAATCAAACGCATGTGTTTCTACATAAAATAAGAAAATTCTCCATACATGCAAACCCAATCTCATATGTGCCAATGATTAAGAGATAAATGGGATATTTGAACATGAAATTCAGTACTGTAAAGTTTCATATTTGAACTACCAAAAAATGGAGAAGCAGGACAACCTTGATATCAGGGCGCAGATGATTATGCCATCGCTCTCTGCATTGCTTCCCAATCCGACCCACCAGTTTCTGTGCAATCAGAGACCACTTTCTATCTCCATACTGTTTTACCAGCCGAACTAGCAACCTGCAGAAGAGGAAAAAAACACATTAGTTTTTCCATTTCTATTACTTTTCTAATGTTAAAATGTACATAAAGACTACAAACAACAACTGCATGGAAATGCTACATCCATCTCATCACCTGTCTTCTTCAGCAGTCCATTGTCCCTTAACAAAGTTAGAGGAAGAGCTCCTATTCAATCGTCTCCCACTTGGGTCTTTCCCTTCTCCCTTAGAAACCACTTCACAACTTAAATCATCAGCCTCCCCTCCATTTCTCTCATGGGTCCAATTCATAGACTCTCTATCTACAAGAAAACCATCGACAAAACTCATCTCTTGCAGACATGGCGAGGAAAACCCACATGCATGACCTTGGGTCGCACCACAAGGACCATCTCCAAACCCAAATGGTGAAACAAATCTCTCGCTCCTGTTGCACCATGTTTGGATCTGGGTCTGCAACAAACTGCTGGGATTAGTATGTACACTTTCCAAAGGCAGTAAGTGAGGAGCAGGTAGGAGAAGATACGGGTTTTTCTCCCAAAAACCATCTCCATAAACAGCTCCTTCCATGAAAACCAGACAAATCAGAGGCAGATCAAAAGGAGGAGAGCACCCAAGTGGGAGAAGATTAGCTTTGGAAATGGCTTTGATTTGGTGTGGTGGTGGTTTCGTCTGCTTTGTAAGAGAGAACAGTAACCATAAGGGGCTGAAATCTTGCATGTATGGTCGTCGGAAGGTCTAGAGGCATTGATGACAGTCAATTGCGAGATTGATCCGACGGCTGAGAATTGGCTGCGGGTGTAACGGCTCAGCTCTTCTCTCAGATTAGAGAGACGGGATTATTTTTCATTAATCCAGCATTAACTAAAAACGGAAAGAGATTAGTCTTAAGAGGAACTGCTCGAATGCATGGTACATGTGACGCACCCTGCAGGTTTAGGTGATCGATTGATCATGACCGTTATCCTTTGGGTCCCACTGCAGATGTGTTCTTGCTTAATGGACCAATGGAGTAGAAAATGCCAGTGGGTCACACCATGACATTGGAAAGATGGTTAAAGTTGGTACAATCCAAGCCATGTTTTGAAGTTAAATGCATCAGTCAAGTAATTGGATAGTAGGAATTGTTCTCTGATCTGGGTGAGGTGAAACCCGGTTGGAATTGGTGGTATATATGAGTAATAAAACTTGAACTGTATTAAACCTCACACATAGCCATTTTTCATGGTATTGGTCATAAAAACTCAAAACTCTATTCAACTTTAATTATCTGCACCGTTAGGTTACAAGTTGTATCTAAGTTTAAACTATAGTGATCCCACCGATGATTGACCATTACTCATACAAAAAGTCCAAATGGACGGACTTTTTGGGGTCGGCCAGTGGACCGACCCCAATGTTCTCATCCAATATTTGGATGTTCCGTCCATGTAGACGGGCCGTTGCTCATATCACAGACACCACTTGATTGGGATCATATGCCAAATTTCACTACACTACAATTGGAGAGATATGAACATGTTTTGTGTATAATCACACAAATGATGCTTGGAATTTCAATTCGAGAGAAATTATGGGAAGTTCAACATCGTGGGGTAAGTGTTATATGATCAGACTTGATTTTACAAGGGGTAGCTGGCCCGATAGTATAAATTAGGTATTAGTTGTTGTAGGCATCCTCACAATGGGAGACAAGGACAGAAATAAATCATTTCTCCATATAAAAAAATCTTAAGCACCACTGCAAAATGAGAACTAATAATTTTTGTTTTTACATGACAATTTGTATAGGCTGTTTGGATGTGAAGAGAACTTTGCAGTATTTTTAAACTATGAAAAATTTTCTCGGACTTTTTTCCTGTATCTTGATAAAGAAATCACACATGATTTAGAAACATTTAGCTTTTAGAAAAATGAATAAAGTGACTCCATATTTCAGTTTTTTTCCCAACAAACCAACATCAGCTATAACCTTCTATCCATAATGCAAAGGGGTTTAGTGTTTTTTTCATAAAATAATAAATTAAAAATTAGCTACACAAGATTTTATGACTAATTGCTTGTATGTCAGTACACCAACTCTTCTTTGTATGAGCTCGGGCCTGGCATGTACCACAACATATAGGAATTATTACTAGGAGAAAGGGCCTACTGAAAAATGTTGCTGATATTATCATCATCATAATAATAATACTGCTAGAGGAGGTTATATTGGGACTATTTAATATTTGTAGTTTCATTTAGAGAATGTTGAGAATAAAATGATATTTTAAATAATAAAAAATTAAAGTAATAATAAAAATTAAAATTTTATGCTTTAAAAAGAGATATCTCATTCTCCTTGGGTTTTGTCAATTTTTTTTAATATCAACATCAAGTCATCAGGATATACTTATCTACGGCAATAAATTCAATAAATTGCAGTAATATTGTAATAAGGAATTTCGAGAAAAAAACACATAGTATAGCAAGAAATTCAAAGTGTCAAATATATTTGTTGCACTGCTATCAACTGAGCATAGTTTCAAGTACTAGCAAAATTCTACCAAAACAGAAGTACTAGCTAGCAAAAAAACACGAAGTACTAGCATTAGACTTTGTATGATACAGGTTCCCTAAATTTGCCAGAGATCGAAATTGATTAAAACCATCAAAGGATGATAAAAAGAGAGAGAGAGAGGGTAATCAACCATTATTTCTTGGTTTAAAACTAATATAACAGTTTCAAGGTTCCACCATTGCATTTGAAAACTTGTCATTAAAACCATGGTATCGACCGTTGAGTGTAATGATTAGCTATTTAAAGAAACAAAAAAAGGGGATTGATGGCATTACATTATTGTAATCCGTAATTAATAATAGTTAGGACGTGTGAGGAGTTAATTTAGGGGAGAATTTTAAGCCACGCCCACGCATACGCATACGCATGCGCATTCAGTTGGGAGTACATCATCTTCATTTTGGGAAAGATTGATGAGTACACCTTTGAATTGAAGCAAAGGTTCTTGGTTTATTTTTAAAAAGTGTTTGAGCTACTATTTTAGAATCTCTTTAATCTTCAAGTGCAAATAAGTTGAGTTTTATCCTTCCAACTTATATTAAAGATTGGATGGATCATATGAAAATATATATATATATATACAAACTTTTATCCATTTCATCCAAGAGTTCAAAAATTGTCAAATTTTTATCATATCAAGGGTAAGATGATCTGATGGTATCAGCCTACATCCAAATGAACTTTAGGTCAGTACTTCGCTGCCTGGCGGGTTTGTAATTTTCAGATGGAACATTGCTTGTTTATGGCATCACTGGCCCCAAGCAATAGGAGAGTTGGCAAATAAGGCAAAAACCAACTCTATTTTGTCAAGGGGGAGTATTGATAAGTATTAATTTATACTGTCTCTAATGTCTGAAGATTTTAGCATGAATGTTAGCTGAAAAAACTTAATACATTTGACTATGCCACTGATTAGATATATGGGTACTAGCTAGATTAGCAAATTAAATAAAAATTAGCTCACAGCTCATGATTCTAAACGTTTAATTTACGAACTCTTATTCGAAAAAATAGTGTCACTAATATCATCAATTTATTATCATTTAATAACTTTTACCAAGGTTTTCAGTTGGTGAGAGGCAATGGTGTGATTGTGACTGTTTGAAACCTAAAACCATGGCTTAGATTTTCTCTGTCTGGAGGCCCGATTATATATATATATATATATATTATTACAGTGTAATATAGCATATATAAATGATATATATTATATTTGATAGTATTTATAATAACTATATATTAAATAGGATTTCGTTGGATTCCAAATATTAAGAATTTGGAATGGGCCCTTTCTCAGGTGGGTTTGATAAGGCCCATTACTTGAACTTAGAGTCTGATTCTCGTTGAGTCCTTATATGGAAATCCGTTTTTCAAATGTATTCATAATAATATAAATAATGTAAAATAATACAATCACATCATATGTCACATGTAAGATACAAAGGGATCAGCAGCTCTCCTAAGCTCAAAGTATGTGGTGGAGCCCACATGGGGATGAGGATGGGGGATTTCAAGGACTCCCTAGGACCCTCCTCTCAACAAAGAATCAGTGTGAATCCAACGGTCTAATAAATTCAAATTTAATCGAAAGTTAGCAGACATGTGCAATTTAATGGGGGTCGTGTGTTTGGTCCATCCAAATGGACTAAGGGTGGAGCCCACAAGCTTGACCTTAAAGGAATTTTATCTTAATCTTGAGATTAGGAGAGCATTGCCCAAGATACAATATATATTGATTGTATCTAATAAATTCATATTTATAATAACATTTAAGATTTTATAGGGTTTTTAAAACCAACAAATGTCCCAACAAAAATATGACTTTAAAACCTTTTTTTTATTGAGGCCCAGGTTCGAAGCCTTGACCTCCCAATTAGAACAGTCGTGCAGTGGTAAGGAGCGGTTCAAAGTGGTTGGTGTTGTGTATCTTGTATTTTATCAATGATTAACCACAAAGGGGTCACCAAATTCCTTAAAATAAAATAAATTAAATTGAACCCATCGGGTGAATCTAGATTCAAATTGATGATTTAAAATTTCCAAGGATTCCGAATTTAATCAAATCCTCATATTCAAGCGATTTTGCCTTAAATGGAGGAATCATTCTAGCTTGAACTCTCTTCAATGACAAAAAAAAAAAAAGGGGCCACTTTGACAAGTTTTGGAGTTCATCCAACCCTGCTGGATAAAAGAGGACTCTCAAAATCAGCTATTTGTAGCATTTGTTAGAAATTAAACCCATCGAAAGTCAATATGAGGCCAACAAATGGAAGGTTAGTGGTTGAAGAATAGTTTCACTTCTAATGTCATTTTATGGCCCTGCAGCGCCTGCACGATGTGTCTATATAATAATTTTAGGTTTATAATGACTTTCATCCCTCTAACTTACCTCATTATCATAAGATTCTCCTTATTTTAGAATAAAGTTAGAAATTCGTAATCATTGAATCCCAAATAAGGAATCCAAGTTGCTCAAAAGCATTATCCCCTTATGATGTTTACTACCAATGGCTTTGTGCGCGGTTTGGATTTCATAAGTGGGCCTATAGTTTGATTCATGCCTGTTGATGGGCCGGGTTGGGCCAAGCGGAGTCATATTCACATCTACATGATTCAGAAACTCAGCCCATATCCGACCCAAGCCCCACATGATCCGTAAGCGTCTCGCCCATGCTTAGACATTAACCTCAAACATTTCAGGCTAGAGCCCGCCCATTTAGTCAACTGAATCCAACCCCAATCGTAATTAATGATAAAACATGACATAGCTTAAATTCATATACAAAACAATCTTAAATTTTATACATTTTAATGCAAACAAACAGGCCAGGCCCTAAAATGTATTTAAATTTAAATGATATAGGATTTAGCTATATCTCTTATTCAGGTTAGGCCAGGGAGGGTCCAGTAGGCTCGAACTTGGCCCAAATGAGCTGGGCCCTGATCGGGCCATGGCTGGCTCGAGATGTGAGCACCCCAAGTTGGATTTATTGCAATTGGATGAGAAAATCTTCAATAGAAACTGCAACAAGAAAACTGAGTCATTAATGAGCAGTGATTTTCTATAGTTTGAATATTACAGGTGGGCCATAAATCTTCAATCTAAACCGCTTAAAATCCAAAATCTCATCTTCTTAGAATTGAGATTCGAATCATCAGGATTGACAGATGCCGGTTAATAAAAGTACAGTATACACGTGTCAAGGAGCAAAGGAGGCTGCCTTTACCTGTGTACCGGTTGTCCTGGCCATGGGAGCGAGCGTGGCACCTGCTTGTTTTTCCCGCGTTTCAAAAGGCTGACACTTGGCAGTCGGATTCTAGTAGGTTCTTGGCGAAACCCAGGTTCACTTCTCATGTGACTTTCTCACTCACTTCTCACGTGACACCCGTATCTCACTGGGACTCTTTGAGTATTATATTATATATCGAATTGGGACTTTTTTGTGAAAAAACTTTTACTCTTTGCTATCATTCTAAAAAAAAGCCCATCTACTTTTTTTTTGGTTTTTAATATAAATATATAGATTAAAAAGTGTTTCTATTTTTTTTTTTCTATTGGAGGGTTCTAACTTTTCGTATTGAACTAATCTTCTAGGTCTAGAGGAAAGCAGGATAAACTCCCATATATCCCTATTGTGATAGTGCAAATTCGAACTCACAACCTTCGAGTGCAAATCGTGGTCCTACGGCAACTGAGTTACCCCTTGAAGTTAAAAGTGTTTATATTTGGATGTAAAGAAAATATAGCATTGTTCTATTATGATAGTGCAGATTCGAACTCACAACTTCCGAATGCAAATCATGGTCTTACGGCAACTGAGTTACCCCTTAAAGTTAAAAGTGTTTATATTTGGATGCAAAGAAAATATAGCATTGTTGTGCAATGGTCAAAGCTCAAAATTTCAAACATATACATAAGTATATAGGTTCTCTTATGTTGAGAGATACCTCTTATAATTTAGAGGTATAAATCTGAACCTCTTGCGAGATTTGCTTGGATGGATGTCACTTATGAGAGATTATGTAATAGAAAGGTTTCATTGTGAATAGAATCTTAGAAAAAAAGAATTATTCAAGTCTCATCAGCATTTCCAATTCAACTGAATTAGGTTGGTTCGTGTTTAGATTAAAGTATTGTTAGGCTGCCATCTAATCCACAGTCAACATGAGTCATGCTGTCCCCTCCTAGTTCACTTGGTTAATAAGTTATATCCTATCGTGGGCACACTTTTGGTGGGATTTTCTAAGTTGAAGCTTTGTTATGTGGCAACATGTCCTTAGAAGGAGGAACCAATTAGAAATATGTGAACCTCAGCTCTATTTTAAAACTAATTTTCAAGGGCTTTCCAATAAATTTGCTTCCCCAATGAAGAATCTTATAATATATACCATGTTAGTAGGGACAGCTCGACCATTGGATAAGAAAAGTCCTTACTTTAGGCCCCCAAAAAGTAAGGCCCCATAAAAATTATCTGTTCAAATTCTAAAAAAACATTCAAGCAACTCTCATAGTATTTTTTCTCCTAAGGCTCCATAATAATAATTAGTATCATATCTCATTAAATCCATCTTTTCATATTTAAACAAAGCATTAAAGTAAGTGTCATCCTTCTTTTTCTCTACACAGTGTCTTTTTAAATCTCAACCTAACCTCCTTGCCACCTCACCAGTGAGGTTTTTCAAATGAACGTTTCTCCACCCACGCTTTACCATCTTACTTACTCTTTAATCTCACATAGATTGCCTTTCTCTATAATTATTTTTTTTATTTCGAAAGCAATCTTCTTTAAAGATTTAATGATCTGGTTTTGTCTCTTTTTTAATAATATATGTGGATATATTCTAATAATATATGTGAGTCTTTTTTTATAATATATGTTAATCATAACCCACTAACTCGAATATAATCCATTTTTTTTCATATTAAAAAAGTTGGATCAAATTCGAAATTCATCCACATCTACAATCTTTATGACCAATAATGATAAATCACTAAATCAAATTCTATTGTTTTATGATTTTAAGATTTATTTAATTCCTGGCTCATATTGTATGTTTATTATAGTTAGTATTAGTTTTATTTATAAATATTATAGTTATAATTTATAAATGATAAATGTATCTATTAGAAAATACGAATCCAAATCTTCAAAACTTAGAGAGAGAGAGAGAGAGAGAGAGAGAGAGAGAGAAAAGAATAGATAATTTGAGGCTTCATTTAAGATTGTCGCTTTAGGCCTCAAATTGTTTCCAGCCGGCCCTATGTTAGCATTTGCACATTCTTATCTGTTATTGTTGTGGCCCCTCATAAAGAAAATAAGGTTTCCTAAATTAACTATAGACAAAAAAAAAAAAATCAGTTTTAACAAGCAGAAGTAAACCGTCCAAGTGAATAGAAAAAAGTTCAAAATTATTGTCTATGATTAAAAGACTATATAACATTGAATGATGATGATCATGATGATAATTATAAATTTCAAACTCAACTTTTACAAGGACTTTCTTATAAATTGAAAAAAAGATAGGGTCCCTATTAAAAATCCTCAAATCAAATATTCTCCAGTTGTACACATCTTGCCATATGAGAAATGGCAGGAATCACCAGTTTCTATAGATTTGGGAGAAGATGAACGAACCGACATGCTACGTGGTTGTAGCACTCGCACTCTAAAAAGTTTTGTAGACCATCGAGATCTCATCAAAACTCCCTTGAGATGAGGTCGATACGATATCTCGCCCAAGAACATTTTTCAGGGTTTTGTAATAGTCGTTAACGGTCTCCACCTTCGCTCTTCGATCCATAAAAGCCGGAGAGAAAAAATCGCATTGGAAAAAAGAGACGTTTGATTGCGTCGAGGAGAAACGAAATGGCAAAATCAAATCACAAATTCACAATACATATGTGGATGCCTCTTTCTCCATTTGATCCAGTCAACGGTTGCGATTTTACAGATTGTCAATCAAAAGAGGGACAGTTCTGATCTTAATTGCGACTTGTGAGAGATTTAGATTTTGATTGGGTGGAAACTGAAAACCCGCTTTCTCCAAAAAGTTCGGTTTTTCACGAGAGAAAATCTTCCCCAGCTTTCGTTTCTTTTGACTTTGTGTTTATAAACAAAAACTCATCACGTCTTCTTTGTAATCTCTTCGTTTTCCTTCCTCTTTCCCAAATCTCCTCCAAATTGAGATGGGAACGAGCTTGCGATGGTCTCAAAATCCACTCTCTCCTTCTTCTCCTCCTGCAATCAAATCCATAATATCTTCTCCATCTTACAAACGACGAACCATCAACAATCGTTCGTCGATGATCTATTCTCCATTCAAGAGTGGAATCCTGAGATCCCAATCCTGTGGAAATCTGGAATCCAAATGCAAGACGCTCCGGAGATCATGTAGCGCCAGCTTAGATCGCGACCAGAAATTCGTGAGGAGATTTCAGGAATTCGACCTGAGATTTCACCACCTCGCCGAGGAAGAACACGATTGCGGATTCACGGACTCAGATTCTTCCGATGATTTTTCCGAAATGAATAGGAGTTTCCGCGGATTCAGGTCTTTCGAGTCGGCGGAGCCGCCGTGGGCGGTGGCGGAGGAGGACGAGATGAGCATCGAGAGGAAGGCGAACAGCTTTGATCTGCCGTTGTCTCTCCGGATATTGCAGCGGAAGCGGCAATGGCAGGAGAGATTTCGGGCGGCGGGGGAATCCGCCTGCTGCTCCGTGAAGAAGGCCTTCGCGTCCATGGTCTTCATCATCCGCGAGCTGCAGAGCTACACGCTGCAGATGAGAGAGAGCCTCTTCTACGGAGATTTGCAGGAGATCCTCGATCGAGTACACGACGAGATGCACGCCTCCTTTGTCTGCTTGTTTCAGCAGATCTTCTCCCACACGCCGGCCCTCATGGTCTCCGTCATGATCCTTCTCGCCAATTTCACCGTCCATTCCATGGGCAACGGCACCGCCCTCGCCGCCGTGGCACCGCCTCCCTCCGCCCTGATGGAGACGGTCTCGACCGTGGAGGACCTGCAAGAGACGAAATTCGACTCGTTCTCTGCGAAGACGTTCTCGGTTTCGGTGGGAGGTGGCGGTGGCGGGACGGTGGCGGGGCCGGTAGCGGGGCCGACTGACGGCGGAGATGAGCAGTCGATGCAGATGGTTGCGGCATCTACGTGGGATCAGTATCGGAGGATCCTGCCGGAAGAGGCGACGATGGTGCTGGAGTCGGAGGAGGAGGTGAGGCTGTGGGAGTCGGTCGTGGAGGAAGCTTCGAGAATGATGGTGGATGTGGAAGACGAGTCGTTGGACCACGAGACGTTGCGGATGTTGGTGTCGCCTGTAACGGTGGAAATGGAGCCGGAGGACTATGAGGTGTATTTTCGGACGGAGCTGTTGTATCAGCGTGCCGTAACGGAGGAGCCGCAAAACCCTCTCGTTCTCTGCAATTATGCCCAATTCCTCTACCTAGTGGCCCGCAACTTCGACTGGTGAGAAAGATGGCTCTGCAAACCTCAATCCTAAGCATCTCTCTCCTACTATGCTGCAGCCCAGCCCAGCCCAGCCCAGCCCAGTCCAATTCGTGGGGCCCATTTAAATCTATATTCATCAATGTCCCGATAGCCCTTGATTAATCTTAAGTTTTTAATTTAACGGTGGATAATGATTTGATGAGAGTCCCTGAAAATGGGGATGGAAATGTGAAAGGGCTTGCAGTGATTGAAGGTGAGCTCCACGGAGCTGGACTGCATATAATGTTTTTCTTAGGTGGATAAGATCAGAGGTGATTTTGGTGAGACCTAGAGGCCGACTTAATTAGGTGTCTGTTTCTGAAATGGCCATCAGGTCGTCGTGTAGCGTAGCTTAGCCTGTTCCGTTTTTATTTTCTCTCTTTTGCGATTCTTGTTAGGATAACGACGAGACTTGTGTCAGTGATGTAGCACTAGCCGAGCTCCAGAGTCGTGCGCATGACAAGAAGAAGAATCTATAAAATGATCAATCTTTGGGGTGTGGTGATCAGTTCATTCATATTGGATTTTTCCATCTCTCATAGTCCAACTTATTAAAGAGAAGGAGAATTTATAAAAAGAATGGCCCACAAGACGTGACTTTAGTGGCCGTAGGATGGCATGCATGCATGCATTTGTTGAAAAACTATAGTCATGGTAATTAATGTAATAGTTGCAGTAAGTAAGGGAGGATTTTCCAATTTAACTGAGAATTGGGTTGGTTGGTTTGGTATTTGTGTGGTGCAGGGCAGAAGAGTTCTTCAAGCGGGCGATCCAAGTCGAACCGCTGGATGCCTACTCGCTAAACAGATACGCATATTTTCTGTGGTTGGCTCGCAAAGACCATGGAGCTGCGGAAGAAACGTTCTTGCGAGCCGTTGAGGTCGACCCAAGCAACACCTACTATGGTGGCTCCTACGCGAATTTCTTGTGGCATACCGGTGGTAAAGACACCTGCTTTCCCCTCTGCTGCTGAAAGAAATGATGACATGATAGGAGGAGGGGAAAATACATGATCAGTCAGTATTATTCCCTTCTCAGGTACTTAAAGAATTTGGTAATCAATCTCAAGGATCACCTCAGCATTTTGCATGACTACAAATCATATCATATATATAAGAGTATTATTCTTATTATAGTACTTGCTATTGTGAGATGCTTTCCTCTTGTGGTGAGGGATCTAGAATCTTTTTGCATCTTTTCATCTGGTTTTCATATGGGAGATGCCTGCTTCTACTTCCTACATTGCATGAGTGGGTTGGTGGGATCTTAAAATGTGTAATTAGTGCAATAATTAATGCCCCTGCCATTTTCTGTGTACTCTCTCTCAATTTAATTTTTTTGGTCACCACCTGTTCTAAGGAAATCTTTTGTTTGCCCATATATAGTTTAATCATTATTAAATCAGGATTAAATTTTTAAGATATGGGAGCTATACCTCACTATCAAAAAGTGAAGGATTGGAGGTTAAGCTTTTGAAATCACAAGGGGTTGACAAAGTGATGTTGGGACTTGGCTGTAGATATTCAACAAGCTTCACTCTACAACCACTTCTTTATTAACCACCCCCACACCCCCACAACCACTCCCTCTTCTCTCTCTTTTTTTTCCAACTTAACGCGGCCCAAACTGGCAGGGAGGACTACCTCTGCCTGACTGGTCTTTTGGGGGGTTGGGGTTTGGACTTGGGACTTGAGAAGAATTCCAACGTTTGCGCTTCTAATTGGAGAAAAGATATTCCTTCCCAAGACCTTACAGTCCTTCGTATAAAAATGTTAGATTCTCAGAAATTCAGAATATGTAGTAGGCAGAAATGGGGTTCCTCTGTATCCTTTTGACTAATTCATTGTTGTGTTTCATTCATTCAAGTGAAGCATCCAGGAAAAAAGGGGTAAATATAACAAAGCATGCAAGGGTGCAATTGATCGACGAATATTCTAAAGGAAATTTCACTGATAAAAGAAAACTATTCCACATTTTTTATAGTCGGCCGGGTGCAACCATGATCAATCCAACTCAACCATACTTACCATCTTGTTCATCAACCCGACTAAAATCATTGGAAAAGTGCGGTACGTGTTGGGATCAAACAAGGTTTGAAATCTCTCCAAACTCTTTCTGATTTGGCCCAGTAGACTCGGCTTGATTGGTTAAGTTAGGCGGACCAAGTCCTCTGGTTGCTTGGCCAGTCAGGCCCAAGTTCCTCCCTAAAGAGTAGGACAGATATTTTAGGAGAATTTTCTCCAGAGAACCGACTCTACACTGCACGGACATTCAGCTCACCTTTGATTAGTCCACCGTGATTTGACATCATGGAATCTTTACTAGCTATTGGATTGAGTTTTTGAAAAAGTATGCAATTGGAAGACTATTAAATTTTAATATCTTAAATCAAGAGCTGGGAGGCATAAATCTAGAAAGCAACATTTCCATCTATCTACTCCCAATGAAAAAAATGCATGTAAGTGGGCTCCTTGAGCTAGACTTCATAAACGATTGTAAATCCCATTCCACATGATACTCATCCTTCTTCCTGAAGATTAGCATGAGTTCAGGTAGAGGTAGGCTCCGAAGACATGTACACGTATGACTTGACACGACATAATTATAGTTTTAAATGTCAATATCAGACCCTATTTACTGACTGAAAAAATAGTTCAAAACAATGTAATGTGCATTCTTCTGTTAACATAAGATGCATGTTTTCAAGTGAACAGAAATTCTGTACAATTTTTTTACTTTATAGATAAAAACCTTTTACTTGTTTTTAACCACAGTGAGACTATAAATGTTGTTTTATAGTAAGTTAAAGGGGATTGATATTGGCAACCCCCCACCCCTTTTCATGCAGGCACTCTCAACTTTTTGGGAGTGCCTGCATAAAAAAGGAGGGCAAAAGGAGTGCCAATATCGTTCCCCTAAGTTAAATCACCTTATAAATTGAGTCTTTTTTTCTTTTTAAAGAGTGAGTGTATTCTCATTCTCATGACTATACACTGCTCACTCAATGGCCTTCATCATAGTGAATGAATGAAGATGGATTCTACACAATACAATTCCAAACAACGAGGTCCATGCCCTGTCATTTCTTGTGGGTAACCTAGATGCATTACGATCGCAAAAATGAAGGCTAACCAACAGGTAGTGGATTAGGGGTGACCTCAGTATTAGTCAAACTAAATTACACTAGGTCTTATTTTAACTCATGAATTTTTTGTGATAAGTTCAATTGCTATATATATTTGTCGAGGAATTGAATTGATCATAAAAGATCTGAATGTGTAAAATAAAAGGTTCTAGTAGCAGAGGTATTTGTAAGTATAAATAAAATTAAACAAAACTCGGAGGACACAGGTAGAAGTGCTTTGATCGTAATAGCATGTGCTTCAAACGGCTGTAACGGCCTATCGTTGTATTGGCCGATACATAGGCGATATACATTACCGCATATATTGCACCATCTGCACCCATCGACCAGACAAAAAGTGGGGCATGCATCCACCGATTTTTAAAACCATGTAAAATAACACATATTTCAATTGGTTTTTCGGATATGATTGTAATATGCTATTATCATTCACATGGTCATGACAGCTTAAAATGTTGGCTTGAAATATATATATTTTAACGGAGGGTTTTCAACCCTTCGGCGTGGACTTATCCCTCCGAGCCCAAAGAAAAACCGGATAAAAATCTCTGTGGTCCCTAGATAGTAGCATTAGTAGACTCAACATTCGGTTCCTAAAGAGGGGGAAACTGAGAATCAATACCAGGACCTCTAGCTCCTCCGGAAAAGAGAGGAACTGTGTGGTCCTGACCACTCGGTGGGGTTGCTTGAAATATTTTAATTTACTCTCTGTGAATTCAAATAGAGACCATTATTAGGTATGAATGTATATATGATGGGAATATGTAAAATCATAACTGATTATTATACTGCTTCTGAAATTTGTAGATTTAGTGAAATTCTCACCTTTGGCGGATCGGTAACCCCTCTAAATTAAAGTTGTTGACCGTGAAGAATATGGCATCTGCATGTGGGAACGTCCCCAAGATTAACAAAATTCCTAATTATAGATTTAAGTTCCATCAAACCCGCATGCTTTAATGAAACTCACAAGCAATTCACACATTTATTTTAATTCTTCTAAATTAGGCATTAGATAGGATGAAATTGCAATTCAACAGGTGTGTGAGCGCGTGTGTGGATATACATGCAGTTGTCAGCTTCAATACGAATCAATCTAATCACATATTGACTATATCGTAAAATATGAGTATTGACTTGTTGATCATATCAAGCTCTGTAAAGCAACCTATATAGATGATGTAACCTCTACTTTACATGATATAAAACAACCTTTCAAATGTATCCTAAAGAAATATGATATAAAACAATCTTTCAAATGTAACCTAAGAGATACGCAATCTTTTGCTACAGAGAAATGAGAGAAATAAACGACCATTCTAAGGAAGAAAAGCCACTTGGTATCCATTTTTAGTATCACCTTTATTCCCTCTAATAGTCACATAGCTACAAATTCAAACCTTAAGCTTATTTGCATTTTAGATGTTTTGATTCTACGTCACTATGTTTTGTTTTCTGTCGATTTTCGCTTTTTAATATAAGTCATCCTTACCTTTCAAAAAAAAAAAAAAAACCTATGTTATCTTTACCTTTCAAGAAAAAAACCTATATATGTTTAATTTCTTTTCCTTATAATCCTTCATAATACTTCTGAAAATTAAAAGATAAATGAGTTATTTACAATTTAAAAGGTTTCTATTACTAAGATATTATCTATTTAGGTTGCCACACTTCAAGGGTCATGGTCTGCGAAAGTAAGGCCCAGTAGAAGCCCTCTTGCAGAATATATACACTTTTTGTGTCATCCAGGCCTGTGACCTAGTTAACTATCACACCTCAGGGTCCACCTCATAGCCTAAGTTGAGCTCAGGTCCAGCTCATGAGCATCCCTTCACATTTATATGCGAATGCAGTGCTAATATGATTTGGGTAATAACTTAGAGAAAAACTACAAAATTTCACACTTTACGTGATGCTTGGTCTGAATCGTAGTAGTGTGTAGGTGAATATTTTCCATAACTTAGAGATTGTTTTAAGCAAATTAGAAAAGTGTCTAGTAGAGCGCGCTCAAGAGTGATTATTGGAGAAGATTCAGTAGATCTAAAATACATAAGTATGTCCAGTTTTGTGGATTATCTTTGTTATGTTTCTTTGTACTTTATATATGTACGTAGGAGTTTAATTGATATTAAGAGAATTACACAATAACTTTTAAGTTGTTGAACAGTGATGTTTTTCTTTTTTCTCTACCAACTTTTACATTATGATCAGAAAAAAAAAAAAAAGAAAAAAAGAAAAAAAAAACTAGTAGGACATTCAACTAGTTAATTTGACCAAAACATGGAGCCTTTTTTGAAGGAGACATAAAACAACCTTGTTAGAAAAGAAAATTGTCCTACCAATATGTGATTATTAATTATAAAATGTCTATTTTTCACACTTAATTAAGAAATGCCAATGTGTTAGTATATAACTCTAAAAAACTCACATTTTCCTTTTAATAAAAGCAAACTCCATTTTTATTCTTTACAAAGAGCTAGCCACCTGGCTTCGTACGATCCTTCCAAATAAAATCAGAGAGCCAGATAACAAGCCCTTCTATAATATCGTCTCCAGTTATGCATGATGAGATTATAACTTCTATAGTTTTATATCTCTCTCTAATCAAGATCAAAGATTATGTTTGATGTTGAAAGGAAAAAAAAAGGCATACCATATGACTTGTTCAACTTATTCTCAGTAATATTGTACACAATACTGCAAAAATTGAAAATGCTGCAAGAAGTTATGCAAAAAATTATGTCAGTTATGCATGATGAGATTATAACTTCTCTAGCTTATATCTCTCTCTAATCAAGATCAAAGATTATGTTTGATGTTGAAAGGAAAAAAAAAGGCATACCATATGACTTGTTCAACTTTTTCTCAGTAATATTGTACACAATACTGCAAAAATTCAAAATGCTGCAAGAAGTTATGGAAAAAATTATGTAGAACTGAGATACTTTATGCTTTTTTTTTCTAATTATCTAAATTTGATTTATTTTCCACAATGCTTTCTTTCTCAATAAATACATCAAATTTGTAACTATCCCAACATTCTTTCCAGAGAATATGCCGTGATCAACCGAATTTATTTCTCATTTCTAGAAAGAGAAAGCACAGTGGCACAACTTATCAGCATGGGTGCCACTGGTTTTGTATGTCTTACCCAATTAGTACCAGGTCAGAAGTGTGTGGGGAGATTTCCAGAACCACAGGATTAAGCTAATCACGGCCGTCAGATGAGACTAAGCATTCCCACGTGCCATCCGCGTGCCATCCACGTGGCACCAATCTCACCCCGGCTACCAGGACAGGAGGTCCGACCGAAGTCAGGCAGCTCCGGGCCCTTAACGCCGAACTGGCCCACCTCGGGCGTCATCTCGGCAGGGAGCTCCACCTCGGCTAGGCCACCCCGGATGCCATCTCAGCAGAAAGCTCCACCTCGGCTGAAGAAGCCGGGACGGAAGCCGAAACCAGAAAGGGTCTCCACTCACGCCCCTCATCCCCCACGTCACCAGGCACGTGGAGGGATGGGGGCGCGAGCCAGTGGGACAGATGCGACATCCAGCCACTCACAATCTTCACCAGATCCCTGACAGGGCGGCGTCCAGCGGCTGAGGCCACATCAGGGCAGGGCCCGAGGGCGGATCCGCTGGTACCCCTACCGCCAAAGGCGCCCAACACGACCTGGCCCAACAAGACGTGCATTAAATGAGATGCGGGCTGACCCGACGGGCATTTAATGCATAGTGGGCTGGATTGGACCACAATTAATGCAATGTGGGCTGATCGTGACTTCCCAGTCCAATCATGGGACCCACACCACAATATCTCCCAAAGATAAGTTCCACGCTCTATAAATAGAGGCTCATACCACCATCAAAGGTACGCCCATTTTCCATTCACAGAGCCCTTACTCTGTCTTTCTTCTCCCTCTCCTTCCATTGTTCCAGTTCCCATACTGACTTTGGCATCGGAGAGCCTTGCGCCGCTCAGGCCAGGGTCCTCTGACCGTTTGCTACTCTCTTTCAGGCTTTCGGACGGCATCCAGACATTCCAGACACCATCATCTTCCCGGATAAGTCCTGTAAGGCACCCTCTTATTGTGGGTCATAATTTTCTGCACCTACAATTGGCCTTTTTGTAGGAGGGTATCCGAGCTGAGCGGGGCAGCCCCAGGAGCACCCAGCTGGACCCTCTACAGGGGGTAGGCGGGGCCCAGAGCCCCGCGCCTATTGTATACACTCGGGCTGTAGCCTTTGGCTGTAACCCTCATGCTTTTGTCCCAGGCAGGAGCGTATCGCGTACCCAGGGGCCTCCCCAGGTTTCGAACCCGAGACCTCCTGTATAAAGGATAATCTGGGTGAAACCTGGTACCACTTGAGCTAGCTCAAGTGGTACCAGGTTTCACCCAGATTATCCTTTATACAGGAGGTCTCGGGTTCGAAACCTGGGGAGGCCCCTGGGTACGCGATACGCTCCTGCCTGGGACAAAAGCATGAGGGTTACAGCCAAAGGCTACAGCCCGAGTGTATACAATAGGCGCGGGGCTCTGGGCCCCGCCTACCCCCTGTAGAGGGTCCAGCTGGGTGCTCCTGGGGCTGCCCCGCTCAGCTCGGATACCCTCCTACAAGAAGTATGTCTTACCCAATTAGTACCAGGTCAGAAGTTAAACAACAACAACAATCCAAGCTAAGTACCATATATCAAAGTCTGATCAACATCTGGTACAATTCACTTCACCAGCCTTCCCTTTCTTCTAAAAATCAAGATGCTGATTCACTCTTCAAGTCATGTTTTCCATATCCTTCAGACATCTGGTGGAAAACAAACTCTGCCATTAATTTCAGCAAGACCAAAGAGATCATAGCTTCATTCTTGCCCAACATCTATTTGCTGTCAAAATGAAGAACCAAAATCATTACTGACCCCATAATTTTGAAACCATCCTGGAATATATTTCTGCCAACTGGGACTCTTCCAATCAACTACCAAGTACCAACTACCAACCCTTCTTGCCATGTGCAGCGGTCTTGTAAGTGCGTCTCCTCTTCATTGTCAGATACATTCCTCTGCCTGTCTCTGCCTACATGCAACATAAACTTTCCTTATGCTTTTCATCTACTCATGTCTCCTCCTCCTTGGTAATCCAACATGATGGTAATCTTCTTTCACAATTGGCCAGCTCTTTAAGTGTACACCTAATTCAAGATATCCCAAAGGCCCTTTTAGATGCCCAAATGAGCCTGTGCCCAGGTGTCACATTATACCACAAAATTGGCACCGCAGAACCCACATTCTACTTAAGCAATTTGCTCAATAAATGGGGTGTAATTCTTTGTTGATTGTTGCTCTACTTAGGAAATTGCAGACCAACGCCCATCAGATGATAAAAACCATCAGTTTACAATCTTTGCACCATGACCCACCATTACTCTCAAGAGCCCACTGGACTAGCTGTTGCAACCCCAATTAAGTACCCAATTTTAAGCCCATTCAATCCCCAATCCACCTCATATTAATGTTTCAATTCAATTGATACATATAGCAACATGTTAGTAATTTTGTGAGTTGTGGGGTCTCAGCCTGGAAAAAGAAGAGTAGTCAAACAATTAAAATTCAAAATTTAAACAGGACATGAGAACTTTGCTTTAAAATTTAAAATTTTCATTTATACAATACAATAAAAAAAAAGGTGTAAATTTAGCAACTAAGAATGAATATTGTACTATGACATCAATTGTATGGTATGTATAATGAACCATGTAAGTCATAGATCTAAAAAATAATAATAATAATCATAATCCATCAAAAGTATAACAATACCATAACCCAACAAAAACAAAAACCAAGTCCCACTGCCTCAATGCCTTTCTCCATCTCTCATTTCAGTATCATGTTTATGTTTTCTGGATTCTGACCCGGATCCAGTCGGGTTCACCATTTCGTGCTGCCAGAAATCCCCTAAAAAGGTCTTGGCAGCATCCAAGCTCGGGTAATAGGGCGGCTCCAAGAACATCTGGGGCAGAGGATCCGACTCCCCCTCAAACCCGATAAAGGCCCGATTCCCCTTCGCCTCCAAGCTCCCTATCACCACCATGATCAGCTGCCAGTACGCGTAGAAGAATCTCTTCGTCGCTGCTTCGGTCGCCTGAAAAGCCTGCATCAGATGGATCTTCCCCACGTCTCTCTTCCGATGCAAAGCCTTCATCGCCGCTTCTTGGATCCTCGGACCCCCTTTCGGATCCACCTCTACGCCCAGAACTTCGGGCACCCTCCGCCTCAAATCCTTCGACGATCGGGCCATTTCAATCAGAGCCGTTGATCTGAAACAGAACGGTTCAGATCCGGCCGTCGATTTGATACAGAGTTGGCTTTTGAGGCGGAGGAAGTCGTCCGGGTCCATCAGCAGGTGCAGATCCTCGATCTCGGACATGAGCTTCCAGATCCGCTCCAGGATCCAACAATCGCCCGACGCCTTATCGAATTCCCTCGCCTCGATCCGCTCCTCGATCCGACAGAGAAGCTCCCGACCCGATCGGATCCACGACTCGAGAATCTGATGCGTCGTGAATACGATCTCGTTCTCGTAATTCTCGAGGTTTTTTGGCGATTTTTTCAGCGAGTGGAGATCGGACGGCCGGCAGACGAGATCGTACTCCAGGTTCGGCTTCCCGGACAGATTCGGCTCGCCCAAGCCGAGCGTGTACGCCGATTTCTGCATGAGGCACTCGACCGCGAACGCGATCCTCCTCGCCACTCCCTCGGATCTCTGCCACGTGGCCAGCCGCGGGAGCAGGCTCGCCTCGCTGCTCCTGGAGACCACCGAAAGCGTCTCCCCTGGCAGCGTCCACACCTCCCGCGAGCTACCGTCCCGCGCCAGCACGCCGTTGGATCGGCTCAGATCCACGGTCGGCGCGCTTCCGTTCTCGTCCCCTTCGCACAGACCCGCGATCAGCTCGATCTGATGCACGGCGAGCGACTCCAGCCGCCTCTCCCACTCGCACCGGTTCGCGTACGGTCGCGGATCGGATAACGCGATGGAGATCAACCGGAACGTTATCTCTAGGCCCTGCAGTGCCGGTTTGATGACCGTTTCGGAACTCCAGGTCGGGAAGTCTTTGGAGCTCCAGAGCTTAGCGAGGTCCGGAAGGCGGAGGTACTGCTCGTAGGCTGAGGTCGCGGAAGGCGATGTCTGTAACAGATCGCCGACACGTGAAGATAAAGGAACAGAACGGTGGGAGTTATTGGAGAGTTTCGGCGATTTGCCGGACATATCAGGCGTTACTACCATCTTATTCTTCCAATCCAAATCGATCATCTTTAGAGAAATGTAGGTTTTGGGGGGTAGATAGATTCTCTTGCAAGGAGGAGGAGAAGGCAGAGATGTATTTATAACAAGAAAGAGAGTTACAGGGAAAAAGGCGTGTGGACTGAGGAAGGAAAGAGGTTATGAGAAGAGCGTGGAATTTCAATTCAACGTTCGAAAGAACTTATCCAATTTTACCAAACCCAACACGCTACTCTTCCTCCACCTCTTCTTCTTAGATCTTAGATGATAGTTTGCCTTTTTCAATTTAGTGAAATGACTGAACTGACCCTTGTGAGTGGGTTGGGACAGGCGTCTTTCTTTTACTCGAGTCGTGTTTGTGGAATTTGGTTTCGAGTTTCGACGAAACGCACGTTAGGTGTGTTTTCTGGGTTCCAAGGGGGGCTAGGCTAGTCTTCTTTTTTGAAACATTCTCATTTTCTAGAGAAAATGGTATGTCGATCGGCAGACGCATACCGGGTTTTTTCTTTTTCTTTATTGTATTGGAATTTACGATTGTATCCTCGACATTTGATATGGTGAGGAACTGAGGATGGAGGGATTGAAGCTAAATTGAGTTGAAAAGTAGGCCATGTTTTCAGGGGAAAAGGATTGACAACGACTTCAAATTGGAAACATACACGTCCGTATGTTTCTGGATAATGGAAGAGGTTTCTTTTAATAATGCATTTGTGGCTTCTTTTTTTTTTTTTTATCTATCTGTGTGGAGAGAAGCACATTAATGGAGAGAAGCACATTAATTCATTAAAGGCAGGTATCAGGTTCCACTCACAGCTGAGGTTGGTGAGGCCTGGGAGAAAATTTAACTTTAATTAGACCTGCAAATTGAAGTTCAAGTTAACCATGTTTTGCTTTTAAGATTGAGATTGAGTTTGACATTTTTCAACTTATTAATAATGAAAGGGTTATAGTTGAACCTTTTAATTTTAAGATTGAGTTCCACATTTCCTAACTCAATCATTAAATGAGGAATTTAGGGTTGAGCCTTGGCATATGACCACCCGCGATAAAGCCAACCTAAATCCTACCAACACGAATTATCCCATTGGTATCTCCTCTAGGGGAGGTAGTGTGTGGTTAAATTCATTTGGGATTGGTCTCTACTTAGGTTCTACTAGGTGGTTGTGTCTTTCAAATTTCTATCCATGTGGAGGTCCACTTGGATGTGTGTCAATCCGCTATGATAAGGATATATATCTCTCTTCATGAATTAGGATTTGGCAAGAAAATCACCAACCCCAATAGATAAAGAGAGTTTCAAAGTCTTGTCTCTTAACTAAGTTAGGTTCTACTAGGTGGTTGTGTCTTTCAAATTCCTATCTATGTGGAGGCCTACTTGGATGTATACCAATCGGCTTTGATAAGGATATATATATCTCTCTTTATGGATTAGGATTTGGCAAGAAAATTACTAACCCCAATAAATAAAGAGAGTTTCAAAGTCTTGTCTCTTTACTATGCTTCTCAAATGCAATATTTAAAAATCGAAACAGATCCATTGAATATTGCCAAAATTGGGGAGAGTTTCAATTCGAAGTCATATTTAATATGAAGGGCTAGAATTGTAATAGGGCACCCCATTACAGAATAGAATTTGGGTTGATCATAGTTTTCGTATATTATGAATACAAGCCGTAAAGAGGATTACTTATCCACTACAATCTTCTAATTTCCGCAAACATATAGTATATGTCATATGTACATTATCCATCTCTCAATGAAATAATCCTCTTAGAAGACATACTTTATTATATGTCTCTCAATGAAATAATAATTGATATCTTATCTTCATATGGAAGTTGGCTTTCATCTTTTCTTTTTGTTGGTAAAATAAGCCTTTACTGGAGGTTAAAGCAAAAGCTAACTACAGTCAGTCGGAGACATGTCAAATGCACTCACAGCAAAATGACTGTATATGTACTCACTACATCATTATCCAAAATGTTGTTCCTTGGGATTCCAATAACAGTAATAACGCATATGTTAACATCACTGCTATTCTCACAAGTGTGAAAGATCTAGAATCACATACTTCCTGATGATGCTTCCTTGGAAGGGTGGTGGGTTTGATATGCAAATCTAATTAAGGGTGTTATGATCGTCACGCCCTCCATTACCAGAGGGATAAGGAAGACGGTAAGGGCTGCCTTTAAGGACTAGAGTTGGATAAGATTGATTTTTTATTTAAATAGAAGTCAAGCATGTTGCATGCCCAGGAATAACAGGGTCTAGGTCTAGATCTATCAAAATTTTACTTTGACAACTCAAAATACCTGATGCAACAAGGGGTATATCGATCATATAAGTATACAAATATATTGTAATATAACTGTAATGGGTCGCCCTCTTATATGGACCTTCTCCATGCAGGTCTCGTGCTGACCTTTTCATGGCGCCAACTTGGAGCCACTCCAATTTCATGGGGAAGGATCAAATTTTCATCTTTGTTAGGTCATTCTATGATCTTTAAGTTTGATGATTTTAGAAGACAATTTTATAAGAATTTTAATCCGATGATTATAAAAAAAATAGATTGATGAATATTAAATTTTGGCTATTTTTTTACCAAAAAGAACGAATTCATACTCGTGTAAATTCATGAGAAGAATAGTAAGTGTGAGTGAGTGAGATTGATCATTAAGGTCATGCCCTCCCATGAAACTTCAGAAAGCCCAATGATAATAGAAAGTAGGGCATTATTTCACTCCAAGGAAATATTTTCTGTTTCCGCTCCAGATGATAAACCATTTAGCCATCCACTTTCAACTTATATCAAGTTGTTATTTTTATCTTCACAATAAATCCAAATTTGATATGAGGAAAGAGAGACATTTAAAATAGGAAATCATGCAAACACCCCTTACCTTTTTCAGCTAATTGTTGGATGTCTTAATAAAAAGATCTTCATAAGATTTGATCTAAACACCAAACTGATTTGTGCAAAACAGCTAACAAATACTAATTTAATCACCGAAAAACATTCCCCTCAAAAGGACCCAAACATCTTTTTTCCCTCAATCACAACACTATTAAACAACATTCTATAAATTCTTAATCATAAAAACCAATTAATCCAAACCCCACAATCTTGTCTCAACAATTCTCTAATTAACAGTCTCCAAAGCATTCAAAGATGGGAAGAAAAGACACTATCCATAGAAGTAGGGTCACAAAAAGATGGAGCATTTCCACCGAAACCCACGGGGGCATTTTCGTCATTTCAGGTCACTCCCCTCAATCTCTTCGGATAAGGGACGACATTTCTTCACTAGCCGTTCAGGACGAGGTCCGCGATTTTCGCTTTCGTCGGCCACCCTTCTCTTTTCGCACCACGCGACCTAGCAGCAATCTCCACCGTACAGTTTCAAGTCTTAGACACGCGTCCATCATCCAAGGATCCTGAAAAGCGAGTCGCCGATCGTGGCGTCCAGCTCGGCTAGGCACATTCACCTGCCAGCTATGCCACGTGACGTGCTATCTAGGACAGCTGCAGATCCCGACACGTGGCATCTGACCCGTGCCCGTTTTTGGAGCATGTCGGATCTAAGTGGACATTTTTTAGGTAGCTTGGGTTGGGTGGGTGGCGGTGCGAGATGAGTTGTTGTATGAACGCCACGTGGAGTATGGGTTGATCGTGACGGTTGGTTATTGCTTACACGTCTGGGATCTTGAGTGGATAATCGGGTACGACACTGCTACAGTCGAATAATGGGTGGGACCCGAATGGAGTGCGGATGTGGAGGTGGAGGTGGTTTGACTTTGAAGATAGTCAAAGGAGGTGTACCGGTTCTGCCGCCAGTCCGAAACTAAGGTCGTTTGTTTCTGCTAACATAAGATGCGCGTGATATGTGCTCCATTATTTATCATCTGCCTAGCATGCTTCCAAAGCCGAAACCTTGTTTGGTTTGGGTTCCCACTTCCTTTTCTTTTCTTTTCATTTCTTTTTTATTTTTTTAAAGATAATTGATTTTATGAAATTATGATTTTGAATATTTTGTTGAGTCTTTTAAAGGGTATTTGGATAGGCCTATGTCAAAAAGCGTAAAAAATGACGGCCATTAGAGTGTTTTTGGGAAGTCTAATTATTATGTATCTATTTCACTTAAAGCTTTTTAAATGGATATTAGATTGTTTGGCAAAGTATATATAAATATTTAATCGAATTAGCTTTAAGATTGTTTGCTTTTTTTCAAAAAATAAATCAAAATCTCACTTTCTCAAATAGGTAAGAATGTCTAAAACAGTCGAACACTCTTCTTTTTATTCTTTCTTTCTTTTTTTTTCTTTTTTTTTTTTTTGAAATTTTGCCCATCAAATTTTACCTTATGATAAACTTATTTATATTAGCTTACCATATGATAATTCCCCCCTATAACTTTTTTGATATGATAAATCAGCATTCTTTAATTGAACAGATAATCCTTTTTTTAACTACACAAGGGACTCGAAAGTACACTCCAACTCACGTGCTCGTATGTTTACTAGCTGAGATACAACTGAACACAAAATAATCTACATGTAAAAGGTTCAATTGAAATAGCACTATTTAAAATAAATTTATTTGAATCGCCTTTATTTCTAATTAAGTAAGACTTGCTAAACAAGTCCTAAATCTTTTTTATGAGGGTGTTCAGATACATCATAACAAAATATTAGTAGCTTTGGATGTTGTCATATTTCATGTCAAGGACCATAATATTGTTGGAACCATGCATTCAA
Organism: Litsea cubeba; assembly: GCA_012931725.1. Classification (NCBI taxonomy): domain Eukaryota; kingdom Viridiplantae; phylum Streptophyta; class Magnoliopsida; order Laurales; family Lauraceae; genus Litsea; species Litsea cubeba. The sequence continues at coordinate 113,321,191 of CM022947.1, read as the reverse complement.
CACTGGTGTCTCTTGTCCATTTTTTTATGGTATGATTTTGTTTCTGTGCTGGTAAGGCCCAACATGCTAAGAACCAATTAAACAATTCGAATCTGTTGAGGCAGCTTGTGTTATCTTGTACAAAAGCCTGCACAAAGCCTATTGGGTGTCATTATCACTAGAATATTACTATTTCTTAACATGTTTGCTAAAAGATTGAGGATAAAGCCATTAGATTCGGCATACTTAGGCCTTGGAAACAAGGGAATGAATATTTAAAGCACTTGTCTCCGTACGAGTGATTAAATGCAAATAGAACAAGTCATGTGTGTGGTCATAAACTTTTGATCCTATCCTATCCTACTTAGATCATTCTCTTACCCTTTCATTTGTTAAGATAAGATAACTCCTGGCAGACACTTGTAAGAAGCTAGAGAATGTCCACATCGGAATAACTTTGCAAGAAAACAGTCTTGCTTCTTCTACATAGACCATATACTTAGAATGATGTGATACCTGTGATAGATAAATGAAAAGAATTAAAGAGGAGAAGATAAGATAACAACTGAATCATGAAAGGAGGGGCCTCCGTGAATGATGGTAATGTTATTTATTTGTGCTACCTCCACCCTAGAAGCAGTGCCTGGAATGAAAATAGTGGTAGATTCGAAGTAGTGGACAGGAGTGGGTTGATAAAGGTCAATAAAAAAAAAAAGGGGGGTCATCATTCTGATAGCCTAAATTTAGACAATTTTTTCCCATACATTGTGCATTCTGTTGTGTTTTGTCATAATCAATCACATAGGGAGTAAAAGGAAGATTAGTGCCAATCCGCAACATACTGTGAGTGTCGGTATTTGTTTTGTTTTTTACAAAGGAAGAATCTTGAATGTGAGAGGATAGGATTGATCATGTTGACAAAATGGAGCCCATAGACCAAGCCCCTAGTTCATTATCATTGAAACTTTACTTCATCTATTCGTTAGATAAAAGAGCTTTACCTGTTCTTTTCCACGAAAATTTAAACTACATTTTTTATTGAACAATGTAACTTTCAAGTATTTACAGCGATGGCGATGCTCTCGATTTATATAATATTCGGGTGCTCATCGAACGTTTGATACAAAACATATGGGACTAGATCGAGAAAGGGGGTGGGACCCAAATTTTGTTCAGGCCCATGGACCAAATATTGGACACAAACCCAATTATTGTTCAGATCTTCAGGTGTTCCATGGTAGATATCTGTAAGTTGGGCTGAGCTTGGGTCAAGCTGGCTTGTCGGCACTTTAAGCCTGCTGCATTTTGGGTTAGGATTCACCAAGTTTTAAGGCCCAGGGTTGAGCCCAAAAGTAAGCCGCAGTAAAAGCTAATGCGTCTCTGCATGTATAAAAGAAATGGAAAAGATGCTAGTGATGCATGAGATTGTGTTGATCACATTATAAATCTCATGCTCAATTTTGCAGTGAAAACAACTCATGTTGGAGCAAAATTTAGAAACACCTTATACAAGTGGGAGGGCATTCATTTTAAATATATTTTTTTTTTCAATAAAAGGGCATGACTGTTGAGTAACACTTCCTCCACTCAAAGGAAGCCTAATATGACCATCAGAGGTCTGTTTAGGCATTTAGCACGTATGGGGTGGAACTCCTCATTTCCGGCTGGATTTAGCTATCCAGCTAGCAATAGGAACTCCTCATTTCCAGATGGATTTAGCTATCTGGCTAACAATAGTAACAAACCTGGCTGCAAGCACAGCTGGTAAGGGATGCAGAATAGCTAGGTAGGTTCAAGTCGAGGAAGGCATCTTCGACAGTTCTACTAAGCGCCGGGGTATAATAGAATTAAGTCAAACTAAATAAAATAAAAATGGTAACAGTGCTACTTCACATGTGATATCTTGACCATATGACTAAATGTTGAACGCGTCTAGCCTTGCAAGACCCAATCTCAACTGACGATAACAAGCCAGATGAGAAAAAAGTGAAGCTCCTTCAGAAACCTTACAAAAACAACAGGTAAGCTGTACAGAGGAGATGTGTCAAAATACTTGTCGTGCTTCGATTTTCTTACAGTTCCTTTGGGAAGAAACCTGCTGTGTAGTTTAATGGAATTTTCATCTAACTGGATAAATAGTAGTCACACCCATGCCCCATCAATCAAATAAAATGGTAAATAGTAGTTTAGATTCCGTGAAGAAAATAATCAGTAGAAAGTACGACTTCTCCATCTTTTTTAAATGGGTAACTTGGGTAACTTGTATTATAGTCAGACAATTAAAGAAAAGGATTTTACTAATCATGGCAGATAGCACAGGATCAAAGAATGAGCTGGATAGGCCAATATCACTTGCTCCTGTCCTGATAGTAAATTGTTGCCGACACCTTTTGTGTTTCCATCTGGACAAATTTCATCTCCAAGCAAACTGAGGTGGAATCTCACTGATCTTTACTAACTAATAAGCACCCGACATCATTGGGTAGAGTAATAGTCTGAAGATGAAATCAACACATTTCAAGCATATTAAGCTATAGAATAATTAGCATGAACTTGGATCACAAAAATATATCAAATGCAACAAGTAATCTAATCAGTTGAAATAAAGTTTGGATAAGACAAGTCAAATAGTAAAAGCAACATAAAACAGAACCTATTCCTATTGAATCTACTGAAAACTGAACATGACAAAATGTTCCAAAACTCGGGTTGCAGACATCCAAAACTATAGGGTTCTAATCAAACAAACCCAAGCCCATGTCATCATCTGACTCCTCCGCTGGTTCTTCCTCCTTCTCTTCCTCCTTGGCTGCAGCCGCTGGAGCAGCACTAGATGCAGCAGCAACTGGGGCAGCAGCAACTGCAAACTTGCTCGGGTCCTGAAATGCAAATCAATTAAATCAATCAGAACAACCACAACCCCCTTTTTTATACAGCAAGCAATTAAGTAAGAATGCAGAGAGTTTTCATATCAACCTTGAGAAATTCTTTCACTTCTTCAGCTTGTGGGAATGAGTATTCAGTGGCAATTGCAACAGCCAGGACATTCTTGTAGGCATTGATGAACATGTGGGGTGCAGCTGCTAGAGTTGGAAATGAAAGGGCCAGCGACAATGAGGTAACCATCGAAACACCAGCAGCAAACTTGTCAACCAAATCATCCTCCGTGAGGTCAAGCACCTCCGGACTGAAAACAGACCCATTATCGTAAACAGACAAGACAACAAGTCCATACGAGAAAGGCCTTATCCCAAGCTTAGCAAGCAAGGCAGCCTCAGATGAACCCACCTTCTCTCCTTTTTTGATCAGTTCTACAGGGGTGATGATTTCTACCGTACCCTTGTTAATCTTGGTGGGGATGTTAAGCACCTGGAACAGAGTAAATGAAGTGTTAGAACTAGGAGAGGAGAACAAGAAAATGATATAAAACAGGTCTTTTGAAGGAGAACCTGAAAGAAAGAAGTCTGAGAAGGATCCAACCCTGTGTTGCCAGGGGGAACAATGACATCAATTGGCGCAACAAGGCCAACACGAGCAGGAGCTCCAACCTAAATTCACAAAAGGCAACAAAAATGTGTAAGGTAAAATTCCATGAGGATACAAGGCTAGTAAGATGCACATCACCCAATTTGACATCAAATAACATTAACTATACTTTGAAGTTACACAAATGCTAGTTGGAGTTCAGATTTACCTTGGGCGAGCTTTTAAAAAAATGCCCAATATCACTCTTCCAAGTAATCACCATCATCGAAGCCTTATCCCCATATATGTGGGATCAGCTTTGTGAAATAACTTTTCAATTCATCCCTACTTTTAGGGTGTGTTCTCTGATATTCATCAGAATTACACTACTCAGAAAGTTATTGATAGTAACATATAGCTATATGATCCAACACTGGACTAGGGTGTGTAGTGCCCAATATCACTCCTCGCGTTGTCAGCATCATTGAACCTTTACCCCATCTATGTGGGGTCGTTTCTGTGAGAACAAATTTTCCATCCAGCCCTGCTTTTAGGGTATGCTCTCTGATATTCATCAGAATTACACTATTCGAAAGATCATTCTGACTAACAAATGGCTATATGATCCAACACTGAACTGTGGTGTGTGATGCATCCCAATGGTAGTTCAAATGACAAATGACTATATAAACCATTTTTCCTCCAATAATATGCTTACATAAAGTATAAGCCAAGGGTAAATTACCTACCTTTTGACCAGATTACTGCTCCTAAGAAACCCAATTGTTCATTCCAATTAATGTATTCTCTGCCATCATGGTTGCCTTCTCATGCATTAGAACTACAAGCACTTTCTTCCTTAATCAGTCCTTAAAACTACAAGCATTCGGGAGGAAATAACAAGAGACTTGGCAATCAAGCTGGCACCACTCAAGTGGGAATCACAAGAACCATATTCTTGCCTTTCTATTGTCATGTAATCCAATCAGCACAGGATAGACTTTTTTGACGCTAGCATAACTTGGGTATTCAAAGAAGCAACAAGAGAAACAGAGGTGCCGGCACCATTTTAAAAGGACTCTGAAGTATTGATTTTACAAAATAAAAAGGGAGAAGCCATCAAAATTAAGTAAAAATGCACTTCATACATGATGGCATAAAAAATAAGACAAGCATGACAAGATTGAAACCTAGCGGTGATTGGAGAATCCTCAAATTCAAGATTAGAGATGGTAAAATGTATGAATTGAAGGGAAAAAAAATAAAGTAATAGTGGGTATCATGTTGAAGTTTCTCCAGAGAATTAATCCCATGCATATTGTAAGACCCCGACCCCGCCTAAGTTTGATTAACACTTAATTAATCTTGATTAAGTGCCTAATGATTGTTTTGGACTGTTTTGTGATGAATTTTAGGTAGATTAGAAATTTTATGGGCCTTCATGAGCATTTCATCAAACACCTCCCCTTCATCATTATCCATAATGGGACCCAGCTCATTAGGTCCAACTCAACCCATTTGCAAACCCAAGCCCATTCCTACCTAAGAAGCCCCTTATCCAAATTATGTCCAAATGAGTGGACTTTTGTGCAAAAATACACTCCCTTACCCCTTTAAAAGCCCACCTTGCCTTTTTATTCCTTTCATTCATTTCTTTCTTCTCCATTTCCATTACTCTTCTTTTTCTTCACTTCATTTCCTCTTCCTCCAATCACTATGAGAGAAAGAAAGTGCATGTGTCTTGAAAACCAAGGTTGGAACCCATCTTCATCTTCTCCAACCTTCTTTTCACCATTGTTGTAGGCAACAATCCTCTATTTTCATGATTTTGAGTTGCATTAGAGTCAATTAGACTCATACACCCACATGCATAGCATTCTCATAATTTTCCATGGATTTCTTCGATTAGGGTTTGACATAATTGGGGGTTTTTGGTCTCTTGAGCTAATTAGAGTGAAGGAAGCTTTGGAAAGCTTATTTGAGGCAAGTATAAGCTTTAAATTGGATTTATGTATTGCATCTTCCTTATTAATTCATAATATTTGATTTTTATGGATTTACTTCTTAATAAAAGAATGGTTTTGATTATTTTTATGGATTGATTGAATGGAGAAGATGGAAGGATTATATGTGTTGTGAATGGGAGTAAAGAGACCCTATTATATGGGTCTTGTAGTGGAAGAAGAGAAAAGAAGAGAGAGAGCTTCAAAAATGTATAAAAACCCATTCAGAATTATGCCCGCAGGTCGGCGGTCACCTGGCGGCTAGCCGCGTGACCCTCAGGCGGCTAGCCGAATTTAGCGGTCAGAATTCCAGAAGCTTGCAATTCTGGCAGTGGAGCGCGGTTGGCAGGCGGTCACCTGGCGGTTAGCCGCGTGACTACCTGGAGGCTAGCCGTCCCACTGGCGGTCAGCTTTCCAGAATGAAGAAATTTTTCCAATCGAAATGGCGGTCACCAGGCGGTTACCTGGCGGCTAGCCACCTATTCGACAGGCGGTTAACCGCCTGGTCACCACCAACTGACCGAACTTTTATAAAACTAAAATTTTTCTTAAATTTCAAGGGACCTTTTAGGCTATATTTATACCTTGATCTATTATACACCCAATGGAAACCTAGGAACTTGAATAATCTTAGAATTGAGATTTTCCATAGGTGATTAGGGTTTCTAAAACCTTATGGCCACAGAAATGAACCTTTAACCTCTTTTAATGGTCCAATGGAAATTAATAGTTTAGTTACTATGCCATGAAGATTAATTTAGAGACTCAACGTATTTTCATAATAAGTGACACCAAGTAAGTAGCTGTACGTTGACTCTCTTAATCTATCTTGTATTGGATAGTAATAGTAACTGTGAACAATTAAATTGGTTAATAAATGTTTTGATTTTCTCTAAATAAATTGCATTGTATCTTTAAATTGGAATTTCATCATTATCAATTTTAATTGATATAGTCGTCACATTATTTACATTATTTGATATTTGATGAAAGATTTGAATTGAGTAAGTATTCAATCATTGAGATTATTATTTGATTTGATTTGTGAACGAGTATATAAAGATACTTAGATTTGATTTGTTATTGATTTGATTTTATCGGCACTACTTAGCTTCGACCTTGTGATGCCCGACGGGGATTAAACTTGGTTTAGTTATAGAGACTACTACAGTATGTCATCTGGAGTAACCGGAACTCTAAAACCCGGGTAGCCAGTTAGCCTTTGGCCGGGCCGCTGGTGACATCCCAACTAGATTTGTAGATGCCATATTTGTATATATATAAATTACTTATTTGAATTTCGAAACCATGGATATGTTATTGATTTAATTTTGAAATCATGGATTTATCATTTATTGAACAAACATTTGATTAATTCTTTATATTGATATTTATCAATCAATTGACAATTATTTCATTCTAAAACATTATGTAATTCCTGTTTATTGTCTCTACTAGCCAAATCGTCGTATTTGAGGTACTACTCTTAGTGTCACAGGAATCCAGGACATCGAAGAGATCAATTAGTAACCAAACAAAATTAAAGATTGATGGGTAAGTTCTTCGGTTAGATATGACAGCCGGAGTACGTTTTCGAATAGTAATCTTGAGTTAAATCTAAGTATTTTGTATTTCACTTAGCTTAAGGTAATGCATGAATTGTAGATTGCATTGTATTAGGATTATGTTCAATTAAGATAAACATCTAGTTGATATTCATTAGAGTACTTATGTACTTAACATTTATGAGATTTAAATTATTAGCTTTGTTAATGATAAATTGTAACATAATGGAATAGTCAATGGACTGCTCATGGCTTTGTTACTATTGACTTCGTACATGCTTCCGCAACTAACTGATGATTGACAGGTGTCAGTGAGTACTCCTCACACGTAGAAATGCGGAATTTTCTCCTTCGTGAATTCGGACTTGGTCCGGAACGGGTACGAGTTCAGTGGAGTACGCGTGTCACACCTTGGGAGCCACCCTAATCAGGGGATTCACGGGTCCGGGATGTGACACATATGGACCGAACTTTGTTGATCAAAAGAGTTGAAATAATAGGAAACCTAATGAAGAGACATCCAAAAGATATCAGATTTTGGAAAATCTAGTGCATCCTTTTCATCCTTTGCCTGGACCATAGCAGTGCTCCCTCTTGACTGTTCTATAGATGTGCTCCCTATGACTGTTTATATGGAGACCAACAATCAAAGGTCATAAACTTCCAATTCAGCAGTTATGATAGTCAAATGAAACCCACAATAACTGTGGATCCACAACCAAAACCAGGAAAACAAATTTATCAGTCATAACAGTTACAATAATACAATGTATTCCATTCCACCAACATACAAACTAATCTTCACATAATAATTATCAAAACTAAACAAACACTTCCCCATACCTTGTATTTGCCAACTTCCTCGCTCACTTCTTTCAAATCCCCCTTGGTGAAAATCAGTCCCACATTTCCCTACATAGAACAGAAACAAAGCAATTAAGATATGTAAACTAAATTCAAGCTTCCTTCAATAGCCAAATCACTGAGAATAAAACCAAATCACAAATGAACAATTCCCCAACCACATGAGAGAATACCAATGAAAAGAATATATAAATATATCATAACATTTTTTGATCGAGACATCTGTGCTGGGCGAGACGATGCAGCTGAAATGTTATTTACTCATTTCTCATTTCAATTTCCAATCCAAAACTTGTGAACTCATCTAATTCATCATCTAAATTAACATAACCATCCAAACGCATCATAAATGCTACCAAATGAAAGAAACAAACGAATCTGGCGGCAACGAACACACAGGAAAGAGGGGAAATTACCACAAGGAGAGGAATGAGATTGAGGTAAGCCTTGTTCCCAGTCTTCTCGGCATGTAGGCGGACCGATCTCTTCATCATAGTGTTCTTCCCCATCAAGACCACGGAATCCTCACGCAGACCCTTCCTAATGTTCTGCAACTGGTTCGATCCGACATTGTCGGCAGCAGCGATCAGGACTTGGGTGTACTGATCGAGAAACTGGCATAGTTTTTTATCGTAGGCGATCTTCTTATCGGCTTTGGATGTCTTCACTGCCATCTCTGCAAAGCAATTGAAAGCTCTTCTGATACAAGGAACAACAAAAACCCTAGATGATGATGAGGGCCAAGACGAAGCCGGGCTTTGTCAAGGCGGACAGCGTTTGCGGTAGTGCTGCTGTTGCTGCTATCTCTTTAACCTCGAAAGCCCGACTCATTTTGATGTGGGGGTTTTATAGGGGAGGGAAGGAGAGAGGAAGAGAAAACCTAGATCGGACGGCTGGGGTTGTTATTAGCATTGAAATCCAACGGTTCATTTACAATGCTTGCCATGGAGATGGAGCTTTGAAAAAAAAAAAAAAAGGACCCCTCAAAATCGTTAAATGGGCTCGAATGTTAATAAAGAGACCTCAAGCCCGTTTTCAAATAAGAGTAAAAAAGGGTCCAACCCAGTCCAGCCGAAGCAGGTCTAAATTGGTGACAGACTTAATCTTTAATAATTTTATATTAAATGGCTGCTTGCGGATCTCAAATCTATGTTATTATGTATGACACCTGAGACTTTTGCCCTTGTCAAATAAAAATATTTATTTTTATTTAATGTTTTAATCAAGAGTGTTTTGCGTGCTAAAGATTTTTGCCTTAGTTTTAAAATATGAACTTGATTTTTATCTTTTTTAGAAAATCACATTTCTACTTAGATTTTTAGAAAATCAGGTCGAAGCCTAAATATTTGGGTTGGTAGTTTAATGGGCTTTGAATACTTCAAGTGATGATATTAAGTTTGCATCTAATAATTGTCTTCCATGAGTTTAGGAGTGGAATGCATGGTAGTACAGACATCTTATTGAAAATCCAAGCCACTCAAAATAAAATCCCTTATTTATTAAATTTTACATCGACGTGAGTTGGTCTTGCTATAAGATTGATTTATTACTCGGAATGTGTTTCATATATGTGATTAATAATGCATAAGATTGTATTTAACTGTTCTTAATTTTATGCTCAATATTATAGCGAAACCGACTCATACTCAAGTAAAAAAAATTAAAAATGTCTTATAAATAATAAACATGTTCATTTTGAATGGCTCGAATTTTATTAGAGGGGCCTACTGCATAAAGCAAAGGGGAGACACATGGAATCCAGACTCAATGACCGCCCCTACTTATTGATTGTAAATTTACCAATGCTTTGACTCAAAAGAAATCCAACGGTAAAGTCAAAGCATTAGACGGTTTAACATTAAAGGCCAATAAACTTATGGTTGTGTGGTGTTTCGTGCACATTCTTAAGGATTCATCTCTGCATCTTCAAGCTTAAAATGGACATGTAGAACAACCGAGGGGAAAAATATAAATTCAACAAAATTGATCATCTAATATAAAACGTGATAACCAATAATGTCTAAGACAATTTACCAATATTTTGATGAGCCCTAACTCTTTTTTTTAAATATAATTTACAGCCAATCCATATGATGAGTGCACATTGATTTTGAGGGGATCGAATTTTTAAAAAGTGACTAGTCCCAAACTCCCAATGTAGAGGTTAGGTAGGGATCTGGGGTTGATTCAATATGGGTCCACCCGAAACTGTTAATGAGCTGGTAAAATTAGAAGCATTTTGGAGTCGGCTTCCTGGTTTCAAAACCAAAACACGTTAATGAGAAGATGGTACTGAAGCTGGAACCAAAATCGACTTGACAACGTGGGACAGATTTGGGTAGAGAATAATATGATAAAAAAAAACTTACTCTTTAAGAGAGATACTTGAAAATTAAGGTAATATGTCGGATATTGAATTTACGGGTCGAAATCAAAGTGGAACTAGACTCGGGCCCATTTACGTCACTAGTCCAAAAAAGAATATAAATCCACATCAATTAACTCACCAGATATATATATGTAAGCGGATAAAAATATGCGGACTCACGGGAGGGTGAAGTCGGAGCTCTTTAGGAAGAACCGATGCCTGCCTGAAATCTGGAAAGAGATGAAGAATAACAGTAAGAGGTCAGACGACCCTGGCTATGGGCAGCGTAAGGCCCTCCAATGCCTAAGTAAGTGATGAAATTCGACTAAGGATGGAAGATGAGGAAGAATATGATACCAGCAGTGTGGATGATCTATTCTCTATTGGATCGGATCCCTTGCTCTCTGCGCCTGCAGCTCCTTATATGGGCAGGAAGAGGGAGAGAGAGATAGTTCTGTGCCCTAACAGGAAGTCTTATCACAGTCCATCTGTCACATCGGACCATACCCTAGCGCCTAGAAAACTGTGGACGCCGTTCTATCAGGGGGTATGGGCGGTGCCCTTGTCTTGTTGCACGTCCGGTAACGTGCTTGAGTGTACATGGGAGGACAGCTGTCAGTCGCTGCCTTGGCTAGTGGCCGAGGTGCGTGACCGAGGTCAGGCCGTGTTCTGAAGTCAGGAGCGACCTTGGCGTGGTTGGCGACCTGGCAGGGGTGCCGAGGTGAAATCTGCCGAGATGGAGGCACGTGCCGAGGTGGGAGTCTGCCGAGATGGAGCTAATCGAGCGGAGATGTGGCTAAGATGAAGGAGGCCGGGACCAAGTCCTACCGAGGTGGAGAGACTGGCTGAAGTTGTGCAGCCTGGCGCTACTGAGGCATATAGCTGAGGTGAGCTTCTACCGAGATAGAGGGACTGACGAAACCAAGGTGAGCTTGGAAATATCACACACAATAGTGCCCCCCCCCCCCCCCCCCCCAGCTTCTGACCTCATTAGAATTTTGTAACTGTTTGAGGTCGGAAGCTAAATATCACGAGGACACTTGAGTCTTGGAGCTGCCTGAAGTTTGAGATTGGTGGTCATCATTCGAGTGGTTCGTGACCAACTGAAGGACCAAGAGACGATTGGCTGGCATTGGACCGAGGCCAGAGGTTTGCATTGCTGCTGCTGAGCTGGAGAATGGCGCTTCTGCCAAGCTGGAGAGTCATACTGCTGCCGAGCAGGAGAATGCATTGCTACTGGAAATCGAGGGATGACCAGCTGACTTGTCACCAGAGGTGTACTCCCGTTGGCCGCTATTCTGGTGCTGTTACCGAGAATGCACGTGGTCAAAACCAGCATGGGGTCGAGCCAGCGTGAGGCCGTAGCCAGCACGAGGACGGACCAACATGAGGCGGGGTGCGCGTAGTCTGAGACCATCATGAGGCTAATACCAGAATGAGGGCGAACCTGTGTGAAGCACGTAGCTAGCACGAGGGTGACACCAACATGATGTTGAACCAACATGAGGCCGAAAGCATCATGAGGCTGAACCAGCGTGAAGCGCGTAGCTAGCACGAGGGCGACACCAACATGAGGTGGGGGCGCGTAGCCTAAGACCATCATGAGGCCGAACCTGCGTGAAGCGCGTAGCTAGCACGAGGGCGACACCAACAAGAGGTGGGGGCGCGTAGCCTGAAACCATCATGAGGCCGAACCTGCGTGAGGCGCATAGCCAACACGAGGGCGACACCAGCATGAGGCCGAGACCGTCATGAGGCCGAACCTACGTGAAGCGCGTAGCTAGCACGAGGGCGACACCAACATGAGACCGAGAATCTGGCGCTGCTGCCGTGATGCACGAAGTCGAGATCTGGCACATAACCGAGATGCAAGAGATCGAGATCTGGCGCTCGGCCGAGATGTAGGAGATGATCTGATGGCGGTAGATGACCGTGCGATCAAGGCTGACAGTAGAAGATAATGCCATAAACAAATGATGGTAGAGGGTCGTGCGATCGAAGCCGACAGTAGAGGGTCGTGCCGTAGAAGATGACGGTGTCATTGAAGCTCACGGCGCCATCAAAGCTGACAGTAGAGGATCGTGCCATACCGCCAGGCGTTGACGGTCGTGCCGTGCCGCCAAGCATTGATGGTAGAGGATCATACGATCAAAGTTGACGGGCCATCGAAACTGAATGATGAACAGACGTCTAGTAGCCCCCCAAGGTGGAAGGGATGTCTGCTGCACTAGAGACGTCCGTCGAGCTGAAGGAGTTGCCTGCCGAGCTGGAGGAAGCATCTTCCGAGCTGAAGGAACTGCATGCCGAGCTGGTGGAACTGCCTGCTGAGCTGGAGGCTATTTTGTTGTCCTTGTAGAGCTCAAGATGTTCCTGAACTCGGGCTTCGTCTGCTTCTTGCCTGACGAACTGGTTTACCCTGGCCATCAGTGCTATCATAATGACCACGGGGTGCATGACCAAGTCTCTCTGGAGCTCGTTGCCTGGTAGGAGGGCTTGTTGGAAAGACATGATTGCTATTGTGTCTGAGGCATTTTTGATCTGGCTGTAGACAGTCCAGAACCTCTTAGCGAATTGCGTGTCGTTCTCGGTCTGCTTCATTCTGAGGGCCATCAGGTCGGCGACCGACCTGGGGATGACCCTATGAGCTTGAAACTTCGTCATGAAGGAACTCCGGAGCTGCTACCAGCTTTTGATCGATCCTTGGGGGAGTGCGTATAACCACTTTAGGGGGAGGTCCCCGAGATTGGAAGAGAAACTCTGTAGTTCAAGTGGTCTGCATCGCCCCATACCGACATTCTATGAGTGAAGTGCCGGAAGTGTGCTGCTCGGTCAGAGGTTCCATCGTAAACGACGAACCTCGGGACGTTGAAATCTTCAGGAAGGGGGAAGTTTCTGATTTCTGGAGAGAGGGGAGAAGTGTCGAGATCGTGAGAATTTAGCCGAGTTCGAGTGAGACCGGCCATCTCCAAGTTTTGCTGGACTGCTTGCTCGATGTGTCGATCAAGCCAATCTTTTGGTTTTTGCCTTCGTCTCTTTGAGGAACTAGAGGGCAGAACAGAGGTTGCTCCTCTATCTTGTAGCTGCTGCTGAAGTTGACGGATCAACTCGTCCTGCGCTTGGATAACAAGGCTTTGGGCCCTGGTCTTTGCGAGAAGCTGGTTGTCATCGTCAATCTAATGATGGGGTTCGTCTGGCTGGGATTCCTTTTGTTGGGAAAACTCCAATCGAAGGCTATCCTGCCGGGAAGGTGCTGTCCGACCCGTTAAGAATGAACCTGACTGAGATTCCGGCCTGTGGATGCTCGTTGAGCCAGACTTCGCTCCGGACCTCTTCTGGCGGGGAACCGAAGGCAGCTGCGTTGGCAGTGTTGATGGTTCTCTCCCTTTTCCGGTTCTTTGAGACATGGTGTTTGGGAAGATGACTTTTTTTATCGTTTCCCACAGACGGCGCCAATTGTAAGCGCATAAAAATATGCGAACTCATAGGAGGGTGGAGTTAGAGCTCTTTAGGAAGAACCGATGTCTGCCTGAAACCTGGAAAGAGAAGAAGATAACAGTAGGAGATCAGACGACCCTGACTGCGGGCAGCGCAAGGCCCTCCGATGCCTAAGTCAGTGCTGAAACTGGACTAAGGACGGAAGATGGGGAAGAAGATAATACCAGCAGTGGGATGATCTATTCTCTATTGGATCGGATCCCTTGCTCTCCGCGCCTGATGCTCCTTATATGGGTAGGAAGAGTGAGAGAGAGTTGACTTTGGAGAGAAAGATATAGCTATGTGCCCTAACAAGAAGTCCTATCACAGTCTATCTGTCCCATCGGGCCATACCCTGGTGCCTAGGGAACTGTGGACGCCGTTCTGCCACGGGGTATGGGCGGTGCCCTTGTCTTGTCGCACGACCTGTAACGTGCTTGAGTGTACATGGGAGGACAGCTGTCAATCGCTGCCTTGGCTAACGGCCGAGATGCGTGACCGGGGTCAGGCCGTGTTCTGAAGTTGGGAATGCCCGAGGTCGGGAGCGACCTTGGCCTGGTTGGCGACCTGACAAGGGTGCCGATGTGAAATCTGCTTAGATGGACGCATGTGCCGAGGTGAGAGTCTGCCGAGATGGAGCTGATCGAGCTGAGATGTGGCTGAGATGAAGGAGGCCGGGACCAAGTTCTACCGAAGTGGAGAGACTGGCTGAAGTGGTGCAGCCTGACGCTGTTGAGGCATCTAAATGAGGTGAGCTTTTGCCGAGATAGAGGGACTGACGAAACCAAGGTGAGCTTGGAAATATCTCACACAATATATAGCTCAAGTGGTACCAGAGTTGCTTCCCAAGACTATAAGAGATTGAAAAGTTACGGGTTCGACTCCTAGGGAGGCCCCTGGGGTGCATGATTTCCGAATCCACCATGGGACAAATGCATGATTAGGGAGCCACGTCTCCCGAGGTGTATACAATAGGCCCGGGGCCCTGGACCCCGCCTATTCTCCTGTGGGGCGGGGCTATAAGAGATTGAGAAGTTCCCCCTACAAAAAGGCCGGCCTTTTTGTAGGGGGCCTTTTTGTAGGGGGAACTTCTCAATCTCTTATATATGAACCCAAACTCGATTTTGAATAGGAGAATTGGAGAACATTTACATCCTAAGGTTCTTAAATTCAATGATTTTGTTAAGTCCCGGTCACAAGGCAGTCTGAAGATATGCGGGGGCCTATCTAAACATGCCCCGGGGTGCACAATTAAAACGATCCATCGACTTCGCCGATCTTTCCTTTCCCTTCCCGGGCTCGTAAACGAGGGAAAGCTCATTATTTCCCATGACCAAAACACCCTCATCGCACATAGCAAAGCCCCGTGTTCTAACCCTTCGTACGTACTCATTCGAGGGCTTTTCTCGGTCATTTTCGCCTCTAATTGCAGCTACGGCATCGAATTCGAAATTGACCTTCTCCTCCTCCTCCTCCAGACAACCTTCCTTTCCTCTCTCAGACATTTCACCAAACAGATCCAACGCCCTTCACGCCCCATTGTTTCTCCTCCATCCCGATTTCTAGGGTTTCCATGTCTTCCTCAACCATCTCTTCGTCTTCCTATCGAGATCGGACGTCTGAATTCCGCTCTTCAGCCGAAAGATTGAAGAGGATCGATGGAAACGGCCCTCCTAGAAACGGATCTGAGAATGATCGGGAAATGCCACCACTGGCTTTTTCTCGATCCGAATTCAACAAGAAGGCATCGAGAATCGGGCTAGGAATCCATGAGACTTCGCAGAAGATTGCAAGGCTTGCGAAACGTAAATTCCTCTTTCACTTCTTTTCTGGACACTGGTTTTCTTATTGTTTCGATTCTCTCAATCCATTTGCAATGTTTGCCCGAAGAAATTTATAATATTCCAAGGAAATTTGATATGAGTTCATGATTTGAATGGGGAGATTTGAAGGAATATATTGTTAATTTGATTTTGTATAGCTGTGATCTTTTGAAATTTGAGGTACCTCTACACCCTGATTTGTAGAAATAGATACCTTATATAACTGCCTTCTGCTAGTAAGTCTGTCAAACACCTAATACTTTACCTGACAATTGGTGTTTTGTTTAAGTGCAAGTGAAGATGTGTTACAAGTTATTTTGGGCAAGATTTACTTTTATCATACTACTAATTGGTTCTACAAACTAGTGACTCTGAATTTGGGCTTTGGTAACCTATGATAACCTCAAGAATTGTGTGTAAAAAAATAGGGAAGTACTAAAGAATGGAGTGGTAAGATACTAACAATAGAAACATAAGATACATGGGGCAATCCATCAAGCAGAATTTGTCACTATCAATACACCCTTGGCATATAGAAGTAGCTTCTGGAACTCTGGAGGTGAGCAGGAAAAAAAAATAAAAAACACTTTCTTCAACACTCATGAGACATTCTAAGTCAACTCTGTCTTCTGGTTGCTGCTCCCACTATCGGAATGCATTGAATGTTGGAGAAATCTCATCATCCACCGCTTTGAAAATTGATGGTTTTGAGCAACTTGGATTAGCAAGAGAGTTTACTAGAGCCAAAGTATTTTCATTTTCTTCTTGTTTTCATAGAGGAGAGCCACCATCAAATCCACTCTCTCCATATTGCTCCTTAATAAAGAGACGTCTCATATCAATGAAATTAAGGCAAATCTGTATAGATACTTTCTTCTAGCCCAAAGGAAAATACAAATAAAACCAATGAGAAAAAATGCTATGTGGTGATTTCTCCTGCACTGGCATCACCGGTCTCACTTTTATAGTAAAATTACCAGCTCGGCATGCCAATTACCAAACCCCAATTCTCGCCTTTGCCTTAATACTTAGCGTAATTGAATTCCACTTGAACTTTTACGTGAATTAGCTGTATAGACCTATCCACAATAGTTTCTGGTTCTTATATTCACCAATCGGATTCCTTCTTCAATTACTTTACAATTTTGCATATTTGGTCACTTACAATTGATCAAAATGCTGAACAAGTGCCAGTGATAATCATGCAATTATTTATTTATTATTATTTTATATGATAATAGTGGAAATATGAGTTGCAGTTTGCTTGGAGTTGGTGCGAATAGGGTTCTTGTGCAACTTCTGCTCATGGCTAAGGAAGTGGCTCAAAATTGACAATTTGCCTGAGTCCAGATTATTTTGGTGATGGTTTCTATACACTCGGGTGTATGTAATGAAATACCTTTTTGGTTGTCTGGCTTCCAGTTTTAAAACATTGCCTATGTTGTTTCCCATAACACAGTATTCACAGAATTTGCTTCTATAGTTTGAATCAAAATCTTGCTCATTTTTTAGCTTCCGTGCTAAAATGCGTACAAATGGGTATGGACATGGGTCCTTTGAATAGGACTGTAGTTTGTGCTGTTGGAAATAGGTGGGCCACTAGGATAGGTTTCAAAAACTTTTGACCCACTTGATGCAGGGATCAACTATCCAGAAGGCTACCAGAATCAATCCTAGATGTAAAGCCTCAATCTCAGCTATCATGATCAGTAAATACAATCTATCTAGAAGATAGAAATAGCAACTAACAAGCAACAAATAAATCTACAACATACAAGGAAGTAGATTATACCTTTGGAGCTCGGTTGTGCTCTAATGGAGAAGTTGCGTCTTTCTTTGATGATGAAACATTTACACTAATCAATTAGCAATCTTCAAGACTTTTTGATCTTCCACGCTATGACCAGTATCAGATTCTCTTTTTTCTCAAGAAGATGGTGGGATCTCTAAGAGAAAACTACTAGAAAACTCAAAGGAGGAACTAGAAGGAGAACTAGAAGAAAGAGAGAGAGAAATTGTGCAACACTTGCACAAAGGAGGTGTGAACGTCCAACCCTTGGACTAGAACTCTCTTGGGCATGAATCCCAAGATGGGTTATTGCATATGCCATACGCCCAAGCGTCTCCTCTATTAATAGCATGTAAGCAGCCTCCTCTATCTAATTGAAATAGAAGTCTTACTTCTTTAACAATTAGTAGCTCTCTTGTATAGAAGTCTTACTTCCACAATAATTAGTAACTTACCATATCATAATTAGAATTCTCACTTCAAATATGATTAGTAACTTTCTAATTCCTTTCTAATTAAAATAGAAGTCTCACTTCTACTAAAATTAGTAAGTTTACTATTAATACTATTAGAAGTCTCACTTCAAATAGAAATAGTAACTTTCCTTTTTAGAGTTCAACTAGAATCAGTATTTTGATAATTGGGCTAGCGTGGGGACCACTAGAGATTCCTTAGAAAGTTGGCTCCAACTGGGACTCGCGACCCCACATCTCAAGTGTAATCTGGGCCCACAGTTAATTGCAAATAACTCCACTATATAAATGCAATTGAACTCCAGTCTTAGGAATATTACATAGAAAACCCTAAACTTCCACATTACCACAAGTAGGCCCTTCTATCAATTTCCATGGATCAATTGGACCTGTCTTCCAAACTAGATCCACATCTTATTATCCTTGAGCCCCAATTAATTATGATGATCATAGGTACATTTGCAATTAACTCTTAATCGGAATGGGTGCGCACTTACCAATGATAAATCCATTAATTGGCATAATGGGATATTAGAGATAGATTCCATCTTGACCATTGAATGTTCTCACAACTCTACTACCACGTACCCAAATCACCGAGGTGTTGACCTACAGTTGGCCTCACCCATTGGTGATTCAGAGCAAATGAATAGATAGAAACTTGAGTTCATTAATGTCTCAGGATTGAGAGCTTACTGCTAGGGAATTATGAGAGCAGACCTTAAAGTAAAGACAGTGTTTATAAGGTGCTTCTCATGGTCTTTCAATATATCCATTGTACCAGCACTATGATCCAAAATCTTACATTATGATGATTGAGACAAATCACACTATCTCATAGTGATCAAAGTACTGAAACCTTGTTAGTATGAGATGTCTACTATCATCACTGGTTGTGAAGATATTTAAGTATAAGATTTGTCACACATGTCTCCCGTATGTGGATCTCATCCATACACATGTGTTACATCTAATATACTTGTGGACTCCGGTTCATCTCATGAACCATCATGTCATTCGTATTGGTTATGTGCAAGTATATAATAAATCACAATTCATCTCATGAAAGGAAAGCATGAATATACTGATAAATAAAGAAATTAATCAATTTATTATATCATCTTGACGCAGCCAGAGATTGATAGATCAATCTCCCGAGGGATTGATCGAATCCAAGATGGATTCTAGCCCTAAGGCACAGCACCAACCATAACACACGAGAGATAACTCACAAAGATAACTTGGATTAATTGATAATAAGCATGAAAATTACATTAGGGCTCTTCTGTTTATATAGAGCATAATGTATGCTAATGAGGAAAGCTACTAATTCTAATTAACAATAAAATTAGAAAGCAAGCAAACTAAGTAATATTACTAATCTAGAAGATTAAGAAACGTGAGGCACATGTGGACCCCATCAGTTGGGTCCGTCAAAGGCTTTGCGGTTGCGGGTCCCTGTCCTTGGATGGGATCGGACTGCATCAACTCTCCCCGTCTTGAAGAACTCGACTCCGGCGAGGTTAATCGCTGTTGATAGTGCTCATAAAGGTCTGGAGTCAGACCGCTGGAAGTCCTGTAGCAGTAATCCAGGTAGCATCGGAGACGGGCCTGTTTTGCCAACGAACAGGAACTTTTGAAAGACCGCTCGCGACGAGTAGAAACAATTTGATCATCAAGAACATCAATGATTGTATCAGGCGGGTGGCGGAGCAGCTGGTAACGGTAATGAGTTGCTCGTCAGAATCATCTTCATTAATCATGCCCACGATTAAGAGTGCAGATTACGGCAAACATTGAATGTAGGGGCTGATACCAATATCAGACGGTAACTCGAGAGTATATTGCATTCGACTAAGCTTTTTCTGATCACTTTGAATGGACCGGTATTCCGCGGATGTAATTTCTTGTTTGCACCTGGGGGTAACCTTTCCGGATGAATACGGACCATAACCATGTCTCCTTCAGAAAACTCCAGAAAACGACGACGTTTGTCAGCATGAGCCTTGTAACTGTCATTGCTGGCTGCAATATGTCGTCGAACTTCATCATGTATTTGTTGCATATGTTTGATGAAGTACCATATTTTCTTTGCCAGCTTTATGACGTAGACTGAATGTAAATTGTTGAAGGAAAGAGCTCCATTTAATTCGACGATCACTAACATGTTGTTGGGACTGAATATGCTTCAATGCCTCGTGATCGGAATATAAGACAAAGTCGTTGCCAACCAAATAATGATGCCAATGTCGCAATGCTTGCACAACGGCGTAGAATTCGAGATCATAAATAGAATATCGGCGTTTGGCATCGGAGAGCTTTTCGCTAAAAAATGCAATCGGGTGACCTTCTTGGCTAAGAACTCCTCCAATTCCGATCTGAGAAGCATCACAAAGCACTTCAAAGACTTTGGTAAAATCTGGAAGTCGAAGGACAGGGGCTTCCGTGATCAGCTCTTGATTTCGCCAAATGCTCTAGTTGCTGCACTAGTCATTTAAATTCAACCCTGTGATTGAGCCATAATACGGCTGAAACTCGAATGAACCTTTTATAGAAGTAGCAAGTCCATGAAAATACGAACTTCAGTGAGAGTTTGTGGAATAGGCCAATCGAGGATAGCTTGAATCTTGGATGGGTCCATTGCGATACCCTTAGAAGAGACAACAAAGCCAAGGTAAATCACAGAATGGCTTATAAAAAGTACACTCTTTAGATTAGCATAGAAGCGTTCCCGGCGAAGAAGTTCAAATATGCTCTTCAAGTGATCAAGATGCTCCCGTTGGATTACTATAATCAAGATATCATCGAAGTAGACAACAAAGAACTTTCCAATAAACGGGTGAGCAATTGATCATAACACGCATGAATGTGCTAGGAGCATTAAAAGACCAAAAGGCATAACAAGCCATTCATAAAGACCATCTTTAGTTTTAAAGGCTCTGTCTTCGATTCATCACCTGGCCTAATTCTAATTTGATGATAACCACTGCGAAGATCAATTTTAGAAAAAACAGAAGCACTAGTCATCAAATCAAGCATATCATCAAGTCTAGGAATAGGAAAGCGATACTTACAGTGATTTTATTGATGGCACGACTATCCACGCAACATACGCCAGCTTCCATCCTTCTTTGGTGTGAGGAGAGCGGGTACGGCACATGGACTTAAGATTTCCCGAATATATCCCCATAGCAATAGATCATCAACTTGTTTCTTGAGTTCAGTATGTTCGGAAGGACTCATCCGATAAGCACGAAGATTAGGGAGAGATGCTCCAGGAGTTTAAATCTATGGCATGGCTGGATGTCTCGCATTGGTGGCATTCATTGGGAAGCTCATCAGGAATTAAATCAGAAAATTCATTGAGTAATGGTTGTACCTCTTGGGGAGGGGATGTCGTGGAGTTTTTACATTGGTTCGGTCACCTGGCTGGTAACCAAAGCATACATCACACCTTGCTCTTGACTTATCAACTTCAAATTGCGCATGGTGAGGATGTGAGGAGAGGCAGTATGAGTAGATTGCTTTACAGAAAATGGAGTTTCCATGGGCTTACAACTGAATTTGGCGTCCATCATTTGAAAGTGTAGGTGTTATCCGAATGATCAGTGATGACTTTCAAGCGCCTCAGCCAGGTCTGCCAATAAGATGTGGGCAACATTCATTGGAATAACATCACATTGGACATTATCTTCATACGAGCCCATCTTCAAGGGAACATGCACTGGCGGTTGACGGGAATTGAATAATCATTTACCCATGCATCTCTGTAAGGTCTCGGTGCTGTTATAGTTGGCAACTGAAGTTTATCAACTGCATCTTTTGGATATGACACTCATAGCACTTCCACCATCAATGATGGCATTGCAAGCTCTTCCTTTACAAGTGACTCTTGTTCGGAAAATAGGAGCTTGGTTTTCATCGTCTTCTTCAATACCATCTGCAACCAATAGGCGGCGGTGAAGGAAAAGTAATGGGCTGTCATCATCAGCTGTGTAGACCTCAAGTGCAGACTCTGGATCTGTTGGAAGTTGTGCATCAGGTTTCTCCATTTCGATTTCCTCATCATACTGTTCGTCATCATAAGGTTCACCATCACAATGCAGATTCCTGTGAGGACATTCTCTAGCATAATGACCCCGATTTTTGCAAGAATGACAGACAATGTCGCGCTTAGCGGTTATTCCAGTGCTTTTAGCATTATTCTGATTTGTTGTCCACTTTCTGAATTGAGTTGAGGATCTGTGGACCCTGTGGTGGAGCTTGTTGCTGCCGTTGGAGTTGGATCTGTGGTTGGTTTGGAGGTGGTCGGAACCCTTGCTGTGGAGTTCGAGTAAAAGTAGAATCGGGACCTTTTTTGTAGGGCTCCCCGGCTTGGTTACCGAAACGTCGCCCAGTGTGCTGACGCAGCGTTTGCTCAACGCGTCGTGCCTTGCTAGAAATTGCATCAACAGTGGCGAAGTCAAATACAACCAATTTATCCTGTATATCTGGACGCAATCTTCTCGATAACGGGTGACCATCAAGCGATCATCTTCATTAGACTTGCATCGAATACAAAGCTCATGGAACTTATGAGTGTATTCATCTTTGGTCATAGAACCTTGCTGAAGATTGATAAGCTCGCTATTAAATGAATCAATGTAGTCAGAAGGCAAGAACTTATCTTCCAGTCTTTCTTTCATAATTTCCCAACGTGTAATAGGAGGGCGACCCATTTGTACATTGTGGTCATCAATATTTTTCCACCAAATTCGAGCAGGACCTTTTAACTTCATCTTGACAAAAGCGACTCGTGAGGATCTTCAATATGATACCAAGTGAAATAATCCTCAATTGAAGTAAGCCAATCAAGAAGGGCGCGAGCATCACCTTGACCAGAAAAATCAGCAACCTCTAATTTGATTTTCCGCGAGAGATCATCTTGGCGCGGGCCAGGCGGAAAATTGTCAGCGGCTCGGTCTGTAAAGAGACGTTGAAAGAATTCTTGGATTGATTCTCGGGGAATATTTTCCAATTGGTGAGAGTGTGAACCAGAAGTGCTGGAAGATTCGCCATGAGGGTTTGAAGGAGCCTTAGTAAGTTCATTGACAGTGAGTTGTAATGCGTCGACCCGTTCATATAAATCTCTTATGCAATCATCGCGCTGAATGTCAGAGAGTCTGCCACGAAAATTTTGTCCGGTGCGAGTAGCCATGGACGCAGACCAAAAATTCTGCACTTTTTTTTTGTTGCTAGTGGGCCGGTTCAGGTCGGACTCATATCAGGCCCAAAACGCAGGCCCAGTGCAATGCTGCCAAGACACGTGTGAAGGAAAGAAAAGCCTTCTGCTCGGGCTCTGTGCGCAGAGAAAATAAAAGGTTGAGTAGGGCTGCTGCTTACCTTCTTCAACTTGAAGAATGAGAAGAAGACGGCTGGCCTGGGCGATGCGCGCAGGTCGTGACGTCGGCGGTGGGGCGTGGAGGAGGGGTGCTGCCGTGCTGCGATGAAGATGGAGCTGCAAGGCGCTGCCGTGTGCTCGTCGTCGGTGCAAGGTATGCTTCTAACTCAGAGCTCCTTCTCCTCGGGATGGAGGTTCTGGGTCTCGGTAGATGGCCGGACGTTGGGTTTGGGTGGCTAGCGGTGGGGGATTTGAACTCTTTGGTGCTATGAGAGGAAGGGGAGTGCGCTGGGGTTTGGGAATTAGGGTTTCGGGATTTGGGGTATTTGGGATGTGGTGGTTCTGGAAAAGTAGGGTTTTGGATTGAAAGGTACGGTCTGGGGAAGAAGTTGGGTTCTGGTTTCGGTTGGGGGTTTTCGGTTTGGGGAAATTGGGTTTGGCTGAAGGGCGGGTTGAGGGAGGGGTCTGGCGAGTGGGCAGTGGAGTTGTTGGGATAGCGGTAAAATACTCCAACGATCAGGGATCGTTGGGCTCTGATACCAATTTGACGCAGCCAGAGATTGATAGATCAATCTCCCGAGGGATTGATCGAATCCAAGATGGATTCTAGCCCTAAGGCACAACACCAACCATAACACACGAGAGATAACTCACAAAGATAACTTGGATTAATTGATAATAAGCATGAAAATTACATTAGGGCTCTTCTGTTTATATAGAGCATAATGTATGCTAATGAGGAAAGCTACTAATTCTAATTAACAATAAAATTAGAAAGCAAGCAACTAAGTAATATTACTAATCTAGAAGATTAAGAAACGTGAGGCACATGTGGACCCCATCAGTTGGGTCCGTCAAAGCTTGCGGTTGCGGGTCCCTGTCTTGGATAGGGATCGGACTGCATCACATCTACTGGATTGAGTCCATAAAATTAACATGTGCTTGATGAAATCCTAGACCTGAATATCCTACACTCAACGTGATATCTCATATTTCATATTAAAATTTGATACAAAGTATTACTTTTCTTCTTTAGAACATTCCCAACCTAGTGAAATTACCACTATTTGCATTCCTATCTCTTTTCTTTCTTTTTTCATTTTGGTTTTAAAGGAAGTCAACTCATAATACTTTAACTGAAAACCCTCATAGAACTTTATGAGAAAATGGACTTACGACAGAGAGAATATGCTAAAATTGATTGATAAAAAGTGATAAGCTAAAAATTGCATCCTGCATGTATTCTTTTAGTTTCCAATGCCAATACTGTTGGAATTGTCTGTCCTAGAAAGCCAACTGACATGGTCAAAGTGCACTTGATCTAGAATGCCATGGTGTTTGAATTGTCAGACTTATTATGTGAAAAGCCCTCAATTTGATATGCCTTTATATTGGGCAGGGAACCAAACAATGTGGTGGACTCATTAGTTATACAATGGGTTGATAAGGATTCTATGGTTGTCCAGTCTATGCTGTAATTGTTTGCTGTTGTAGTTGTTTGAATATTTTCACCTATGTTGTGGGTGGTATAGTGCTCTTATATTTCTTGTTCCCTGTTACTGAAAGAGAGGTGCTTCTGATGACTCAAGACATTGGGCCTCCTACTGTAAGGGTACGGGCCGTACAAGTCAAATGAGCCTGACCTCGGTACCTATTGGACGGGGCCTTAGGCCCAATTTGATGTACTTGGCCGGCACCAGCATCCCTAATTGTGCATACACTCTCCCTTACCACTGCATGTAATCAGAACACATCCAGGTGGGCCCCACAAGTTGGTCCATATGTAGTATGCACACCAGTTCCGAGGAGAGCTGGTCTATTGTCCTTTGATTCTTCATATGGAGGACTGAAAATTCATTAAGCTTGTCATGATATATTGTGCATAACTGGAAATTATTTTGATTAATGGAATGTATGAACATTTTTTGGGCTTCTGCTAACATCTCTACTCCAATTTCCAGTGGCAAAAAGGTCATCTATGTTTGACGATCCAGTCCTGGAAATACAGGAACTCACTGCCTTGATAAAGAACGACATTACAATGCTGAATGCAGCTGTTTCGGATTTGCAAACTCTTCAAAACTTGGAAGTAGCAGATGGGAATTGCTCCAATGATTCCATTGTTCATTCAACTACTATTTGTGATGATTTGAAGAATAAACTTATGGGATCCACAAAACAGTTTAAGGATGTACTCACTACACGGACAGAGGTCAAACATTCTTTATGGACTATGATGCTTTTGCATTAGTCGTACTGTATTTATATTCTCTGTGCTTATGTCTTGGATTGCATTATTAAATTCTGTTTTCTGCAGAACATCAAGGCTCATGAAAATAGGAAACAGATATTCTCCACAAATGCATCAAGAGAGAATCCCTTTCGGAATCAAACTAAGTTGATCAAAGAACCTCCTCCATGGTCAAATGCAATTAATACATCTGGGGATTCTCAACCCTCGGCGTATGTTTCTTTTTATTTATATTTGAGTTTTTTTTTTGTTTGACCTCATTCCTGCGACACTATTCCTCTGGCGACAAACATGCTAATGTTCTCCTACAGATGAATATCTCAAGAGACATTTGATGAGAATGTCCTCTACCGTTGGTTTTCTATGACTCACTATATGTGCCTTGCATGTTCCTGGGCATGCTTGAGTGCAAACACCAGTGCTTATACTTTTTTGTTGGCATGAAGAAGATAACGTGGCAGAAAGGAAAGATAAAATAGAAAACAAATGATTCGAGAAATTGGAACGTGCTAAAATCTGTCACTATTTTAGGAGACTATGACTTCAACAATCAATCATCTCATGTGCAACTACTCAATTCCCTTTTAAGATAGATTATACAACAGATATTTGTGTGGCTATTGAAGGAAAATGTTGTTACAAGAGGATATACAAGCTCTGTACAATTGCACTATACTTGTATTGGGTGCATCCACTTGCTATGGTGTGCCACAATTATACCCTATTGTGTCATGGTGCACCATGGTATTCTGTAATAATATAGTTTTCACTCTTCTTGAATTGATGCCGATGATTGAGGAGGATATATTTGTCAACCAAGAGTTCGTGGTGCTCATGTCGAATTGCTTTGGAAAAGATATCCACCATTTGTAGATTGGAAGAGACATGGAGTGTAGTGGTGCCATTTCCATGTACTCTCTAATATTAAGGATGAAAACAGGACGGGTTTTTACCAATAAAAAAAAGGGTTGGGTTTGGTTTGGGTCATTAATGTACTCAGCTGGGACAAATTACCTGAAGGAAACCTGCATGCACGCACACACATAATATGATATGTGGTGGTGCTGCTGCATATCCTGGTCCCCAGTAGGAGACTTATGGACTCGGACTGAGACCCCAATTCTATTTGAGTTCGTCCAGTGGGCTTTGACACAAATTAAAAATGGCCAAATCTTTGACCCATGCCCTGTGAGAAACCAAATTAGAGGCTATTTGCATATCATTGATGTTATTAGAATGAGGTGTGTCAAGTCTGTCAGTAATTCTGGGACTTGCGTTCATCCCTATTTCAACATTTCTATGTTTTGTTCTTTTGCAGTAAACCTAGTTAGATGCCATTTGTATAGAATTGTTGTTAACTTGTTATCACATGAGGGACGGAGAGAGTGGGAGAGCGAGAGGGAGAGGGAGGGGTGGGTTTTTTTTTTTTTTTTTTTACTTCATTATCAATTTGCACTGATAACCTATATATTGCCCGATACATATCATTTTGGCTGTCAACCGATACACTCACCCAACTGATATTTTGATCCTTGGTTGTAAGCTTAAGTTTCATAACATTGTTGCATCTAGCAAGTGGTGTGGTTATTTATCTATCTTGTAGATACTACTTAATATACTTGATAGTGGCATCTTGCTTGAGTTTACCCAAAATGCATATTGTGACATGTTCACGTCTCATTATTCAGATAGTTCTCAGTGTTCATTTTGCCACTTTTTGAGCATCCAACAATTGTTGAGGGTTATTTGGTCATTTATGCTCATTACTTTTAAATGTTTAATTGCAGGCATATTTCATTGTTCATTTTTGAGATTGAAGTTGTACTTTTTCTTTCTTTTTTTTAAGTTAGCAAATTTATCAACCTGATCTTTCAATTAATTTGATTCTTAGGAGCCCCTCAAATGGAGTTCAAGGTGGCAACCAATTGAGGTATGCCCTTTTGCTTTCTTTTCGAATAATCCCATATTTTGAGTTTGAAGTGTAAATCCATAAGTCGAGAGATGCCTTTGAAGAATTCTTGGTTCTTTTGATCCAATACAATTGTTTGAATTGATAATACTCAAGAATATAGTATGAAATACAATAGTAATCAAGTTATAAATGGAATGCATGAATTTGGCCTTGAGAAATATAAGCATTGATAGATTAATCATCAATCTTTAATTTTTACCTTTTTTTTCTTTATTATTATTATTATCGTTGTTGATGATGATGCTGCATTGTGATGGGTATATGACTTGTTATAAAAAAAAAAGGTAATATGACTTGAGCCTGCAACTTTGTGGTTGCAATAATGAGCACCTTCCAACTGTTGCTATGTGCTTTTCTAATCGGTCTTCAATTTTTTTTTCTTTTGAATTTTCGAACTCGCAAGAGAATAAGTAGCATATGGTTCTAACTTGAGTGAGAACCTTAAGCTTTCAAGGAGCCAGACTCAATAGCAAATGCAAATAAAGTAGCATCACTTTCACGACAATCTCAAGGCAACAGTTGCTATTCACGTGACAGATGGTGTCATCCAAACAAAGAAGTGTTCACATAGGGAAACGACTGCTTGAAGAGGGCTAGTCATGTATGTTGACAAATACACTTTTTGTATGATGGGCATTTTGAAATGTGGTTTGAAGCTGTTTGGTGTTAACAACACTTGGCTAAAAAAGGAAAAAACACAGAGAAAGTACAAGGAGAAAAGTAGGAGAGGCTTTCTTGTAACACTAGCCCTCTAGCACGGGCGTATATTTTCATTTGCGCATGGCGTTTCTTCTTTTTTAGTAGGGGTATATGGTGTTGGGGCCTATGGGTGCAGGGTGGGTGAGGGAGGAGTTAAAAGGGGGGTTGGATTGATCATAGGTGGGTCCCACAAGGGGCTAAAATCTCTACCTTTCATAGAAAAGGTACATCTCTTTATACATAAATATATAATTATTCTTTCTCAAATTGTGAACGATAGATAATGAATAAACAAGTTGCAATAGCTTTTTTTGTCATCTTTAAATAAAAAAAAATAAAATCAAAATCATCAATCTTATACCTCATGATATTGTCTAAAGTTAAATTAAGTGTGCATGAAGAAAATGTTGATTTTTTTTTTTTGAAAAAAATGAATACAAGACAAAACCCCATACATACAGTCAAATGCTCATTCGTTTTTCATCTCTAGAACCTTCCCAAAACCGAAAGAATTCTTAAGATGTTTTATTAATTAGTAAATATTTAAAAAAAGAAAGAATAAAGAAAGAAAAATGGTAAGATACAATTAATAGTAACCTTGTGGCTGTTACTACATAGCCAAATCGCTTGAATTGTAGGATTCAATGAAACGAGTGTCAAATTGGACCATATATGAATCCTAAGATTTACCTCTAAATGGGATTCGTTGCATAGATTCAAATCATTTTCATTAAGATTCAATACGAATTGTAAGATTTGAGATACGAATCATAGGAAACTGACAATAATGGTCACAATGGACATCTTAAATTTCCATATTTATGCTCTCGTCTTTTCTCTTGTCCTCTCTTAATCTCATTCTTTCTTTCTTCCATGGTGCTTAGATCCATGAGGCGTGATCTTTCAATTCCTTCCTCTCCAGTTTCCTTGATTTCTACTTTCTTCATTCCTTGTGCCGTAGCTGAAACAGTCAGTCATTATTGATCGTATGACTTGTGGTAGCAACCCTATGGTCAAGGAGCGGGTGTTCACCAAAAAAGAGTATTACCTGGCAGAGCTGAAATTAAAAGTTGAATTTTTTTTTCAGTTCTCCCAAAATAAAATTTCCAATAGTTGGAGAAAGGTCTTTTCTAGATGTGCTTTTCTAGTGACCTTTTTTAGTGTTTTTTTCTGCCACTATGCTGGTAGTATGTAAATTGAAGTGGTGCACACTACCCATCATCAGCACTTTTCCAGCATATATTGTTAGTTCCGCTATTTTACTCTTTGTACAATGCTGAGAATGAGATTCAAAGGTTGGGGGTTGTTTCCTATGATGTGGACAAGTTTTGATATCATATGTATGTGTATGCTTACCTTTGTGCAGTTCTGTTTGGGTTCTTTAGGATATCAGCGATTTGGCAGATGAATCTTGAAATTGTCATCTGTCGTTGATAAAAAGGGTACACATACCTTGTGTAGTCAAAATGACCACCTGGATATGCCGATTATGATTGTAAAACTTGATCATGATTGCTTATACATGAGCTTTTAGCATCCGAAGTCTTGAGTCGGACTGCTCGACATTCTAGCTTAACTAAGACTGATGTCTCAAGTCCGAGTCAATTCAAACTTTGAATCTAGGTGGCATAGTGCTACTGGAGGTTCCATTGATTGCTACTACGTTTATCCTGGTACTGTTTTCTTTCTTTTTCTTCTTGATCGGTTATATTCATTCTGTTTGTTTTCCATTTTATCATTCTATGCTGCCGGTCCTGTTTCTTGTACATACTAATAATCAAACTAGCCTAGTGATTATAATCTTTTTAGATTTTAGATTGGAATAGTTCTGTTAAAATTGATAGCTCTGTTAGTTATCGTAGCCATCTTTGTATATAGATGCATGTTTATGCTAAGTTGATAAGATTTCCCATTCCAGGCGGAGGTTGGCTGCAGACAGCACCCCATCACATCATATGGAAGTTTCCATGTTACAGCAGGTTTCTCCACGCCAGGAGAACTACATGCAGGGTCAGGCAGATGCTCTTCGAAATGTAGAATCAACAATTTCAGAACTTGGAGGGATCTTCACTCAGTTGGCAACGATGGTGGTCCAGCAAGGGGAACTGGCTATAAGGTTTTTCTTCTTCTATTCATCTGTTTGTTCTTCTAGCAACCCAAAAATTTCCATCAAATGGTTATCATGTTTATGCCCAATCATGCAGGAAAGATGCATCGTTTTTTAGATACCATTTTTTTTTACATGTAATATATTTATTAAAATTAAAAAAGTAAATTAGTCTCAGAAAAATTACAATGGTTCATTAGGGTCATTGCTTTGGTACAATGGTAAAATTCTCAGCCTCTGGTGCCATATAACGTAGGTTCGAGATCCGCGAGCAGCCACTCTGTGCAAAATTGCCAAAGGTTAGGTCTGACTCCAGTCTGGACCCTCCTAGGACCTTGCTTTGGCGGGACCCGCACTGGGTGATGACCTTTTAGTTTCAGAAAAAGCAAGAAACATTAATCCGAGCACATATATTACCAAAATCTGAAGAAATAACTAGCAATTGTGGCCAAAATTTCTTTCTAGCTTTCTAGTTAAGACTCACGCTCCAATGTACATTAGGTCCTCAAACAATCTTTTTCTTCTGGTCAAAGATTCACTTCCCTCCTAGAATGGCAAATGAAGCATCAACCATAAAATCTTAGCCCTTTCCATAGATTAATGAACAAGTACACCCACTAGTCATCCATTACTGATCACTGTCTGGATGATTTTCCCTCTTTGTATTTCCTTTTATCCTTTTGTTGTGTACTCTTGCTAGCTTGTTGGGAGGGATGGGTTAGCATTTTAGTTAGAAGAATATTATACAATCCTGATCATTCTACTGTCACAGGACAGTCAGTAGAATCATGCTTCTGATAGATCCGTCATTTTATTTTTTTAGGTCGATTTGAGTTGTTGTAAGGCTCCACTTCATATTGGATCATGACTTCCATGTCAGTCATGACCTGAACTCTTTTTTGGGCCTGCTCATAAATTTTAAATTTGCACTTATGACACTTTGATTTGGCTGCAATGGAATGTTAAGAGAAGAAACGATACCAACCATCCACATTCTGTCCAGTAAGTCCAAAGATTGGTTGGTTTGGTGCCTTATATTCTAGAAGAATATGGTGGATGGAGTTCAATCATATCAACAAATTGGATTAGTCATCTAAGGATCAATGCAAACCAAGGCTAGCGATATACACTGATGATGGTGAATAAAAACAATCCAAGACCTAAAACCTGAGCAAACCAAACTGTGTGAACTGAGCGATCCAAGACCTATGATCCCTAGCAATAGCACAAATTGATTAATGTAGAAGGAAGGGGAGATGCAGGGCGGGTAGGATAGAGATGGAAGAGATATGGGATTAGGTTAGGCTTCGCCTGAAAATTGGCCTCGCGCCAAACCCAAAAGCTAGAATTTCATTAATCATAGTCTAAAGGGCCAAAGAGACTTTTACATCATTATATAGGAAAAGAAATAATCCTAGAACTAATCTTGGCCATCCAAACATATTACAGTTAGAAAATTAAAAAAAAAAAACATATTGATGGTCAGGATTAAAACATCCAACATAAAAACAAATTAAAACATAAATAAATAAAGAAAACTCTAAATTGAATAAAGATAGATGGGCTAGGCCCAAAGGGTGATTGACCCATGGGGACCCTGTCCCGCATCATTGATACTAGCTCATCCCAATGTAGGGAGCCAGTAACATTATTTATGTGGTAAACTGCAACCGATGAGATTACATTCCAACTGTCACGTCAACCTTTATCTTATGTCTAATTATGGAGAAATGAAGATCATTTCAGAGTAATGGTGATACTAAGCCTGAGTGATATTCAAGGCTGCAAGAATGGATGGGTTGCACTTATACTTTAATAGTATTTCGATATCTTAGCTCGATGTCCTTATGGAAGCTTTAGTTAAGTTGGTAGATTAGGGCCTGATTGGCATCATTCTGGGAATGTTTCCTTCTTAGAATGAATGAAGAAAAACTTGTTTGGCATGCATTTTGTGAGAGAATATATATATATATATATAGAGAGAGAGAGAGATTTTATAATGTGCATAAAGGGAGGGAAAGTGCCTGTCAAACAAGTTTTTCTCTTTTCATTCTCAGAAGAAACATTTCCAAAACGATGCCAAACAAGCCAGAAACTTTTTTCTTGATACAGTACATTTCATTTTTTTTTTGTTGAGGTGATTGATTAGATAAAGAGTTCCTTCTAATGTGTTTTTTTAAGCAATTTTATTTGGACTTTTATAATTGTACCACTTTCATTCTTTCTCGAGTAAAAAGGTTAATGTATTATGACTGATAAATAGATTTATGTATTATGGTGACACCTGGCTGAATGCATGCAGGATTGATGATAACATGGATGATACATTGGCGAATGTGGACAGCGCTAGTGGTGCCCTCTTGAAGCATCTGAATAGGATATCCTCAAACCGGTGGCTTTTAATCAAGATATTTGCCATTCTCATCCTCTTTCTCTTGGTATTTGTCATCTTTGTGTTGTAAATATTTATAAATGGGGATGAAGGCTTGCATTGATACCTCATCCACATTCTTATCTCTTGCATTTTTGGGTTTCATATAGTAGTTTGATTCTATTACCCTAATTGTATGCCATCTTTGTTCTGTAAATGTATTTTTTTTAGGTCCCTATTGATACTGTAAATGCATATTGAAGGAAATCTCTCCCGTTTATTTTTGTTTCTTTCTTTTGAGAGGCAGAAAAGAAAAACTGTACTACAGCTAATGTCTGTCATTAAATCACTGCTAGTGGTCTGATCTAATAAATTGGACCTAGCTGAAATTACATTGAGCCTTAGGGACTATGTTGATTTTTTCCCGAAGGACTTTTTAAATTTAAAGGAAGAGGTTGGGGCCTTCATAAAAGGTTTAAAACGTGTTTGCTTTTTATTAAATCCCCTCAATTTTAGAAGTTCCTAGGAAGGAAATATTTTTGAAATGGTCGACCCATGATCTCCCTTTTTGCAAGAAATAGTAACTATCTGATTGTGGGAGGTGTACTTTTGAGGGCCGCAGTTGTCTAAATCCTAGCCGAAGGAGGAAAAAAAAATTGGGAAGTGTCA
The DNA here is from genome assembly GCA_012931725.1 of Litsea cubeba. Lineage (NCBI taxonomy): Eukaryota > Viridiplantae > Streptophyta > Magnoliopsida > Laurales > Lauraceae > Litsea > Litsea cubeba. The sequence continues at coordinate 113,287,939 of CM022947.1, read as the reverse complement.
AAATTTCTTGATCAATGCAAGGGCCTATAAAACTTGGATGAGTGCCAATCATATATTGCGTTGAGCCATAGATAAGAACAACACTAGTGTTGATCATTCTTAGAGCTAGTTTGCTTTGAGATGTGGTTTAGAATAAAAATAGGAGATGGAGGATTTTTCAAATAACTTTCCACGCCTCATGAACCTTATTGACTATTACAAAATATTTTTCTCAAAGGCCTTCTTAAATTAAGAGATGAAGCAGGGGCTTCTTATAAAATTTATAGGATTCTTAATTAACACGCATGATTTTCATAATTTCAAACAAAAGTCCCAAGGAAGAAGGAATTTGAAAGTTGTTCCATGATCTCTCTTGCAAAATTTTGTAGCCATCTGATAACGCATGACTCAAAATTGTCTGAATCTTTAGTTAAATAAAAACTAGGATGGGTGCAAAAAATTGCTAGATAAATCCAAAGGCCTACAGTTTTCAGTGTGTCAAATTTGTCTTAATTCAGTGGGAAGGAGGGGGTCGTGAAAACTTTACTATTCTTAGAACATTGTCAACATACCTAACCAGATCCCTACACGATTTCAAATTGGGTTGCAATTTTCATGGCCTAGTCAAGCCACACCTGTAGAATTGCAGCCTAAATCAGGTTTTGTTTGCACAAGTCGACTGGGTTGCAGTTGGGCTTGGCCGAAGTTGCAGTCTTTGACATAGATTCTCAGTTGAATTTGCGGATATTATAGATGAGTCTACTAGTAAGCCATAGTATCAGTCGGCCTGCATGATCTGGGCTATAGGTTAGGCTTGGACAAATGTTATAGGCCCATGAGCCTCACAGGGATTAAAATTAAAAGCTAATTTAATAGAAGGGTCGGGCCTTGTTATATTTCAAAGCCCATCATCTCAGCCTATCATGTTAGGACTAATGCCTGGTGGTAAAAAATGATCTAAAAAAATATCTTCCAACAAATCTAGAAGCCATAACCTGACTAGAAACAGAGTACTAAAACTAGCCCGCTGTATCCATTTGAATTAAGAACTTTTACGTTTCTGTGTTGTTAAAACCTGCCATGGCCAAATCGAAACCATACCCCAAAAACCAACTGAATAGATATGACTTGCAAGGTAAAAAAGAGCCAAATTGAGCTGATCAAGTGAATGGCTGCCAGTTAAATTAGTATACTCCAGTACTCCTGTTGTTCTTGAATGTTTATTGATATGACATCTTTTATACATCACACTGTATATCTCAAGTTATCCAAATGCATTTACCAAAAAAAATTATCCAAATGCATAGTCCCTGAGTTTATCTGCACTTGGCTTCTGAAGATCAAAACAGGCCCACCTATTTCTAGAAAACATCAGCCACAAGAATACTTTGTGGGTGTTCGCTTGCACTGATTTGCATTTCCAGTATTTCCATGTCAAATCGACAGACCCTTTGATTTCTAAATTCTCAGTTTAATCGAATGGAAACTGTAACATTTCTAACTCTATAATCTAACCCTTGTTTTTTTTCTCACTGCTTCATCTCCGGTCTTTCAGTTAAAACATAGACAAATTATCTCAACTTTAAATTGAAGGATCAGGAGGATGTGGAAGACTCCGACATGTGATCCGAGATCTGTAACGTTCTTGATGGTTGGAAGACTCCGCGGATCTCCTGCAACTAGATCTGAAGGAGGATTGATGTGTGTCTCACTAAGGGTTCCCATCAAGAAACCCACATCCCATAATCCTGATGGGAGTCTGCTGCGTGAAGATAAGATCCGATCCGCAGCTCTATCCAATTAATTACTGCGGATTCCTATCTCATCTACAATAGATCAAGTCTTCTGATTATAGTGTGACTCTATCTCTATCTGCAACTACCATCTGACGTGAGATCCGTGATATAAGGGCCACACGGTTTCCAACATGAATATGTGTTTAGATCAATTTGACCAAGTAAGACGAGTGGGTGAACCAGTTTGGACTGAAGGTGCGGGGTTCAGTCAAAACAATTCGGCCTCCACTCCAGATATCTGAATCTGATTGGGCCATCCCTGGTGTGAAGCATCTTGTCAAAACCGGTTTGAATCACCGTCATCTTATTCAAACTTTGTTTAAAGTGATGATATGGTAGGGTTAAAGGTTTGCGGAGTATCGCATTTTTCACATGAAGTTTGGTGGATTCCACATGAAGTGTATATATTTGGCACTTTTTTTCTTTTGTTAGGTGGAGATCCACCCATTTGAGTAATAGTGGTTGACTTATGACCTTTCAAATATCTCTTCCTCTCGTGGGGTTTTTTTTTACTGTCTGCCACAATCTCCCTTTTGTGGCCCAATCAGAGGGAGAGAGCATGATGAATTCCATAGAAAGAAGTAGATTCGTATCTGAGATTGAAGGTTTCTACAAAAGAAACAAAGGGAACTGTGGATAAAGACTCGCACTGCCACCCCTTGTAAGCTCAATCCTATCATGACTCATGACCAAACAAATAAACTCAGATATGAGCTTGTCCAGAAAATGGGTGTGCAGTTTCATGTGGGACCCTTCTTTGGAAGGACATCCAAACGCAGCTATCATGAAATACCTGAAAGATATTGAGTGCTGATCACATGCAAATAGCTGCAAGGTAAGAACCTATACAGCACCATTTCACTGTTTCAAATGGCATGACCCTGACCAAAGGTTGAAATTGGCATTATACCACTTTTGACTCTTTGAATTATTATTAGAGAAGAAGATTCAACTGATTCAGCAGGCGGGTTAAGGAAACTGGGTTTCTTTTGTTTTTTGTTTTCTTTAAAAGAAGAGTCAAAAGGAGAAGTCACTGTACACTAATAATGTGAAAAGAACCCAGATTGTTCACCTAATTAAAACAGGTACAAATTATTGTAGACTCCTTGCTCATCAAGTCAAGTCATTTGATGGCACAATGGCCATGGTTTCAGACTTCACCTGATGCCTATTTTAAGAAATTGACAATGTATTGGTCTGATATCCTATTCATACTTGCATCACCAATTAAGGAACTGTATAGAAGAAATATTTTCCTATGAACAATATATGCAATCCAGTTCATTGGGGGCCCACTTGGGCCCACCTTTATTCAATCTCATCAAATATTTATCCATCTATGGATTGAATCTCAAAGAACTCTATGTCTAAAAGACCGCTAATATGATTTGAAAGGGCTCATTTTTTGTTGAGACCTTTTCACACATTACACCCCTTGACACCATGAGCTGATGTGTATTCTAAGTGGGCACCGCGAGCTAGACTGCATATAAGAAGTATGTATTCTGCTCATAGGAGAAAAAATATAGACTATTATCTTTCTTTTCTTTTCTTCTTTTATCATCATGGAAATCTTGTCCTGCCTATATATTGGATCAGCCACATGAATCCTGTTATTTATGTTAAAATAAATCTATAATGTTACATCCCATGTGCCGCCAATCACTATCACTAATATATAATGGATATTGATGTTCTACCAACAGATGTAAAATCTGATACCGATACTTGAACCCATCCAATGAGTCCAAGGTAGAGCAAAGGGCCAAAGACTACAGTCTGATGAGGCTCCTTTCATGGTCTCATGGAGGTGCTGACTACTCTTCCCCAAAGTGGGCCTTACTCTCCTTAATTATCTTTTCGTGATGTGATGGGATCAAGTGGGTGGCCCACTTTCTGTCATCTTCAAAAGATCAATGGACGGTGATAAAATCTAACTTAGTCCTATAAATCTGAGACATTGCTTGTGTTTCAGAGTAACCTGTTTGGACCACTGGAAGTTTATTCTAAATGGGTCCAAATCAAACAGTGATTCTTACAAAGTAATTCAGTTGGAATACCTAGTGAATCTCTTGTGTAACACACCTTGCCTACCTCATTCCCCTAGTAATAGAGAATATTATGCTATGATAAGTATAAATTTATCCATTAGAGAATATTATGTTATGATGAGTACAAATTTATCCATCCGATTCCATTTGATTTTGATGTGATTAGAATATCTAGAGTTATGAATTCATGATGTGATCTTCTTCTTTTCTCTCGTAAATGCTCGCATGCCCACTCACCTAAATCCCTCACCATTGACGTTACAATCTGGATTAATCGTTGATTATTTCTATGAAAATGGAGGTGCATCACCCAAGTCTCTCACAGCTTCGGCATCAGAGTTATGATGCAATTACGATGCTAGATTAGGTTTATAATGACATTAGTTAGGTGTTGAACTTGTGAAAATAATCTTGAACTTCAATTTTGGAGCTTTCAAAACTTAATGACATTTTAATTGTGGTTCATTTAGTTGATAAAAGGACAGGTGTGGTGGAGATGGTAGGGGAGTGGTCCTGGTTGAAAATGGGTTGGGTTTTGTTTGGCAGCTGTCTTTGGTGTGGAAAGGGTAGCATGTGACGAGCACGAGGGGGCCCTCACGGATGTCTGTCTTCGGACGGCCCCAAAACCTGGCCGTTTGTCCCCACGCGCTACGCCATACCTCCTTGCCCTCAGAACATTAAACGCATTTTCATCAACCACCAAAATTACATCTCAATCACTTGAATTACATCTTATTACAGTGGCACATCAAGTAGGGTAAATAAACTATAAAATATGAGAATTTTACGATTTTCATTTTTCTAGATTTCGCAAACATCTTCTCAAATTTTTACTATTTTTTTTTTGTACCCTAGACAACGGGGTTAGAATTCAGGAGAGTCTCCGCACACATGGAGAGAAAGAACCTACACATGCTGGAGTGAGCACTCGCACGTATGGAAAGAGAGAACTCATGTACATGGAGTGACAACTCGTAGTTGAGAGGAGTGCAGATTCGGGTGAGAGGCCGGTTTCCAACAAACTAGGTAGCATGTCGTTCTCGATACTAATGCTTAAAACTAAATTCTAATGACCTATTATTTTATAATATTTTTTCACTAGAAACTTGTATGAATCTCAATCTTTTTGCTTTTTGTAGGGATTTCAGAAGCTCTACTCAAGAGGAGGATTTAGGAATTCCATCTAAAGGAGAACATTTGAAGAATTTAAAATACTGGAGAAAGAAATAAGCCCTAATTCTTAATTCTTCTGCTAGAGACCCAAACTCGTTGTATCATCCACTTCATTTGAAAACAAACTTGAAAAACTGCAAACCTTCATTAAGAAAAGGTTGTTAATGTCTTTTATTATAGGTAGATATTATGATGAACATGTAACTAATCCCCTGCCTATTTTACAATATTTACATCTCTACCTTTTTTTAAAATCACTTTTAGGCTCTGTTTTCAATATCAGCTATCCACTGGTCATCATGTTTACCAAACCAAGCTACATTTTTCTAGAAGGACAAAAATGCCTTTATTATTATTATTATTATTTTTTGGTAAAAGCCTTTACCTTAATTTGTAGTAAGCCTAGTATTTTACCTTAGCTAGACTAAAACACAGTAAAATATCAAAATAATGTATTTTCCTTTAACTAACTAGAGCCATCATATTTCTGCTAAAAAATTGGACTTGTCATAGTATTTTTACCATAGCCCATATTATCATATCTTTTATCATGGTAAAACTTAACCTAGGGTAGACTATGGAGTTGGTTTTTGTCAACTTGAGTGACTTTAAATGGAAATTGGTCGAAGTGATCAAATGATCTTTTTCCACCTATTGATCGCTGGTCAAGATAGCTTACTGTGCATATATTAGAAAGATATATGTACTTATATGTAAATTTTCCTAAAAAGAATTGCTATATCGTAATAGTGGTGCCTTTGATCATGCTTTACTTCCCCTTAATTTGTAAGAAACTTCAAGTTGCCCATTTTGTTCGGCTCCTCATTTCTTACCTTATTGCCTAGGGTTAGATCCTTGCCCTAGAGATTTTTTCCACAATTGGAGTTTTAATTTATTCCTATGTGTGCAAACTTCATTATTCTCCTTATGGAAGGCTTCTAATGGGTCCCAGTGTCCTTGGTTGGTTACCTGAAAAACAAGGAACACCAGTATGCAATTCCTGACTGAACCCGTCAACGAACCTAGAACTTGACCATTTGACTCAGAGCTAGTTGGACTGGTTAACCCTCTATAAGTTTGGATTGGACTGAGGTTGTCATTAATTTCTAAATCTAGCTAGTAAATGGGCTTGGATCAATAAAATTGACAACATTTTGTAATTACAAAAATATTGTAGTGTATTCACAAAAGACGTTAAATGCTCCATAAATTGAAATATTCAAATATCTTTAAAACATTCTAACATCATGTTAAAGATGTGAGAAAGTCTTGATATCACGAAGATAAAAACATGGTGAAATTATAAAGTTGTATTATTAACAGTAATTTATTTTCTCTTCCATAACTTAATTCATAGTTATTAAAAATTATTTAAATTTTGACAACAATCTCTAGGTAAGATCTTAATTAAGAACTCCCTTTTAAATGTACAAACATTCTTTTGAGAAATTAAGTTCCCCAGAACGATATTTGCGACAATCATCCTGTTTGCCATCCAACTCACCTAACCTGGATGAAATCCTAAGTGACTCAGAGCTAATTGTAATATTACCCACCAACTCTAGACTGACCAGATTCATTGTAATATGACCAACCAAATGTAGCTTGAACCTAACCATTTAGTTAAGGATTCAGATTGATCGATCATTTTTAACTTTTATGTTGGATTTAGTTGTCGTTCTCTACCCAATTAATTAAGATATTGAGTTTGAGTTGAGCTTTAATATATTACCCACAGTGCCCAGCCCAACTTGACCCCATGTCACCCTGTCGAACCAAATAACCAAATCAAAAGCAATGATTTGCCATTCCATAGGAACATAAAATCAAGGGATCAACTTGGAAACACTTATTTATTTAGATGGCCAATGATGTCCTATGGGACATTTTTCTTAACACCTAGTTCAAAAAATTCATCTTCGATCTATTTAGCAGGACTCACAAGTCATGAGCTAGCGAGCAAACCATGTGTCCGTCGTGTCTGAGTTGCTGGGCTATCATTTTCCTTAGAAATACTCACCATCGTCAATAGATCCTGTTGATACGCGGTCTACTTGCTTGGAAGTCCCTTCATTTTTTTCTTAACTATAGTCAGTTCTAAGTTATTAATCCCTTTAGTTTGGCAGCCTAGAATTTTCACTTTATACTATGGAATTCACAGGGGAAGAACATTCTGCTGCTACTTTATTTCTTACTTTCCATCTTAGGAAGAAATTGAAAACAAGTTGGTATTCACATCGAGTCTGGCTTATGAATGCCCTAGCACTAATTTGTTTTTTTTTTTTTACTAGCAAAGGTGGTTGGATCTTTGAGAGACTTAAATGACATAATAGTGAATCCCATCACATACGAGGAGAGAAAACCCAGGAACTAGTTTGCTCTCCGCAGATAATATTTGTTCCAATGACTTTGTAGTTCTATGGGAGGAGGACCACTAGTGGGCAGGTAGACATTGCTAAGCTTGTGATAGACCACTCTCTTGTTCTCAGGCTTAATATATACTAAAGAGTCTGCTTAGATGAAAAGATCAGGTGAAGAAAAATGTTCTATAGTTTCAATGCATGGACCGTTCGTTTATGTAATTGAATTCGCAGGTCAATTTAAATAAGATTTGTCCGAGTAAGAATCAATCTGGCTCGGTAATATTTTAGTCTCAACTGACCCGTACGTCTCAATGGTAGTGGAGACCGAGTGTTCAACCACTAGTTTCATGCAAACAAAGACACCTTGCGTAACGTATTGTATTCATGATCAGTACTATCAGTGTCCGATTGAACCTTACATTTAGATGCCAAAGAGAGGCAGATAAAGCTGTCCAGTACTGACCCATTTTGTTGCAGACTACTTACTATTTGCAACTGTGTTCTCCATTTCAACTAGCCTTGTAAAAAAATTCAGAAAAGGCAATGCAACAAACAAAAGAAAACAACAAAAAAGCCATCAATGGAGAGGCTATAGTAGCAGCCACTCCATAAAGGAGTCTGGAGTCACACTCACACCACTCAACAACAGCAGCTGGCGATGCTGAGAGGAGGGCCATTTTCTCGGCCGTGATTGAAGCAAAGGCAATGGGCTTTTCAAAAGTTCATATTTTGGCGGATGCTCTTGAAGTTGTGCATGCGATTAAGGGTACTTGGATTGATTTATTGACCCCATTTTGCAAGAGATCTCTATGGAGGCATTATCTTTTGAATATTTTGAGATTTCTTATATTTCCAGATGTATGAATGTGGTTGCGCGTAATTTAGTAAAAAATACTTATAGGGGTGATAGGGTTAAGATGTCTTCCATTTCCTAGTTTATAGTGTTCTTTGGTTGGTTGTTTCTTGTAATTCTTTTTTCTAGTGTTCGATCTCTTGTTCCTTTATTTACTTTTTAATGAATTCTTCTTTTACAACAACAACAACAAAAAAAAAAAAGAAAAACATCAACTCAAGTGATAGTATTTAGCCGTTATACTAGCTAGCATCAACATTCAAAATTCTACGTATTTAGCTGTTATATGAGCCGCAACATTCAAAATTCTAGGAATATGGCTAAAACTAGCTCATAGCATTTGTCACTGCAAAGTGAAACCGATGGCACATGCTCTCTGGAAGCCCTAGATGTTATAGGAGTAAGCCCAGCTCGTTTTTAATATTTCATGTGCCTTTGACTAATATGTCACATCAGGCCCCAGACTATAGTCAAGCTACATGCATACATTGGCCTACATTCAACATGCTGGCTTTTGGGCCAGAAAATAAGCTCAATGCTGCAAGCCAAGAAAGAAACAAACGTCTCCGGCAGAGTTAGAAGGTATTTTTTATGAGACTTTTGTGTGTTGAAATTTTGTGTTATAAATATCAATGGTTGTCTCTAGAAGTCCTTGTTTAATTAATAGAATTCAAATTCAACCTCCTAAAATGTATTTTTTGGCCATTCAAATAATTCAAAATCTTGCATCTGATTGTTGGAGGTATACGGGAAGATTTGAATAATGCTTGAAGGATGATGGCATTTGGAGAATCAAAACTTTCTTCAAGTAAGAGTTTCTGCAAACAGATGGTCCTTACTGCCTTTTTTGTTGAAAGCATTTTTGTCAAGAATTCAACTTCTTAGGGTAGCATTTGAAAATTTCTAAATTCTTAAGACTAGATATCAACAAATGTTTGCAATCAAACGGGCTCCAGTCTTATATGTAGGTGGTCATGGTTTCATAATGGTAATAGGAATTACTGGAGAGCATGCATTTTACATCAACAAGATCATTCGGTGTTTCTCAAGTCTATTCCATGGTGAGCTTATTATTGAGAGCGATTCTTCTAATGCCAATGTGTGTGTCTAATCGGAAGGTAAACCCGTGGAAATTTCAATTCCTCTTTAATGGAATTCTCTAAATTATTTAGATTAGATATCCCCAAATGTTTGCAACCAAACGGGGCCTAGTCTTATATGTAGGTGGTCATGGTTTCATAATGGTAATAGGAATTACTGGAGAGCATGCATTTTACATTAACAAGACCATTCGGTGTTTCTCAAGACTATTCCATGGTGAGCTTATTATTGAGAGTGATTTTTCTAATGCCACTGTGTGTGTCTAATCAAAAAGTAAACCCGTGGAAATTTCAATTTCTCTTTAATGAAATTCGTCTTCTATCTTCTACTTTTGCCGTTGTCTTCCACCATGGTCTTAGATCTGCCAACTCTTTCGCAGATGTTTTGGCCAAGCAGAGGGTGGATAGGTCGTCTCCTTAGGAGGGCAATGTAATGTAATGGTTGGTTAGTTGAGGGTACATTCCTCTTACACCTTTTTTATTTTTCAGTTGCTTCTTCTTGTATACCCTTTACCTTTTTAATATATATTTTTGTTACCAATTTAAAAAAAAAAAAAGTGGTCAAGAAAAATCACCCACATACAAAGATAATCTACTGTGCAATATATATTTTATAGAACTGTCTGACACAGCGTAGCAAAATATGGTACTGACAAAATATGGCACAGAGCCTAGCTGATGACATTTTTCTTTCTGTTCATCTTTGTATGGTCAAATTTGTTCATATCAAAACGCCCTCTTTTTAGTAAATGTCAAAAAAATTCCCTTCAATCTAAGTGATATGTATTGTTGGATTGAACGTACATGAATTATAAAGTTATATATTCTTATATGTAATCAATTCACCAACGTGCGTATCTGTTCATTGGCATAAGGCGGTGGTTTGCTCCTCACATTGTCTTTTCAACACCCCTCAAATTTACCTGGTGCATGCATTTTGTTGGGTGAAATATGACAAGGTTACCCTGTCAGTTCCTCTAAAGACTGGTTCTTGTCATGTGAATGAATTTGATCACAGAAAAATAGACCCCACAGTGGATAATTATTTGTGATCACGGGGATACCCATAGCGATCGTGCGTTCTCCAACTTATCATTTGTGCCATCAGAACCCTAATGCCGGATTATTCCCGGTAGCAAATGCCACTTTAATTTTTATAAGTATATCATATGTTTCCAAGATGAAAAGGCCAATTGGTATTTTTGGACAAAGCCAGTGGCATAATAGTTTGTGAACTTCCATTATCATGTGGAGTTGGGCCCTCTAAAGTGTGTGTGGGGCAGTGGACTGACCTTTCACAGCTAAGTCAAGAGCAAACTAATGGAGAGAGAGAGAGAGAGAGAGAGAGAGAGAGAGAGAGAGAGAGAGTTTAATAAAATTTGGCCATATCTTGAGGATCTATGTGGTCCATCCTGACTGGTTCATGTACTTGGGGTGGGGTGGGGTCTGACCTACTAACATCTATCGAACGGCTGTCCTTGCTAAAATGGCTCTTTTCTCACTTGACCACAGAAAATAAGAGGACCCATGCTCAAACCTCACTTTATGCAATGGCTATTCACGGCCACATGATTCCAAATACAGTTCCTTGTTGCCATCATCAAATGCTGGAAGCTTCATCTTGAAAAGATTGATGGAACTGATATGTGGGTATTTCCCATTAAGCCTAGAGAGTCAGTCATGGCTTCCCACTTGCTGTCTATCTATAGACAACGATCTACATTAAATCCCCTCTCAGCAGACAGGTGTGAGACAAGCCCTGGAGACACTGCATGAGGGAGGGGATGGGCTCAGCTCTACAAAATGGTGCTAGGCTCTGCTTTCATGGATGCAAGTGTCTCGGTGGGACATCCCTCAGTCCACACATGCATGCATCAAAACTAGAGTTCTTACTGCTACTTGGAAATAAGGGATGAAATTCTTTTACTTGTAAGATCATTTATTAAGCATCCAACAGGGAAATCCGTGCATATGAGGAATCAATACATTCAAAAACTACTTTTGGCACAAATAGTGGAGGAAGTTGGAGATGGTTACAACGTTTACTCTAGAAAACTGATGCAACTCAACTTTTGTTATGGATCAGTTGGAGATGGTTACAACGTTTACTCTAGAAAACTGATACAACTCAACTTTTGTTATGGGTCAGTTGGAGATGGTTACAATGTTTACTCTAGAAAACTGAATACAACTCATGCATGTCCGGTCTCTCATGGGTCCAGCCAGCACCTTGGCTGTTAAAAACAAGGATAAGCTGCCTTGTTAGTGAGGATGATACTGACCTCAGTGGTGTAAAACTCGATCTATATATGGTCATCTACCAGGTACTAGTTGGTCACATGGTTTGTGACAAAGGCCATATGTTTGATTGGACCCATCGTAAATAATAGCTAGATGACCCAAATAATTTGCTCTATCAGAACATAGCAATCATCAAATATTTCTCCTTTTCTGCCCGTCATCGCTGCTCAATTTATCAAAACTGTTCCATTGAGCAAGGTTCAGTGTTCTTCATGTTTGATTGATATACATCGCATTGTTTAACTTAAGCAGCCTTTGATATAGTCAAATGGATAATGTTAAAACTTTGTTTGATATTGATATTATGCATTGAAAGGATCATGCTGACCGGTAGCCTTATGTGGTTTGTCCTTATATTCTCTTGACTCCTCTCTGCTAAAAATTAATAAAAAAAACCCCTATTTCTTTTAATCATGCTTGTGTTGGTGCATGGAATCAGCATAATTATTTTGTAGGATACAAGTAGTAGAAACAAAACGATTTTAATACATGGCATAATTTTGAAAGAATTGAATTATGAATGAGTACATAGAAGAAATCTATGTCTGAATGGAAGAAAATTCAAAGAATGTTATCTGAGAAGGCTTCAACCAACACAAAGACTTGAAGTGCTATGACTTACAATTTCTGAAAACTAGAGAATACATTAAATGTGGTCTATTACAAACATAGAACCTACCAGATCACATATGAGAGAAGAAACAAGCTTGGAGAGAGATGATAATAAGGAATGAGCCACAGTACTAGAAGAAAATTCACTTTTAATGGTGGTTCTAATTTTCCGCCGTTAAATGTACTCCGCTGCATCAACAGTTGGTTGAGTACTTCATTTTCCATCTAATTTATTTAGGATTTTGATCCCTAGGCTCTTCCTACGGGCTTTCTCATGAGTTCAGCCCCCTTAGTTGGTTTAAAAATAAAAGGCTTTGAGAGTGATCGCCATGATAAATATGACGAGAAAGAAGTTTGGAATGCATGAAACAATGGGCAATATAGTGATCGACTTATCCATTTCGTGGAAGTGTGTCCCCCAGATCTTATCATATAGGCAGATCTAACTAAGACTTACGGAGGGTTTTGATGGCTAAAATTCACCACCCACAATGGATGCCCAGATCATTTCCCAAATTGAAAAGTGCAAGCCATTCAACATTCTCTTTTTATGTACAATCAGTCTCCTTTCTTTGAGTACTCGAAGAAGTGGAACTCCATGATGTGTTCACCGGTTCAAGATCTAAATTGTTTAAAATAAATATTCTCATAGTTGCCTAATAAAATTCTACTAAGAGTTAGCCCCTTTTAAAATTGATGTAATGATTAACAATGTGATTAATAAAATCTTATATATTATATTAATCATATTTATTAACCATTATTCATCATATGTTAATCTTATTGGTGTGGCTATCTACTATTACAGTAAAAATTGGGGACATTTCATACACCGCGAGGGTGTTCATTTTTTGTCGTTTGGATTTTCATTGGGTGGGGCTACTGTGGAATTCCACTCTTTCAACTGAGGAGTTCTCTCATAATCTCAAAGGATCTAAACTCTAGTTTTGATTTTAATTTCTATGCTATTGATTGAAGGGTTATGCTCAATCTAAAGGATTTTTGTTTCATCTTTCACAACATATATATATATATATATCTTTTAATAGTACTAATAAATTAGTAGGACAATGGTGATTGAAAATGTTATATTCTCTCTTTATGTAAAATCATTGTTAATTAGGCTCCACATGTCTTTTTTTTTTTTTGCTATCGATCGACAGATTAGGGTCAATATAAAAGATTTTGTTCCAGTGATCAACTCAATTCTTAAATCTTTTTAAATATTTTATTGAATTTGTGGTCTGAATCAAATATATTGATCAATAGGAAAATGGTGACTGAAAATATCATATGCTCCATACTCAATTAATGACATTGTTACCCATGCACCTTGGATCGAAGTTGGTGGAGCAGCATAAGTTGTGGATTTTCTCCCTACGTGTTATGTACAAAACCCACCCTAAATTTGTCCGCCATACATTTGTGTAGGTTTAGCATGGTTCACTCGGAGGAATAATTCTATTTCATGATCAAAGACCTTTTAGGGATACCCATATCATAAAAAAAAAAAAAGAATTTAATGCCTTTATTGGGTCTATCCTAATCATCATTTCCCTCTGCCCTTCAAACTTTTTTTTTTCTTTTTTAGGTATAGACTCTTCCCTCTAGACTTGTACGCACAAAAACCCTGTATAGTTAATTAATCACTGGGTGGAGCCTTTGATTCAAATCAACATACATGTCATAGGTTATGTTGAAAATAAGAAGGCTCTTGGAATGACAAACAGGAAGATAGGATTAGTAATCACTACACCAAAAATGAAAAATTGAAACGGATTACCGTTCCTAATTCGTGTATTCATAATCCATTCATCCATTCCTAAACCGTTCCTAATCCGATAATCCGTTCCAAAAACAGAAAATTGGAACGGATGAACGGATTAGGAACACACGGATTAAGAACGGTAATCCGTTCCAATTTTTCATTTTTGGTGTAGTGAATGATCAGTATATAACTGAAAATCTATCGGAGGATCCAAGAGAAAGATAAAATTATAAAAATTATTTCTTATAAGAGATTTATTGCGATATTTTTGAAAGAGGGAGAATAATTCAAACACAAGCTGTGTGAGGAATAAAGAGCTTACTACCAATAATAAAACATGAAAAGAACATAATTGACCTAATTTAACATGGAGGATGGATCGCCATCATGATCATCAAAGATTTTAAAATATAATCGATATTACATCATAAAGTCTTCCCGGAATTATTTTATTGTATCCTATTATTATCTTAATTTTCTTATAATTTATTAATATTTTTATAAAAGAAAAAGAAAAAAAAAACTCTAAGTTAACTCCAATGCTTGGCTTTCTTAGTCCAAGTTTAAATAAAAACAGTCGGCAAGCTATGATAAAAACATCCCCCACTTACTATTTATACTTCTGTATCAGTAAGTATAACGGTTACATTTTACTTTTCTAAAGTATTTTCTTATCAAAGTCCTTTGTTTTATTTTGTTTCTACCTCAATCCTTAAAAAAATATTTCTTTTTTTTTACATTAAACCAATTTCCACGATGTTTTCTGAATAATATCACAATAAAAACATAATACTTGAGGTTATCACAATATCATCTCCTTCGTATGTTATCAGGATAACTACTTTCGCAAATTTGGCGGTTCGCGGGTCCCATGGTTTTGTTTATATTGCGCTGATCCCATTGAATCTGATTGTGGAAGGAAAAGGACCCCAATAATTTCTTGAACCAGAATGTGATAGCCGACCAATATTTGCTATGAAACTTTATTTGATATCCAGCATCTGGCCATCTAACATTTGCCTCTTTGACAGATTGAAGGATTAGGTTCTTTATACTTGAAGGATGTCGCACCATGCATATCAGTGGGAAAAAGATTTTGCACCTTTGATTCTGTTAAACAGGTCCTTTTAGATTTGTATTGTGAAATGAAGACACAGAGTCGAAGGATGATGGTGACTGAAATTGTCATGTTCTCGTCTCTTCTGAACATTTAGTTCCTTGTTGGTTCATCCTAATCTTCTCTGTTTGCTTTTCCCCAACCTGCTTAGACTTTTAAGCCCCCAAGTCATGCACGCCCTGACATCACATAGAATTAACATTTGTTGCCTTACCATGAAAAACGAATCCTAATTACAGTAGAAAGTAGTGGTTAGTGTTTGTCAATAATTTGCGGAAGCCTTAAAAAATTCTAATCAGAATCTATATGTTACATCAATCCATTAGGACATATTTGTTTGCATAAAATACATTCAAATTGAATACATAGGAATTCATAGTCAAATAGGTTGTATTAAAAAGGTGGAGTGAAAGACATAATACAACAATGTGGATGGCAATGACTTTTCCATGATTTGAATCACTAGGGTGATGGCTAGATATTTATTGTCCTTATTTTCTTGTGTTTAATTTTCCAGCTTCACAAATCACAAGGGATGATACCCAAGGTCTGAAATTCTCATGAATCCTTTATCCACTTAAACAAACTCAATGCACTTTGGGCCTCTTTATCCACCACTACCTAAGAAGAGCCAAGTTTATTCAGTCCACTTCTTTCTTGAGATCATGATATGAGTCACCAATATCAATTTTTCACTATTTTCTACACCATATCATTTCCCTTTACTTAATGGTTATAAAGAACACTTGTCTTGTGAGACTCGCTTTATCCCTACATAGGAACACATTGATTTTATCAATGAAAGGACACCTTATTTTGCCCGCTCATTTTACATCCTAGTGAGTAAAATTACCAATTTAACTTCTACTTACTCATATATATATATATATATATATAAATGTTCATATGTATCTTTCCTTTACCATAGAGTGAGAGACACTCTCCTTTTTACACATGAAAAATACATTTTGTACCTCACCTTATGTATTTGAAAAGTATATTTTGCACTTGAAAATTTTTAAAAAGGAAAGTTTCCCTCATCCGGGTGAGAGAAAGATGCATATGAATCTTCAATATATATATTGTGATTGAGTGAATGAGGATAAGGATTGGCTTTAGTTTTTCTAACTTGAATTGTTGGCTAAGTGGTGATTGAAGTATGATACACTAAAGACCGCAGCCATTGCTATGCCAAATTGCCAACGAACTTAGCTGGGACGACCTTTTGAATGTTAAGACAAACCTCACATGCACATGTCTGTATGTACATGCATGAATATCTTTACTAATGCAACTAACATAAAACTAAAAAATAAATTTTTTTTGCCTGACTGATTGTTTTGGTTTGTATTAATCCAAGATATATTAGCTCCAAAGATTTGTTCATGAT
Organism: Litsea cubeba; assembly: GCA_012931725.1. Classification (NCBI taxonomy): domain Eukaryota; kingdom Viridiplantae; phylum Streptophyta; class Magnoliopsida; order Laurales; family Lauraceae; genus Litsea; species Litsea cubeba. The sequence goes on along the minus strand of CM022947.1, from coordinate 113,271,436 downwards.
TGGATTAAGAGATCAAGGGACCATGAGATATTTGTGTGAATTGCCTACATTGAATTGATGGACTGGATGGGCATGCGTGCTAGGAAAAGCCAGAGGAAATCAGACCCACATGGCTTTGGAAAAGAAAGCACACTCAAGACTCAAGAGCCCTCCTCAACCGTTCCCACCCAGGTCCCAATTCAAATTACAGACACTCAAACCTCGCCGGTTTTATCTGAGTTTCCTTTCCTCACATGCACGGGAACCTGTGCCCTTCTCTCTGGTCTCTCTGTTCTATAACTCTAATTGTACTATAATTTCTATTTGTATTTCCTTCTTCTCTACGTACAGAGAGATAGAGAGAGAGGGGGGTGGTCTTTCACGTGGCCATGTATCCAAAAAGCCAGGCACCTGACATGGGGTTCCTGTGCACTAATCCAGAGATTATACATGGCTTGGGAAACTCAAAACTGAGAAGCAACTCTCTCTTCTTCTTTTTTCCCGAGTTAGGTTTGTGAGAGATTCAAGTAATCATATCTCATAGTTCGAAGCCTGAATACATATGGCTTTGTCATACCGCAAAACGTTGGAAGAAAAAGTCAACTTTTCCTTGCACGTTACTGCTTCTGTGGTTGTGGTTTGTATATAATATTACTGGCGGTTGTCAGCGTTTCTTCTGGGAGTAAGGTGCTCTCTCACTTCAGTTCACTTCATCTGGTCAAAATCACTCGACTATTTCTCACGTTTGCTGCTTCTACTTTTCGATCTGTGTGGACTTTTCTTACCCACCTGAGTAAAAGGACCAAGAACATGAAAAAATGCTGGTATGGGCCCAGTTGATCCATGTCTAGATCTGGACCCACACTTATTAACCCATTGGACGACTGGGTATAGACCCATTACATGACATAATAATTAAAAAGATAAAATGGGAATGAAGATATACACTCGTTAACAGACTAACCAATGGATTTAGCCTGTTGTAAGGATGGGCCAGATTTGGGTCTGTTAACAACCGGGCTAAATCAAGGTTATGGCCCTTGATTGGGCCTCATTGAGAATAGGGTACATGTTTGGGTTGTAGCTATCAATCAACCTTTCGGCTAATTGGGTTGGGTATGGGTCTCTCAAACTTAATTGGGTCTATTTCAATATGTAATAAAAAAAAGTTTACAAGATATAATTTAAAGTGACCGAGAACATATCTACTTAAACGTGTAAGACTTTGCTTATATATTCTTGAAAACATATAACAAAAACACCAAAGTACCTTTATGGCCTATTTGCTTACTTTGTATTAATTTCTATGGAAAGAAAAAGGAACTAATATTAAAGAGCTGGATAAAGGTTAAGTAATCATTTTATGCACCCTTGGGAAGACTATATGATAGCGGAGGATTTTGCCCTCTATTCCATGGGGCCTACTTGGGCCTACCTTTGATCCGTATAATTATTTTCACCGATACATATATATCTATTTACCATAGCCAAGGGCCTAGGACCCATGAGAGCAATTGCCCATAGACGGAAGGAGCCAGCACTTCTTGCACAAGTGAGAAGAAGACACCCACACCCGAGGAGAGGGAAGACTCACACATGTGAGGAGAGGACACCCACACTTGCATGGCAAGAAGAGTCCCACATGCGAGGATAGGAGACTCGCACATGCGAGGAGAGATAGACCAAAGTATTAATCCCTAGTCAGCTGAGTGAGAAGCAGAGTTCACAACCAACTAGACAACTCTAATTCTCATGATCTGCCAACTTTAAACCTTTATTCACCATTGGATGGTATTTTAAAAGAACATGTGATTAAATTACCATTAAATTTTGAGGTTGTTAAATCAAGGGCTGGGATAATCTGATGAGGTTGAGTTTTTACATGTCCTTTATGATAAAGGGACCATCCGTTGGTCCATAAGGGGGACCACAACAACATATATACTGTCTACTAGCTAGTAGGTAAAGATCTTCCTTTGTAGCTAGCTACTTCAGTCTCGCTCTCTCAATCTTAGCTCATTGGACCTACATGCATTGCCTAGAATTTGTAGAAATTTAATGAGGAAACAAATAAGCCCTTCCTTTCTTATGTAGATATGGTGTCTCCTGGCAGAAAGTTTAAAAAGTACACTTTACTCGGTGACAATATCGTCATTGGGAATTCCTTGTTTGCTAAGGTTTACCAATAACTGATGAATGAACTTAGAGTCGGGATTTCATCTCCAAAATCCTGGATTTTTGAGAGAAGAGGTCTTGAATTTGAGAAGCAATCCCGAATTTAGGATTGCGATTTATCTCCAAAAGTAGAGTGAAAATGCCTCAATCTTCGAGACACGTTGTCGCTTATCACAAATATCACCAGAATAGATTATAATGGAAAAAATAGAACTCATATAGCTAACTCCAATATAGTTGTAACAAGACTTTGATGGTGATGATTTTTATATTTACCGTTAATGGTATTATCCTGTTGATGTTGATGATACTTTGAAAATATCATCGGAAGTTTAAAACATCACAAGAAAATTACAAAAACAGCACAATAAAATTGAAAATTAAAAAAATTGACAAAACAAAATTCCCTAGCATTTTATGATACCCAAAGCTAAATCCCTTGCCAATTGGGTGAGAACAGAACTCCCAAGTCCCAACCACTTGGCATATTCATTGCAAAGGTTGATGAGACCATAGATGACAATGCAATTGATCCATTTAATTGGGAATAGAAAAACCCAGGTTTAAGTGTGTCTTATACATCGTCTATGATGATTATGAAGCAAGAGATGCTCAGTGACTATATATATATATATATATGGGGAATGTTCATATGCATCTTTCCCTCACCATAGAGTGAGGGACACTCCCCGTTTTGCACATGAAAAGTGCATTTTGTACCTCACCCTATGTACTTGAAAAGTACATTTTCCATATATATATATATTCAATAAATTCAAGCCCTAACCCCATCCCACACATCATAGATGATGCTTAATGTGATATTCTTTATTATCTAATCTTTCTTTGAATTAAAGTTCAGTGTCCAATGAATATATGCCATTTTTCATCGCAACAATAGAAGATCTAGCGGATCTTGCAATTAAATCATGCCAGGTCTGCCAATTAATTAATAACCGTTCGTGAACCCAGGATTTAGCTTGGTAACAGAATTCAAATAATCTGTTATGCTCCGTTGTAGAGTGGTAACCAAGAAGGAAAGAAAGGAAACACAAGAAAAGTCAGAAAAGGTTATTTTAGAGAGGATCCGGATCATCAAAAGTACAGATGATAGCATCTCTAATCTCACCAGATACAAGGAATAACCCCAAAGATAGCGTAGTTGGTTAGGACCACAGTTCAAAAATTGGAGACTGGGGTTTCAAACTCATGGTGTGCTCTCTTTGGAGCCTTGGAACACTTCAAGTGCCGGAGAAATAGTCAGTTCTCGAAGAGATTGGACACCCTTCTTAAAAACAAATGATACAAGATAACTTTGGAGTTTATTTTTGCTTTGTTTTTTCTCCAACTATGATTTAGTCATATGGAAAGGATTAGGTTAAATATGTTGCCAATTGTCTTATCAAATGCTTGAAATGATGCTCAAGACTGTTCACTTTACGATTATTTTTCACCACCCTGTACAAAGAAATATATTTTAGTGAAGCTTCTTATAGAAGGATGGTCACAATTATTCTAATTCTAAATTATTTAGGAAGCCTTTTAAATCAATTTTGATTGTAACCTCTTAATCTTCACTATTATCAACTCCCATTGCCTAGTATTATATATCATAGTGGAAGGATTTTAATGTAATTTTGACCATGGACCCCACATTAACCTACTATTAGATATAGCAGAAGAGTTCAAATTAATTTTGACAGGTACCTTTGAATTTTGACTCCCAATCAGAGCGTAGAAAGCTTTTCAAAAGTCATGACATACCAACTACTGTACTAATTGACTACGAGTCATAAAGAATACGAAATCGGGTTTGAAAATTGTGAATTCAAGAGCTTGTTTAAGGTCTAGAGATTATTTATATCGTAGGGTGTTTGGTAATTGAATTTGAAGTGCGAATCCTCCGGATGGTTATTCCTCTAAATCAAATGGGTTGATTTAAGTACATTTTGAACAAAACTTCCCTTCATAAGATAGGTTTATCCCAATATAATCAATTCTATAGAAGAGTGTGTAAGCCGGAGTTATCTCTCTTAAGCCAAAAAAAAATAACTCTCATCCAATTGGTTTAGTGGCATAGGTATCCACATATCAAGGAGGGTGACTTGGGGTCAATCCCCTACTCTCATTATCAATAGCGGACCTAGGATTTTTATTTGAAAGGTGCGGATCCAAATAGGTAGTTTGGTTTTAGCGGAAAGCCGACGATTTTTAAGATGGACCCATGATTTTTATTGGATTTTTGGAAGTAGGCCCAAAATTGATTATAGGTTTTGAAAGTGCACTATGGTTTGACGGGTGCAACCACACCCACATGCTTGTACTTGGCCCCACCCCTATTCATGTTTGATGTTCCACTCCCATGTGAATTAGAAAATTAGCAAAAAAAAAAAAAAAAAAATCTCCCCAAGTGACAAGCGCGACAATCACTTGACATACGTGGATCCACTGCCCTATCCGCACAATATAAGTCTAACACCCTTTAATATTTATAAAGACTTTAAAATAAAATGAATAAAATATAAATCTTTATATAAAAATAAAAGGAAATTGATATTGGCACTCCTTTTTTTTATGGAGGCATTCCAATTTAAGCCAATTTCCTTCTCACCAGTTACCTTGAAAATGAGTGCCTCCATAAAAAAAAAAAAAAATAGTGCCAATATCAATTTCCAAATGAAATTGTACATTCTTTACTTCATTTTGTTGGTTGTCTCTAACATCTTATTAATTATACTTAATATAGTGGACCCACTTTTGCATTCGATCAAATTCACATACCCTCGACCCTCTATCACCATTGTTGCAAGCCATTCTTTTATTTTTTATTTTTTGGGGTACCCAGCCAAAGGGGCTTGAATCCATGAGAGGCTCCAACCATGGGAAAGAAGTCTGCTCTCATGGGATGAGAAGCCTTAGCAACAAGGGATCAAATACTAGTTAGTTATGCGAGAAATGGGGTACCCAACCAACCAAACAACCTCTTGTTCTTAAGCCCTTTCTATTTTATTGTTAAAATTATATTTTTGAAATTAATAAAAAAATACCCCTCTAATAACCTTTGATTTGTATGCTTACCTTAGCTTTTGTTAATAGAACAGCCCTCAGGCTTTTTTAAGAAAATCTCAAAGCCCTCATTTTGCAGACCTTTTGAGGGTCAGGATGGTTACCCTCATAGGAGGGCTTTGATCACAACACAATCTACAATGATATGGAAATTAGTTCCTTAACTGATTATGTGTTGTCTCAACCTGTGTATGGTGGACTATGACCTTATTAGAACTTGACTGAGCAAACCTGGGCCCAACCCGAGACTAACCTGCAGCTGGCTGTTTATTTAGGCCAGTAAGCTGGACCTCAGAACATTTTTTTGGTCTAATAGTCGCTTGGGACTTTTGTATGCTTAAAAGCACAGATCAGCCTGGCCTGTCAAGTAAGCCCAAAGGATCATATACATTTTGCAAATAGATTTGGCTAGGACAAATTTTAGCACCCGTGATGTAGATCTAGGCCCAAAGACTATACCCATGGCTAAACAGCCTGTTAATGGAAAAGCTTCACCTAGTCCTGGCCCAGCTCATAAGACCTTACTAAGATTCTGAGTCCCTTGGCCTAGGGCTGTTCATGACCAGTCAGGTTAAGCCAAACAAATATAGTGAAACCAAAGCCCATTAACTTAAAACCCGAATGTACCTTACAGCCCAAGTTCAGTCTGTCAGGCAAATGTTTTGGACATAAGTTCAGGTCCAGCTGTTCAAGATATCATAGCAGAAAATCAGACCTAAGGGCACACAAGATTGAAACGCATCCCAATATGGGCCAGGTAAGTCTGAATCCTTGCTGGCGTGGCCCATGAGAAGAAGCCCTCTACTATACACATACGACCCACTAATATGCTCGTACTGTCTATGCTTATCATTATGTGATGCATGGAGGTAGAAGTACATACCTTTGGAATTGTGGGCCACAAGAAAACAAGGCACCGAGTGGACACAATGCATTGATGGAGTCGTTGGTGTCAGAGGACAGCCCTCATAGGCATATATATAACTCTAAAATCTACTGGATCAAGGGACTATGTAAGCCCTAGTTTTTAACGTTTTAGATGACAATGCTGGTAGGATTGAAATTATATGTTTTACTAAATATCAATCAATCTTACCTTAATCCTAACTCTCAATGTTGTGATCTAGATATTAGATTATGCAAACATTGATCAAAATGAAGACGATTGCACATTAACAATTTGAAAGATAAACCAAAAACTCAGAGATCATTATATGTATTAAAACTGCAGCCCAAATCACCCAAACCTCTCCATTTTGAAATAGAGCTTTCTCATAGTATCATATAATTAAGGGGCTAACAAATAGTCCAATTTATTTATATTTAAACCCATAGAGAACCAGCCTTGGATTGAAATTGATGTGACCCAAATTGCGAATTACTGGGAGATTTAGCAATAAGGCAACAACAATGATGGACATCCAAACTTCTAATATTGATTGATAGTGGGCCAAATCCTACTGGGCCCACCTTTGAATCATTGTTACAGTAGGCCACCACTTCTCTCCAATCAAGCCAATACCAAATTCTTACATCATCCAAGGTGGGCCATTTTCATCGAACGGTTCTCTTCCTTCTGTATTTGTCTGCATTACCCTATACCGTAGCGCGAGCTGTTTCAAATCGAAGGGGCATCTCGGGAAAATCGCAAAAACATCGCCGCCGCCGGCGGCGGTATTCGTGGCGGTGGCGCCTCTCGTCCCATGACTCCTTTCGTCGCGCTAACGTCATGCTACGCTCATAGCGTAACGGAGTCTGGAACATGCACCCGTGTTATTTCCTTTCAAGACCGAATCGCGCGTGTCGGCCGATATATCGACCTTTTGAGTCAGCGTTGGAATAATAGCGGGGTCATGATTCCATGGATTGGTTTTGGGAGGATAGAGAAATGTATAATTCACGTAACAGCAGTTACAAGTTGTATCATGTAGTACTTACAACTTGCAATAGTCATCTGGAAATGATACCTAGTGGGAAAGTAAAGAGAGAGTATAGAAAGGAGGGACCAGTTGAGGTGAGGGATTACGATAACAATAACTATATGTATACTTTTTTTTTTTTTTTATTGGAGACCAGTTGAGAGGAAGGACTACAAGAACAAAAACTATTTATACTTTTTTTATTTTTCTCCTATAACCTAATCACCAAGTTATCATTCCCGTATAGCCTTTTCAAAAGACATGCCTACCATTATTTTGAAGTATAGTATATAACCTGAGAACCACTGGCTACTTTCGTCTACACAAAATATTGCATGTCTAAAATGATATTATCATTGGAGAATCTTCATATGCATCTTTCTTTTACCATAGAGTGGGGGACACTCCCCTTTTTGTATATAAAAAGTGCATTTTGTACCTCATCCAATGTACTTGAAAATTTTTAAAAATAAAAGTGTCTTTTACTCTATGGTGAGAGAAAGATGCATATGAATGTTCCCCATTATCATGATATTTTTGTGAGACTTATATAAGATTTATACATGTATAAATTGGGTTGTGCTCTCCCAGATAGACAACTTTGTGGGCCCACTTGGTGCCTTGCCGGTACAAGGAGATGGGGGATCGAAAGATCTTAATAAAACTTTTAAAGTGTGCAAACCATCGACCTAGTAAATCATCCTAACTCTTTGATCTATGGGCCTAAAGTTTAATAGGTCTTAGAAGACATAATCTTTTAAAGATCTTATTGGAACAATGATTAACAACTGGATGTGTGTTAAATTTGGCCCGGGTTGTGCCACTTCATAATGGGGTAGTGAGTGTGGGGACTTGATTGCTCATGACCGGTTTTAGATGCATCAAAAATAGGGGATTCACTAGTAGTTTTGTCATGGAAGACATCATCACTTCAGCATTAGCACTATATGCTAACAGCCTAAATGCAAGAGTCCCCACCTCTTATTCTCATAGTACTGTGAGAGTAACTCTCACGAGAGCATATCTCATATATATATTTTTTATATATATGAGAAATTCTCAATATATATATTTCATGTGTATGGATTTAGCATTTTATATAATATTTTAAAAATCCCTTAAATGATATAGACTTTAATGGTTGTTCATGATAACAACCCACCGAATTTCAATCATTGGTGGTCCTCAAACTAATTAGATGTGTGAATTGCAAATGAAAATGATCTTTTATGCTATTGTAATTTGGTGTTGATGATTGCCAACCATCTGATTTGACCTATGTGAAGCTCATCTTGCTTGGGATGTGCTCACCATGAGAGACAACTCTATGAGGGCCATGCCGGTCTAGAGAGTGAAGAGATAGAAAGATCTAAATAAGACCTAAGTAGTATACAAAATATCAACTCCAATGGATCAACCTAATATCTTGATCTATGGGCCTCAAATTTAAGATTTGAAGACATAACTTTTTAGGATTTTAAAGCAACGATGAGGAACAATTGGAGGATTGTCAAATTTAAACTTAGACTTCTGCCAATTCATTGGCTTTGGGTGTATCGAGGGTATTGAGTGTGATGTCAAATTTAGACTTCTGCCAATTCATTGGCTTTGGTTGTATCATGGGTATTGAGTGTGATTGGATTGAAGGGGGTCATCAAGTTGAGCATCGGTTCTTACTTGGCTGCTCAAGGTTTGAGCCTAGGTACATCACCTCTTTTCATTTGTGCGGGCTCCTTTCCTACTTGTGTGAGCTTTCTTCCCGTTTGTGTGAGCCTCATTCCCACTTGAGTGAACTATCTTCTCATGTGTATGCAGGCTCTCTCTTGAGTCTCTGCCCCCTTGGCTCGAGTACTAAAAAAAAGAAAAAAGGTTGTGTCACGACTATATCCTCACTATAAAGCATCAGCCATATATTATAGATACATATTTTTCATGTGCAAGTAAATTTTTTTTTTTTTTTTTGCATTTTAGATATTATTTTTAAAATGCCTTAAATTATATAAACTATAATGGTTGTTTATAATAACAACCCACAAAATTCCAATCATCGGTGGTCCTGAAACTAATTTGATGTGTGAATTCCAAATGAAAATGATCTTTTATGCTATTGTAGTCGGGTGTCGATGGTAACCAACCACCGGATTTGACCCATGTGAAGCTCACCTAGTTTGAGTTGTGACTTGTGATCTCCGTGAAAGACAACTTTGTGGCCCCACCTAGGGCCATGCAAATCTGGTGAGGTGGGAGATGGAAAGATCTCAATAAGGCCTAAGTAGTGTAAAAAATATCACCTGATCGAGCGGATCATCCTAACACATTGATCTACGGGCTACTAGTTTTAAGATTTCAAGGCATCATTTGTTAGGATTTTAAAACAACTGTCAGTAACATTTGGATCAGGGGCGGATCCAGGATTTCATCTAGAGGAAAGAGGGGGGGGGGGGGGGGGGGGGGGGGGGGACTTAAATAAATATTTTTTAACAAATTAAGATAGCTAAGATTTTTTTATATTTTTTTTGGAACGCATCTCCAAGTTCAAGCATGATAAATATATTAAAATCAAAAACTAAATTTCGCATTAAAAATAAAATCAGGATCTAGCTGACATAAATAATTGTATTTTAGTACATTCCAACTTCCATAATCCATCAAAATGGAACTCGACGTTCTATTAAATCTTGAAAGTCTTCAATGATTGATTATGTGCTAAACTCCTCCGTGATTTTCCTCTCAATGTACACAAGACAAGAGTCTGCGAGAAAGTACTCATCCTTCATTTTGCTGCGAAATCTAGTTTTAATTAGGCTCATGGCTGAAAATAATTATTCAGTAGTTGCAGTGGAGACTGGAAGAATAAGCACATGTACGATCACTCTAAAAACAAGTTGGTAGACTGTTGATCTTCTAGTCCTTACCAACCATTGGCATAATTCGGAAATAATTGACAATTTTTTAAAGTCTTTATGTCGAACTACATTATGCTCAATTCATAATGGTTCGGTTGAATTCTCAAGTGCATTTTCTCATGATCTTGTGAACTACATTATGCTCTGATTTGTACTTCTTCCTTCTTTTTTTTTTTTACTTTGTGCAAACAATTGGGGGGGGGGACTTGTTATAAAATTAATATATAAACTAATTAAAGCATATATAACATAGAAAATAAAAATTTGAGAGGGAGGCCATCCCCTCGGCCTACACCTAGGTCCGCCCCAGAGTTGGATGATTATCAAATTCAGGTATATTGAGTATATGGGGATTGACTTGATTATAAGAGGACCCATGAGCGTAAATAAAGGGGATCCGTGGGTTGTCTTTCACGAGAAATATTGTCCCTCGAGCATTCGCAGTATATTATGTTTATATATACCGTTTTGGATATTATTTTAAAAATGCCTTAAATGATTTAAACTTTAATGGTTGTTCATGATAACAATCCACAAAATTGCAATCATTAATGGTGGTCCTCAAACTAATTGGATGTCCAAATTGCATATGAAAATGATCTTTTATGCTATCATACTTCAGTGTTTAAGGTAGCCAACCACCCGATTTGACCTATATAAAGCTCATTGCTTGATCCAAGCAGCTCATAATGGTACAGAAATTGGCACCAATTTCTCTCCACCCGGAGAGTTGATATGTATTGGAAACAATAATGCTCAGGTATATATCCATAAAACTGCAAATGGAAGAAAGGAAGAAAAGCAAAACAATTGTAAAAAATCGCCCTCCTCGAGGTGGTTTGCTTCTCTTCGGAAGAGTCAAATGCAACAGGTTATAACAACACAGCTTCTTCCTGGGTACAAGAATCCAGTGGATTCGCTCTTTGCAATGGACATTTGATTAAATTTTAGTTGTGGTAAAGACCCTATCTTATAGTTGGGATCTTCAAAAAATGTCATCAGTGGACAGCCACGTTAAACATCCCTAATAGTGTAGTTAAACTTAAAATTACGTATAAAATAAATTCTCTTTATTTGTGTCAAAATACATAGGAATTGAATAGACGTGGTAGTTAAAAACGAAGATCAAAGGTGAATTTTCAAAAAATGAGCATCAAACAACATCTTCTTTTAATTTAATTTTCCTAACAGAAAAATCTTATTTGATATTCATTTTTTCAAATCCACCTTTAATTCTCATATTTAAACACCTCATGTATTCAATTCTTTTGTCATATTTTTAATGCAAACAAACAAGCTTAGCAAAACCTTGGCTGTCCCTGTGAGTATTCCGGGCTGGGGTCTACTCAATAGTGTTAACAAAAGTTAAGTAGCCTAGAGCATGTTTTTGCAAATTTTAATATATAAGAAAAAACTATTCAAATAATAGTCAAACATGAAAACAAGCTTTTGCTAGTGGGAGCACAAAATAGATAATAATGTCATATGCAATAAGTTGTAATTATAATTCTCACCTGAGATCAATTCAACTTTTGCTATTACTAGCATTAAGTACAATTCAAGTTATTTGGAGAGAAAAAGAGGAACCATACATTTGACATCCTTGAGTGAAGAAAACATCTAATTAGATATAAAATAAGGTAAAAGTTGTTGTCGGCACCATAAAAATGATCTTCATAAATCATCTCTATTTTCAAAATCACATCTTCACAGTTCACACATTTCTCATGACAATCATGTGTTTTTTCTATAAAAGAAAATTTTAATTTGTTTTTGGGATATCATGAGGAAACTGTTTCTAAAAATGCATATTGAAATAATTAAAATCTAAATGCATTATATAATTCTAAAATGTCACGATACTATCGTTTTGAACTACATGTCTCTTAAATATCACGATAAAATTGGAATATGATCATTGATGACTCTGACATGGGGCTGCACAAATGTGTACCCTATAATTTGATGGAGTTCCTCATCAATTTGAGTGGGACCGGGTCGCTTTCGGCCAATGGGAGTCCATGGACCACTGAACTTTTTTCTATAGTAAGTTAGAGGTGTTTTCTTAAACTTAAAATAATCACATGTATACATTATTTTAGAGTAGGGTACAGGGTATCAAGATCCATTGATTAGCTTAATTGTTTTGTAATGTACAATCATCACTATCTTCATTAGGGGGTCAGTGTAGAGAGAGTGCACATGAGGCATGTTAGCAAAAGGTTATATACTATTAGCACAGGAAATGATAGCATCAAAAACTCTATCAATTAGACCACTCATAAGGACCCCCCAAGAATGCCACCCTGGTGACATCAGCATGATAATCCTTGTTGTGGGCCCCCACCAAGGGAACATACCATCAAATTGGTATCATGTCGATAAATAGTCATACAGCTAATCAAGGCATCTATTTTATGTAATTAATTCATGGGTGTTTTACGTCTAGATACCAACTACTAACCCATGATGGTAAAACTTGCCTTGGACGAGTTACTTAGTTGGGTACAAAAATGAAGGATTTGATGTAAGATCAAGTGTTTAACAAGTCATTTGCTAAGAAGTGTTTAACAAGTGTTGCTAAGACTCAGGTCTTCAATTTTATCAAATTCTTAAGATTACTACAAATTATTGCCATTTGCTTATATAATTAAAGGAGATCCGTTCGTTGAGAGAGGTAACATGTACATAGAATGAAAGTGATGGGAAATTTTTTTAGTGTAGATCATCTCAATCCTTAATTAGGTGCCATAAAATAAAACAGCTTATTGAGTTAATCCTTCCCTAAAGTTCAAGTTAAGAGCTTTTCAGGAAGGCACATGTTCATCTAAGGAATTTGTGCATAGCTTTGTGGGGCTCACTTCAGTTCACAATTATTCTTGGGAAGGTGGGGTCTTAAGGATGTGACCCACCTATGTATAAAATTTCAAGTCCATTTGATCATCTCAATCCCCTTAATCTATGGCCTTCAAATTTACTATTTTTATAGTATACCCTTTTTTCATTTTAATCCAATAGTCAATCCCATTCAGATGGGTGTAAAGAAAATATGATCGATGATATTAACGGGGGGGACTGTTGAGTCTGTCTCATTCAAGTTGATCATAGGAGAAAATTTTATGTGGTTGTGCGAATCTAAGCTTTCTGTGCACGAGCTTACCTAAAATTCTTATGTATCATACCAACTTTTGAATACTTTACTCTTTCAAGGCTTGTCAAGTCTGCAAACTGATCATGATATCATAATAAAGAAATAAACCTGAAGATCTAATTAAAATAAAACTAAAGCTAATGAATTCAGGTCACCATCAACACATGCCTACGGAGAATTTGATCAAGCTCCATTGTATAGGTCATTCAATTGAGTCAAATAGATGACTTAATCAAGACACTTAATTGAGATGGGAAAAAAAATCGCTGCTAAAATACAATAATATAGATAATTTATAGCACTTTTTTTCAATTCAAATATCTTCAAAGCTTTATTATTATCTTTAAGGAATCTAAGCAAGTCATATTCATATTGTAGATCGAATCCAAGCAAGTCAAACGAGTCCCATCTTTTTCGTTTTCAAGTTCACATTCATTTTGTCTTTACATTTCCGGCTGATTTGATTGAACTCGATTTGGATGATCCAAATCTGCATAAGTCTCTCAATACTGATTGCCTTGATCTGACCATCCAACAAGATTTGGTTTGTATTTTAAGAAATCAGGCTAAACCCCAGTTCAACCTAATCCAACGACTTGGAAGCATCGTTGCAAATATATACCTCTCAAATGCAATGTTGGAAAACTTGGGACTTGGATTTGACCCACCCAACTCAAAGAAACTTGACTTGATGGAGTCCGGAGGCGACATGGGCACTCGAGAATGTCATTTTTTTTTAATTTAAATTATTTTAAAAACACTTAAAATAAATTAAGCAGTAATAAAAACTAATATTAAATATTAATTCACATGTATTCCTGATAGTTAAGCCTAATTAATAAATATACTAGTTAAAAAAACACAAAATAGGAAGACAGCCAAAAAGGTCAAAAAAAGCAAAAAAAAAATAAATAAAATCATACCACATTTTTTTGTATATATAACTTGGCCCTACAAATTGATGTGACTTGACTTAGCTACAAGTCAACTCAGTGAGTTGTAAACATTCTTTTCTTTATCCTTTTTGACTCTTACAAATATGCACCCACCCACACACTCGCCCAAGTCCTTTTTCATCTACGACAATGGATTAATCTCTGATTTATATTGTATAAAAGAGATGTGCCTCACCACTAACATAGCTATGAGGATTGGTTGGAAAATGAACTATGATAAATTTTTTAGTACACCTGCCTAGCCTAGCCTAGCCTAGCGCCTTTAGATGTTTGGCAATTTGAATAATTTTTATCCATAATAGAGGAGCCGGATTTTTTTAAAGTAAGAACATATTCAAATATTTTAATAATTATTGATTTTATTTCTAACCAAAACATTTCATAGTTACTGAAAACTGATTTTGATCAAATGGCTGGCTCAACTGATCCTACCCAAACTCTATTTTTCACAATAATTCACTGCAATCAAGTGCCACCAGATCAAGAGGGTGAGAATGGTGTGCCCCACAAGATGAAAATGCCAGACATGATGAAGGTGGGCCACAGCCTGAAGTGGTGTGAATCTGATGTGAGGGGAGGAGGGGGAGGAGGGAGGTGGTGGTCTCATGGTATGATTTCCACATTAGCTGTCCATCCCTTTCAAGCCCCGGATCATTGAGAGACGTTGGCTAGTGCGGGTATCGAGTATCAAATGCACCCACCCACCTCCCTCTCTCTCTTTCTCTCTCTACACTTCATCGTCCATCTATATCCAAAAGGTATTTCCCGTCGTCTCAGTGATGGTGGACCCCACCAACCCCATTGTCCCCACCACACACGCATGAAAAAAGATTCCGAAACGGCGTCAAAAGAAGAGGCCCTCCTCTAAACGGCGTCAAAAAGGAGTGGGAGCCGTGAGAAATGTTTTATTTATAGACGCACGTAGAAATAGAAAATACGTGTGTGGGGAGAAGATGCCTTTATATATCTCCGCTGCTTTTGTGGGTTTTTCCCTTTGATGATCTTGTTTTGTAATCTATCTTATTACTACTATCCGAGAAAGAGGAAATTGGGGGCCAATGTGTAGAGGAAGAGAGGAACATATTCCGAATTTTTCACAAGTGGCGTCGGCGTCAAAATCCCACAAATTAATCATTACTCCCCCACTGAACAAACCTCACTTACTAATATTCAAAAGGCTTTTAAGACAAAAAGGAGGAGGCACTTGGATTGAAAAGATAACAATAGTCTTATTAGCATATGGTAGGCAATGTAACAGTTTTCGGCGCGTAATATAATGGTCTAAGCCTTTTGTTATTACGGGGATTAAACATCCTAAACACCCATTTTGGATGGAAAGTGGGTATGGGTTGGTTCGGTTTAGGTTTAGGTTCAGTCAGTTAATTCATATTTGGCCCATTTATTAATTCACTTAAGGGTTTTCATGTGCGTGATAAAAATGCGGAAAAGCCAATATAATAGAAAAGGGAGGCGTTGTGTGAAGATTTAAATAAAATGTTGACCAGAGTCAAATGATTCTTACGACATCATCTGAATTTCGGTGATGATATTGAAAAAATAGGGTTCAAGGGGGACTAATATGTCAAAATCCCTTTACTAATTGACTCATGGATTTATCCATGCATGATGAAAACACGAAAAAGCCAATACAAAAAAAAAATGATTTGTATTCTTAGTGTCGTGAGAAAATTTGGTGAGATATATTAATTATTTATTGAAGTGTCACTTTTACATCAGAAGTTAAGTATTCAAAGGAGAGATTAAACTTAAGATTCCATTCTACCCAAAAAAAAAATTAAGATTCCATGCATAAACTATTGAAAACGAAAGGGAAAGTGGTTAGTACAATTTTTTTTTTCACTTTCTGAGTTCCATACAGATTCTACTAAAATTGATAGGTCAGATTAGGGTTTGATTGGTGGGTTAAAATTTAACAAGTCAAATTGTGTGACATTGGAGATGATTATAATTATTATTATTATTTTTTTTACTTCTGTTTTTAATGCAATGTAACAGTTTCGGGGGAATCGATTATGGGTTCCCAAACTACCGAGACTGAGTAATAAAACGAGATGTGTCGGTAGTGGGACTCAGAGGGAACCGCACCAAGCAGACAAGATCCCCGTTTGAACGGGGAAGGTAGGTTTCTGTATGGGATTAGAGTAACAGGGATTTTGCTTTCACCAGCGAGAGAAAATAGGGATTGGTGAATGGGGGGGGATAATACATCTTCCAATCACTAAAGAGGCAATTTGAGGTGGTGGCTCCCACTTTATCTCCTGGTGTTTTGAAAGGAAAAAATTTTGACTACATAAGTTTGGACAAAATTGTTCTTCAGAATTTTGGAATAGCTTGAGACTTGAGTCAACATGACATGACTTGTTAAATGGTGGCTGCATCTAAAATGGGCTGTGGTTTTTCAGGCCCTTTGGTGGGTCCGGGCTTAATTTATGGCCTGATATCTAAATGGATTGGGACTTGGGTTAAGGGCTCGATCTTAAGCCCAGCCAAGATCATCACATCAGGACACGGATCAGATTAGGCCCAACTTTCAAGCCCAAAAGGATGGATCTAAGTATTATTATTCATTATATCATTGTCCTATTGTCATCATCATCATAATCCTAGATTTATTCTAAAATTTGGGGTCACCGGGGTTTTACTCCTGAGACATGCAATAAATCCATCTATTTGGGTGGTTTTGTCATTAATGGAGTGCCTTTGGACAACATTGCAAGGTCGACCAGCTTAAAGGATCCACCATACATAAATGTCTTGCAAATGGTTTTTTTTTTCTTTTTCTTATTACTCCTGTAAGATACTCACACAACAAATTTACAATCACCGCTACAGCAAGGTATTAATCCCTTATTGTTTGTTTGGAAGGTAAGTGTCTCACTATTGAACTATCAGTGAATTGGTGATGCAACTACTTGCATGGCCGATTACTTGTAAAATAGTATATATAAGTTCAAGTTTGCATAGGCCAATTAAAGGGATGTTTCTAGCTCCAAATTCTTTCTATACTGTTTAGTGGAAATTCTGAAATTTAAGCAAATTCAGAAGATATTCCCCATGCGACCTTTTCTGTTTTCATTAATTTTTGCATGCAATCTGAACTTGAAAAATGAATTCATTATATCATTATTCACTTAACTAATTTTCCTCGTACTCTATTCTTCGTATTGCTGAAACTTGTTGATCAAAAGGACGATATTTGGTTGGAGATATTTGAGAGAAAAAAGCTAACTCAAAGTAACTTCATTTTCCTAGGACAAGTCATGGACACCTTCTCTCAAACAAAAGAAAGATTAAAGATATTAGCAAAAAAATAATAAAAAGAAAGGCTTTTTTTTTTGTACCGGCCCCAAAGTGAGAGGTTGCATATATATGGGAAGGTAGCCCACTTAAATGGGAAGGAGGCCCGTACAAGCGAGAAAAAAGCCCATGTAAATGAGAAATGAGCCCGCACAAGAGAGAAGATGTGACATATCCGGAGTTCGAACCCGGACGGTTGCGTAAAAACTAACGCTCCTTACTACTCGGATAAAAAATCATTCTTAATAAAAAAAAAAGATTACAGAACCTGTCTCGCGAAATCCAAACTGTTCATGAGCATCGCAACTTGCCTGTTGATTTCATCGTTGCATGACATTTAAGCCGGAAGCTGCGTTGAAAGATAAGTTATGATATCTGTAGAGAATAATGGTATTATCGAAGCTACTGCACGATATATTTTACTATATTTATGACACTTTCATAACTGAAGTCATCCGCATGATATATCTTTCACTATTTTATGATGTTTTTATGTATATCATGCATCTAAAGATAATTGTGCATCTAGTCTATTGCTTACACTGTTAAACATAAAAATATCCAATCAAAGTTGATATTAACTTATAATTTACAACATAAAATACTCGTAAGCTGGACTTTGGGTCCAAAGGTCAGAATCTATATAGATTCGAAACTGGATCTGTTTTTAATCGGAACCCAAATTGGATTCCGAACTGGATATGTTTATGAGTCAGAACCTAAAATAGATTTCAATTTTATTTTTGACAAAACCTCGTGATAATTAGAGAACTTGGTACGCATTCGCATCCCTAATTTTATAGATTTGGATAGAATTTGACGAGGCCTTTGTAAACTACAAACATGCCCATGCTACAAAAGGTTAAAGGGTGAGATGCGGGGACACTTCTTTTTTTATATATATATATATATATATATAAACTCCCTTGAATATTATTAAGAAGCCATTATAGGCATATCATCAACAAATACATATTATATCAGGTCTAGAGTTTAGTATCACCACACCACCATACCATAAACATGCTGGACATGTCTAGCCAAATTGTAAGCTACTTCATCCACCTTTCCTATTCACATGCTGCACTTCAAAATTATTAAAGCGGTTCAACAGATCTTTGATCTGTCCAATAAGGGTCCTTGTCTTGATAGGTTTGGGCAAGAGGACTTCAGCGCATCCACCACCCACATGAAACCACTTTCTAGGATAATATTGCTCACCCCATTTCACTTACATGTATGTTTGTTGTAGGCTAAGGTTGAACTAGGGTAGAGCATATCTAGTAATTTGGCTTTAAATTTAGAATCATTTGGCCATTCGCAAAATATCAAACCCGAGCCCATTATTTGTTTTTAGTAAATGTAAATGTTTATTAGTATTTTAATTTTAAAGTGAACACATTTAGATTTGTACTAACTGTTTTTTCACTATGTTAAACATGAACTATGAACAAATCTTTTTTAATTTAATTAAAGTAATTTTATGATCTCATCTTTAAAAATGAAGCAGAAGAGTCTGGATCCCTTATATATAGCAATAATAGATGCCAGAAACTCTATTTTTGGGCACACAAAGCTAATCTGAACTGTTCAAGATGAATCAAATCCCTTCTAGTGACACATCCTCATATTCCCACTTTAATAGTAATAGACCACCCAATAAGATTGATCACATGATTGAAAATGTTACTAGGGCTTGACGTGGCAACATCACAAACGTGGAATTAATAATGTTTCTATCATGTGCTCAATCAACGGTGGGAACCACTCTCACTGAATCAAAGTTATAGAATATAACTCTAGAGGAGATTCATCTTGAGTGGACTGGATTTTAACAATATGGTCTCCATGATGGTGTTCCTTACATGTGTTACATGGTTTCTGTGTAATAACCGCGACAATATTAAATGGGAAGTTTAGATCATGGTATTCAATGCAAGAGGTAATAATATAAAGATGTTTCGTTGTAAATGATAGAAAAGGAATATGCTTAAATTATTAATGAGTAATATTCTGGTACTAAAAACTATTGTATATTCTAATTTAATCATTGATGAAACATAATATGCGGGTATTATATAATATATGATAAGATGTAAATGGCCAGGGTTGGGCTTTACTGACTTTTTGCTTAAGACCAAGCCTACCCTTATATTGAAGGGCACACTTCGGGCCATCTTGACCAACAAGCCACAACAAGTCATTGAAGATCAGAACAATTAAAAACGGTCAAGTTCCAATTAGGGTTGGCAATTGGTCTGGTTTAAAAGGGGACCCAACCCAACCCAACCCGCTTCCATTATGGTCAAGTATGGTAGAAGTATGCAGCGGGTTTGGATATATAGGTGAAGACCCATGACCCATCATGGGTTCGGGGCAGTTTTGGGTTTCATCTTACCACCTTGATGGGCCATTATACCTATAAATTGCAAAGCCTATTAATATTCCAAATTTAACACAATACCTATCTATTAGTTATTTTTAAAATGAATTTGGTATACATTTAAAATTAGGAAGTCAACAAGAAATCTATTTATAAGAAAAAAACATTCTTCAAATCCAAAAGAGGACGATTTAATCTTCCCCAGTGTACAAGCAAGGTCACATTTGTTTCTCCATTTTCTTCATCTTCTTCTTCCTGCTCTTGTCATTTTGATCCTCTTCTTTAGGTAATCTAAATAATACATTTTGCAGTCAATAAAGAAGACAGTATTTGAAGAATCACAACAGTTGAAAAGGTTTGTTTGTTTTTTTTTTTTTTTTCTACAATTATTTTTGTTGTTACCTGTTATTCTTTTATGTGGTGCTTTCCTTACCCATCACAAATGGGCAGATCAGTGCTTGTAAGGAGTCTAATTGAAGCTTGCTGGGTGGGTTTGAGTTTAAACATTTGAAACCCATTACAAGGCAAGGCGGGTTTGTGATGGATTGTAAGGGTGTACACGGATTGGATTTGTGCGAACTAAGTCAAATCCATCACCAATCCGTTACCTACGGATTAGTGGATTGAGAATCCGTTACCAATCTATGGCTGTTAAAAATCGATCCGATCCGATCCATGGAGGACCAGATCGGATGGGTTTAATCCGTTCAATCCATTAAATCTAATGTTAAAGAAAGAGATCTAACCATCCACAAAATATATATATATATATATACAAATTACAAATATATATAGACCCCTTAACTTATTTTTAGACCCCTTAAGTTTCTTTTATGTATATTTAGTGTCAACAGATTGGATCAGATTGAATACGTGGATTGGGGGTGAAATCCATCACCGATCCGTTGCTAACGGATTACAGGATTTTCAATCCATCACCAATCCGTTTACCTTTGATTAGGATAAAAATCCACGGATTAGATCAGATCGATTTATCGGATTTTTTTGTGCAACCTTAATGGATTGTATATCAATCACTGTATGAGTTTGATTCGTCTTGCCGAAACTTAAAATAAACAGAGGGTCATAATTTGAAAATCTATTCATGGACCACTTTTTTTAACCCTATAAGATTCGGGTTTGAAGAGCCAATCTCGTTGGAGGAGTTCCGAGAATTCTTATTCGGGAATTATGAATTCTCTAAATTTTGCGTTCCAACTTCCACGTGATTTCCAAATTATTTTAGCAATGGTCTAGCATCTAGGCAGTTGAAATAATAAGAACTTCAAGGCCAAAAGTGACTTTTGTTTAAATTTTTTTTTTCAAAATTGTAGCATTCAAATAGAGTTCTAAATGCTCTCTAGACATGATTGGACACTTCCATTTGAATTCATTATACTTGCAATTCTCATCTGAAATACCCATAAACAAATTGCCTTTAAAGTTCGTTTGTGACTTTGTGCATATCTATAGGGAATGTTCATATGCATCTTTCCCTCACCATAGAGTGAGGGACACTCTCCTTTTTGTATATGAAAAGTGCATTTTGCACCTCACCCTATGTATTTGAACATTTTCAAAAAGGGAAGTGTCCCTCACCCTATATATAGTGAGGGAAAGATGCATATGAATGTTCCCCCATATCTAGTTTTCCAAATAATATGTATAAAATAATGTAATACTACTAATGATGCCAAAATTGATTTCGGACACCACCGATCGAGTAATAAATGCTGAATGCAATAATTCAATAATTAAAGAGGAGAGAAAAGAGATTATAGTAGTTCGGTCAAAATGACCTACGTCCACTTCAGAAAGGCAGAGGTTGCCTGTGGTATTTTACTTCTCCAATGAGTAGGGATTATAGGCTAGGAGAATACAAGAGTAGAAAAATGGAAAGATATCAATTGCTCCCCAAGTGATGGTGCGGCTCCTCGATTTATAGTCCTCCCCTAACAGATGGGGACGACTCTTCAGCAACGTTTGCCCTGCTTGAATGGAGCCTTCGAACTGCCCTCGCGCTGGACGAGGCAGGTAAGATATTTTCCACAGGACCTGGTAAAAGCGGGACTGCTTCCTTAACGACGTGGCTGCCTTGACTTGGTCACTTCGTGGATTTGGACCTGGGTTCATCACGAACTGGGTCATTTGGGCCTGACCCATCAACTACTTTAATGCAATACTATTAAAAAAATAATTCAGCAAGAAATATATTATTTTTATTCTTACCGTGTAACAAAATTTTAGTCACCAAAGAGTGTAACACAGGCTTTATAGTCTTCACCCTGTTCCAAAATGGTCACATGTTCGTTCCTATATTTTTCCCCGTTTTTTCCCAAATCGTGGATCTTGTTTTCTTTAAAAAAATTTTCCAAAATTGAGGATCTCTTTTGTTCGCGTGCATCGATGGATCAAAAAAGAAGGGGGGATTGCTGTGTGTAGAATACGTGTGTGAAGCCAAATCTCCCTTATTGTCATTTTTCTCCTTGTACTTTCCTTTATTCTATTTTTACTCTCTTTTCTCTTTTTATGTCAGACATAAGATTGAGTCAATCCAATGATTGTAGTCCTTTTTCTTTTAAGAAAGCCCTAAGATCACATTTGTACTGAGCTTGTAATCTCTATTAAAGGTAAAGAAGAAATTATGGTGATTTTATGTATAGTTGCGTTAGTTGCATTGCCATAGCATATGATTGAAGATTGGTGTTGTAGAATCACAATGCCTACCAAGAGTTTATAGAAATTCCCAAACAACATAAAATGAATAGGCTACATGTGAAGTAAGGGTAAACAAAAAGTTATCCAAATTAACCATCAAAGTCTTTGACTTTTTCTAAATCTAACTGATGAGTTTTTAACATGAGTTCGGATCCCCTCTTTCGTAGATGCAAGGAAACACTGTTGTTTAATCCAATCACACATATATGATGAGTATCAAATCAGGATAAGTACCCAACTACCCATTCATGAAAGGATTATCCAAATAAATCCATCAAAGTCCTTTTTACTGTTAAATTTTCTATGTATAGCTTAGTAGCACTACACAAAAAATGAAAAATTAGAACGGATTACCGCTCCTAACACGTGCGTTCCTAATCCGTTCATCCGTTCCTAAATCGTTCATAATCCGTTAATCCGTTCCAAAAATAGAATATTGGAATGGATGAACGGATTAGGACCACACGAATTAGGAACGGTAATCCGTTTCAATTTTCCGTTTTTAGTGTAGTGTAGCATCAAATCATGATAAGTGCCCATTCATGAAAAGTTAACCACATGCCCTGGTTTGAATCTTTTCCAGTTGGCTCTTACATATATATATATATATATATATATCCTCTTAAAAATGAACCTATCCTATAATACAATTTCTCCCTAGATAGTATATGGACTGTAACTAATTATGTTGATAACGAATTAGATTAATGTTATCCATGTAAAGCTTGCTTTCTTAGTTGCGTCTGGGTCCAGTGATCAAGCCCATTGAAGAGCCCCAACCACGTTACGAAGATCCGAGTCCGCAACAGAAACCTTAATCGGGTGGGTCTCCTGGTCCAGCAGACACCGTTTTAATCGTTACCTTTCCTCTTTTACTGTAGGGTGGTGTGACTTGGGATGCAAATGCAATCCTCGCGTACGAATTCAGGGACATCCGAAACGCGCGTTGAGTCACAATCTTACGAGTTACTCGACCCATTATCTTCCGACGAGTCACTCGGACGCGCCAAAAAAAAAAAAAAAAACAAGCCGAAGAAATGGAGGCGTTAGCTCAACACAGCTCGGCTCAAGCCGACAACAGCTGAATCAAAAAAAGCGCGAGCGGCACGACCCAACTGCGAATACGGCGATAGGTAGTGGACTGATGGGTACCTCGAGAGCTTCACTTCTTGTACACTTTTATACATAAAATAAATTTATTTTTTTTAAAAACAAGTAAAGAGAAAGGTGAGAAACCATTAACATCAGGAAATGCGAGTTCTAAGTTAAAACCAAAATTCCCAGAATTATTTGAGTGAGATTTGGATCTGACCCTTCTTTTATAAGCACCTACAAAGACAGCCCCAAAGCACCAGTACTACTCAACAAACAAACAAGAGAGAGAGAGAGAGAGGAAAGAGCAACAAAGGAAAGCCTGCTGTCCTAAGACAGACGAGACGACCCTAGTTAAGAACTAGAAGTCTAGAAGTAGAAGAAGTCCCCAATTCCCCGTAGCAGCTGCTCAGAAAAGGCAAAACAGAAAGCCGCAGCAGAAGACAGAGCGAGCGAGAGAGATAGAAAGAGGTTTTCTCGTTTTCCTTTTTTCCTCTTTCCTCTCTTTTGGACTTCCTTCTCAGGAGTAGGATTTCCTAGACCGGTCTTTTGTCGTTGCCGTTTGGATTTTCATCCGCGTCTCTCTCTCTCTCTCTCCCCCCATAAAACCTGCTCCGTTTCCCCTTCTTTTTCCATAGATCGACGTCCTTTTCTCAAGATCTCAATTCTCCCCAAACAATACAGCAGCAACAGAGCTCGCGCGCTCTACAGAAGAGAAACAATTTCAGTAACCAGGAGCCTTAACCGTAAAAAGCAGCCTCCTTTCCACTGCCACATTTCATCAAACAGTGCCAAGACGACAGATTTTTTTCATCTTTTCATTTCCATTTCTCCTCCTCCTTTTTCTCGAATTCTTTCTGCAGCGCATTTAAAACCGACTTGACTCCACTGAAGGGGAGATTTGAGATTTGTAACGGAGATTTGCAATAATATCGGGCATTTAAAGCCTTCTGTAGCAAATCTTAAATGGAGTAGCATACTCTATCCTCAGTCACTCCCAGCTGTCTGTAGCCTTCTAGCTAATAGTAACACTCGTCCGTTTCTAGCTTTGGACTTTGCCTTTTTCCACTCTCTCCAAATAAAGCAAAACGCCTCAAGACCCCGCACGCAAGACCTTCGATAGAAACAAGAAAGGGAAGGTTTTAAATCTCAGGTAAGAAGGAAAACGCTTTGCTTCGTAGCTGCTATATCTCTTTCATAGGATAGGGTTTGGATCTGAGTTTTCGCTTTCGTTTTTGTGCTCTTTTTATGTATTAGTTTGTCTCTTTTCATGTTCGTTTCCTGTTTTTTTGTTCAGAGATCTCAAAGGATGTTGCCTCAGAAGCAAGCAGAGGAAGCGATCGTGTCGAACTACAACGAGACTGAGATCGAAGGGAAGGAGGAAGAGAAGGAAGATCAGTCCATCTTGAGCGTGAAAAGCTTCCTCTGGCATGGAGGCTCGGTTTACGATGCCTGGTTCAGCTGCGCCTCAAATCAAGTAAAATTAACAAACATGAGTATTGGTATTTGAGAAATCTTGATTTTTTGTTCTTGTGATTTCTCAGAATTGTGATTTTTCCTGTTTGGGGTGGGAATTTTTGCTGGTTTTTGCAGGTAGCGCAGGTGCTTTTGACGCTACCGTACTCCTTTTCTCAGCTGGGGATGCTTTCCGGAATCTTGCTACAGCTGTTCTACGGAATCGTTGGGAGCTGGACGGCGTATCTCATCAGCGTACTCTACGTAGAGTACAGAACCCGAAAGGAGAAAGAGAATGTTAGCTTCAAGAACCATGTCATTCAGGTACATACATTTGCATGCTCCTCCCCAGAATCCATTTCCTATTTTCCACTACCTCTCATGCTCATCTCATCTCATGTGACCGAAGGAGAAGAAGAAACTAGAATCCTTGGAATATGGTTTCCCTTTTTTTTCCGCCTCTTTTACTTATTAGGGAAATGTCCTTTGTAGTGGTTTGAAGTGCTAGATGGGTTACTGGGTCCGTACTGGAAAGCCGTTGGACTTGCTTTCAACTGCACTTTCCTCCTCTTTGGTTCTGTTATTCAGCTAATTGGCTGTGCCAGGTGAGTTGAAACCAAAATCCACACTTACATAACCAAATCCTGATTTTTATGCTTTGGGTTTTTTTTCTATTTCACAATCTGAACTTGATCTTTTCCCTTTTTGGGTGCAGCAATATATATTACGTTAACGATCGTTTGGACAAGAGGACATGGACGTATATATTCGGAGCGTGCTGTGCGACAACTGTTTTCATCCCTTCCTTCCACAACTACCGCATCTGGTCTTTTCTGGGTCTTGGTATGACAACATACACGGCCTGGTATATGACGATTGCAGCTCTCATTCATGGTCAGGTAATCACTAAAATAGTGATTAAAGAAGAGCCCTTTTTGATGTTTTTTCCCAATGTTTTTCTTTCATTTCTTGTCTTTGAGCTGTTGTAGAGGAGGATAGGGATAGGGATAGGGATAGGTTAATGAGAGATGGGTATGGTTGGCCATCCCTCTAGGCTCTATAAATAGAGGTGGATTACTGAGAGTAAAGTAAAGTGTTTACCTCTTCTTCTCTCATTTGTGATAGGTGGAAGACGTTGCTCATTCGGCTCCTACAAAACTAGTGTTGTATTTTACAGGCGCCACTAATATCCTCTACACTTTCGGCGGACACGCAGTTACCGTGTAAGTTGTGTGTTTAGAAACTCGCCCCCGCTTTTTTAACTTCGTTTACAGCGCTTCAATTGCTTGCAGCTTTTGCTCCCCATTTGGGTAGTAAAACGGTAAAAAATAATCATGGTAGGAAAAGGTCTTCCTTTCCCCTTGAATGACTAAAATGCCCTTGTGGTAACGCGTCACAAAATATGATTATGATGGCAATAATGACTTTGGATTGTCATTTCCGATCCAATTACTAAAACGGGTCACACAAAAGAAAGTTATTGGTTACATTTAATTGATTTGTATTATGTCCATTTACATCTATAATAATAACCCACCAATTTGAGTTGGACTCAGATCCATTAACTCAACGAGCTCTGAACTCACTTCTGGTAGTCAAGCGCATTCATTTCCTACTTTTACTTCACAATTAAGAGTATGCAGTAGATTTTACGCGTTTTCTGGTTAAACTCTTTCAAGTGATTTTCCTTGTATATGGGGGGGATAGAATAGTCCCACCGGCACAAGTGGAATTTTGTTTACATCGGATCGGGTAATCAGGAGCTTGAAAGAGTAAAAAAGAAAATTGCAAAACGATAGCGAAATCCAGCCCTCCGACTTGTCGTTTCCGAAAAACTGAAAGAAACGTGTGGACTGAAAACGATATTGCAGGGAAATTATGCACGCGATGTGGAAGCCCCAGAAATTTAAGTACATCTATTTGCTAGCAACTGTATACGTCTTCACCCTCACCTTGCCGTCTGCCTCCGCCATGTACTGGGCCTTCGGAGACCAGCTTCTCAACCATTCCAATGCGTTCTCCCTCCTCCCCAAGAACGGTTTCCGTGATGCCGCCGTTATCCTCATGCTCATTCACCAGGTCCGTCAATTCATAGCCTTAAAATCAAATCCAATGAGTGATTTGTTTTTTCTACTGTATTGCATGATATTGGTTTGTTCTGTTGGAAATTACCCTCTTACCCTTTTTATGTTCTTCTTCTTCTTGTTATTGATTGCAGTTTATAACTTTCGGGTTCGCATGTACCCCCCTTTATTTCGTCTGGGAGAAGGTTATAGGGGTGCACGATACAAAAAGCATATGTTTGCGGGCAGTTGCCCGGCTGCCCGTGGTCGTACCGATATGGTTCCTTGCCATTATCTTCCCCTTCTTCGGGCCCATCAACTCGGCTGTGGGGGCGCTGTTGGTCAGCTTCACTGTCTACATCATCCCATCGCTGGCACATATGCTCACATACAGGAAAGCTTCTGCCCGCCAGGTAACTGTCAAAATTCCCCCTTCACTTTCACTTTACAATTTGATGCGTGGGGGTAATTTGGTCATTGCGTTTCTCACCTCGGACGTTACTGTATTTAAAACGTGCTGGTGGGGTCCACTTATGCACCATCCAGATCACTTTGTGGGGGGAGGGGGTGTGAGACTCACTTGAACTCTAATTTGTTTGGGTTCAAGGCTTGGATCCTTTTCTTTCCGGCTTTAGCTGGAATTTTTGTTTTTCCTAAAGTTTTTCCGTTTCAACCGCAAAGGGTGAGGAGGTTACAACGGATGAGAAATGCTGACGTCCTCGCGCGAGTTTTACGCGGGCGAGAGTTAATTTTTCCCCAAAGTGGGGACCTTGCGTTTAGTTGATTCGTACCATTCATGCCACATGTCTTCCCCTGTTCATGCACTTAACCAAATTAATTTCATTCCAACTTTTGCGCTTGGATCCACCTGAGTAAAAAGTAAGTGCCTGGTTTTTATAGTTTGGAAGGAAATCTGAGCCGCCCCCATATATTCATTATAGACACTTAAGTGAATGTAGATGACTCAGATCAAGAAAAGAGGGAGGCCCAACAGTTGTAAATCATGCACGTCTTCATTAGGCAGGACTGTGTGATGAGGTCGGGCCCCTTTTTCCGTCCAAGCCAACCCCATCAATTATATGTGCATTGGTGGCATATTGGCATGCCCACATCAACAGTTCTGTTGCCGATGGTAAGAAATTTGCAAACCACCCCCCGGAATTTCGATGGTAAGTTGGTAAACTGGAAGGGAACGTTGTTTATCTACTACCGTCTATGGGCAACCCTGGATTCGCACTGAAACTTCCAGGACATGTGATGTCTTTCAGAACGAATGGGAAAAGCTGTTCAAACTGAATTTAGTCTTTTTATTATGGCATTTAGAGTGGTCGCTTTAGAATGATAAAACGTTATCTCAGTCCATTTCAAGGTGATTATCTGCTGTCTCCAAGTAGGTCGATTGGCCAGTTGGCACCTTAGCTCCAAATTTTCAACACGATCATTTGCATTTATTTTAGTTACGTATACGTATCTTTCTATGTCTCTACTGGTTGCATCATGCAAAACTGAAACCTGGACAGTGGGTGGAATCCACCTTTTATCAAGGAGGTTGGGTATGAAGGACCCCACCATGTGAGTGCCTACAACAATTGGAAGTTCAGTTGGACCATTCACATTCAAAGAAGTCTCGACAGACTTCAACCATCATCTTATCAATGTGATAACGTGGGAAGCATAGGTTTTTTTTTTTTTTTTTTTTTTTTTTTTTCATGTTGAAATCCCAACTGAAAGATACCGTGACATTGGACTCAGTTGTGACTTTGAAGACATCCTCTCCAGCATTCATTTCCATCGCTTTGGTGAGGGCCTTTGATTGGGACTTCCATATTCTCCGCTGGGGATATGGTTTCCTCCCATTACCTACACCTTCCTCCCACGTGGTCCCATGCTCGTGTCAAGCACGTGACTGGAGAGGAAGTGGGGCAGTGAGCATTTAATGTTGGGGATTTGGAAATATTTCAAGACGCTGAGATGTTTCTCTCAATTTGTTATGACACCGAGCCGGTGAGACATGAATAGGTGGAATGAAAAGGCCTGAAAACCCCCACCTGGACTCGGACTCGGATCCAAAACTCGTCCGAGTCAAGCACCTCTTTTTCCCAACTCAATGATTTTTTTTTTGCTCCTATTGCAGAATGCTGCTGAAAAGCCTCCTTTCTTCCTCCCAAGCTGGACGGCCATGTACGTGATTAACACATTCATCGTGTTGTGGGTCCTAGTCGTTGGATTTGGGTTCGGCGGGTGGGCCAGCGTGACCAATTTTGTCAGGCAAGTGGACACCTTTGGGCTCTTTGCCAAGTGCTACCAATGCGCCAAGTCTGCTCCCACCCCAGCTCAACATCACTGAGTCGGACCAATCCCCCGGGACAGAGTCACATGATCCAAAAAGCACAAAACGAAAAGCCAATCGTGTCTTTCTGTATGATATAGCGATATACATGGGAAGTTAGCACCTTCCCCACTTGTGGCGTGTGGTCCTTTCTTTTTTCTCTCTATCTTCTTTTGGTTTCTTTACTAAGTTGATGGGATTGAACGGTGGTGATGATATCTTGGCTATGAAAGGGTCAAGGTGAATTAAGATGTAGCTTCTTCACTTTCTCATGTGGTTTTTTTATTTTTAATATAAGGTTTGCTTATTGGATTTGAGTCTCTCATTATTACAATCATGTTTCGTGAGTCTTAGGAGAAGATGGGTTTGGGGTGGTGGCCCACGTGGCCACGATCTGATGGTCTTGGTGGAGCCTTTGTTTAGTAAGGTGGCCTTTTGACTCGATTCTCGTTAGTGCTTGTGGTCACATGGGTTGCACGTTGGGGCACCTATGTGTCACGTGAGTGTAACCTTAGACCATGGTCTTCCTTGTTTTGTGTCTACTTTTTATTGTCACACCTCTTCTTTGTGGAGACAATAAAAGGATAGTTTATGGTTGAAGATTCCTCATATCTCTTCGTTGCTACTTTTACAGTGAAAATATCTCTCGTTCTCCATTTTCCCAAATTACATGGTTTTATAAGTTTATGTTAAGGATGAGAAGGAATTTCAAAAAGGTATAGGGATGTGGCAAGGCAAACTATCGTTAAAATGCAGAAAGATTAAAAAGAGAAGTTTTATTGACAGAGAGATCCTAAAGAATTCATGTAGTCTATCTTAATATAGTTGGGATAAGACTTTAATGGTGATGATATAGCTCTTTTGATATGAAATTTGGCTTAAAAGCCGATTCCAATTGAGGCTGTTATGGCAAGAACTTTGGGAAAAATAAGTTTGGTGATTTATTCTTGCATAGACTCGCATCAATCGAGCTGGTATAAGTTGCATTCCTCGTGTTGACTCTGAACTTATGCCAATTAATGAGCAGGGATTTGAAGGTGGCTAATTATGGATAAAGATTGGATAATAACCAATTTCCATAATATTATTTAGCAAACCGTGTGGCGTGGGGCTTGTAGATCCCTTGAATTAAGGGCGCGAACGGTGACGACTATTGGAGAAAACTCCCCGTGTTATTTATTTGGCGGCATTTTTCGCTGATCCAACATGGATGATGATTTTATTGGTCTCTTATATATCACATTTTCTACTTATTTGATTGTCCCCACTGTCCATCTCAAGTCAAATAAAGTAGCTGGGTGTTCAAAAGGAATAACTCATAAAAAGTTGCAGAACTAAAGTTTTGAGTCAATTTGGAACAAATGTTGCACTCTCTACATTGGCAGGATAAAGGCTACAATTGATAATATCATTTGATGCTATCTAAACCTTAAGAAAGTTTGCCAGTAAAGAAAACAATAAAGACCATTTGGGAGAAATGTAAATCGGAGGCATTAGAATCTTCAATAGGCAACTCTCCACCCAATCTATTTTCTTGATTCCGTAGAGGGGATCTCAATTTTTTTATTTTCAAAACTCACTATGTGGTGAAAGATAAAATCACCTTTTTCTTCTTGTTTTCAGTTGTACTTCTCAGAAACTGATAAATAACGATATCATGGGTTCTGGGAAACATTCTTTAAATTTTTTTTTTTGACTACAGTCAAGAACTCTGTTATCTTGGAGTCCTTTTCATTATCTCATGGAATCCAAATTTAAGAGTGATTAAATCATAAAAGTTCCTATTATTTATTTGGCAGCAGGATAAAGGTTACTAGGGAGATGATGTCATTGGATGCCATCGAATCCTTAAGAAAATTTAAAAAAAAAAAAAAAAAAAAAAACCAATTGAGAGAAGTGTAAATAAGAGGAATCAGAATCTTCAATAGGGGACTCTCCACCTACTCTTCTTTCTCCAATCAGTAGGGGATCTCTATTTTTTGTGATTTTCAGCACATCCAAGGGGTCACCTACTCTTCTTTCTCCAATCAGTAGGGGATCTCTATTTTTTGTGATTTTCAGCACATCCAAGGGGTCAGGGGAAAAGCAGGATTAATGCCAAGATTCATTTGGCAAACATCAGAATGATTAGTTGGCCATAATTGTCTAAACACAACAATTTTGGCCAACATCAGAATGATTAGTTGGCCATAATTGTCTAAACACAACAATTTTGGCCAACATCAATGTAACGGTCCCCATGATCAACGGCCTCAATCATTACTCGCATCTGGCCACATGCGAAATCTATTTTTGTTGCAGATCTAGATCATTAGCAGAGCGCAAAGAGCATGATAATAGTAATAGAATTTTTTTTTTCTTCAGAATTTTTATAAATGCTCACCAATTACACCTCTCTCTCTCTCTCTTCATTGATTGGATGGTCCTTTTCTATCTCAAAGTCCATCAATCAAGAGCTTTGTAGGTTTGGTTACATCAAATAATGGTGACGTGCCAGCATAGGATCCCACGAAATTATTAGTTTGCTTATGAAAAAATATGAAATCAAAACGAATCAACGGCTACCTAATCAATGTGTAGTCTTTATAATGACGATCCCCTTCTTTCCTGTTCCACGTGATTTACTAGCTAATCAAACTGGTTACCAAAGATCAAACAGCTATGTAGATTGTCCTTTCATTGCTTCTTTTAACACATATAAAATATGGTAAAAAAAGTCATTAGTTTTGTTAAGATACTTAAAAGAGGTTTCTGTGTGTGAAGGTGTTTGTAGCTTTCTCCTTTGTTCCTCTCTTGCATGAGGATAGGACTTAGGTTTACTTTTGGTAGGGTCCTATTATTCTAACTAATTGCATTTCTTAATGCTCTGCCCAATGTCCTGTGAGTTTGTTGTCACCTGGGCTCTTGAAAAGTGAAATCATGAAATTTTGTCACCATGTTTTTTTATGTGACAACATCCATTGGTTTAGGTAAGGTATATATACATTAGTCATCAACACACAAGTTTTAGAGTAGAATTGGAAGAAAAGAGCCTAGACTTCTTCTAGTGGTAAGAAATAAAATAAGTAGCAATAGGTTCCACATTAATATAAAAGAATGGTGTGCTTTGACCAGAAAGAGAGGCCCACTTCCATAAATTGGAACTGCTGAAAAACCGTATTATTTTTATAGCCAAAGATTCTTACGTACGAAGACTATCTTTGATTTTAACTGTACTACTAATTACCGTCGAGGAATTAGTGATATGCTCAAGATAGAATGATTTACTAAAACAAATTAGAAGTATAGAAGATGCAAATAGAAACCAGAAAAAAAGAAAAAACACCTGATCCAATTGCGTAAAATAGAAGACAAAACACTGGGTACTTTGCAGGTTGAGGATTATATGAAGGAAAAAAAAATTATTCTGATTTTTTATGTTGCTTAATGTAACGCCCCACCCCTTACCCATGCATGATATTGTCCGCTTTGGCCCACTGGCCTCACGGTTTTGTTTCTGATGGGCCTCAACCCATCAAAAGGCCTCATACTAGGTGGGCCTCACGGTTTTGTTTCTGATGGGCCTCATGCTAGGTAAGGGTGTAAGCTTTACATATAATCCCATTACATTTCACCCCCCTTAAAGGGGGCACGTCCCTGTGCAGTAGCCTGCCAGCCCCTGTAGCCTGCCAGCCCTCTTGGCCCGCCCACATGGAAGCCCGCCCACTTGCACCAGACCACGGCAGGGGTCCCACACTCGAACTAGTCGAGAGTCGGCTCTGATACCATTTGTAACGCCCCACCCCTTACCCATGCATGATATTGTCCGCTTTGGCCCACTGGCCTCACGGTTTTGTTTCTGATGGGCCTCAACCCATCAAAAGGCCTCATGCTAGGTAAGGGTGTAAGCTTTACATATAATCCCATTCACTTTCCTCTCTATAGTCGATGTGGGACTCCGGGGCGTCACACTTACCAATTCGTTGGCATGCTATTTAGTTTTGAACACACATTTTCCTTGTGAAAAAGAAAAAAAATAAGGTGAAATGGTTTTTTTTGACAGAGATGGATTGGAATGCAATATTCTCTCTTATAGAAACAAAAATCTTTGGACTATGGAATCCACTTGTTGCAAAAATTAGTAGTAAGAAATTGTTTATGTGATGAGTGAATTGCACAATGGGGAGGCAAAATTGTTCTAAACCCATTGTTTGGCTTGACACCCTTTCCTTGCAGATAAGGGGGGAAAAGTAAGTCGTTTTTTAGATAGGGTTTACATGTAGATTTTACAACTTACATCATATTTTATAACTTATCCTCTCTCAATCAAGAACTAAGAAAGCTTGATTGAAGTGACCAAAATACCTCTTAACCCTAAACCTTAATCATGGTTGACCCACAAGACCACTAATTTAGTTGGAATACAAGGCATTCAGCCCAGCATTTAGAACCAAGCCCCAGTGGTGCTAAGGATGCCAAGCAAGAGTCTACAAGAGCCTACTATAGGTAGGGATGTAAATGGGTACCCAATTCCCCGATTATCCGAAGGTTCCGACCCGTTAAAAACCGGGTCTGGTTCCCTATTTAGGCCCCGATAAGTAAATGAGTACGGGTCTGGGTCCGGTTCCACCTTGGTTCAGACCCGTCGACCCGAGACCCGACAAATTACCTCAACTTTCGAAAATCTCTCCTATAAATTATGTTTTTTTAATATCATTCCCTACCTAAATCCGGACCCAGATCTAGATCCGTCCCATATATTGTTCCGGTTCCGGTTCCGGAGCCAAGAAACCGGTTCTGAAACGGTTCCGGATCCGGTTCCACCTTCTCCTTAACAGTTCTAGTTCCAGATCCACCATGGACCCGAACCGAAACCGACCCATTTACAACCCTAATCGTAGGAGGTAGAACAAAAGTGTCCTTGAGTTGGAGCTGCACCAAATCCGAGCCACAGCCATCCCTAGCTTTCTTTATCCATATACCATCCATTACTCTGAAAAAGCTTAATCCAACCCATGTGGCAGTTCTTACTTACCTGTTGCGATATTTCAAGAATAACATGGAGAAACCTACCCTGGAGAAATTTAGACTTCATCCTGGGTAGCAAGTAAACCTATTCAGGATAAGGGCTTTTTCATGGATAGCTTTATGTCTTTATCCATGTGCCAAACAGGGCTCAGGGGTTCATGCAATGGAACTTTCACCATCTGAAACAGGTAACGAGTCATGGAACTACACCTACTTTGAAAAGCACCAACCTCTGATGGCCTCAGATGTAGATTGCAATTAGGCATTACTTGTTCAATCAGCCAAAAAGTCATCTTCTTTATAAATTCATTTCAATCAGTGTGATGCAGCCCTAAAAAAGTCATATTCATTGAACCAGTGTGATGAGCCCTAGTTTCTAACTTGAAAGCCACAGTAGGAATTGTCGCAAGACTAACAAAGTCCTGGAAGCCACGACTTGCATCGATTTGGTCCAACTACTTGTACCAAACCATGCAGTGCAACTAATTGCATTTGGATTCATGAATAATCCAACCAGCTATCTAGATCATAGTCTAGACTAGAAGCTCAAAAATTCTGAGGGCACGGTTGTGTACGGCTGTGGAAAAGTATAGTAGTTCCGTAGACTTCCTCTTCTCCTTTTCCAAATCACTATTTGTGACTGTAGCATTGCAAAAAATAAATTGCTTTTTGTGAATTTTTCTCAAAGAAAACGTGTCACACAAAATTGCAGAAAAAATGATGAAAGTGGAAAAGTGATTCTTTACTGAGGCGTTTCAATATAAACAGTACTACACAAGCATGCCCTTTGGCATTTTTGTGAGAATATTTCGTTTCGGGAATAAATGGGAAAAACTGATTTGGTAGGCATTTTCTTTCCCTTCCTGCACATCTATAAAATCCCTTCTTCTCTATCTCCCTCGCACACACAAAATGTATATCAAATATGTTTTTCTTCATTCACTTTTAGAATGAAACATTTTCAAAATAGTGCCAACCAAGCTCTAACCAAGCTCTAAGCTTTGATTTAGAAGCCGTAAAATTTGATTCTAAATATTTTGGGACTCACCTGAGTCAACTCAGCCTGATAAGTCACCAAGCTTTGGCCAATTCTAACAGAGTACCACCACTAACTCGACCAAGTTCCTCAGCTAGGTGAGGTGCCCGTCCTAGTTAGCTATAGAATAATTTGGTGGGATGAGATTTTACCAGACGCTTGTCCACATTTTTAAGCCCTTGAAAACTACTCTTAAAAAGTAGTATTTTTCTTTTTTCCACAAGAAATGGAAAGGCAAACTGTGGGTCTGCTAACTCTGAGAACTTGTATAAAAGAAAAGTTGAGGGCGGAATTTCAAGTTTTCAGAGGATAAGCACGATGACAAGGAAAACTCCTTTCTTCCCAAATTCAATGTTAGCAGTAGTTTTTTTTTTTTTTTTGGTAAAGAATTCTTTTTTTTGGGTAAAGATGTTAGTAGTAGGTAAGTTTTCCTTTCCACCTAGTAGTAGGTGGAATTTTAATGGGTTTCCACATCCACCATTTTCTTCTTGATCTTTGTAGGCAGACATAATTTGAAAAAAATGAAGATATGGAAATCTTGTTTCCATGTATTCTCCAATTTATGGCCAAATCAACATATTTGATTTGATGTATCATCCAAGGGTCTTTTTAATAGGGAATGAGGATAATGGAATTAGCTGAAGTGATAAAAAATTGGTGGAATAAGGGAAAAGATGACACTTTGTCATCCTCACATAGTTTTGTTTTGTTTTGTTTTGTTTTTTTTTTTTTTTTTTTTTGAAGTACTGGCCAAGGTATTTAGGCATTTGGACCCTTGAGAGAAACGTGGGAGTCTAGCCTCCGCGGCACATGCTGGAGAGAAAACTACCTGCACATTAATATAATTATAGAGTACTCCCTTTAAGTGGATACCATGCAATGTAGAATTTATCAACAACTTAGGTCAATCCATTTAAGAAATAGAATAAAAGAAGAAAAACAAGAGTTTTATGTAATTCATCCCTATACTCTACGTTTAGGGATGTAAGTATCTGATTCTCCGATTAACCTAAGGTTCTGACCCATAAAAAAAGGGGGTTAGAACTTATTTTAGGTTTTGATTCATAAATAGGTTTGGGTCCAAAACCTAATTTAGGTTCAAATTAATAAATGGGTCTGGTTTCGAATCCAGAATGGTTCCAACCCAAAGATGTGAGACTCAACATATGATTCTTTAATGTTGTAAATTACAGCTTCGAATTAGCTTCAATTTTAATATTGGAGGTATATATGTGATGTAGTTAAAAAAAAAATGAAAAAGAAGTCAAAATCGGTTTTGGAACTGGAGGATGTCAGTCCTCTAGTCAAAACTGGTTCTAGAACCGGATCCAGATCTAGAGCCAACAAAATAGGTTTTGAATCGAAATCGGATCCAAAAATGATTTTGCTTTTGGGTCCAATATGGTTTTGGCCCGAAACCAACCCATTTACTTCCTTACGTTCATAATGAAAAATTTGTTTTCAAAATAAAACTTAGGGTCTAGTTGGAACCTCTAATCTAATTGAAATAGAGTTGGTTCAATTAGATATGTTTGGAATAGAGTTGTTTCTATTAGAATATTTCACAAATAAGCTATTTAATAAGTCACATTATATGTGTGATTCAACTGAAAAGGCAAACTTCTCATATAGAATAAGTTATATGGTCGAACTTATTATATAGTAATAGTAGTATAGACAAATTTGTTAGATAGTAACATTATACAGGAAAAGTTGTCAAAAAAGAAAGAAGAGAAAATTGCCCAATTGCTTTATACATTGATGTTGTTTTGATATTTCCTTAGGCAAAAGGTCTTAATATTGATTGAATAGAGGAAAATAGATTTTCTCAAATCAAGCACTCAAGCATCTTTTTGAATCACATTTAAGTCATTAAGATTGTATTCTTAGACTTGACAAATGGCACCTTAGAAATGATAATTTTAAAAAGTATTAGAAACACCTACACTTGTAGCTTTAGAAATGGTAATTTTTAAAAGTATTAGAAACACCTACACTTGTAGCTTTACACAACAAATACCACAAACAGGCCTATTTGTGTGTGCAGCTGAATACATAGGAACCCTAAGACTTTTATTTCTAAATCTGGTTAGAATTAAGGAAAAAATAAAAGTAATTTTGAAAAATGACCATCAAATTATAGGGGAGTATTCCTATGCATCTATCCCTCACCATAGGGTGAGAGACACTCCTCTTTTTGAGAAGTTTCAAGTACATATTGAGTATTAATTTCTATGTACTTGAAAAGTCACTTTTGTACTTGAAACTTCCCAAAAAGGGGAGTGTCACTCACCCTATTATGAGGGATAGATGCACTTGAATATTTTCCCAAATTATATATCTCCACTTAATGAAAAATGATTCAAGGATAAGTGGAAAATGAATACCCAGCCTCCACTCCAATGATGAAATAGTAGGAAAGTGAGGGTCGTATCTATATGTCACCTTATATCTCACGCCATTCACCTTATCCTTCACTTCTTGCCTCTTAGTAGACTTTTGGTGGAGCTCATTTGACCTTAATTCCTATGTGTTTTATTTGAACAAGGGGACTTCTATTGGCACCGGATTTTTTTCTCTCCACACCGCACAAAATTTTTTTTTTTTCTTCCTAAACTTACCCCCCCCCCCCCCTCCCTCCTCCCTGTCCCTGTCCCTGTCCCTGTCCCTCCACCCTCATCCTCTCCACCCCAGCAAACCCAGTCTCCGGCGGGGAGGGATCGCCAACGAGAAGCCTTGGCCTCCCTCCCCTCTCACCCCCCCCCCCCTTTTTTTCTCTCCACCGCACAAATTTTTTTATTTTTTTTCTTCCTAAACTACCCCACCCCCCTCCTCCCTCTCTCCCTCCACCCTCATCCTCTCCCTCCCAGTCTCCGGCGGGAGGGATCGCCAGCTGAAAGCCCGCAGCGGCATCTCCGGCCTAGCCGGCCTCCCTCCCCCATCGGGCGGTAGGTGCTGCTTCTCTCCCTTCCTCTTCCTCTCCCTCCCTCCCCCTCCCAACCGCCAACGGCCCTGCCGCCCGATCTCCTTCCCCTGGGGAAGGAAGGAGAGAGAAGAAGAGGAAGGGAGAGAGGGAGAGAGGCCAATCGGCCGGAGCTTCCGCCGTGGGCTGCCGGCCAGGGATCCCTCCCTGTCGGAGATTGGGTGGCGTGGGGTGGGGTGGGGGCGGGGTGGGTGGGGTGGCGAGGGAGAGGGAGGAGGGGTAGTTTAGGGTTTTTTATTATTTTTTGGTTTTTTAGTGTGTGGAGAGATGAAAATCCGGTGCCAATTGGCACTCTTAATTCTTAAAACCTTATTATTGGCGCTTCTCGAAAAAGATTTGCAAGCACAGAAAGAAACAATCACAGAATCCATCACAGGCTTCTCTCAATAAGGAACAATCACAGAAAGAAAAGTCCTACCAGGACTTTTTTACTTTCTGGAGAACACAACCTCATTCCTACAAGGAATTTCTTTGGATCAAAATGACATTTCCCATGACAATGGATTGGATTGAGAGCCACAGCGCAAACCATAACAGAGTAATTACACTTGAAACTTACAACTTATTAGGTTGGCCAGTGCTGAAACTAACCCGACTCCCAAAAACTATAATATATTCACCATTGGGCCAAAGTCATTTGACCCAGTTGGATTGAAGTGAGCCTATGCTCGACCCATTTACTAAACTGGCCTTGTTTTCAGACCTCTTGATCCATGATCATTTGAAAGCACTCACAAGCTCATTGATAGAAAAACAAAAAAGTCAGGTAGCTGTTGCTGAACAGGCCCAACCCATTAAAAGCCCTACACTGATTGCAGCCAACAGGCTTAGCAGAATTAGTTAGAGCCCTACTTCAAACTGGTTGGTCGGACTAGACTCTTGAAGTATTTGATTGTCCTTGTCCTTGACCACCGCACAGAGTGGCCTAGAAATAGGGATGGCAATGGACCCACATTGATCCGGCTAGATAAATGATCCATCCTGGACTCATACACATCCTTAAAGATGGCAAATCTGTTTCCCAAAGGCCCAGACCCAACAAAACTGGATTTGAACCTGGATCCAACCAGATTGCATCTATACTTAGACATGATGGAGCAACATACTTATAAATAATAACCAAATTAAAGGACTACCCTTTCAAACAGTTTAATTGAGTCAATTAGAAATCCTTCATGATTCGAAGAAAACGAAAAGAAACATGTGATGAAGATATGGCTCTGCAATCACAAATCTTTTCGAAAGTCAACAAGGGATTGGGTAGTGAATTAACTGGCAAGATCCTCTTCACACCATGACTGTTGCAATGTTTCATGGAGTTGGCTCAACAGTGTCTAAAATTAAATGAATACTAACATGTGAAACCATTTGCTAAACCCATTTGATAATATATTGTTTGTAGAGGAAAGATGACTTACTTTATTGATGATTAAAAGTCAGTCTTATTTGAAATCTGGGGCTATAGAAGCCAATTTTAAATACTCCTTTTAGTTGGAGGCTTCCAGCTTGTAGTCTTCCATTGAAAAGTTAGTTCAACACCCAAAGCACTTTTTCTTTAAATAATTAAGTAGTCATACCTATAATTAGCAAAACACAAAACGGCCATTGAAAGGTACAGGGAAGATTCGGGCTCACAACGGTTTGATTCTCATTAAAAACAAAAAAACCCAAAACAATTTTTTATCTTTTTTAAGAAACAAAAAGAGCAGAAGAAACACCCATACATAATTAACCACTGATGAACTGCAACCTCATTAGAATTTGGCTTTGATAATTGAAGTTCAATTTCATTTAGATCAGTCTTCATCAGGTGTTGTTACAATTACAAAACCATTTTCATGAGTTCTCATCAGTTTTCATGGGCTGTTGAAACTTGAGCCAAACACCCTTTTGTAGGCCTAGGCTGTGATATAATGTGTCAGGGCCACATAATTATCTGGACCTGACTAGAGAAAAAATTACCAGCTGGGGAAATGATCAAGATTAGCCTAATTAGGGAACCAATGCAAACTGATCTAACCT
This sequence comes from Litsea cubeba, assembly GCA_012931725.1. Taxonomy (NCBI): domain Eukaryota; kingdom Viridiplantae; phylum Streptophyta; class Magnoliopsida; order Laurales; family Lauraceae; genus Litsea; species Litsea cubeba. The sequence continues at coordinate 113,230,878 of CM022947.1, read as the reverse complement.
AAGTTTTGTATAAATTTAACTAGATTTAAATCCAACCTGATCTGAGATGAACCATACATAACTATTTTTCTGCCATAAAATGAGAAAAACATTGCATGTTCAGGACCACCATCTGACCACATGAATATATATATAATATCTGGTATTTTCCTTATATAGAAAATGAACATGTGGGCAACAAAATAATGAGCATCGAGTTGTGCACCAGCACCTTATATGATTTTTCAAATTGCTTTTAGAATCTTCTACAGTGATTCATAGAAATTGTCCTTATTTTAGTTAGGTTCAAATCTGATGGGAATAATGTTCTATTACTGGCAACTCATTGATTTTGATTTTGATTTTGACCCATGACCCTTTTATGGACCAGATCCTTTGGGTGCGGATAAACAAAACCCATAGCCATTCTTGTTTCATCTTTGTGTTCTAAAGGGTTGGGTTCAAGCCCAGTTGGATATATAACTCACACCCTCAATCGGGTATTTGCCATCCCTGATCTTAATAAGAAAAGATGATCCCAATCTCCAATTCAAAAGTGAATATCGATTCAATTCGAAGTTTCATTATTCCCATTCCCCTCACCTGTATCACAAGTTACAGTCCTGTCCCTGTAGAGTAACAGTTCTCTTTAATGAAGTGTTTTTCAGGCACTCAATTCCCAATGCCAAAGCTTGCTAGTATGCAACACATTGCATGTGGACTATTTCTGCCACAACACTTGTAATTTTGTGAATGATTTCCTTATAAAAGCTTCAAAAGACTCCATTCAAAACAGGAATTTCATGAGAGTCTGATATTGCTAACAGCTTCTTTAATGAGTCACTTATCAAGTGAGATAAGTGCTGTGTCTTTATGGTGGGAAGCAAAGGCCCTACTATCATACACTTTTCAAGGGAAAAGATTTAAAAATATCCAATAGAAATCAATGCCATTGAACCACCACAGTACCTGTTTCAAGGGACCTTTTTATAAAAATAAAAAAAAATCTTGGATTTTTATTAGTTTTGGAACATGCATGTTTGATTCTTCCTTTCACCTTTGAATAAAGAGATGTAATAGATGGATGACAACCTGGTCATTATTATCTTTCAGTACAAAAGAGATATTATATTTTCTAAGATATAAAACCCATGAATGTGGCCCAATAATTCACTAAAACCAAAGGGTTAGAATGATGGACCGCCACTTATCCAGGATGCCCTTAAAATGTTAGATATTGGATCTTATTTTGCCATTTTCTAGTGGGAACATTAGGTCACTTTGAAAAATACTAGTTTTATACTGCAACTGCCCAGAATCTATTTTGTCTATAAAAACTTGTGCAGGGCTCGACTTAAATCAGCCAAGATGACTTAACTCAACAGGGCAACGACTCAAATGTGTCCAACCAGGAGGGGTGGGGTGTGATAGGCCCCTTGAAATTTTGAGTCAAACGTCCAATAAGGGGCGGAAGCAGGGGTAGGGACTAGCCTAGCCCAGCCCTATTTGGGCCAGTACGGATGTTAGGTTTTAGTATTCCGGTTGGGTAAGGAAGAGTAGTTCTCATTGGGAGGTTCAGGCTTCGAACTTAGCCTCCCCACTTCTAGTATGTACCTCACATGTGTGAGTTGTGTCCATCCCATCGCATGTGCAGGGATACCAAAAGAAAAATATTTGAGACCTGCCTTGGATTAAAGTGATAGAATGTCTGAAACCCAGGTTGGCCCGACCCAAAACAGTAGCAATTCCAATTTAGTAACTGACCTGCCCAATTAAGTAACAAAACGCCCAAATAAGTACAGAAAGCCACCAGACCCGAGCCAAGAAGGGCTTGGGCCAGATACGGGCCTATATTTCTAAAATTGAGTTGGTCTGAGTTTGCCTCAGCCCAGCCCAAATCAGGCCATGAACCCCTAGGCAGGGTTGGCCATGTCCCCATAAGATTTTATTTAATATCCCTGCTTCTTCTTTTCTCTAATGGACCCCCAAGATTTTGTTCTTTACACACTGGCCTCCTCAAGAAAATTTCCTGAGTCTTGTCATTGAATTGGATTCAGCGCTTAAACTTTGTCAAACTTACCCAAGTTACTCAACTTGTTGCCCTTCTAATTTGCTTTGGCAAGTCAAGGTTTATAGCTCTGATTACAACTACACGAAATTATTATATGTCTACTATGTTTGTATAAGATAATCAATCTTTTGCATAGATTAACATTGAATAATCTTCTCCTACTAGCAACGGGATGCAGGAGCTCCCATCCCTATCCCCACAAGGTGGGAATCCCCTGAATTTCACAGACGAGCCCATGGCGAATGCACCCATCTGTTTTTCCAGCATCCCATTGCTCGCACTCGCAGGAGTACATCTTCCTTGTATAATATGATCCAGAGCAATACCTACTATTTGGGGTACATGCAAATAGGCCTCGTTTAAATATATTTCAATTGTTGTGCAGCCAGAGGTCCATGGATAAGAAGATGTCATAAACAGTACTTGAATGTGCTCTATCTCTATCTCCTTTTAGAAATTCCTAGTATATTGCAGTCTATTCATTCATTTGGATGAAAGCAAAAGAAGGAAGTGATCAGCCACTGGTTGTGAAACAAATCACAAAAAGAAGGAGCGCGTGCATTAAACAAAGAGACTACAAAGTGTTTGGAGATGATGGCATCCGTGCCACGTTCTTCATCTTTTGGCTTTGTTATCTCTTGTTTTTCTTCTCATAATCGCTTCTTTAATGCCAGGTTTCGTCAATTAGGACGGAAAGGCTAATGCACATGACGAGGATAGGATACAAAAAGAGCAAAAACTTATCCTTTTCTCTCATCAAAAGAGAATTATACCTTCTATTGCTTTGCTTTTTTTCCCCCCCTTGGGATTACTGCCCCCACTTTTTGTTAAATTAAGTTGATATTCAAAGACTCTGTGTAACCAATTAAAATGACATCAAATAAAGTTGGAGGATGGGAGAATTGACTCTTCGGGTAAGGTTTGATTGGGCCCTTGAAAGACTTCTTCGACTTTGGTGCATCCAATGCAGTCTCCAAGCCCATGGGCCTGTTTGGATCTATGTAAGTGAGTTCAGATTACACTGTTAGCAAGTAAATGAGTAAGTGGGACTTTTTTTTTTTTTTGACTTACAGGTTAACATGGTTACTGGGAATCATATTTATAGACTAAACTGAGTAAAGGGCAGCTGATTTCCAAGGATTCAAACAAGGGCCTTTGGTCCACCAAATGTCCCACCAGGCCACTGTAAGTAATCTGAAGGGCTAGTGTTGGGGATCAAGTGGGGCTAAGATTCCAGGAATGGCCAATTTGTATCTTAGTTTGGTATAACGTCTGGGTTGAGTCTTAATTAAGGTTAGGGATGGCAATGGACCCCATTCACCATTTCACCTAATTACCCAGAAGGCCCAGATTTAATCGGCTTTGGCAATCAATATATTTATACCAAATCAAACCAAACCAAGCCTTTTCCCACTAGGTGGGGTCGGCTATATGGATTTGACGACGCCAATCAAATCTGTTTAGGGCCATGTCCTCCGTTAGATCCATGTAGGCAAGATCATGTGTTTAATAGTTTCTTTCCAACTTCTCTTGGGTCTCCCTCTCCCTCTCCTATTCTTGGCAAACTCCATGCTTTCACACCTTTTAACAGGTGCCTCTGTTGGACGCCTTCTAACATGGCTGAACCATCTCAGTCGATTTTCTCTCATTTTATCTCCAATCGGTGCTATTCCTACTATGCCCCTAATCTCCTCATTCCTAATCCTATCTCTCATTGTGATCCCGCACATCCATCTTAGCATTTTCATCTCCGCAACTTCCATCTTCTTGACATGATTATGCTTTACTGCCCAACACTCTGATCCATATAACAACGCTGGCCGTACCGCCACCTTATAATACTTTCCTTTAACCTTGAGGGGTACTTTCCGATCACACAAGACCCCCGAAGCACTCCTCCATTTGGTCCACCCGGCTTGAATCCTGTGACTTACATCAGTATCAGTCCCTCCATCTTGTTGCACCATAGATCCAAGGTACCTAAAGTTTTCTTTCTCTACTATCTTTTGCTTTGGCAATCAATATATTTATAAATTAACAAATATATTTTTACGTCTTAATCACTCCGGTAAATGGAAATTCAGGTATGGACCTTAGTGGACTCTGACTCAGACATGAGTATCAATCAAGTCCAAAAATGGAGTTCATATCCAAAATTTGCCAGTCCAGTCCTTCAAGTAACCAGGAAACTGGAGGCCCATTGACATCTGTATGCCTGATACAGCTATTTTTATATGAGCGTTCTTCAATGAGGTCCTCTGCTGAAATCCCAATTACACGCCAATAATTAAGAAAGAAAATAAACAATGTTTTCAAGTTTAATCCCTGATTTCTGTTTAAATCAGGTATTTAAATTTCCCAAGGGAAACAGGCTAGAATGGGCCAGTTCAGTATCAGGTTGTGTGCACTGTTTTAACAGTTGTGCTTAGAATTCAGTCCCAGAGTATGTAGCACTAGATGGGCCAGGTTTCGATCGGGTGGATCTTGGCCATCCCACACAATTCTGGCCCAACCTTTATGCAAGCTTTTACATCCCTTTATAATATATGTCAGGGCAGGCTGGGTTTGTAGTCAAGCCTCTAAACATTAGGAACATACCATTGTTCATGGCAATCAGAGAAGAAAGTAGGCCCAGGCCCATCCAATCAGTCTAAAACATTGTCCAGCTTCTGTGGCTGAAACAAGTTTTTTGGGCCTAACCTAAATGCACTATGCACTTTTAAAGTCTAAGCTGAACCCAATCAATCCATGAAAACTATGAAGGTTGCTTTTTTACCTGATCCGAGATTGATGGGATAGGCCACTAATGATGATGGTGATGATGATGCCATTGATCCTGAGATATATATTAGGTTGGGCCAGGCCTACCTTGAAGTAGACATGGGAAAACCTGACTTCCGAATGGGGTCTGTTTGACGAGCCCAGAATTTCCCTTTTATATTCAGGGCCTCATTTCGGTCAAAATCACCACAACCTATCCAGTGCTATATCACAATCATTGATGGAGTAGGGTCTATGATTTTAGAGAATATGGCAATAAACACAATTGCCATTAGCAAGTTATTGTCTTGGGTTAAGATCTAAGAACTGTTTGAGTTCTCACTAATCTAAAATCCAAGAAGCAATGGGTATGAATTGATCCATAAGAAATTCAAATCTGGGCCCATGCATGTAGGATTGCAAATGTAGATTTATGTTTGTTTGACAAGATCTAGATACAGAGCCAACTACAGCCATAAATCATATGGGATCATATTGCCTTTATTAGAGTCTACAAGGCTTGAATCATATTACATCTTCATTTTGAGGCCCATTCATCTGAGTAGTACTTACATCAACTTCACCTATTATCTTGGATGTGGATCTAGAATCAAATGTAATCAGTTTCTTTAGTTCATGCCAGATCCAAATCCAACAAGTTGGATCTCGATCCTGAGACAGATCCATCCTATTATTGCCTCATCACCTTGGTCCACATGGACCCAACCCGTTTACATCCTCAAGATACTGGGCCTCTTGAGATGATGTTCCAAAGGATCCATTAGGAACCGATCAGCCTCAGGATGCATTCTACCTGGGTATAGTGCAAGTAGGCTAGGTCTACTTACCTAATTATAGTTGGATATCTGTATGGCTGATCATGGGCCAGACTGACCCGAACTGGAGCTTGTCCAAGTCCAGTAAATTTACTTATTGGACCCATGGTGTTAAAAATCTCAAACTCAGTTGAAGTCACTTAGTCACCAAGTTGAGTAGCTCAGTTGAGTTCGGCAGAGTTCGATCTTAGTTAGAATCGCTCGACTAGATGACCTGCCCAGCCAAGTGAAGTTGGTTCAGCCCGGGCGAGTAAGAACAAATCTTTGAACTAAGCCTTAAAAACTCAAATAGATCCAGCGTGGTGGCCTAATAATTCGGCTAAGCTGTTAGGCTTATTTGTTTGCACTCATTTACATATGTAAATCATGCATATACATAACACTTATGGATGATCCCATTTATTTATACCATTTATACATTACTTGTGTAAATGAAGTGTTAAAATAGTATGTAAATGAAATCAGCTTCAATGCATTTAGATACCTTAGTGGTAGATTGTTTGTTATATATGTAATTGGGGACAAGGTGTAAATTCAATTGCAATAGGGGCATCTGCCAAGCACAGCTTGTGAGATCGAATTCCCTTCTTTTGTCGGCCCAATCTGGTTATCTAAGCCGTCCGGTTTCTTTAATGCTCTAATAAACCCAGAGATATTTATTTTTTATATCTTAAATCTTCATAGATTTGGAGAAATTCAAAAAATACATTAAAAAAGATTGCAACATATAGAACGATCTAAATCATTCAATATTCTCATATTAATGATAAACTTCAAGATATTTGGTTTCAAGTCTTAAACTTCATAGCTTTTAAGAGGTTTCTATAAACAATCCATAAAATGATTAAAATCCAAATACCTTTAAAATCGTTGGATTTATTCATGTAAACATGATGATTTTGACAAACATAGTGATAAGTTTCACATTCGTTACAACTTAATTATCTCCGTATCCCATGCCTTAAAAATTGTTGGATTTATTCATGTTAAAATGATGATTTTAACAAACATAGTGATATGTTTCACATTAGTAACAACTCATCTCCATATCCCATGTGTAAAAGGCAAATGCCCTTACTATCGACGTGTTCCCTTTTGTTAAATAAGTAGGGCATATTTTAAGCGTATAGATAGTCTGCCACATAGTTGTCATTTTTTGGAAGTGGATGTAAGAAGTATTGAAAAACAATTGTGAAAATAGTTAATTCTGCAATATCATGTTGTGTGGTATTTATGTTGAATCGTGAAATGAATGTAGAGAGGCATGGGAGGAAAGTAAGGGAAGGGCAAATCAATTTTTCAATGAGGGCCTATTTTTTCATGGGAATTCATAGAATTTTTGTCCGGAAAATTTTTAGATTTTCAGACAAAGTGGAATTGCCGGATGCTCCCTTGTAGTTAAGCAAACTGAAATTTCACCAAAAAAACAAAATGACTGAAAATCCTAAACTCTCAAAGGTCATTTGGGACCTTTTAGGTGGCTGAAAATACTTGTAAAGAAACATGGCATTTGTAAATGTAAAGAGAAAAAATATCACATCATATAAAAAAAAAACCAACATAACAAGTTCTTGTAAAAAATTATAGGAAAGAGGGCATGTTTGTTTAGCAGAATTTCTGATAGAAAACTTTCCTCATTTCTTTTTGACAAAGGGGCGGGAAACTTTTCTTGAGAGTGGACACAAAAAACTTTCCTCAAGGGATTCTAATTTTTTTTTTTTTTTTTAACTTGGAGCACACCCCGCCCTTCCAACCATGTATATAATTAGGGTCAAGTATGGGTCCAATTTAGTTATGATTCCAAAAACTCGAATATGAGCGATCATTTAAAACACAGTCCAAATCCAGCACAATGTGGCTAGTGTTCAGCCATGCTTTGGCTCATTTGGCATAAGACCAGTCCCAGATTGTTCCCAGACCTAGAACAGACTGCTTTATTTACCAGAGCTTGGCCCAGACCCTTTACTGTGCCGAGCTTTGTCAAGCTTAAGCCCGGCATTGCATATTACCCAAGTATCAGTTATAGCTCTTGACCTGTACTTGAATAAAGGTTTGTTTTTGTAATGCTCGGATTCTACACTCTTTCAAAAAAATTTAGAGAAGGTTTTCCACAGTATTGAGGACAATTTAATTTTCTGCTTCCTATGTAGAAAAAGTTTTGCACCAATCATAAAAGATTTGCTGCCCAGTAAACCTGCCCACATAGGGAGCGGGTGTGCTATCCACAGCGACAGTCCTATGATTTCCAAATCAAAATATTATTTTGATAACATCTTGAAGTGATGGGTATTAGCAGTGGCAGACCCAGGTGTCTGCATGTAGGTGTAGTTGCACCCGCGAGACTCAAGAACCTCTTTGGATAATATCTTAAATTAAGATTCTATATTATTATTTAACTTTTTTACTGGATTATTGTCCGCACGACCCAAATGAAATTCATGGGTACGCCCTTGGGCAATGGGATGAGTCATCAGCTTATTTGGAAAGCAACAAGGGGAAGCTTATTTGAAGGGGAGAAAACTGCATGGTATGTGTCCAATTATGTATTAGGCATTTTGAAGATTAAGTGGCCATTTGGAAATGCTGATTTAATCAGCAAGAGCTAGCTAGATTGAGATATAAAATAGAAGCTCTATTTTTTAAGTTCTAATTTAGACCCACTATCAGGTCAGCTAATCTCATTTTCTTACATTGTAGAGTACGTGGAGTGTTACTTCCACTAAAAATACATATAGACTTTGATTCAGCAGATCTATATGACTAATTGTTTGTTCGATGGAAACTCTCCCTTTTTTTTTGGTGGCGTAGGATTGAAACATGTTTAAAAAGTAGGGGATTTTACTGAAAAAAAATCCTGAAATATAGCAAAATATCCCGAAAGGTCCTCGCAATTTGTGTAGCACTAATGAGGTCCTTTCGCCAATTTTTTATATTTTTTTATACTTTTTTATCAGCGACGATAGCATCGCGTCGCTCGTCCCACCTTCTTCTTCCCTTTTTCCTCTTTTCCTTTTTTTCCTTCACTGAGAAATGGAAAGATCCATTGATGATGTTGATGATGAGGATGTAACAGCCAAACAAGTCTGGATTTTGGGCCATTTACAAGCTATACCAAAAAGACCATCTTCCACAGTTGCAAATGAATGAGAAAACCATAGCACAGCCAAAGGTTTCGCAGAGCAACTATCCACCGCAATAGCAGTCACAAAGAAACAAAGTAGCAGCAGGAAGTAGAGAATGGAGAAATAGCAATAAGATATGACCAAGCAATAAGTCTTACACCCACCTTTGGATGAGCTGTTCTAATGGAAGAAATGTTTGACACCTAAGACACTCCCAAAAAAAGATCAAAAGATAAGTAGTTTTACAAAAATTACCATCTTTTCCACACACAGAGAGGAGTCAGATGTCATAACTCCAAAAAATTTCCTCTTCAACTGTCATTCTGTCCACATATATAATTTAAGGCATTTAACACTGCCATGAATCCTTCCCTTCTATCTAAACACAAATAATTATGTAACTTTAGATGCTAAGGTATTTCCTAAACAAGGTATTCGTAACTTAAATAAAACAAACCAACGAATAAAAAGCCTCTATTGTGATAGGAAAGTGCACAGCAAAATCTCTTAACTTGCACAAGTAGATTTCTGTGGGAACTTTCTTTAAGTTGGTTCCAAACGGGCTCCTCTTCACTGAGTTAACATGGCTGCATCAATGAAAGAAAGGAAAAGAAGAGGAGGAAGAAGAGAAAGAAAGGAAAAGAAAAGAAGAGAAGAACGTGTGACGTCGCCCATGGTAACGCTATCGTCATTCATAAAAAAATATAAAAAATTGGCGAAAGGATCTTATTAGTGCGAAGACCTTTTGGGATATATGGCTATATTTCGAGATTTTTTCAGTAAAATCCTCTAAATAGTAAATACACTATACGATGAAAGAATTAAGTGAACACTATATCCATTTTTGGGGTATCTTGAGTTTCTCTTGTATTTATACTCTTTGATAGATAGATTTTAATCCCTTTTATTTTTTCTATCTCAATCTTTTAGTACACTAGGCAATTACAACAATCCGCAATAAAGGCTTGTTTAGTTGGTTGAAAACCCTACATGTCACTCTGCTGCTCAAGAATCTATCCTTCTCTTTCCAATTGTGTGGCTATTATGCCCGCAAATTTCCACTTATGTGGACTATCTTATGTTTCAGGAAAAAAAAATAATTCCAAATCTTCCTGAACCCTATGCTAATTAGAATCATAAACTAATGCCCACCTCAAACCTGACCAACCCAGGAACGGCTCCTTACCAATGTCTGATCTTACCTAGTTGTTTCGAATCCCAAGTACGTCACCTCTTCCCGCTTGTACGGGCTCCTTTCCCACTTGTGCGGGCCTTCTTTTCACTTAAGTGTGCTACATTTCCATGTGTGTGCGGGCTCTCACTTGGGTCTCAGCCCCCTTGGCTGGAGTGAAAAAGAAAAAAAACCTAAACCCATTATCGAATTCAAATCCAATAGGAGCGGGTTGATGTGGGTCCCACTTAAATCCAACCTGTTACCATCTCTAAGTACACTTTTCCTTTTAGTTTCTCATTTTCTAAACTGAAGTCTATTTTTTGTAAAGTTTCATTAGGATCTAAATTATGGCTAAGATTTAGTATGACAGACTTTCCTGTCTTCAATAACAAGTAAACAACAAGAATGGAAATCGAGAACAAAACATTTTGAAAAATCTTAAAGATATTGCTCCCTCTTTCTATGAAAACAAAAGGATCAACTCATTATAAGATTGCAAACACTACTATGAAAACAAAAGGATGGTTCAAATGATTACGGTTGTATAAAATTTCTTTTTACTAGTAATCTCTTTTTTTTTTTTTGCTAACGAGGGGGTGTCCGACCTTTTTTAGAATTTACTATTTCTCTAGCTTCTCCACACATCGAGTAAGTTAGACTTTTACCTGGGCAAATGGCCTCAACATGCTAATTCTAACAACAGCAGAAAAAAAAAGAGACAAAATTATCGAAAGGTCCCTATAATTGATTGTGTCCAGCCTCCAGTCCAAGCAAAAACTTGTTAAGGCCTCTGGTCCACTCAGCTAGACTATTTGCAGCCATAGGTCTCTACATCCACATGATCACATATTTCAGGATTGATTTGTCCTTACAACTGTTTTAGGCATAAAATTTTGAAATTTAAAATTTCAAATCTTGTATTCACCCTTGTTCTTAACTTCTCTCGATCTCTGCTACCCAAAAGAACCCTTCTCCTTCTTCTTCTTCCCGCTTTCAAGATACCTCACTGCCTTCATGTAGATCACTGCGATTACTCCACTGTGGCGCAGCCTTGATCGCCTCCGCGATCGTCTTATACGTCTCATTCCCATCCATAAACACAAAAATGTCAGCCTGAATCTCCGCAGCCGGCACCTGCAGCAGCCGCCTCTCCCTCCTCCCCACCCACCTCGGAAAACCATCCTCCTCTATCAGCCTCCGTCGGTTCTGTAACGGTTCACCGCCGAGAAAGCGAAGATCGCTAGGCAGTTGCTCACCATCTCCGCCTGGTCCCTCGTCCGCGCCACCATCTCATCCTTCACCGGCCCACCGGCGCCGGAAAGCCCCTCGTCGCACGGGTCTTGGTTCATCAGCGCTGCGCTCAGCCACGTTAGCCCGTCGTCGTCCGACGCCGAAGAGCGAAACAAGGGAGCGCGAGAGCTGGTCGACGGAGTCTTCCAGAAGCTCGAGGCAGTGGTCGAATGTGGATCTGACATGGAGATGTGGACGAGAGGTCGCGCTCCGGCGCTGCTCCACCGCATGGGCAGCGCCAGAAATTACGTTTTTCACCGGAAAACACATCTTCTGGTGAGGAATCTGTTGGAAAACGACGGAAATACACAGTTTTACAGAGAAATCGGCGATTGAAGGCCCTTTTATCGTCGACCGTCGAATTGGATATAGAGCGAGGAAAGGTGAGGGAGAGGAGAGAAAAGAGCTTAGTTGTAGGCTTTATCGATAAGAGAATTTATCTGAGTTTTTTCAAATTTATTTGAATTTTGGACAAATCTATCTGAGTTTTTTACTATTTATCTGAGTTTTGGAACAAATTTATCTGAGTTTTGAACAAATTTATCTAAGTTTTTAGCAAATTTATTTGAATTTTTGAAAAATATAGTTGAGTGCCTGACAAATTTATCTCCATTTTAAAATTTTTAACTAAGTTTTTGAATGAATATTCATGTGTTTTTGGCAAATTTATTTGTGTTTTCTTAGATCTATTTGCGTTTTTTAATTTTAATTTTATTTTTTTAAATAAATTTAACTGAGTTTTGACAAAAATACTTGAGTTTTTGGCAAATTTCAATGAAATTTAGAAAATTGGTTTATCTTAGTTTTAGCAAATGTATTTGCATTTTTTTAATTTTATTTACGTCTTTTGAAATTTATTTACATTTTTTTAACTTTCTTTGGATCTTTTAAGATTTATTTGAGTCTTTTGAAATTTATTTAGATATTTTAAAACTTATTTGCATATTTTTAAATTTATCAGCGTTATTTTGAAATTTATTGCATTGTTTTGAAATTATTATATTTTTTGAAATTTATTTGTGTTATTTTGAAATTTATTTGTGTGTTTTTAAATTTTTTTTAAAAAAGTTCATTAATGTGATTCCATTAATCATGACCAATTAAATGGTAGTCGGACATTATTAATGGAATATCCTACCAATTATGAAATATAATTTAAAAAAAGAATAAATTAAACATTTTAGTTGTGAGAGGGACCTTTTGACTACATACTTTATTTTTTTAATCAACGGCTTGCAATAAAATTACGCTTATTTGAAGTACCTCCGACCATAAAAAAAAAAAAAAAAAAAAAAAAAAAAAAGTTAGTTTAATGTCAGGAATAATCCACGCCCACCCTTTCTTCGTTCACTTTAAACTTCTCCTTTGCATTTTTTGTTTCCAACGCGTTTGGCCAGCTATTATAGAAACCACCTTTCTTGCCCGCCCAAATAGGAAGAAGCTCAAAACGAGAGAGAGCCCCAGCCCCTTCCAAAACCCTTTTCGTTCTCCACTCTCTCTCCATTCTACTCTACTGAAAATCATTTACCTGCATTTCCTGTGCATCGATCTCTAATGGCGGAAGAGGAACCCTAGTGGAGACGCAGGAAGACGACAAGCACGACCACAAAGAGCAGGTCCTTCTCAAATAATTCCTCCAGAAGTGGAAAGTGATGAAATCTCTCCTTGATTCCATCGTTTCCAATGGCGGCATCACCGATTACTTCACTGCTGGCAAAGAATTGGTTAGTTTTGAGCTTGTCAATTTAATGGAAAGCGACAGACAGCGATCTGTTTCTGATATGGGAAATGGAAGAGGAGCAAAAGGGATGAGAATGCTTACAATATTGGAGCGGATTTTGCCAACAGAGGAGTAATCGGTGCTTACAATGGAGCAGATTTTCTAATCTTCTCTCCTCCACCTTCTCTGTTTTTTCTATCATCTCAAACATCATTTAATCTCAACTATTTGAACCTATTCATTGTTAGTGAGTATTTTACGAATGTTTGTTAGTTGTTGTCCGACACTGGAGAGAGAGAGAGAGAGATTCTTCTCTGGAATTCTAACAGCCATGGCCCCAAGAAGAAGACCCAAAAAGGTTTGCAAGAAATCTCCAATCTCCTTTTTCCTTTCCCTCTCTCTGCATTTGGGGTTCTTCATCTTTCTAATCCTCTTCTCTCTCTCTTTTTATATTTATTTTTATTTTTTATCATCTTCCAAATCGATGCAGGTGGGACTGAAGAGAATAGATGCTGCTGTAGATGCACTGCGCCCGCTGGGGTTCTCCAAAGACATTATCCACAAAACGGTCAATGCGCTTTTGAAGGTCATCTCCTCTCCCTTTTTGCAGTTTTCTATTTCTCTCTGCGTATTGCATTTTGTTTATTGAAATGATGGGGTTTTTGTTTTGCAGGTTTATGATGGAAACTGGGTTTTCATCGAAGAGGGTTCTTATAAGCTTCTCATTGAGACTATTTTGGAAGAGCAAGAAAAGACAGGAGGAATAACCGTGGTGAACTATCTTTGCCAGATTCTCTGTCTATCGATCTTTCTTCTTTCATTTATAGATGGGGTTGAGATTGTTTTTTCCATGTTGGGTTTTGTTGAATGTCTAAGAAGTTCAAAACCCAGATGGGTTTTTTCCTTTTGTACTTCGTATGGATCAGTTAATAGCATTTTTGAAATGTTGTTTTGGACCCAAAATACAGATGGGTTCTTTGTAATTCCACTTTGATCATCGAAGTAGGTGTCTCATAGCATAAGCATCCAATGATGATGGATGTTTTATAAGTTGATAGAGAGAATTCACCATTACTGTTTTCTTCTTTGATGTGATCCTTAACATGAGGCTGTGTGCAGTAACCTCAATTGCTGTGTTTGCACATTTGGAGATAATTGCCTTGTGATCTAAACCATTAACCTAATAAGCCCCTCCTTGAATTGAAAATGCCATGAACCCAGGTTTTGATATCAATGTTTGACCCTTTTAAAATTTAACTTGGATGAAACTGTAAACTTTTTATTGATGATTTTATTATCGGTGAGAATTTTGAAGGATGGAATATCCATGTCATAGATTGCAGATCTAGTTGACTAAACAAGTTGTCTCTTATCTGCAAACTTTTAAGGATTGAGTTTACTGTGGATAACCTGAGCAATGATTAAATAATTCCTCTTGCCTTCTATCTCAATAATTGCTCCTGGCATTAATGCATTATCTGATATGAAGCTTGTTATTACAATGCAAGTAATTATTTCACATTATTTGCCATGATTGATCAAGAGATAGCTATTGCTGACAAGAGCCCACTGCATAGTTGGAAGCTGCTCACTGTCACAGCCACAAGTCCTGTGTATTCAAGTCATTAGGCTTGCTCATGAATTATCATCCTTTGTAACATTTGTTATAAGGAGAAATTATTTTCACTTTCCTAATGTAACTAGAGCCTTCCTTTATAAGAGCTGATCATTAATGTCTTCTTGTACTTTATAGTCTCGCGGGGATAATATGCTTGCTTGCCCCAAATCGCTTTATTTTCAGGGAGGCAATGCAAGGAAATGTTATTCATGATTCTGCTAGGACTATATATCACCTCGCCCAGCTACTGATCTGGAATATCCACATAGGGTTGTGTATCATTTCAGATCTATGACCAACAGATGCTTAACTTATCTCTTAATGTTGATCATAGAGTTTTTAAGTGATGGCTGCTTCTTTCTTTTTCGAATCACTATTTTAAATTTAAATTATGCTGCATACTTACAGAAATATGTTCCCTTTTACAATATAGTGTCTTCCTGATTATCATTTTCTTCACTTTTTTCAATAGGTAAAGATTTCTTGGAAAAAAAAGAAGCATGACAATCCATGAATCCCAGATTCTAGTTTCTACTTTAGAATACCGATATCCCAGGATGCATGTACCAAAACTGGTACTCATACCTCTTGGATTCTTGTGGGATACCATTTTTTTGGCATTCTACTACACTAAATTCATTATTTCTTAATGTCCTGTTGATTTCCCTTGTCAAAATATGAACAATTGAAAAGAATCTGAATATTACTTGTACTTTAATTGTAGATATGAGCAAGGTAAATATGCAGAGCTGTGTCCCCATCCTCTGTATCTTTGTCTGTATGGCATATCGTAGCATCAAATTCATAGCTGGCAATGAGATACTCAATTTTAGTGAGAAGGCAACCTCATTATACACGATATTTATTTAGCTCATCATTGGTGCTATTTCAATTTCAGAAAGATGAAACATGTGCTATTGAAAGTGAAGAACAGAAAATCACTGAGCCATTTGCTGCAGAACGCGCAAAAGAAGTTACTGGAGTTGGAGAAACAAGCACAGCTCGTGGATTGATGGGGCTGCTGACTGAAACAGGTGAAGGCTTCGTTAACAATAGACTTATTTTCCTCCTACTATGTAGTTTGTACATATTCAAGTCTGTCTTTTTTTTTCCTTTTTTCCCTTTTCTGTTTTGAGGTCTAAAGTTCAAGCATGGTCTTGATATCTCTAGTCGACTCAAACTTTTGATCGTGAGGATGATAGTCTGGGTGTCTTGATTCTTGATTAAGGGTGTCCACTTTGTTTTTGTCTTTTTGTGAAATGAGGTTCTTCATCGAGTTTAAGAAAAGATCATGATCTTAATGCATCTGGGCTTTGTGTCTATTGTTAAAAGCTGTTAGCAGGTTCATGGGAGCCACAGCCCTTGTGTAAGAGGTTATTTATTTATTTATTACTTGGGGTCTTCTAGTTGTTTTCTATTTGGAAACAGGTAAAATTTTAATAGTGGAGAAAAAAGTCAGTATCACAGAATACAGCCACACCAAAAGAGCATAAGATAGATATGCCCAAACCAAAACACCTACATAATGGAAGCAGCCCAAGATACAACCTTTCTACCACCTGTTTAGCTTGGATCAACTCTCATGATGAAACACTACATTCAGATGATAGAAGAGCTGCTTGATTTCGTTGTAGAAGAACTGAAGCCTTGATTGTCTTAGAGAGTGAGAGAATCATGAAGATATGTCAACATGAAATGAAAGACTCTAAGAGAGTGGATAGTTGGGCGAAGTCATGATTATCTACACTGAGAAGGCTAGCTTATTTTGCTAGTGAAATTAGGGGTGTGGTTCAGTTTCTCATATCAACAGAGGAGCCAACACTTCAATGGATGCTCTAGCAAAATCGGGAGTACAGATGTGATCAGTGCCTTTGTAATATGTTGGGTAGCTTAGACTGTTGTTTTTGTGTTCCTCTAAGGTTTTGCTTTCTTCTGTTTCAGAATGTAGCTAACAGTCTAGCGATTCTTTTCTTTACTTAAAAATATTATGTTACTGATAAAAAAAAAAAAAAATCTCCAGACAATAAATCTTTTTTATGAAAAAACAAAATTTTCTAGTATGGTGTACTTTTGTCTTGAAAATCATAATATTAAATATAAATGACATCTTATTATGAGTTGGATACCTTGACTGTCTACTGTATGGTGGGAAAACCTGGAGTCATATCCCTGCTTTCATATTTATGCTCACATCTGTACTCATAGGTATATGGGTTGGTTAGGTTGGAAACATTGGCTATGGTCATACTTCCCCAGGTAAGAATCAAGGTTAACCACCATGTGCTAAAGCCTAAAAAAAAATTTCTTTCAGGTTTACAGGAAGATATCAGCACTAGAGATGCCGACTCTGCAGGACATGGATTGAGGCTGGAACGGATCGACCACCATGTGCTAAAGCCTAAAAAAAAATTTCTTTCAGGTTTACAGGAAGATATCAGCACTAGAGATGCCAACTCTGCAGGACATGGATTGAGGCTGGAACGGATCGATAGGATCAGACCTACTGCTATATGTGAATCCACACAAGTTAGGAGAGACAGTGAGACTGTAACAAGTCACTTGCAACCACTTGCTACTCCTGTCATCCGGAGGCGTAAACCCTGCTATGGGTGGATCAGTGATGATGACGAGGATGAAGAGGAAGATACTAAAACTGGATTGGTGGTTCGTGAGATAGCTGGAACTAAGCAGTGCATGGACATGTTTGATTTAGGTAAGGGTGGAAATCGGAAAACTCGTTGGGATGTGAAGCCGGAGGATATGTGAAGCTGGAGGATATGTATTTTTTTTTTGCGGGTGTATGCAATCCATGTCATGTTAAGTGGCCCTTAATTCTACATATCTGTATATATTGGCTCAGTAAACATTTTTGATACTCCAGTTAGAAAATCTGTCTCCTCTGGAACTCTCATATTATACTGGCATTAAATAGTTTTTTTGAATCCTACTTTTGTAGCTTTGGGTGAGATGTATGATGTCCTTGTACTCTTGATATTTGTTGCTGGGGCAATTCACATTGTTCCAGTTTCTGTTGTTCTATAGATCATATATTCATATTTGAAAAGGAAGCATGGCCATCAGATTTACATGGATGAAATAAAGCCCAGATCCTTACAATTTAGTCATTGTTAGTGTTGCTCACGGTTTAACACTGTTTTTTTTAAGGAAAAGCAAGGTTTAGTACTGTTGCTGACGCTCATTCTTTGATATTATTGTTATTTTGACCATTAGACAGAAACCGGCAGTGTCTTCATGGATTCAATACCAGTATATGCTCACCATGTAAAATGCCTGACCAATGCGCACACTAGCAACATTGGCTTCTTTTTTGTTCTTTTTGATGTGCTTCTAACACTGATCCAATGAGTAATGTAGTCTGATCATGTTGTAACTTTACAGGAACTAGAAAACTTGATGGGGTAAGGTTACTTTGGGGTGTTCATGGGCTGCGTTGGTGTGGGCTAGACCTTGTCCAAGCCCAGCCTGTTTGTTAATTGCGCCCAAAATCCAAGCCTGGATCCAACCCAGGGCCTAACCCATTGTGTTAAATATATCAGTCAGGCTAGGCCAGGTCTTTAAGCATATATTGACCCAGAACCCAGGAATAACCCATTTAACAACCAGACCAGACAGTAGGCCCAGTCAGAGCCCTTGGGCTTAAAAATAAAGCCTTATCCAACCCAATGGTTCCTAACTTAGAACTTGGTCAGATGGTTGGGAGGATATTAGGAGTTTTAAAACATGGAAGCCAGTCAAGTGAATTTAGGCTGTCTGTTTATCTTGCATTTTAGAACCACTCGAGTTGATCTTTAAACCAACGGCTGGGATCAAAGGCCCTGTGGCATTGTTGTCCCCCATGTACGGTGGATTCCCCCAGTCTCTATAAGTCGTAGATCAAAGTCGAGGCGCACCAGCCCGCGCCCAAGAATATTTTTATAGCAATAAAGCGGTTAAGTCGGTTGTTTCAGAAATACATAGCAATGCCAATGCCCACGTGGCACCCTCTCATTGGCTGCCATCGGTTCGCCTCTCGATTAGATGAGAGGGAAGAAGTGTAAGAATATCACCCGCGCTTAGCAAGCGAACAAAACGAAGGTAGATAAATCTCATTTCTTTCTCTGTCTTTCCTCTCCGAAGATTACAAACATCTCCTTCTTTTCGTTCTCTACCGAAACCCTAATTCTATAAGAACCGCCCAAAATGGCCATGGGAGCTAGATTCTCAGAGGACTAAAGCTCAATCCAGGCGCCAGATATGAGCTTCCCGGCCATCTTGCAGTGCAGTTCTTGCTGCAATCTTCGCTTCTACCCGGCCTCTGCTTCTTCCAATGTTCTGCGAAGGAATCGCCATCTCCGGAGTCTTCGGCCGCGGTCGAATTCCATTTCGAGGTCTCTTTTTCTGATTGTTTTTCCTTTTTTTTGGAGAATTTGAGAGCATTTGGACTGTGTTTTTAGAATTCGATTTGGTTTTGTGTTTATTAGGTCGGTCTACTCAAAGAGGCGATGGATTGTGTTTCAAGCAACGTCGTCTTCGGATACAGAGACAGAGCCAGAGAGCAATAATGATAGGGTAAATGTCAGTGATGTTTGCTGATTGTGCATCTCACTTCAATCTGCTGTAGACCTGACTATATATCATCGCGATAATCTTCCCAGATTTGCTACTTCTGATACAGTGCCTACTAATATTGTTTCCTCTCCAGGACTATTCTCGATCATACTTGAACTGATCTAGGACCCGATGAGCCTCTGACTACAATGTGTAAAATCACTTGCACAGTTGCACTGCCCAGTCGGCTGGTAGCTGATTTTTCATAGTGGTTTCCGAATTTTGTTCACATTCCATAATCAGTTTGAGAGGGGGTGTTAAGTGAGATCTAGTTGCTTAAGTTAGATTGGATTAGGATCACAGCGATGATGATAGTCTCTGTCACGATCTCGATCTTAGATGTTTAAGTAACTGATATGGTATGTCTAGTAATGATGTACATGGACTCTATATATGGCTGATTTCTTTGTGAGAATAACATCACCATCAGCATCAAAGCCTTGTCACAACTATGTTGGAGTCAGGTTTTGTGAGAATAATATATCTGGTCTATCAGTTCAATCTGATCTGTAAACATGTCGACGTGCATGAGGCAATGCGTGGCACCACACACTGCAGGAACCATCAATAGTCTCCACTTTATGCTATAAGCTAGAAGGTATAAGAGGAGAGCCTTTACAGATCCCTTTCTCATTTTATTAAACAACCAATGTGAGACAAAAGACAACATGGGAAACCACTTAAACTGTATATAGGCAGAATACTTGTTGGAACATAACACCAATTAGCAACATTGGCATTTGACAGTTATTAATTACAATCATTTAGGGTGGAGAGGCAAAAGAACTGCATTCCAATTGATGTGGTTTCCAATCTTGTGCTGTGCCTGACACATACCAGAATTGATAACCATCTGTTTGCCAAAATGTGCAAACAGCTTGGTATTTGGTGTACACCCAACTATGAAATAGAAGTTCAAACATATTATTGCTAAATGTAAGCATTTATTCATTTCCCGTGTATTGAACTGTGTTTGTATTGCACTTATCAACAACCATTCCTCTTTTTATTGACCAAGCAACACATTTTTGACCCCATGGACAAGGCTGTAATGTTGATGGTGCCAAACATTTTATCAAGTTTGCATCTTATAATTTGAAACTCACTTCAATTCACGAATGACTGTTGAAATAGGGTATACCTTTTCCTATTCATTTTTTAATTCCTTTTTTTCTATTTCATTCTCTTCTTTTCTTTTTTTTTTTTTTTTTCCAGGAGAAAGAGTTAATTGATGATGGACAATCATCAGCTTCAACTGACAATCTTGAGCAAAACAATGTGTCCATCAATTCTCAAGCAACTGCCGATAAAGTATTTTCCATTTTTCTTTTTTTCTTCTTTTTTGAAGGAATATGCCAAGAGTGGAGTGCCTTCTCAGTTTGTGTCTCTTAATAATTACTGCAAGTGTTCTGGCTGCTTTTATGAAAACTACTTACTGTTCACTGTTCATACGAACTTTTCAACAATTTGCATCCTTTTCAAATTTCCCTATAGTACATTGATAAATCTCAGAAGACAACTTGAAATCATTGAGCAGCAATGAGTGGAGATTAGTCATTAGAGAGAGCAAGAAGATGCTCCTCAAATGAAGAGGTTTTGGAGGCTGAGATTCATGTGTTTTCAACTAGGTTTCAGGTCTATAATACAAAAAAATCAAGGCGATAATTATTAATTAGTACAAATCATAATCTACTGAATACGATTTTTTGGAAGAAAAATCAGAAGGCCTTCTACTGACTTGACGTGCCAAAAATACCAAAAAAATGTTTAGTTATCGTAAAAGCAGAACCACCAGGCTCGTTTGAATCTAAGGATTTGATGGGATTTTCGAATCCTAGGATTTGTAAAATGATCAGATATTCAGATTCCCAAATTCATATTAACTAGTCATGTTCTTTAATTTTGGTGGTGAAAAATTATGTTAGAATATTTTCGGATTTTTTGTCTAGAGGATTCTCAAAATCTAGTGTCCCTGAATATTTTGTTTGAATATCTGTTGAAGCTTTTATACGTGTGTTTCACTCATTACAAAATGTGGAATTACTGTCACTTAATCATATAGTACTTAACATGCATTCTCTTCAGACCTGTATTGAATACTACCACTCTAAAGTGACTAAACTCAAACTTGACATAGCTCTTATGTATCGGTTATGGCCCTATCTCTTGTGGCCCCAGTTGGACTCAGCTCCAACTCAAGCTCAAGTGTAGTTGTATTCTTTTATGAATGGTTATTATAAACAATATTGTTGATTTAATATATATTTTATAAATATCAAATAAAATATACGATAACATACAATTATTATTTTATAAAACAATGTTGATAAAAGCGATGTAAACAGGCTGGGTTGGGCTAGGGGTGAAACCAGGGGGGAGGGAGTGGCCATCCGCTCCCCACCCCCCACAAAAAAAAAAAAAAAAAAAAAAAACAACCAGATCCATGGTAGAACCATACCTAAATAAGGTTCTGTACTTGGGAGTCTTGGACCTATACCTGGAAGCCGCCTCTAGGCTCGCTCAAACCTTAAATATCTCGTATACTATCATATAAAATAATATGGATTTAGTACATGTTTATTACAAATATGACTTAAGTTGAACTAATAATAGGAATTTAAATTGGTCAAGTTTGGGTCGGATTTTGTGATGACCTGAACCCAGGCCAATTAAGGTTTCTGCTTCCGAACCCGTACCTAGTCAACTCTAGAGTCTGGGCCCAACTTAATAATCCAGGTAATATATAATTACTATCATTATCTAATATGTTATGTATTACATATAATCTATGATATTATTTTTAATATTATCCAGATTAAACATTTAGACAAATGGGTATTCAGGCAGGGGAAATAAACTTTGGACCCTGACCGGGATCTAATCATCAACTGGACCTAAAAGGTATCCATACTTCAGATTTTTTCGACTTGGATCCTTTGCATGACTAGGTACTTGCAGGGTTTCATTGACTCCCACGTCTAATATGCATTTGTTATAAATATTATATACCATATTATTATGTATTATATATTATACACTTTTGTACATTTACATTCACCTTAGTGTGGGGAATGATGATCTTTTATGTGGGAGGAAAGTTCTAAGCGATGTATTTGGGCCGTGTAATCCAAAATAACATCGTCTGAGGTGGGATTTTTTTTTTTTTTGCCTCCAAATCCTCACTTTCTGTGGATTCACAAATCCATAGATTCTACAAAGAGGCAAATCCTTCTCTGTCCAAACATGATACCTGACTTGGATTACAGAATCCATGAATTTCAGGAATCTATGCCAGGAATCCTCACATTGAAATGACCCCCCGGTCATGCTTCTGTAACCACCCTTTGATCATACTGTGGCCGGGGCACTAATAGTGATCTGTTACACAAACAGAAATAGTTAAATGATTGCTTCGACTCCCTTCTTGACAAACTTGTCTTTGATGCCATCAGAATACTTGGAAAAGAACTTAATAAAAAAAAGAAAAAAAAAAGAATCCGTTATTAAAGAGAGAAGGAAGATGCTTTTCAAAGGAAAAGAAGTTGGAGGCTGAAATTCATATATTTTCGCCAGAGTCTATTTCTCTATATACAACTGTATTACAATTTTTCTTTTTTTTTTTCTTTTTAAATTGGAGGTTCTAAACTATTATGCCAAGATACGGGATGGATACGGCATGGACACACCATGGATATGATAGGGACAGTGGGACACATACTTTCTACATAGAAAATGAAGTATCGGATATGATACAGCACGATATGTTGCCTACTTTTAAGAATCCAGCATCATAGATTCTAAGCATTAACATATCTTTGAATATAGATTGTTATCTAATCATATCCTTAATGGTTAATTCAGTCTCCTTAAGATACATAATTTTCTAAAAGATACAAAATTATTCCCCCAATATTATCTTATTACTGAATGTTCCTAATTATATCTTTTGTTGTAGTCGCTTGCTTTATTTTGGTATACTAAGGGTGTAGCCCCTAGGCCCTAGCTTTTAACCATCCTTTCCCCGCATTTGAATGAAAATATCTCCTTGTGCCAAAGCCTTCACACATCTAAAATTGGTTTTGAGTGGTCGCAGACTCACATCCTTTTGAGAGCTTGATGGGAGATAGTGATGTGGTCATATAGTGTGACTAACTATTATATACTTGTCATCTTTCTAAGGATATGGACCAATCTGTTGGCATTGAAAAACTAGATTTGAAAGACTCAGTTGAGGAAACTAATGGGGCTCCTCAGGCTCAAGGTGTAGCGCAGGTATTCTTATGATCTTGATTAATAAATTATGACTGGTTTTACTGGGCATGCTATTCTTGAAATGGTTTAGTCTATTGAATAACTATTGATTATTAAGATTTGTGATTTTAACTTATTGTAGTTACTGAATTGTCTGACATAGGAGAGTGGTGATAACTTAGAAGTCACAAGTGGTTCTCCTCTGCCAGGTGTGAAGGTGACTATCATGGGAGCTAAAATTTTCAATTGGAACTTGTTCAGTTTTATATCTCTTCTGTTGTTTTAATCACCATATATATTATTTTCCTTCGAATGTTGACACATTACCACAGCAATTTGGAGAACCTATCAAGATCCCTAAGGAAACTATTGACATTTTTAAAGACCAGATTTTTGGCTTCGACACTTTCTTTGTGACAAGTCAGGAGCCCTATGAGGTGAGTCGTCATGTCTACTTGCTGTTGTTTTGATCTGCAATAGATCGATTCCCTTTTTGTTTTACTTGCAATTCCCCACCGTTAGACCCATAAATGCCATGCTATGCACCCTGCTATGAGTAAATAGGAGCCATATGAGGTGAGTCACCATGTTTAATCTCTGTAGTTTCAATCTGTGAGAGGTTGATTCTTTTTTTTTTTTTTTTGCCCTTGCAATTCCCTATCGCCATGCCTCTAGTAATACCACTATGCATCTCCTATATGTGAATAGGATGTGTTTTCAAGAGCTTTGGTTCTTGGAAGATAGTTATTTAATTATGTTCTAGAAGTGCACAAAAAATGCCATGATGAAGCTCTAGGTCATAAAATTGCATAGTGCCTTCTAATTTGGGAAATGGAAGACTGTGCTTTCTACTGTTGCTGCGGTTTGTACTTCACACTGAATGTATAATTTGTTATCATAGCTGTTTTCCCTATGTTAACTTTATGCATGTTGTGAATGTATAGCTGTTTGATTCATTAGGAAATATTGTCTTTATTTGTTTATATCAGTATATCACACTTAATGGATTAAGTCATATCTATGGGGTTCACTGTTTATATATATATTTTTTCTAAATTCTTGTGGTCTGGAAGATTTCAATTATTGGTCTCTGTATAAGAACTCTTGTGCAAATGCAGTGTGTCTGAAGAGCTTAGTCAGCAGCTCAGTTTTAGTTCCATATAACATTCAACCATGATAATTTCCTAATTCTTTCACCAGGGTGGAATGTTGTTCAAGGGGAATCTGCGAGGAAAGGCAGCCAAAAGCTATGAAAAGATAACAAAGAGGATCCAGGTGATTCTGATTTTGGATTCTTCATTTGTCTAATCAAGCATCTTCACTATTTAGGCTTAATTTTGTATAAGCTCCAGCACACTTTATTCACAGGATAGGTTTGAAGATCAATATAAGCTTTTCCTTCTCATCAATCCAGAGGATGACAAACCAGTGGCAGTAGTGGTTCCACGGAAAACTTTGCAGCCGGAGGTTACTGGTAAGTACTATATCCCAGGCAAACTTCCTTTGAACATTACAAACAGTTGTCAGAAAAAATTGTGTTGATAAAGCTTGTTTTCCTATGATGTTGAAGAGACTTTTATATAAAAGAAATTATTATCTCACAATTGAAAACTGCAATTCTGTTCTTGCATTGGATTTCTGTGTGCAGCGGTACCGGAATGGTTTGCGGCCGGTGCATTTGGATTAGTAACCATTTTTACTTTACTTCTAAGGAATGTACCTGCACTGCAGTCAAATTTGCTGTATGGGACCTCTCTCCTTTGCTTTATTTATTTCTTTAATTTTTTGTTACATCAAGCAAAAAATCCAACTGTTGTTTACTGTCGTACTATCATTATTTTATGCCTATGATCGATTTAGAATTGGGACCATGACATGATACATGTTTAAATACAAAGGCCTTGAGTTACAAATTTCAGAACCATTTTATTGGACCCACCTGAATGCATGCCAATCACATGGTAGGGTGGGATTGGGAGCTCTTGGTGTAGATTCCGGGGTCAGTCAAAGCATGCACATGTATAGCCATTGAATTTTGGGGCCCGGAAAAATATTTTTTTTATAGATACCAATTATATTAATAATTGCAAGATTTGCGGCATAAGAGAAGCATTGTAATAGAAGCTGACGTAAGAGGCTTAAAATCAACCCCGCTTAAGCCACACAATTTGTAGAAAATGATCACCTTCAAACAGGAGGGTAGGGAAAGGGAAATCAAACTGGCTGCTGGCATTATCATTGCCAAAGACCATTGTTTTGCCAAGGAGGTCTACCACTTTGTGGCACTAACATGACTGAAAATAGAATGGCCTGCGCTGTCTAAGTCTCAAATCTCCTCAATCACACTGCACAGATTTCCACTGGGTGTTACCACCCAAATGGTACATCTTGACTCTAGAGTCCCCATCTAGTACTCCTTGCTTCGAGAAGGCCCACCCTAATGTTCATGAGCTCTTCTGCTTTGACTGTTTGTAACCCCTACTGGCTGAAAAATCTCCAAATTATTTCATCTGAGTTATCTCGGATAAGCCCCTTAACCCCTATCAGTCCCGAATTTGTCACCATCAGAGTTTAGCATAAAGAGGTCTTCTGGGAGAGGATGGGGTATCTGTATTCTACAAGATGAAAAGGTGATCACCTTCCCGCCGTTGGATGGTTGAGATCTGAATTCCCTTAAGCCTCTCCAGTTGAGGCCCATTATGCCACGTAAAACTTAATAAATCCTCCACAATGACCCTTTCCTTTAGCTTGCCTTCTTAGCATCTGTTGTTCCTTTTTTTCCATATAAGCCCAAATAATTGCCATATATGGCATGCCTTAAAACCTTAACCCCCTTCACCTATTAAGCCAACTTTCCATGCCTCAAAGAGCTCAGCAAGGGACTTTGGGAGGGTCCAACTGTAGCCAAACCAAGATAGCAGTGTCCTTAAGCCTAGAGCAAACTGACTCTGAAGAAGGACATGGTCTGCTGATTCTACATCAGCTAAACACATTTGCAAGTGTTAATGACCACGATCTGACGACATCACAGGTTGTCCATGGTTAATATGGCCCTGGGCAGCATCATTCATCCAAAAGTAATGACCCTCTAATCCTCTATGACTCCTAGGCTAGGTTCCATTTTCATTCCTCCAAATACTGAGAACAAAGAATATACTACGAAGCAGGTTTCGCATGAATAATGTTTGTACTGGTCATCTCCTTGGTCATTGTGGAACGTGGACCATAATGCTGATCTTGAACCTGGATTGACATGGATCAGTTTTTCTCCTTGGTCTGGGCTTGATTGAATCTGACATTTGACTTCATTGGGCTTGATTTGGATTCATCTGGTCCTAGAACAAGCCTAGCTTAGATGGGCCATCTTCTAAGGCCCTGATTTGCATCAACAACTCTTGGCATTGTTGTTTGATCTGTTCTTGTGATGACACTAGTTTCTGCCAGGCTTTGCAGTGTCGAGGGTATGATTTAAGTTTTTTTGACTAAATGAAGATCAATCCAAGGAGGATTGTATCAGCAGGAACTGGTCTCAATCCAGTTAAGGTCTAGATAGATAGCCTTTCTCAAGTGAGAGAAGGATATCATCCCTAAAAGTAGCTTTTTTTAAGATGTGTGAGAACAATATTTGTAGAATGTAGACTCTAGTTTTCAATTCTAACCATGTAACATGACACATTCTGTGCTTCTCTACTGATCCTTGCAGCGGTCTGGACAATTCTTGTTACATATGTATTACCGATATGAAATATTTGCATGGAGTTTATCTCAAGTAATGTTTGTTGTATGATTTATTTGTAGTTCACTAATTTTGATGTGTCAGATCGACCTTTGACAATCTTGCACTGTTGAAAGATGGCCTTAATGGGGCACTTGTAACTGCATTGGTCTTAGGGGTGCATGAAGTAAGCCATTTTTTAGTGGCAAAAAGCATTGGGGTTAAGCTTGGAGTGCCATATTTTGTTCCAAGTTGGCAGGTGTGGTATGATTATCTAGCTTTAATATTGCAGCAGTTTGTTTGATGTTTTGATTTCATTCTAAAAAATTTCTATATTTAAGGCCTTGATATTGGATATCTATAGCTTATGATCAATGTTGTAAAAATCGCTAGGCGGACGCTAGGCGGTGGGCATGGACTAGGGATTAATTCCCGATTAATCCTCGCCTACCCCGATTAATCCCCTCCTAGTCCGATTAATCCCCGCCTAGCGCCTAGGCGGTGACCGCCGACTAGCGCCTAGGCGCCGACTAGGCGGCCGCCTAGGCCGATTTTTGCAACAGTGCTTATGATTACATCAAAAGGATTCTGCATGCTTGCTCCATTATATAAATTAGGGAAGTGGTTCAGTTGGAAGTGGTTTCTTCCTGATTTTGTGAAGAGTAAGCTGAAACTGTAATTATGTGGCATTAGTTGCCAATAAATCCTCATACATGGGGGTATGAGTGGGAGCTCCAGTTCTTAGTAACAGGACTACTGCCATTTTAGCACTTCAATCCCTCTGCTGCATACCATTGTTATATCAAGTCAAATCCTTTAAAGTGTGGGTGTGTGTTGTTCTTTCTGTGTTTCTTTGTCCCCCACTCCTCCCTCCTTCTGAATCTATGTTTTTAGTATCTAACCAATTTTCTTTTTTCATAATTATATCATCACCATCATCATCAAAACCTTTTCTGATCTATCTGGTCATATAGTTTATTGATGAAATTTCATAATATTAAAGCTTTAATTATTTTATATAGTTGCTTCCTTCCTGCTCCTCCTCCTTGAATCTCGACTTTCAAGAACTGGTGTTTCGCTGCCTCTCTTGTATGTTCTTTCACTGACACTCCATGGAAATTAAGTCTAGCTTTACAATCAATTATATATATAGGCAAACTTCCATGGAAATTAAGTCTAGCTTTACAATCAATTATATATATATATAGGCAAACACACTCGCAAAGTCATTTACTGCAGTGTACATGGTAAATCTCCCCAAATACACCTGTTACTCTCTATGCTTGCTACTTATGAGTGACTTTCACTAACTATTGGATAGATGCTTTTACCACCACAACCATGTCAGACAAACTTCCTTTTCTTCCCACCAAATGATTCAAACATTCCGAAATTACGTTAAAGCTATCTTTATGCAACCTTGTGACTCTAATGAAGCAAAGGTTTTAGCTATTCCGGAATCTCTTCGATGTTTTTCGAGGTACTACCATGGCAGTCTTATTGTGGAGAGTGATTCTTCTAATGCAGTGATTTGGGTTTCGAACCGGAAGGCTTATCCATGGAAGTTTCAGTTCCTCTTCAATGAAATCCGGGTATTATACACTACCATTAATATTAGCTTTCAACATAAGAGTAGGTCAGCAAACATGATGGCGGATGCTTTAGCCAAGCAGGGTGTTGAGAGAGTTTCCCCTTGGGAGGGTTTTATGATATAGTTGTGGTGTGAGGGGGTACATTACTCTTGTACCTTTGTGTTTCCTTCACCCTTTCTTCTTCTCTTCTTGTATTCTCTCTTTGTAATCACTTCTTTTTCAATAAAAGTTATTGTTGATAAATTAAAAAAAAAATGCAAACTTGTAACAGTAGATTCATTTGATGTTCTGACATAAGGGTCAATTTAAAGGATGAAAGAAAGTGTTAACTTGCATCACTGCAAGCTCCGTTGATCTGTTTCTTTCTCATCCTTTATCGAACATTTTTTTAGCTCGGTGTTTGCTCTCTATGCTGATTAATATTACAAAGCGGAAAGGAAGATAATTTATGGGCTTGCCATTACTCAACATATTGATGGGATAAGGATTTAACAATGATCATGACTGGTTCTCACCAAAGTCATGAAGTCATGCCATATTATATGAAAGGCTTAATAAAATTATTCTTTTTTTTTTTTTTTTTTTTGTGGGGGGGGGGGGGGGGGGGGGGGGGGGGTGTGGCTGAAGATTTATTGTTGTTTTTACATGGATAGCTGATGACTGACTTTGGCTGCAGATAGGCTCTTTTGGTGCCATTACAAGGATTGTAAATATCGTGCCCAACCGTGAGGATCTTCTGAAAGTTGCAGCTGCAGGGCCCTTGGCTGGATTCGCAGTGGGAATTGTTCTTCTACTCTTAGGGTTCATTTTACCACCCAGTGATGGCATTGGTATTGTAGTTGATGCAGGCATATTCCATGAATCATTTCTTGTCGGGGGTATTGGTGAGTGCTTGTTAATCTGAGTTACTAATCACTGTTCATCATTATGTGATATATGGCTGTCAGTTTATAGGTTGTAATAAGTTGAGCAAAATCTGCATCGTGAAGGCCACTTCTTTTGTTAAGATGGACTGATGGATCAAATCTTTCCCTGTAAACTGTTACTGGCTGAAAGTTGCTGATCTGGCTGATATTAGCCATTGGATTGAAGTATTCTTCATATGGTATCACGTTCTACTTTGGTGCAAGGAAGACTAGGCCGCTTTAATCTAACA
Source organism: Litsea cubeba (assembly GCA_012931725.1). Taxonomy (NCBI): domain Eukaryota; kingdom Viridiplantae; phylum Streptophyta; class Magnoliopsida; order Laurales; family Lauraceae; genus Litsea; species Litsea cubeba. Next base: position 113,200,986 of record CM022947.1, on the reverse strand, counting down.
GCAAAAACCACTTGAGTCTCATTAATTTTGGTGCAAAGCTGCAGATTTGCTTATCTTATCATCTTAATTTATAATTGTAGCAAATCTTTAATATTTTATGTTGTTTCTTTGTGCACTTTCACGTTTACAACTGGTATGGACTTTGTTTCATCTCATTTAGGCATGAAATTAATGGATTGGACAGTGTTTGCCATTTATGTTATTGCTAAGGCAGTACTGTTATAAAATCCATGTGACGTGATAGAGTTCTTTGAATTCTTTTATATTCTCAAGTCTCTTGAGCTCAGTCCACCTTCAACCAGGAAAAAAACACAGTTTGGAACTGAATCTTTCTCTTGGCATTCTGATTAGGATTGCATGATTTTATCCAAAGACAGCATTTCATTTTTAATATTCTGGAAGTATCTGAACCTATACAAGAAAATTACACTACAAATAGGTTACCATATTTTGTTGAAAATACATCTGAAAGCATATAAGTTAATTGAATCGATTTGTGATTTTTTTTCATCTTTTTTTCCTTTCTTTTTGGTAGCAAAACTTCTTCTAGGAGATGTTCTGAAAGAAGGCGCTCCCTTGTCTGTGAACCCACTTGTTATTTGGGCATGGGCTGGACTTCTTATCAATGCTATCAACAGCATCCCTGCAGGAGAGCTTGATGGAGGACGCATTTCTTTTGCCCTTTGGGGAAGAAAGGTATTTCATTTGTACAAATCTGCAATGGAGTAATATTACTATTATCATGGTCATATGCATCACAGTTACATGTCTCACATGCATAAGCATGTCAACGTTTTCTGGTTGTGTTCAATATTGTGATAAAATGTAAATTTAGTATTAAACAATTGCTAATGCATGCTCTTTATTGATATCTATCAAATAAAGAGTATATTTCCTTGAGTAACTTATAGAAGCGATCACTTTTTTGTCTACCATTTAATCGAAACAATAACATAATCTCGTCCTTCTTATTGTGGTATTTTGGATGACTCAATTTGCTGTCCATTGCTTTCACTATTCACTTTTGATCAGGATAACCCTCTTCTTTCTTTTCTACCAACTTCAATCCCCACTAGCTATTCCACTGAACAATATCTCTTTCATTACATGGCACACAAACCTTCAACTCCTTCCGGAACTTTCATTTTCTTCGTGTAGCACCACAGTTAAAAGGTTTTGAGAGGTGACAGTCAAGGCTGAGTTTCATAGAAATAGCTGAGTTTCATTTTCTAGTTAAGTTATCCAGGCAATGGTGCTTAAATTGGAACTGCTTTTTCAATAAAGAAATTATGACTGCTGTGGAGTTATGGGCTGAGCCTATTTGGACTATTGTGAAGTCAGGAGGCTCACTACATTTGTAATTTGAAAGAATCTAGATGCGGCTTTAACTGGGTTTATATATGTAGCCCAAGCTGGGTCTAATATTTTTTATTCCTGTAGTTGGTTTGACCTGTGCCTGAGCCTCAACAGATGTAAGTTGAGGGGGTCCGTTCCCTTGGGCATCCATGTGTAATTGCTTGTATGTTTTGCAGGCTTCAACTCGCATCACTGGTGGCTCCATTGCTTTGCTTGGACTATCCTCATTGTTCAGTGACGTAGCATTCTATTGGGTAGTACTGATTTTCTTCTTGCAGAGAGGTCCTATTGCACCACTTTCTGAGGAGATCACTGATCCAGAGAATAAATACATTGCTTTTGGCATTGCAGTTTTGCTTTTGGGGCTGTTGGTTTGTCTACCATATCCCTTTCCTTTTGTAGCTGGAGAAATGAGTTTCTAGGGACGGTTCATATACATATGCTATTCTTTTCACACTAATCTATACTGAGAACACAATAGCGAAGTAGCCTCTGGACGTTCTGTATAAATTGTCGAACTATTCAGTAAATTATATAAAGTGACCATTTAATCTATTTGCTGGGAATATTTCCTTTTTCTAAAAGTTGGATTAGTATAATTAAAAGAAAACAATAGAAACTAGGGCACCACTGACAAATTTAAGAAACCAGAAGAGAACTAGCTAAAGTACACTACTTACTGAAAACTGACTACTATGACTAACTTGACTTCTTAACAGACTCCATAGAATGAACTTCCACTACTAGACAAGAGTACCAACCTAATTAAGACCAGACATTATGACTACAGGCTTGCTACTGCTAGACAAACTGCATAGCTATCTTTGGACAAAACAAAGGTTACAGAGGACCATGTAACAATTTACAAACAGGCTAGAGAAACTGGATCACTGGAGTAGCATGGCCTGTGGTGTGATCTATGATGCTTCCTTGGGGTGGGCTGTTGCTGGATATCCATCATGATGCTGCTGTCCTGAAAAAAAGTTTCTTGAGGTGCTTGATTTGTGTCCTGGGGATTGATCATATCTTTAGGTATCTCTTTCTAGCAAAAAACTCCACATTGGTGGTGGAAGGCCATTGTTGCTTGCTTCAGCAGAACCTTTCTACTGTTATAGAGAGGTGAGAACTTTTAACAGTTTCTTCCAAGCAACCTTAAATCTTAAGAGGCTTCCGTTCTCTTGTAGATTGTCAGATAAGATCGTACTGTCTCCTTCAGTTCCCAAGCTAGGAATCCCTGCTGCTTGGCAAAGGTTAACTCCTTTGTGAGGGCTTTTCCAAGGACTTCATTTTCCATTGTACAGGCAGTTTTCCGACAGGAAAAGCTACTTTTTCTCTGGATATTTCTCGAATCCACCCTTTCCGATATAAAGGGTATAGAAAAGGCAGAGCGTTCTATGGAAAAGCAAAGGTACAGACTCCCATTTTCACGGACAGCACAAACATGCCCTTAAGGCTTAAGGCACTATCCAAGTGGTTCTGCTGACCGCTGAATGTGGTCTTCTTCCCATCAGGAAGGTGTGTCCATATGGGAGAGAAACCGATGTAGGCTGTGATTAGATCAGAGTTGAGGATCCACTTTGTTACTGTTAGTTGTTGGCCAGTCATTGTCCTCAGTGAGCTTATATGAGCCCTAAGCCATATTTAGCTTGATATAAAGGCAAAGAGTAAGAATTGGTGAGGGAGTTATAAGATATCAAGACCTCCGTGTCTCCAAAATGATGGCAATAAAGTTGAGGATTCCTACTGGGAGTGGCTCCCTCCTGATTTTTCTGATTAGCAAGAGCCTTTTGAGAGTCTGGATTTGCTCTAGTTAGTCTCACATTGAAGATGATGACCAGGATGGTCAGGTCTTCGGGTATTGGCTGTGTGATATACCAGATACCTGACGCTATTGGTGCAGTTGTTCCACTACTGCTTTGGCAGACTCTGTAGTGGGTGGGAGCATTTCTACCTCCATTTCCTCTTTTTTTTTGGTATTCAGCTAAGGGGGTTGGGACCCATGAGAGAACCCAGCCATGGGAAAAGAAGCCTCCTCTTGCAGGAAGAGGAATCCAATGATCAAACCCTAGGAAATTAAGTGAGAAATGAGGTACCCAACCAACTGGGCAAGCCCTTGTTCTCTATCTCCATTTCCTTGCTGGTATCGAAAGGATTTTGAATTTGATAGGCTGGTGATTGAACATGTCAGTGGCGGAGGATGAAGGACCATGGTCCGGTGGTCGGTTTTCCAGGGTGAAGAATGAGGGTTATTTATTCTTGTTGGGAAGGAAGTAGAGGCAGTGCAAAAATTTTGTGTTCTGCTGATTTCATGGAATAAAATTTGAGGATTGAGTTTAAAGTAATTTTACGTAGACAACTATTCATTCTGTATTACATATTTTATGGGCAACATAGGCATAGAAAGACCAATCAGTCAATATTTGTGATCGCTGCATGACATGGTTACAGAAATCCCTTTTCATATTTCCAAGGAGATTATACAAACACCAACAGTGAAGTCTTCATAGCCTGCTCTCTTGTTGTAGCATTGTTAGATGTGACCACTGCACGTTATGTTCTCAACACCTGATGCTCATTTGGTCAGAAACCTTGATGACTACAAAGTGTTTCACACTGCTGTGATTCAACAACATACAGGTACGACTTTCTCAATAGACTGAACCTGACTATTTATTATTTAATGGGTTGGGTTGGCGTTGCCCACCAGCTGGCTGCAGTAAATGGGTCATATCATGGGTTTTGGTTTGAAAATAAGGCCTATTTAGAAAGAAAAATGATCATGTGCCAGTACCCAAATGGGAGCTTCCATGTAGGTCCAACTTTTTGCTTGATCCAATTCTTTCTTGTTACACACCCTTGGATTATGGAAAGCAAGATCTAATAATTAACCCAATTCTTCACATGATGTTTAATCTCACAATTTATATTACACCAATTGTGGTGAAACAGCCACTTCTACCTATTGGAAGGCGAGTGATGTATGTTAGGATCGGAAACACATGCACGATCTACGAGACAATCAATAATCACACAATCAATCCACGAGACACGGATTTACGTGGTTCGACAAGATTGCCTACGTCCACGGGAGATTCACGCCGTTCACTATTATTGGAGATTCACACAAGAGTACAAGCACTCACTGTCTCTCTTGTTCTCTCTCAATACCATAAGTACAATGCTCTCACCACCCAGTATAAATACTTGAAGCCCTAAACCTCTAGACACCCACAACCGTCGGATCTGACTTTATAACAGATGGTCCATATTAAACCGACACATTATAGATAAGCTCTTGTAATTAACTAAAGTCTAGATCAGGCTTCACCAACCCATCAATGTAAACGGCTCGGACCAAGGTGGGGCCCACATGTCTCGCGTGCAATTAGTCCAGATGGAAGCTCGTTAGCATTGAATCATTCATTTAATAAAGGGGTTTTTTGAAAACTGGCATGAATTGTAAGCCTTGATTTAAAGGATTCTAAAATTCCCTCAGCTTTGGAGCTGCCTGCTCATAAAAAATCACCTTGAACAGGTGATTTTTTCTGAAACTGTCACACTGATGTGGGCATGAATTGATGCATCACAAAATGTTTTTGGCCAGGTTTTTCCCAAGTTATCTGTTATTCCCCTGCACTGCAAGTCTGTGACTTGAATATGAATTTTAAGTTAGGAGCAAAGTACATTTAGTGGACATTTTTGGAACACTGTTTCCTTGTTAATTTGCAGTCATCCCTTTTCTGTGGTTTAATGTGGCATGATTTCATCCAGAAAAAAAAAAATTATTAAAAAAGAAAGCAACTGATTTTCTTTTACAGGAAGCGTTACTATGGGGAATGGGGAGGAGAAAGGGGTTGGGGCCTTGGGGGTAAGATAGGCTTTTTTGTTTTTTTCCTTTCTAAAAAAAAAGCAGGTGTCTTGTCTAGTACACAAACATCAACATGGCCTCACGTGGAAAACTTGAAGTCTTGAATAAATAAATGCATGGGGCTTTCAAGCAAAGGAGTTAATGACACCACCAAATCTGGGAAAGCCAGATTCCTCGCCGAGTCAAAGAAAGTAATAACCGCCTGGTCCCCCTACAGGATTCCCGAATTTTTTACAGAATAGCACCTTTAAATAAACTAATTTTCATAATAGCATCCATTTAAAAATAATACTCAGAATAGCATCCCGAGCCTACGTGGCATATCCAATCCTAATGCATGTTAATGACGTGGACTCCACTTAAATGCATGGTTTGGAATCCTCATGTGGAACATCCCAAACCGTTGTGATATTATACACGTGGCATGTAGGTGAGGCCTGCTGAGTTCATTTTGACAGCTACTACATCAAAGATAATGATTCTGTGTGGGCCATCTATTGGAGTTTGGTGCGATGGAAATGGGAGCTGAGAAACTGGATGCAGGCGTATTTTTTCCACTTTTTAAGGAACGGTATGTCTTTTCAAAACTTGATGTACATATAGCTAATACGGATTTCTCATCATGAATTTGTAGTCCCACGAAAATGTTTGAAGTTTGGATTGTTTCTTGCCTTCTTGGAATATTATGGCAAAAATGATTGTGAGAACAAATTATTTATAAATAATTAAATATAATGAGTGTATAAAATTATTAATTATTGAAAAATAATTATTTTTGTATTTCTTCCCATTTTTGCATTTTTATACTATTATTTTTCACTATATTTATAATTTAACGATAGTACATAAATTTGCAATAATATCACTATATTTTCTTTGTGGATATTTGTGAGAGTGTCATGTTAGCTTAGTTGGCCTCTAAGAATACGGTTTGCACCTGGAGGTTATGGGTTTAAAACTGCATTAATGTCATAAGAAAATTTTATCCGGCTTTCTCTCTTGGGCCCGTAGGGATTATTCTGGTCCAAAAGACTACGTTATCAAAAAAAAAAAAAAGAATTTAAGAAGACTTCAGCAAAATTGGATTGTAGACCTGTTTTATTTATGAAGTGTATTTTTAAGATGGCTTGAAATGGACAGAAATTTATATAATAAAAATATGAGATATCTGGGTTCATTAAAACAATTCATTAGGAAATTCTCTAGAAATGCTGAAGTAAGTTTGGTGGCATTCAATGTACTTTGATAGATATTTCATTGATGTTTTAATTCAAAAGGTAGACTAAAAATTAACCCCTGAATGCAGCAAATAAGAAACTATCTCACATTAAAGACTTAGTCCTCATGAATTAAATTATGTAAGGTCTGTCTTTATTTGATCAAAAGCTTGTTCATACCCTGCATTACTCTCTTTACAGACAATTACTCAATGCCCTCTAATTAAGGTGAAATTCATGTCAGTTTTCAATCTAAAGGCAATATTCAAAAGTACCGACCCTCAGTTAAACATTTAATCAGGTGATAATTGATGCCCATAATTTTATTTCTCCCAACAAGTTGTCCTAACATATATTCCTTCCATCCACCTAAACAAATCAAATGGATGCAATTATGTCTATTTCATACAATATCATCTCAAGAGATTCAACTCTTTAAAATAAAACAGAGAATAATTTTATTTCAAAAATCATATTATTTAGAGAATGTCTTTCCAAAATTACAAATAATAAAAAAAAAGACAAGCATTTTTAAATCCTGAAAAAAAAAACATATTTCAATTCAAAGAGTAGCCATGGCCCAGGAGACTCCCTTTTCTCCACAGAAGAGGAAATATTCTGCATTGGCTGCATAGTACAACTGGTAGTTTCCTCAACAAGTATAACCTGGTGCTCAAGAGATTCAACTCTTTAAAATAAAATAGAGAATAATTTTATTTCAAAAATCATATTATTTAGAGAATGTCTTTCCAAAATTACAAATAATAAAAAAAAGACAAGCATTTTTAAATCTTGAAAAAAAAAATGTATTTCAATTCAAAGAGTAGCCATGGCCCAGGAGACTCCCTTTTCTCCACAGAAGAGGAAATATTCTGCATTGGCTGCATAGTACAACTGGTAGTTTCCTCAACAAGTATAACCTGGTAGCATATAACCAACTGCATTAGTTGCTAATAATAGAAATTCCCAATTACAAAATCGCCCTCAAATAGTCACGACTTCAATTCCAAGACCCAACCAGACGATCGATTCTATGATGAGTAAAATAAAGAAACACCAGATCTAAGTGGCTAGGCTTGGATATGCCACGTAGGCTCGGGATGCTATTCTGGATATTATTTTCAAATGGGTGCTATTATGGGAATTAGTTTATTTGAGGGTGCTATTATGGAAAAAAACTCAGGATTCCCGCAGTCGGTGAGAGTCTTTAATGCAATGTAGGGACTCCCACTTCTGTCCAGCAAAGTGGGAGTCTCAGATGGGTGGATATTAATGGAAGTCTAGTTGCAAGCAGTGATGTGACCCACACCATTAGAATTACGCAGTGCCATGTCAACGGCACTGCCACAGCAGCGCCCAGGACCCATTATTATAACAAACTGAGGGTTGTGCATGAAATAAATATATGCTTTAGGGGTTTTTTCATGAATATGGAAAATGTATCCATGCAACTCAAGTACTCAAACACTCCCTCCTCCTGTTCCTCCTCTCCAATTATGTATGCTTCTCAATTTGGCCATGAGAAAAGAGAGCGGGCAGGGCCATGGAAAATGTCTCCATGCAATTCAACCACTCCCTTCTGCTGCTCCTCACCACTCCAATTAGGCCCATTAATTTGGACGTGAGAAAAGGGGGCAGGGCTTAGTCAGTACTAGCCCGGCCCTCCCACTTTTTTTTTTTTATATATATAATATATTTATATATAAATATATATTAAAATGCCCTTATAGTAGTCGCTTGACAGTAATAAAATGTGGATATAAGGTAATTCCATAGCCTTATATCCATTACAAAATCCCCTGAAAACCACAGCACATTTTTTCATTTCTTATCTATTTAATTAAAGCTATGTATTATACTTAATTATAAGCAATAAGTGTTGCCGGTTGTTTTTTATTTCTTTCTTTAAGTTTTATTATTTCTTATTTAAATTTTTTTATATTACTTTTATATATTCTTATTAGTGCAAAAGAGATTGTACTCCTGTTAATAAGGATAGACTTTTTTTTTTTCTAGTTAATTTGATGCCAACCAGTTTATAAAGGTAGTTTGTATATAAATTGTAGACAAAAGTGGATACGAAAATAGGTGATCTGTTTAACTATTTTATAAAAAATATATATTTTATTTCGTCTATCAATTGGATAGGGGATCGATCAATAGATTAATGGATCCCAGATGCATCCTAAACCTAAACGACGACACACTCTTGGACATGCCCTTGCACCCTGTAACTTGAGTCTCCACTTGCATCCGTGTTTTTGTTCCTTTTCTTTTTGTTGTCTATTTTTGTGATCATGTTTCCTTTCAACAATAGATTACAGTGACTGATAAATTTAGGGAGACGAGAAACTGCAGAGAGATAAAACAATGCATCACTGGAAACAAAAGCGTCAGCATAAATTACTGCAGCAACTATACATGATACATTAACAAAATCGGAGACTTGAAAAAAACCAAAAAAATCAGTTAGCCAAAAATAAAGAAATACAGATTACAGAATCAACTGTTTTCAACAACACTTGAAACACCCGGAAGGGATTTTGCAGTGGCTGAATCTAAAATACTTTCATAGTCACCTTCCCAACCCCAACTCTACTCCAGTTTCTCCCTGCCTCCATCATTATGCTTTTGAGGTTCAGCTGGGAAGTATTTTATGCCAATTAGGTCGCCAACTCGGCTGATGACCTGGCAAGTGAATTGCATTCAGAAGCATCAGCAGAGAGAGAGAGAGAGAGAAGCAGATCGATCACATGTACGCAATAAACCATATGTGCAGTGCATGCACATAAATAAATTTAGGAAATGTCTGGCAAAAAAGATATTTTCGGAATTTTCCAGTAAAAAAAAAGGATTTAGTAGGAATTATGGAATTGCAAATGACAGGTTTTGATCCTAGAACCAAATTGCCCCACACTTGTTATGGGTTATGGTAAAGAAAAAAAAAAAACTGACTTCTAGATCACTTAGGTCATCCAAATGCAGGAGCCTTCATTTATGTGTAAATAGGCCTACAGAAAATAAGCACTTTGCTGTGCCTCTATTTCATACACGTCGAACATTTGAGCTAGCAGTGGGCCAGTCCACATCATGACAAAAGGTTAGGTAAATAAAGAATGGTAGAGGTCGGGGTAAATTCATACCCAGCCCATCTCACACCACATGACAAGTCAAGGATATGAGACACCAAATTGCCCCATGATGGGCATGGGTGGGTGTCCCTAGGCCCCACACCTTTTTGACAGTCGATTGGAATGTCTGCATGATGTGAAAATGCAACCAGTCAAAACCTGCCCCAATGGAAATAGGGCAGGACAGGTCACCTGTTTAACCTCATGCAGTACCATCCTACATGGAAATTACCAGCCACCACTTGCAGAACAAAATTACAAAACAGTTGGAAGGCAGCTTCAGCTAAAATTGGCATCTTGGTGGATTGGCCCTGCCAAGATGCATATATGGGATGTAGATTAGGAGTTTAACAAAAATCAGTTCCATTCATTGAACATTCCTATCCGTCTAAACTAAGGTGATGAAAACAGTCAAATAAGATCACTAACTGGCCATATAATTGCTTTGAATCAAATATAACTGCCTTAAGGCTAGAAATACCAATGAGATTAATTTTTGGTAGAGCTCCAATCCAAAGTCCTATCCATCTGGTATGGCCAGTGACCAAGTGGTCCAAATCCAACATGCAAAAATGCATACTGACTGGATGTTAAAAATACCTAATCAATGCAGGTAACAAGAAAATTCTAATGCATAAATTTGGCCAATATGAATTTGAGTTCCAAGTGCACAGTGGAATAATTAAGGCATAAATTCCACATGTAACGGAAATTAGTTTAGAGATCAACCAAATTCTACATGCAAAAAATGCACCCTAAGATTGCACAATGAATGTGGTCAGTAGGTAATTACTCATGTATGGTGGGACCTCCTATTTGGCCAGTATGGGCTGAGGTACAAGGTTCTCTTTAGTGCACTAGAGTATCATGTATAACACAGACTCTTATTGATTATGGAAATAAAAACTATGAAGTGGTGCATATTGAAGGAAATATTAGGCAAAAACACAAAGCATACATTATTCTGAGCTGGAAATTACCTCCAAACCTTTTATCAGATCTTCCCTGGTATGAGAAGCAGATATGCAGATGCGTGCCCTGGCCAATAATAGTGGAGTTGCAGGGAATGCAACTGTCACAACAGCAACCTATAGAAAATGGAACCAGGTCATTGATGTTCATGAAAGGTTATTCTATAACAAATATTCTGACGGCTGCAGGGGCGAAACCAGGAATTTTTCATTGGGGGGCCAAAGTAAAAAAACATCTAAAGAAATTAAAAATTTTAATAATAAAATACACAATAAAAATTATTGAAGTTGTGCTATGCATACTTTCATTGAGTTGAAATCATCAATAATTGTTTCAATATCGAAATTTTTAACCTAAGAAAATGAAGGGTTGCTTTCTTCAACCACAACTCCAAACCCCGTTTAACATCTCCAAGCCCCAACAATCCAACCTCCTCTCCACTTCTCTCCGATCAAACCATCACGATCTCAAATCAAGGTATGTGAGCGGTGACGGCGACGGCGACTCTAGATTTGGATAAATAGTTTCTAATCTATCCCTAATCCGTTCTTTTATTTTATTTTCCTTCTTTCCCTTCCCTTTCTTCTTTCATCCAATTCTCCCCATAATATCAGCTATTATTTAGTTCCTTTTTTTTTGGAAACACAGATTATATTACTAATAATTAACTTGATAATATTGGAGGGGCCATCCATTGAAAGGAGGGGCCAAATTTCCTTTTTTAAAGAAAACTCCAAAAGAAAGAAAGAAAGAAAGAAAGAAATGTCAAAAATAGGGAGGGAGGGGAGGGTTCCGCCCTGCACAGCCACACCTACTAGGCACTATGACACAGATCATTGATGTTAAATCAAAGGTGATGCTGAAACAGACATTCTGACAGATAATTGCCATTGCATAAAATATAAATGGATGGATGGCTGAAACAAGGTTGTTTGCTAGAAAGTAAGCATTTTGCCACTGATCATACACAGTAATTCCATTAACTATAACAACAATGAAGGTGTTGAGGGTCTCCATTGCCGTAGTGTCCTGGAAGCATACAAGTAACCAGGAAAGGCATTAATTTATCACCTTTCAGTAAAAATAAAGAAGTCATCAAATTATCCTTTGTACTTGTATTTTGAGCCTTATGTAATGAAAGAAAAAATAAATCAATAATTGATGGATGCAGAATGTTTTCTAAAGAATTATTAAATACAGAATATGTGTAGCAGCAGATCATAAATTATAACTAAATCAAAGGGATCACTGAGCCGATAAAAAAAAATCAATATGGGCTCCTTTCAGCTCCTTGGACGTCCTCTTGTATACTTTTGCTCATAGGCTGCATCATTCAGCTCATCAGTATGTCAGAACCTGAGTTAAATTTGTCTTCTTTTTTCACCACTGTGTTTGTGTGCAAAGCTAGCTTATAAAGCAAGCTTGATGTACAGGCAACTATGTTATGTTGACTAATTTTCATTTGGCATACCATGAGGACCAGCATTTCAATATTTAAATAGACTTCTACCGTCCTCCCAAACATTGGATAAATGCACGTGGGGTTCTGCATGGCTGTCAGTGCCTCAAATATGTACCAAGATGTGATACATATTTCAACTCACCTGTAATAAACCAAGTATTTGGTGACAAAATCAAGCATAATGTTTGTTGCAATAATGATCAAGTCTGGTTTATCCTTTTGCATATACGGCAGTGTAATGTATGTGTGTTCCTTAACTATTCTGAAAGAATTATGCTAGGCTGAAAGACTTGACATACTCACATTCTGTCTAAGACACTCTCGAGAAAATGCGGGGATCTTAGCTGGATTGTAAAGCATTATTGGCATTACTGGAGAATCGTTGTCTCCAAGAACTTCAAAGCCCATCTTCTGCAGCTCCGATCGGAAAAAATTGCTGTTCTCACGGATTCGTGCAAGTTTCTGAGCCCCTGTATTGAACTAAATGTATATAGTCATAATCAAAATAACAATAATATAGCCTGCAATCAGAATGCCATCAAGATGGAAAAAATCTTGAGGTAGCAATGTCTTTTCATACCTCTATTAGAACCATCCTCTCCAAGAATAACTTTTATGGCAGATATAACTTGTTGTACAGCAGGAGGTGACATGGATGTTGCATAAAGATGGGCTGGACAGGCGTACTTCAAATACTGAATAAGCTCCTGATAATGACAAGCCGTGGTTTAATCACAGTGGATGCAAAACCTGGGTTCCTAGTTCCCATTAATATACATTTAGGTGTCATGGGTAGCCTTCATTTATATTCACTTTTGGTGGCTTGAGGGGGCACAAATGGGCAGTTTTCTTTTCTGCCCACAACTGATAGTTGATCAATTTCAGGTAAAAGACCGAAGTGATCACACCATCAGTTTTCAGGGGATTAAAAAAAAAGCAGCTTGGATATCATATAAAGCAACCCAAATCAAGGGTGTCCCTTCATCCCTATATCCACCTAAAAGCTAAGGGCCCATTTGTTTGCATGGAATTTAATACATAGGAATTCATGGTCAAATGGGCTCCAACAGAGGATCATTAAAGAGGCGAGGGGTGAAGGATATAAGGTTGAGGAGATGTAGATCTCAGCCTGATTTTCCCAAGATCTGATTTACTAAGGTGATGGTCGGGTATTCATTTCCCATCTCCTCTTGTTTCATTTTTCATTAAGAGGGAAATTATATGATGGTCATTTTTGTATATTTACCTTGATTTATTCAATTATAACCACTTTTAGAAATAGAAGTTTTAGAATCCCAATGAAATAAATTACATGAGCCAAAGAGGCCCTAAACGTAAATGTAATATGTTGAGAACATGATTCCCATATATAAAAAAATCAGTGTCGTAGATTTTTGAGAAATGGGGCATCATATCCCTAATACCCATATCCTGTCTCCATACAGTTATCCATATATGTGCATCATAGGTGCAATGGCATGGACCAATGCCAATATGCTATCTGCTTTCAGGAACATATAACTTTTAAATGCATGAACATATGCCTGACCTTGGATCCTGCAATATAGCCACCACATGATCCAAATGATTTTGTAAAAGTCCCCATCAGAATATCTACATCAGCAGGATCCACTCCTAGGAGCTCACAAACGCCTCTTCCTGTTTTCCCAACTGCTCCAATGCTGTGGGCCTCATCTAAATACGTGTACGCCTATTCCAAAGATAAAGAAGAATGAGAAAGAGCAAGAACGTAACAGTCACCATGTCACACTTTGAAAAGTAGAACATAACTGAAATCGTAACAATCTAAATTTTAAAGAGATAGCAATCATTGTTGTCAACCATTTCATCAAACTAAACCAAAACACATGAATAGACCAAATATTCTAACCATAATGCACCCTGCTTTTGCATTTTAGTGCTTTATTGAGTCCAGACAGAAACAGTTGAAGCATCCATGATTCATCCAGAATCAACCGGAAATTCTTTTTTGGATATGCCAGGAAAATGAAAGTATTTCTTACTTTATATCTATACCCCTCCTATTTACACGGGTCCCACCAGATTTTGAGAGATCCGAATGGAGTGAACCATTGGGTCGAGGGTCAGTTTTGTTGTTTTATATAAAGACATTAAACTTGTGGACCGCGGATGAATGAGTTAGAGGTATTGGATTGACTTCAAATTTGATATCTAGGTTGGCCACACTTGGATCTTTCGCCCCCACCCCCGGTTCCATGATTTGTGAGGTCCCAAGTGGGCCCCACGAGGTGGCTTGTACCGTAAGATGGTAAGGGAAGCTTGTACAGGAGCATTGCTCACACATGCACACATACATACTAGAACTCATTTTGTTTCTAAAACACAATTTTTTTGCACCTTGTCAAAATGGAATACCAAAGATTCTAAAACACAGTATGATTTTCAGGGGTAAATCTGTTCGTGGGTGCATTCTGTGGCGGTTATCCTTATATGCTGGCCTTTGGAAGTTATGGGTTGAGAGGAATAATAGAGTTTTTCAAATAAAATGCAAACCTCCTGAGGAGATTGTTCAGTCCGTTATTTGGGTTGCTTTGGAATGGGCCATTAGGAAGGTTGAATTTGTTTGAGTCTCTTTAGAAACTCTTACTAGATCTTGGCCAGCCCATTTTCAAGGTGGAAGGCGTTCTATTCTCAGAAAAAATCTTTTGTGGGAATCTCCTCCGAATGGCTTTCTTAAGCTAAATTTTGATGGCGGTTATTTTCCGCATATTCAGATGGGTGGAATTGGGGGTGTTATTCGTGACTTCTCTGGAAAAAATATCAAAAACTTCGATGGTCCTGTGAATTGTGTTGATTCTAATGAAGCTGAGATATATGCTTTATTGGTGGGCTGCCATGAATTACATCTTCTAGGAGGTTTTCATGCAATTATTGAAGGTGATCCTTTTTCTGCGATTCAATGGGATTCTGGGAAGTCTTCTCATCCGTGGATTTTAGCTGATTTGGTGGAGGAGGTGCAAGATACTTCATCTCATCTAGGAGCTTCTTTTCTTCATATTCCTCGTGAAGCTAATTTCTTGGCAGATGGTCTTGCTAAGGAAGGAGTTTTTCGGCTTCACATTTCGTTTGATGTTTAGCTTTTGTTTGTGTTATATTTATTCCTGTTTATTGTTCTTCTTTTGTTTCTTCTTTCTTTGAATAAAATTTACCGTTATAAAAAAAAAAAATGACACGTACATTCATTAGTGAATAGATCCAAACACAAATCTCTAATGGGATTCATGAAGCAGCCTACTCAGCAATCACCAAATGGTTTCAAAAAAACCGAGTCAGGGCAGAACAAACGGGACTGCAGTGCTTAATTCTCATGAATAATTTCCGGCACTTTTATTAACACAACCATTGTGTAGACAATTTAAGAAAGAAACAAAGAAAGAAAGAAATGCAACCATTTTATGTGCACTCAATACAGATGCATAAATTCTGTATAGCTCCGTAATCCGTATGCCTTAGAAAATAGTAGTTAATTTCTTTCAACATTTTTCTTATGGTAGTTGACAGTAGAAATCAATACAAGCTTCAGCAGGTACTATAATTTCCCACTAACAACATTCTCCAATAACAAATTTATAGCATTAAGAGGGTTCACCATTCACCTTTAATAGTACTGACAAAGTTCGAGCCAGAAGATAAGAGCAAAATCTCACTTTCATAATATTTAGTAAGGATGAAAAACCATTGTATTCAATTATCAGATGAAATAGAAACAAATTGATCCCCACTTGTCAGGGCAGTCCACTTGGAAGAAAACAGGTCCCCGTGATTTTCCATCAGCCCAGTTATCAATCGAATTTGAGTTAACGCTATTCACCCTTACATAGAAGTGATCTTTGCCACTTGGTAATGTCCAAATTTTATATTATGAAGAAGATAACCTATTCAGCCAAGACATTGTGGTTTTGACTTTTGATTCAATGGTCTATCATGACAAGCTATGGGCCCCAAATCATACTTTATCTTATAAAGGCACGAAAAATGTATAGTAGTTAATTTACCTTATACTTCTTACAGACTGCTATGATCTCAGGAAGCTTGCACAGCTCTCCTTCCATGCTGTAGATTCCCTCAATGACAACGATTATCTTTTTCCAAGGCCTGTGTGTTCGGGGCTGTCCATCAGCAATTAGTTCTCTCAGCACTTCTTCTAAGTGCGATGGTGCTAAGAGAAGGATGGTAAGTATAGGAGATACATGAGAATAGGTAAGATAAGTATTGTTAGGTAGTTGCATATTGTTTGCCTAAGTTGAAAATAACTGTATGCTTACTATTATGTTGGAAAACCCGAACTGTCGCTCCTGATCCTCTAGCACCATTGACAATTGAGTTATGGTTCAAAGAATCACTAATTATTAAGCTTCCCTGTGTATAACCATAGGAAGGAAAAGAGTGATCAAGATGAAGGAACTGATACAAGCACTACAAGACTACAATAACTATTCTATAATGCAGAATTGCAGATAAACCACATATTTCAGAAACATTGCAAACCTTCCCAACAAGGGCTGGAATGATGGCAGAATTTGTCACATAGCCCATACCCAAAACTACTGCAGCTGGCTTTCCAACAAATTTTGCAACCAAATCCTCCAATTCAGTATGCAATACAGTAGTTCCTGACGTCATAGCTACATTAGCTTAAATTCAAGTTGATCCAAAATTGTATATGTATGTTGTATTAAAATGCACTCACCTCCGTCTACACGAGTACCACAGGTGCTTGGTGAAAATCTCTTCAACGATTCAATTACACGGGGTGTGCAATATTCATCTGCAGCTGCAAATCCAAGGTAATTGTATGATCCCAAGTTAAGGCATTTACTCGTTTTCGTGGTTCGTCTGCATTAAAAGCAACCCACTGGATTACATATCTTCACTTTAAAATCGATCTAGCTGAGTATTTTATTCAGACGATCTAAAAGAAAACAGAACAGAATTGGAAAGTCCAATGATTCTTACTCCTTTTTATTCGGAGTTCAGGTTCAAGGATTCTTGCATGACCATTAATAAAACAAAAAACAAAATATCAAAATAAAAAAGACAAAAAACTCACAACAGTGTCTTGTTATTGTCATTAGAGTAACGTTCAACCACATCAATCCAAGCATCAGGTGGCCCCGCTATAGGTCGGCCAAAACAATCCTGCCAAGAGAGAGAAGAATTTGATGCTTGTCCTCAAAATAATCTCTAGAAATAAAGACAGTAGCAAAGGATGTAGACTTTCACTGCATCTATGATTTTTAATGATCCTGAACTCACCTGTTAATGAAAAAAGAGAAAAATGAAATTTGACTAGCCAAAAGGAAGCATTCCTTAAATAGGTTCATGCCTTCAAGGAAATGGCCACAATGCCCTATGACATTCACTTTCAAAAGAATATACAATTGCTAGTAGAAATGACGAGTGTTAAAGTAACTACTGGACATCTCCTGGCTGGAGTTAGCCCAAAGTCCACATTGACCCATAGCCCACATGGGCCCACCACAAGTTGACCAAACCCATGGAAACAAAAGGAGTAAGCAGTATGGTAGTTCCTGCCAACCACTAAATTCACACTTAATTTATATCAAAAGTTGTTACTAATTAGATTTTGTTAAGTTGTTCAGTCCTAGATTAGCAAGTACTTGAATTCTCTCAGTAGGAAGTGTGATGGTCAGATTTCTATCTTATTATATCTATGAGTGGCTCAGATACAAAGTAAGATTTTGAAAATATTTAAGAACTCCGTAGACTTAATACGGCTATTCACCCAGCATTATTCAATTAATTCGAAGAAGATTTTGTGTTGTGCATGGGAAAAAACACGAAGAAGATTCCAGTCGACACAAGCTTTCATGCTAGGCCTGCAACCTGCACACTCCAGATTCCATCTGATAATCTGATTTCAGATTCGCATGCATGTTTTACATCAAACCAAATCATCTATTTGGTTCTTGCAGCTGTTTGGGAACCTTGAAGCTTGGATTTGAAAAAGCGCTCAAATGCTTCCAGGTTAGTGGATGGCTACTGCTAGAAATAACCCTTTGCTTTCACTGGTTTTAGGATCGAACCTGGTCTTCTGGGGTGGAAATTTTACCAACAGTTCACAAGCTCTATGTTATTATTTGATCACCTATTTGGAGGCGTCATTCACACAACTGGGGATGCTTCAGGGATTGTTGGCTATATGAAATATCCTCTTTGATAGCACAACCTGTAGGCATATTGAGAACCATAGTGATGAACCCAAAACTGCTTCACAGGGCTGGATTTATCAATAACTATAGCTGCCTTCATTTTAAGATAGGGTTGGCCCTGCATAGTGTTGGACCTGACCATGGATCAGATAACCGTCCAGTGCATCATGTGGGCTGGAATTAAATGGCTGGATTCTTGATTGGGGGTGAGGATAATCTACCTTTTCTTTATCTGAACCTTATTTTGGCGAGCATTTGAAGGTTGAACAGTTTCCTTCAAGGTTTGCTTCGGTTCCTTTATTTTGCCTCAAGTTTGGCATCCAAAATTCTGAAGTGCCAAAATAAATTTCAGGAAGATGCTTGGTTTGGGTTGAACTTAGGACCAGCCTGACTTGCATCAGTAATTCAACAACAGTCAGCTAAAAATCATAGATATACATGTAAAGTCTACTGAGATCATAGAGAAAAGAAATTCCACTTGGAATCTCCCCTCCCCTCCCCTCCGCAGAACTCTCTGTAAGAAAACCAAACTTTCACACTCTTAGGCCAACCAAAGGTGAACTTTCAAAAATAAGCATGAAATAATCTTTCCTATTATGGAAATAGAATCGAGGGAAGATGGGAAATGAATGACTAAGGGTGGTGGCTGGATATTCATTTCCCATCTTCTTTTGATTTTATGCTAATTTCTGGTAATTGACCTATCATCTTCATTTTTAACTACTCATGACAAATCTTTTGTATTCAATTCTTATGAATTTTAATGCAACATTCACTTCCAAATTTGCTTATTCAACATGCGAAAGAATTTAAATCAGCTCCATCCATTCTGCATATAGAAAGCGAATGGAAAGCACTCTAGGAACGACTCCAAAGGCCAAAGCTGAGACAGGCACCTCATAGTAGATAAAGTCTCAAATTATGCATTATATTAAGACCTATTCCATGTACTTTACACGGATTGAATTTGACAATCTAAATAAAGAAAGGCACATAAACCGGAATACTAAAAAGGAACTAGCTTGGCTATAGTTGCAAGATTCTTCAAAATAAGCAGCATAACAATGTCAGACCGTATTGGATACAACACCGAGCTGGATCATCTAATCACCACTACTAATTCAAAC
Source organism: Litsea cubeba (assembly GCA_012931725.1). Classification (NCBI taxonomy): domain Eukaryota; kingdom Viridiplantae; phylum Streptophyta; class Magnoliopsida; order Laurales; family Lauraceae; genus Litsea; species Litsea cubeba. Next base: position 113,181,638 of record CM022947.1, on the reverse strand, counting down.
ATTAGTACAACAACTTCAGCTCATTTAGAGTAAGATCAAAATCATGACCTTTTAATGAAAGAATCTAATAGATTTTCACTCTCTCACTGCCCAGCCTCATTTTCTCACCATGCATTATCAAATAACACAAATCTATTCAACCGCGAGACAAATGTATGAATTCGAATACCGATTTAGAGAAAAAAAAATTCAAAACCAGATTCAAAGTCATTCAAAGAACAGATCTAGAAACATCAAACAGTTCAGAATCATAAAAACAAATCTATGATTAGAACAAAACAACAGATCATTACCTGAATACGGAGATAAAGACGCCGAGTGTAGAAATCCTCAAGCCCTAGACAGATCGGTGCATATCCCTGCTCCAAAAGAAGAAATCGAAAGAAATTCACACTCGAATCGAATGATAAGAGGAAGTACGAGGATTTGGAGGAGATCTAGAAAGACGAACCTGGAGATTTTTGGAAGTGGACCAATCGAGGAACTTCCGGAATAGATCTCTGATCTGGCCAAAGGCAAATAGCAGGCCGTAGCTGAAGAGAGTGGTGAGAGCGGTCAGATAAGGGATCGTGATCATGATGATTGATCGATCGGACGGTGGAGGATGAGTGTAGAAGAACCGGTGTTGGATCGGAAAAGTGTAGGAAGACTGGGTGTGGACTTTATTACAGATACAGAGAGAGGCTTGGGGCTGAGTGGAAGTCGAAGAAGAATGAGAAGAAGAGGATGGGGTTACACGTTGCCGGTGGTAGGCCCGTGGTGGAAATTTAGAATCCGGATCCACCGTTGGATTCTGTGTGATGAAAATGTGATCATGGTTATGGTTAAGATAGTGCTAATCACTTTTTTTAATTATCAAACATTTAATCCAATGGTGGAACAAACTCGGATTAATGTAAGATTTGAGAGTCCTCCTTATACCTTGAGGGTGTTTTTATGAACAGTTTAGGATTTTAATAGATGGGCCCACTGTAGAGTTTGACTTCTATCATTTGGGACTTCTCTATGTTAAGCTTTGGAGGAGCCAGATTTGCAAGTTCCTTATTTCACAGTGCCAACTATTACACTACATTAAAATCAGGGCTTTTAAGTGACAATAACTACCGATTTTGACCGGGATATATATTCCTTTTCTCTATAACTTGCCCAACATTCTCCCTTCTACTTCTACATGCAACCACTTTTAACTTCTTCTAACTTTTCACTCCTCTCATTAACCTTATTTCCATCCCAAATCTCCCATGCATATGTATTCTCCAGTTTCCTTTTCACTCCACTTTTCTTACTTTATTTCTATGCCACAAACTCTTGGATTGAAAAAAAAAAAAAAAAAGAGGAGGTATTGTCGTAATTCATTTTCCAATTGTTCTGTCATTAAGTATTTGAGGATCATTCTATGAGTTTGAATTTCTTTTTAATTGATTTTTATGTATGTTGCTACTAATTTTATTGGTAAATATGCTGGTGCTTAGCATGGGTTATTGTGCTAGTGTGTGATTATGGAAATATATTCTCCATAGAGCACATTGCATATGCAACGCTGAGGGCCCCCCACTTTAATCAATGCTGCTCCTTTCATATTGTGGTTATCTCATAATCTGGGTGCATGATCGATTTTACAATCATTGAACCTTCACTCATGGTTGAATTGAATATAAAAATGATTAACGGTTAAAATTCAATTAAACTTTACAGTGATTAAATTAAAGGCTAAGATAATCCGTTGGCACTGATTTTTTGGTTGCTCCTTTTCATATAAAAACATTTCCATCTACCCTCCTCCCATGGATAGACATGCATCTGTATAGGCCCATGAGTTGGACATCATCTGCAGTTAATATAGGAAAATATTCGATTGCATGTGATTATCTATAATAATGCAAATTGTCTTTTACCATTGCTCCATCCATGCCAATTGCCAACTCAATGAGAGGTGCCAGTAATATATTAAGTGTGGACCTGCCATCCTAACAAGTTTGAAACTCTCCTCAAGCTGAAATGACTAGTTGGGTTAGTCATTACACTTCCGATTTTATTTGGCCACCTAGATATACAGGTAAAATGTATCTTTTAAGTGAAATACAGGGATGGCCTAGTTGGTAACGCCTCCTCCTCCCTTTTAAAATTGTATCTTTTAGAATTGCATTTAAAAAGATGCAATTCCCAATAGAGTATGGAATTCCATAGATAGCTAGCTCCCTTTTTTTGTTTCATACTTTTTTTATCACGATAAATTTGCATGGTGCATATACATTCAACTTTAACTACTTAAAAATAAAGGTTCATACATTATTCCATGCACACTATGTGCAAAATGTGCACCCATAGTGGGGCCCACCCGATTGTCCATCGGACTAGATCACAGACACATACCCCCTCTCCCCTTTGAATTTCACGTGTCCTCTTAGTTTAAATCCATCAAAATGGAATGAACCGTTGGATCAACCATACATCCATCCGAATTGACTGAATTTGTGGACGCCAGATAGATTTAAGATGATCAAATAGAGCAAATTTTGTATAGAGAGTAGGGCCAAACCCCCCTATCCCAACCTTAGGTGGAGATCACAGGTGAGCCCCACAACCTATACATGCTCAGTGCGCCCAAGCGCACACCTGATCAGGCATGAAAGTTTCGATCTGTTAATATGGAAAGTGATGATAAAAGTGGGAATGTCACTGAGACGGAACACAATACATATAGCTTGCTTGGCCTAGTGGCCAGGGGACTGCTTGAACCACACTCCAAAGGCTAGGTTTATTTGGTTGGTCTTGTATCTTGTATTTTTTTTTTCCTGGTGGAATTATAATTTCCTCTCTTGCCGAGAGTGTTATGCCTCTTTTAATTGTCATGTATCTAAGTGGACTTAACCAATGTGAAAAAAAGTAGTGAATAAAATATTAATAATAGTTTCGTTAGAAATAATCAAAAGATACAAATAGGACTGTGTTTGTGGAATAAATGAGTAAAATAGACTACATGTCTTTTGAATGGATAAATGAACCAGCTTTATTGAAAATAAGCATCAAATTAATAAAGAAAAACAGTGACAAAAGAATATAGGGATGTCTAAGACCCCCCTCCCTCACTGCACCACCCAAGGAATTGATCTCTGGACGGTTTTGGGTAGCCCCCTTAGCCATTAGGCCAAGCAAGAAAAGAGAAGCATGAGAATGCAATGTGAAAGAATAGAGCATCCAATATTTGCTCTGGTGTTTTCTTGGAATGAAGTGTATGAAAATGTTGATCATCAAACATGGCCTGCAGTATAGACGCCATCATTCTTTTAATTTTCTCTTTCTATCACATGATTTGATGAAGATAGACCTCATGATTACCCCTTGAGACTATCCACTTATATAATTTATATTTACAATTCCTTATAGACACTATGAATGTTGTTAGCCTATTATTAACATGAACCCTAAGATCAAGAATATCATGATTATCACATGTAGGATTTAATCTTAGATAGATTAAAAATTATCTCCAGACATCCTAATGCAGAGAGCTTTCCGATCCTGCTGTCTGATGTTGATGTTGAGATCCGTCCAAGAAAACTTTAGGGAATAACTTCAGTTTTTCTCTCCTTGCCTATAAGCCTTAATGTGTTGAATTTTGTGAATGAGTCTTTATGATGGAGGAAAGACTCTTTTTATAGGTGGAGAGAGGACCATGTATATTCCAATTAAGATTCCATTAGTTTTAATCTCAACCGTCCATCAAGGTAGAGTTTGTTATGGAATATATCTCTTTAGGAAACCTTATATGATTAAAAGATAGCATGTATCCTATGAAAACGGGATTCCTATAATGACCACAATTTATGGAAAAGTAAGGACTTGTGGTCTAAGTAAAAGACCTAAAAGTAATTTCCTTACAAATGTCTCCTTCTAACTATGTTTGACTTGTTTATACGTTGATCAAACTTATATTCATAATCTTCTAATATTGAAGATTTTATGTTTGTTTTTTTAAAAACGGTAACAAATATTTCATTAAAGAGGGAAAAAAAGAGTATATCAAAACTTTATAAAATGAGTTGGAAGGTGCAAGAGAGAAGCACCAGCCACAACTTCAATTACAAGATGACACCCACCTAAGGAATTAACATATCCACCCCTTGCTTTGCTAGCACATCCGCCATTGAGTTGGCGGATCTAATCTCATGACGGAAGAAGACATTAATGTGAGCTGAAATCTCCCTAATTTCATTGAAGAGGAATTGAAATTTCCATGGGTTAGGCTTTTGGTTAGATACCCACGCAATGACATTTGATCGAAGAATTACTTTCTAAGACAATGGCACCACTATATCTTGTTGAGAACAATCTAAGATCTTCCAAAATTGCTAGCACCTCCGCTTCATTAGAGTCACACACACCAACATGCTTGGAGAACATAAGAACAACATCACCCTTGCTATTGCGAAGCACTCCTCCAAAACCCGCCGGGCCCGACTTACCCCTTGAAGCACCATCCACGTTAAACTTTAAAACTCCATAAGGAGGGGGACTCCAAGGAATAGATCTCCTCTCCTTACGCGGGCAACATCCCATGCAAGCTCCCCAATTAGAAAGAATATCATCAAAAGAAAACTCGAAGAACTCCTTTCTAATCAAAGCCCATGACGTAATTCTGAAAGCGATTTTGGATATCAAAACTTCTAATGAGGAAGAAGAGCTCATGAATATCGTTTTGTTCCTTTCCTTCCAAATAGACCATAAGATGGCAAATGAGATTATCCTCCACAATACCCTACCGCACCCTACAAAGCACCCTCCCAACCATGATTGAACCACCTCTGTAATATTCTTCGGGCAACACCAAGCAAGACCACATTTCCCAATAAAGTTGCTCCAAACATAGGAAGCCACCTCACAGTGAAGAAAATATGATTGCCCGACTCTTCTTCCTTTCCACACATCATGCAAACATTTGAAAAATTGATAGAAGACGACCCTCTCCTCCTTAGATTATCCACCGTGGCAATTTTTCCTGCAACTACTGACCAACAAAAAGCCTCAACTCCAGGAGGAACCAGCCCTAACCACACTAGGGAAGAAGGGGCTCTATGAGAGGGAGTTCCCTCCAAGGCCAAGTAGAAAGATTTAGCTGAGAACTCCCCGGAGATGGAATGCTTTCAAATCCTAGAGTCCGTAGAGTCCCTGCAAAAAAATGTATTAGTAAGAACACTCAATAACTCCTCATATTGGCTCCCCTCCAGCTGTCGTACATAGACCCCTCTTAAAAGTAACCTCCCATATAATACAACCATTCCTCTCCTCAAAACAATCACTGATAGAAGAATCCTTCTTAATCGCTAATCTAAAGAGTCTGGGATACAAACTACACAGAGGTCCCACCCCCAACCAATCATCCAACCAGAACCTGACTTCCCTACCATCCCCCACCACAAAAACCCACCCCTTTGTGTAAGGTTTCCCCCCTTATATTGGATTCATCTCCAACTGAAGCAATAGCTCTCCAAACACCTGATCTACAGTAGCTAGGTCCCATCTTAGGCCACCACCCCCATATGTCCTCACCATATTCGATAGCAATCAGCCTCCACCAAAGAGCATCTTTTTCCTCCCCGAACCTCCACCACCATTTAGCCAACAACGCCTAATTCTTGTTTTTCAAACTACCTAGACCAATACCTCCAGCGAATTTAGGTTTAATCACCTCACTCCACTTCTTCAAGTGTAATTTCTTCTTATCCCCATGGCCTTCCCACAAAAAGTCTCTTCTAATACGATTTATGCTTGTAAGGTCTGTGACCTTACTGGGTCAGTTGGGCCCAAAACTCGGCCCGTTGACCCGTTTAATTTGTTATTATTATAATTAATTGTATTTTTAGATATTTAAGTGGGTTTAGATCATGAGCGAGTTTCTTTTAGAGTTAGAATAGTATCTGCGAAGTTTCGTTTGATTCCGAGTTCGTTTGATCATAGCAAGGGGGTAGTTTGCAATTTAGGAAAAAATGAGTGTTTTTCCGAAATATTCCAAACGCCGTGATTTTTTGGTTCGTTGGAAAGGTCTTTTCATACTGATGACTTTTGTCTCTTGATTCATCGCGATCCGGCGATCAGAAACCCTTCAAGTGGTCCATCCTTCACCGGACCCACTAAATGGGCAAATTAGTCTTTTCTCTCTTCTCTTCTTCTTAATCAAGGTTTAACCCTAATTCCAATTCGTTCTCTGCAACGAAAGTAACCCAGCAACCATTTCTTCTTATTCTTCCTTCTCAAGCCGGAACCCTAGCCTAAAGGACCCCATTCGGAGATCCGATCCGCTAGGATTCATCCTTGCGATCTCCTCTTGCTTCCGGTGTAAGTTTGGTAAGCATTCTCTCACCTTCATCTTTTTCAATCTTATGCCTTTTGGTTAGATTTAGGTTGGATCTTAATTCTTTTCCTTCCTATCTTCTTCTTGGCTTCCTAGTTTGCGTTTTATCGGGTTAGATCGGGGATTTCGGAGTAGAAAAGCTTCCCCTCGAATTTCACCCAATTCCAATCTTCACTTTGGGTTGAGGCAAGTAGATCTACAATTCATATATATGCATGTATGTTGTTTTCATTTGATTGGCCATGTTTCTTGTAGATTCCCCTTAATTCCAAGCATGTTCTTGTTGATTTGGGATTTTTATGTTAGGTTAGATATTTGGGTAATTGGAATAAAATGGATAATTATATGATCATAGGTTGTTTAAAATTAATTATTGATTCAAATGGAATGAAATGGATGGTTGGGGAGAGCAGGAGGCTCTATTTATGCAAGTTGAAGCCTCTGGGAAGGTTTGGAAATGAAGGAAATTGAAATGGGGAAGAAAGAGCTCAGAAATGGCCTGAACCCGTACGAGTTTCGTACTGTCGGTTCAGTGTCGGTCAACCGACAGCATGGTGTGGGTCAGCCGAAAGCCATGTCGGTTCCAAAAACAGAGAGCCATATTTGACCTGTTGAACTGTCGGTTCACTCGTCGGTTCGGGTCGGTCAGCCTACACCTTAGCGTCGGTCAACCGACACTGTTCTCGGTTCCAAAAACAGAGAGCAAAATATGAACTGTCGGTTCACTCGTCGATTCGGATCGGTTAGCCGACAACCAGCATGAGGGCTAGCCGAAATTACCATTTTGGAATGCTCATAACTTTTAATCCGGCCGTTGGAATTTTACGTATAATATACCGTTGGAAAGCTCTTGAAATGTAGAATCCAATGGTTCTAGTTTCATCACAATCAAAGGTTGGAAAGTAATGTAAATACTTAGATTATTAATCCAGCTCATGTTTTATTGGAAATGGGACCTGTAACCTAGGATTTGGGACTTAGATGCTGGAATCCACTAACCTTCTATCACATGACCATAAATGGGATTGAAATCGAATTACGTGACTTGGTGTGAATTCGATGGGTTGTGTAGGTATTCGTGTATTATACGTAGTGTAACCGAATGCACATGGAGTTGAAATTAATGATGCTCAACATGATTGTACACCAAGGAATTATCCTAAAAGCACCATTGATCCAATTTTCACATGTACTCTGTTAGAATACGTGGGATACAGGGATGACACCACTTACTTAGGATTGGATTGTAAATTCCCCTTGACTTTGACTTGTATCCGTTGATTATGATCCTTGTACACTCTCTTGACATAAAACACGTAATCAATAATGAAACATAAATTCTTATAGAATTTAGGACTTGGACTTGACTTAGAGTGTACCATGGGAACCCGTGTCTTGTATTGATGAACATGACTGGCTAGTAATGGAAGGGGATTATCACGTGGCTTGCTTGACTTGTATTATTTTGGAGAAGATAATTCCTAGAATCTTGTCGTGTACATGAAACTAGCCAGACTTGCTTGTCTTGTTATTCTTGTGTCAGAACCACTTTATTATTATTGCATATCATGGCCATCTGCAGTTTGAGATTTAATGACGAATCGGTTACTCCGGTTGTCGGGGTGGGCAGTCGGCGTAGGACGACGTCCATGGTGTTGAATAGCTGGGAGCGGGCTAGGACCATGCTGCTATTCCCAGGACAGGGAGCTAGGATCCCACTGGAGCCGGACTATGGTATCAGTAGTCCAAGGGGATTGTTATTGGTACCCCGGGAGGTGGCATAGGATATCCTCGGAGTCTCCCTCTTGCTTGTCTTGCTTGCATTTGCATGGATAGTAGTTATTGTTAGATGATTGTTAGGATTCCTGTTATTGTTTCTATATATTAATCTCGCTTTATGCCTAGCTTCGCATTCTTGTATTCATATGATCTTTTACCTGTCATTACTCTATACTTGATGCATGTCGTGTTTATTATGCTTTGTATATCTATTGCTCAACATATTGTTGACTTTGTTCTTTGGTGTGCAGACACATCAGGTGAATACTTCTTCTACGAGAAGCAGGCAGGTGAGGAGATCCCAGAGGATCTCCAACCTGCAGAGGAGGCACGAGAGTGGCGTGCCGATGACATAGAGTAGCGTCATCACTTCAGGCACGAGAGAGATACATGGGGTTTTATTAGATTATTCTTTTATTCATTATTTTCTCTCATTGGACCTTTCTTACATTATTGACTTCTGTTCTTTTATTGGCCTTTTATTTTGGGATGGCCAATGTAATAATTAACTTAACTCTTAGTTCTGTTTCTCTTTCTTGCAAACTTTAATTTAATGAGAATTAGTATCCATTGCTTGAGATTCCATATGCCTAGAGTTCTATGAACTCAATGTTTATTGTATTAAAAGAAGTTTGAAATATTAAATCCTCACCGCGGACTACGATCCGTGGGCCCAAAGGACAAAATTTTTAATTAGTCCTAAAACTCACTCTCCGGATCCGGTTATTTCTTTAATCGGGTTCGGGGGACGTGACAATGCTCTCAATCACCGCCTTAGGCATCTTGAAAATAGACATATAGTAAGCCGGAAGATTGGATAGGCAAGCTTTGATAAGAGTAATTCTCCCGCCTAAAGACAAATAACGCTTCTTCCATGAAGACAATCTCCTTTTGAATTTGTTAATCACTGGATGCCATAAAGCCTTTGATCTTGGTTTAGCTCCAATGGGAAGCCCAAGAAAAATAATAGAAAGCCTCACTGACCTACAATTGATGATATTTGCCAAACCTTGAGTGGTTTCCTCCAAGCACCCTACTCCAACCGACATACTTTTAGAGATGTTTATCTTCAAACTCGACACCAACTAGAAGCGCTGAAGAATTCTCTTAAGAGCTAATATTTCTTCCGTCCTTGAGGAGCTAAATAAAACAGTATCATTTGCAAATTGAAGGTGAGTGATAACATCTCCACTCCACCCTACCTCAAAACCTTCAATGACCCCTAATTCTCTTGCCTTAACTAGAAGAGAACTCAAGGCTTCAACAACAATTGTAAATAGGAAAGGGGAGAGAGGATTCCCTTGCCGAATGCCTCTAAAAGCTTTGAGTAACTTAGATGGAGATCCATTTACCAAGACAGAGAATGAGGTAGTAGAGATGCATTCGCGAATCCACCTACGCCAAGTTTCTCCAAAACCCATCCTAAGCAGCATATATTCAATAAAATCCCATTCCACATGATCGTAAGCTTTTTCTAGGTCAACTTTGAATAAAATCCCTTCTTTTTTAGACCTCTTACAGAAATCCACAAGCTCATTAGCAACCAATACCCCGTCAAGGATTTGTCTGCCTGCAACAAAAGCCCCTTGAAAAGGGCTAATAATATGAGGAAGAACACACTTCAGACGATTTGCCAAAATCTTAGCCAATAATTTATATAGACAACCAATAAGGCTGATTGGCCTGTAATCCTTTAAATCAATAGGGTTAGGAATTTTGGGAATAAGAGTTAAAAATGTTGCATTCAACTCCCTATTAATTTTGCCACTCTGGTGGAACTCACTCAAGAATGAAGCAAAGTCTTCATTCAAGAATTACCACCCGCCTTTGATGAAAGAGAAGTTAAATCCATCCGGACCCGAAGCCTTGTCCCCATCACACTCATTCAATGCTCTATACACCTCTTCCTCCTCGAATTCCCTTTCCAACCAAGTCTGCTTGTCTGAAGAAATTGAAGGAAAAGAAAGGTCATCAAGCTTTGGCCTTACACCTGCATCACTCTTATAAAGATCTTCAAAAAACAGCACAACCTCTTCCTTGACCTCAAGTGGGCTTTCGAAGATTCTACTGCCGCGATGAGTTTTACACAAATGGTTGATTTTACTCCTCATAGTAGCCATCCTGTGAAAGAATTTTGTGTTTTTATCCCCTTCTTTGAGCCAATTAACTTTAGACTTCTGCTCCAAGAGATTTCTTCTAAATGATTAAAATCCCAAATTCTTCGCTTTGCATCTCGCTTAGTAATAACCTCATCTATCCGTAGCTCCCTACTCTCACTAGCTTTCTCAAGATCCTCCACAATTTTAACCAAGGCTTCTCTTGTTTCATCCACTTGAGCAAAAACTTCTTTATTCCACTTCTTGATATTCTCTTTAAGAGCACGAAGCTTCTTACCAACTCTATATCCTGCAAACCCCCTCACCTCTGCTTGACTCCACCAAGACCTAGCCAAAGCAAGGAAACCTGTAACATGAAGCCAACAATTGTTGAACCAGAAAGGTCTAGGGCCCCAATCCATCATTTTAGAACATAACTTGATGGGACAGTGGTCAGAGATCAACTTAGGTAGAGCCAACTAATAACCCCCCCCCCCCCCCCCCCCAAAGTGGTCATCCCACTCCTAAGATAGCAAGAATCTATCAATTCTACTCATTGCCGGTTGTTCCCTATTGTTTGTCCAAGTGAATCTTCTCTCCTGAAGAGGCAAATCATTGAAATTGACGAAATCAGTAAACAACCCCATAGACCTGGTGATGGAGCCTCCCCCATTTTTCTCATATGGAAATCTGATCATATTAAAATCACCTCTGAATACCCATGAAACTTGCCATTGAGATTTAAAACTAGTCAATCGAGCTAAAAAATCTGACCTTTCTGCCTCAACATTTGGCCCATACACATTTGCAATAGCCCAAGTAAAACCATCAGTAGCTCCATAAACCTTAATTGCCAACACCCTTTGAGATTTTAAAACATTATCCACAAGTAATATCTCCTCCTTCCAAATATTGCTCAAACCACCTGACCTCCTAACAACTGGAACCCAATCCCAAGCACATCTTTGATTACCCCAAATATCCCGAATTACACTGTGAATATCAGAATCCACTTTAGTCTCTTGTAACAACAAAACATCCACCTTGTGTTTCTTAACCATCTTTCTAATAGCCAACATTTTTTCGGGTCTACCAATACCTCTTACATTCAGGCTAACAATAATCATTGCAAAGAAACTGAAAACAACTCCCATAAAATAAAGCTTAAACATCAAGAGATGATGTGCTTACCCCTTGCCTCTGACACCTCCAGCTGAATAAGCCTCTGTTTAATCTCAAGTTCATTTTCTTCAGTGGAGAGACCCACCAACATGCCCAAGTCGAGCACATTAGTGGCCTCTTCTGTAGCCGCCTGCAGGATCTCCTCGGAATACTTGGAAGTGACTTCCTCAGGTGAAGTCATCCTCGAGCCAATGGTCTTGTTTCCCTGATCTTTAGAAACAGAACTCCAGATCTTCACTACACCCTTCTTTCGACCCAAGCATCCATAGGAAGGATTCTCCCATCGCCTGCCCATAAATCTCTTGTGTCTAGCAGTAACCACTAGAAAGTTGAATGACTTGCTCGTTCGTTTTAGAGGAGGCCTCTTCTGAGAAACACATTTTTAGCTGGACCCACAGGAGAAATGCATGCCCTTCCGGCCCATTTGTAAAGAATCAGTCCTGGCCCTAGATGGATCAGCACCCCCAAACGAAATAAGTTGATTAAGCGGGACCTGATCAGCACTAGAAAATCCCATATTGGATGGTCCACCTGCAACAACGGGCTGTAAAGCGGGTCCATCAAAAGGTGAGTCAAAATCCATGAGCCCAGTTGACCCATTGATCTTCTCCAACCCAACTTTCTCTTGCGTATCTGGCACGACAAGAGATTTGTTTCAAATATCTGCAACCTTTGACTTTCCAAACCCATCACAACTAGCCGACCTAGGAGAGCTGTTCCTTTGATCTCCTTCCCCATCAAAGAAAATTTTCAAATCCTCTTTCTCCTTTACAATTAATGCACCTGACGACCTCATCTGCTCCCTAGAAGCCATAGGCTGAAGAAGGGCACACCTATCACCATGTGCTACGTCCTTCTCACAGCCCGGGTGCTTGGCCGATGACCGGACTTTCTGCACCGTTCCGTCTTCCTTGCCCCGATGAACTACACTGATGCTTATCCCCTAATGAGTGTATGAAGAGTTGAGAGCCCTATTTTTTGGTACCGAGTTCTCATCCACCCTTGAGCCCTGAGACACCTCTGTGTCTTCCTTAAAGTCCCTGCCAACCAACCCCAAGTCTTCCATAACCATCACCTTAAAGGGAGATCCAAAAATCTGAATCTTCACTTCCTGGTTAATTAGCCTAAGAATATCAGTTTTCACAAGTAACCTACCACATCCCAGATTGGATTTGTCCAACGTTTCCTTAGCAACATCCAAAACTTCTCCAAACATCCTTCCAATAGCCCTAAACAGATTCTCACTCCAGCCATGAAGAGGCACAACATAGCAATGTATCCACACCTTACGCTTCGTAACAGAGAAACCTGGAACCCATTTCCAAAGCGAAGCAAATGCGTTGTTCCAAAAAGAATCTGACTATCCAAGGGCTGAGCTTACCACCTCCAAGTTAGGGAAGGAAATCAACAACTTCTCTCCACCCATCCTGGACAGCTTAACGTCTCTGATTCCTCCCAACTCATAAATGCCGGAAGAAGAGGGAAGAAGTTCATTACATCTAACAATGCCCACTAGACTGTTAGATAAGCAGCTAATATTATTATCAACAAGCTCTTTGGGTATAATGATGCAATTGTCATTATCACCTTCAAGACCTCGTCAGTGACCCTAGACCGAACTGGGTTCTCCCCTCCTTTTGGCAATGGATCTTGTTTGGCATGAGAGCCTACTGGTATCAACCTTCTATGAGAACCCCCCTTCACCACTCTTCTCATCCTATTAGACCATTCATATCTAGCCACTCTGACCTCTAACTTTCTGCCAGCAAAGAATTTCCCATTTATACTCTCAACAACTTTGATTGCAGTCTTCATTCCCCCAAAACGCACAAAACCAAAGCATTCACCCATGCCTCGTCTGCTAGAGGCAGATATGAAAGCATCAAAGACCTTCCTTATTGGAGAGAAAACATTTCTCAACTGGTCTGCCCTGGTGAATTCTGGCAATTTGTTAACAAAAATCGTTACTAGGTCCTCCCATCTGACGCTTCTCCGCCTAGTACCCTTGAATCTTTCCACTGTCTTCCATTTGTCTTCTTCATTTACTGAGCTCTTCTCTGTTGCCATTTGCTAAGCTCTTCTCTGTTATGGATTACCTTCAAGCTCTTCTCTGTTTTTGACAGATAGTAAGATGGCTTTATGTAGGAAAGTTTATGTTGGGGATTATCCTGTACAAATCACATGCATTAGTGCTTATGGACCCTATACATCTGAAACTAGGAATTAGGAAACGATTCCATGCTCGTAACATGGTGAAACTTTGTCACGTCCCCAAAATAATAATTGGGGAAAAATGTGAAAATTTTAAAATTTAAAATTCAAATTCATGTGTTTAATACATCACAAGCTTCCAAAAGTGGACCCACATAAAGTGTCAACCGGTGGTGAGTCAAAATAAATTTCATTAAATGCAACAGAAGCTTTATTCAATTGGTATTCAAAGTTTATAAATAAGATCCAACACGAAAATCAAATAAACATTAATAGTTAATGTGGAAGAATAAATCAAACAATTACTAAGGAAGGGTTATCATTAAAAGAAAGTTCATCTAAATAATTGCTAAGATGACATTCTCTCTAATGCAGGCTTAGACGGCTCTGAAACCGTCTCCGGCATCCCACTCGACTTCGTCAGTTGGCTCAAACGTTTGAAACGTTTATTCCTCCCCGGTTTCCTCGGTAAAGTAGGGCTCGGTACCTATGCACCAAATATTACAAAGTAAATAGCAAGTACATAATCATAATTCAAAATTAAATACGATAACGAGAAGAATATAGACAAGTGTGATCATATAGAAGTAAAGACAAAGATATAATACGAATGAACGTATGACATAAATCCAAATAAGATAAATGGAGCAATAAGATTCACACGGAGACAGGTGTCCCCGTTGTGGGTGGTCAACCAATCAACCCTACATAATCGGGAAAGACTGTCCATAACGTCGGTGGTCATAAACCGATCAATTAAATATCAGGATAACCTGTTCACATTCAAAGCGGATTATAAGTGATCCGGTTACATCGGTGATCAACCGTCCATATATTGATCTGCAGTCGTCCATAAATGACCCACATAAATGAAAACATATATGCATAATAGACCCGAATAATAATGCTCCGACACAAGAGTCCTAAGTAAAAGTAAAGTGCTGGCCATCCCATATTCCATATCATAATCAAACCGTTATACAAAATTTGTCAAGCCACTTTATAGTCCATAACACAATAGGGTATGCATCTAAAAGAATACATATCCTAAATCAACATATATATGCATGTGAAGGTCAAAGAATAATAACAAGCCAATCCTAATGTGAGACATAAGGTCTCGTAGCCAATAACCATAGGAATCTCTAAATAGATAAAATGTCAACACATCCCTTTTCAATCAATGGTGCATAGACCCAATTAAGGGATTTCCAATAGAGATGGATTGAACTCAAATCCACTAGGATTTCCCCGATGTTATATGAAGCACTAAACCCCACGTTAGTAAGATACCGCATGCCCAGTCAGGATTTACTTAGGTCCAATGATTCAATTAATAAAATATAATTTTAACACATCAAAGATAGTCAAAGGTCATAATTTAGGTTTATAAAACAACAAGGCCCCTTTTTCCTAATTTCCATAAATAAAAAGGGGCAATGTAAATAATTTCACCACACTAAAAGTCACATGGGTCATCACCACTCTATCTACTTTATTCCCATCCTTATCAGGTAACCAGGTCATCCCATTCTATCACCATTTTATCTCCTTCCTATACAAGCAAATCAAAGCCATACACAGAACCCATTCCAGAAATAGTGTTCCACGCCTACGACAACATGGAAGCTTAGAATAGTGACCCCACAGATCACAACCCCAGATCACCTTCACAAATAACATCGTCCAGCCATGTACGGACGGATGTGCGGACTAGATTTGTGATCAAATCAGCCAGTGGACCCCACCACTGCTTGATATCCAAAATAAAATCCCAGTTGATGACTGATGCCCTAAACTGTGTAAACCCTTAGATGAGGGGCCAGATGGGACCCAATCCCCACGGGACTACCACCATAAGGTTCGCCCTTTGGTCCCCTAATAGATTCACGGACTCGATCATGCATCAAGTGGCCCCACCAGGATTCCATGGTCAAAATACAGACAGTCCCAAACTGCCTTGCGTTCCCTTGTTACAGATCCACTCCTTGAATTATGTGGTTTCGCTTGCCCATCAAGGTCACTTGAAATAGTGGTCTCACATCCCTAACACAAGTCTACAAAAAGTGAATAATGGTTTTGAAATCCAAATAAAAGTACTGCGACAGTAGCCATTTGCAACAGTAACATCAATATGAGAAACAAAATCGCATTACAAAATTATCATAAGAAAAGGCATAAAAAGGGTTTCTACATGCATCAATACGAAAATCAAGGAGGAACACAAATATTAAATCTATAAATTATGATTAAGTACTTGCCTTTCACCAGCGTTTGAAGAAAATGCAACAGATCCTAATCAATACCCAAACCGAGATTATCGGGGCGCTCGATCACAATCCTAATACCAATCTCACATTGAAGATATGATAAGAATGTTCAGATGAGCAGATCTATGGTATTCCTACCCAAACCCAACATTGGAAACATTAAGAATGTAACCCAAGAGTACAGATTTACTTCTAATGGTTTGAGGAGATTGTTACCTGAGATAAGAAAGTCGAACAAAAAACGATGGTATCTTCAGATCTTGATTCTGATGGCTGGATCCTAAAGTTGCAGTAGCTTGAGAAGTTGAAAGAGGAAGAAGATGAACATGGAAATAAAGGAGTTACAGAAATAAATGGAAAGAGATAATAAGGACGAGCATTTGCGCATTCGTAATAAGGGGATGAGGTTAAGAGAATATTCAATGGGCTTAAGTCATTGGGTCG
The DNA here is from genome assembly GCA_012931725.1 of Litsea cubeba. Classification (NCBI taxonomy): domain Eukaryota; kingdom Viridiplantae; phylum Streptophyta; class Magnoliopsida; order Laurales; family Lauraceae; genus Litsea; species Litsea cubeba. The sequence continues at coordinate 113,165,304 of CM022947.1, read as the reverse complement.
GGTCAAACTGCGGGTCAAGTCATTATCCATTAACCAAACTCACCAATCTACGCATCTAATCTAACGTGCGCCCCACTTAATCCTGATCACTTAAATAATTAAAATACATTTAATTAAAATAATAATAATATCTAATTAAAATATAATAAAATATTAATAGTCGGATATGGATCTTATAAACTTTTTTATTTTATTTAGTAAGTACACCTCTAAAAAGTTCATGCTATTCTTGTTGTTGTAATGCTTCTTCTGCGTCGTCTTCCTTTTAGTTTGTGGTGCTTATTGCATGTGGTCCAACATATCCCATCATTGAAAAAAGAAATGCTTCTACTTTGCCTACCCATGCCTAATTTGACAGTGTAGAACAAAATACCCATCCCTAATTTGACAATGTAGAACAAAATATCTGAAAACACGTGACTCACAACTTTCTCTTAATGATTAGGTCATTATCCAAAATAGTATGAGTTCACGACAATTGGACAGAGTGCGATAATATGAAACGCGTGTCTTATCAAACCAAAAGTAAACGTTATTGTGCTATAGTGAAGTTTTAGGTGTGATTATCGTTGGAAGGGAGGTGACGGGTGATGAAATTGGAGATCAGGCCTCCCTCTGCCAGGAAGTGTTGGATTCTGCGTGGGAACTGTTGGATTTTGGAGCACAACAAGTACGATCATTATTATTTATATAATTATTGTTTGCATAAAATTATATAGGAACTCCATCATGTTCAAATCATTTATTGCGAAGGATTTCTAAAGAGAAGATAAGGAGGGAATAAGATAAGATAAAGATGAGACCTTGTTTTTCTTTGCTTAAATTTCATCTTATATACTGAAAACAAATTGAGCAGTTCTCTCAAGTGGTCTAAACATGCACATCCAAGCGATAGAGAGTACATACATCTTTTCCACTTTACTTACACGTGGGTAAATTGGGTGTGGCCATGATTGAAAATAGAGTACAACTACATCCCAATATAAGCTTCTTCCCCAGACAAAAAGTGGCCTTCACGTGAGTTGAGAAAACAGAGCATTTACATGCATGGCTTTTTCTCCCGTGAAAACTCTACTTGGACTGACTCTTGACCGACCCCCTAAGTCCTCATCCAAATATCGATATTTGGATGAGGACCTAGGGGGTAGGTCCAAAAACCGACCCCCCCAATCAGTCCAAGTAACATTGCTGTTTCTCCCATGGAGCATGGACAAGAGCATCTGTTTCCAAAGTCAAGTCCAACCAAACAAGTGTGAACTGCCGGGCAGTACCTATTCCAGATGCATGGACTAGATGGATGAATTTTCAGCGAAAGCATTCCATAACGTTTTGCATTCATTCAATGATTTTCAGCTATATTGCTCAACACATGTCTCCAATGAATCTTAATGTCTAATCTTATTCAACGATTGGTTGATTTATGATATTTTTCCTTTTGTTTCCATTTATGTCTTTATTATTTTATTTCCTACAATTATATATATTAAAGCAATCGTTGAAGGGGTAGAATCTTCTAATTAAAGTCCGAAAAAAGTAGACAAGTGATGTTTTCTGTGACCAGGAAAATTATTAGCATGACCCATCCGTACGTGATTGAGACTGATCAACCTCCGGACCAACTACAGATGCTAGGAAAATCACAGCTTTACATTATGAAATTATAGATTTTTAAAAAAATTAAAGTATAGACTGGCACAATAACCCGTTCTTAGCACGGATATGTTCATAATATTTTAAATTGAACATCCATACACTTAAAATTTATACATTCAATTATTGATGATCACTAAAATACAAAAAAAAAAAAAAAGTTCCATAATTTAACAATTTGTCATTCCATCCAACAAATGCTTGGAAATTATTTTTGACAGAAAAGATAAAGAAGAAAATATCATGAAAGCAACTCTTCCTACAAACCATAGGAAGTGGAACGTGTACCAAAAAGTGGATTAGGCTATAAAGACATATATGAGAATATGGATAAATAAAGGACTGCTATATAAGAGAGACTAATAGAAAAAAGAGATGACGTGGGTAGTTCCGTAGTTGCATGTTAAAAAGTTAGATGGGATCTGTAATATTAGATAATTTATGATATGAAAGTTGCATAAGACCTAAAGATGAAATTGCAATGAGTTGAGATGGAGTTTTTAATTGTCAGCCAAAATCTTAAAATATGTTAAAAGTTCTATCCCAAACCCTTTTCTTCAATATGTTATAATAGATAGATAAAGAAAATCTTGACCATCTAAACGACACTTCTTGCCAAACAATATAAAAAAAAAATTCATTTAAGGCCAAGTGCTGGTATGTGATGTATGCAATTACAATGTGCAAAACTGCATGTAGTACTAACAAGTAACGGTAAACATGATTTAAAATAACACGTAGCGGCCGCATTATCAGCTGAGCGGCCTTGGCCGCTACGCTATTTTAAAAATAACGGCACAACTGTGATCTAAGACCTAGTAGAGTTAAATAATTTTAATTTTAAATATTATTTTTTCTATTTCTTCTCCTCAATAGCATTAACTAAAGTTGTTTCTACTCTTATATAGTTTCAAATCACGAAAAAAACATAAGATTGTCCGTTATGTTATAAAAGAGAGAGACCAAGAGAAAGAAGATTAGAGGGAGAAGATTGTACCACATTCTTCCGGATTGCTTCAGGCCGTACAATGATCGCCTCAATTGGATTGAGTATGTACTCCTTGGCTTTGCTTCAGGCAAAGGAAATCCTTCCGGGATTTTCATGTGAATTCTAGTGTCTAAGTCCCCATATAAGTAAGCAGTTACAACATCCATGAGTCGCATTTCTAGATTTTGAGAAACTGCTAAACTTATCAGATATCTGAAAGTTGTTGTATCTATGACAGGGGAGTATGTTTCCTCATAATCAATCCCAGGTTTCTGCAGGAAACCTTGTGCCACTAATCGTGCCTTATATCTGGTAATTTCATTCATTTCATTCCGTTTTCTTACAAACACCCACTTGTAACCTACACGGTTAACATCTTTTGGAGTTTGTACTATAGGTCCGAACACACCACGTTTATTGAGAGACTCTAACTCTGCTTTGATGGCACTTTCCCATTTTGGCCAATCATTTCTTTGTCGACATTTATTTATAGAACGTGGTTCTGTGTCCCAATCATCATCATCATTTACCTTTGATATTTGTGTAGCTATCGCATATGCAAATGCGTCATCGATGACAATATCATTTCTATTCCATCTCTCTTTTGAATAATTGTAAAATATAGAGATCTCTTCATTATCCGGTACCGGTGCCTCTTCAGGGGCTTCCAAAGTCTCACCATGGACTTCCATTATTCTAGAGAGAACGGATTTTGTCATAACCTCTTCAGGAGCGTTACGTGCCTCTTCGGGAGGAACCTCTTCAAGAGTGATACGTGCCTCTTCGGGAGGACATGATGATGATTGCTCATTTCTCCTTTTCCGCGGAGCTGAGTCCTTTGAACCTATAGGTCTGCCACGCTTCTGGCGTATTGCAGATTCTTTTGCGGTTGTATTTTGACTTTGTCCTACAGGGACATTAATCCTGGCAGGTGTATTCATAGCGGGCACATGTGATTTTGTCACCTTTGCTGCATCGTTAAATGCATCAGGTAATCTGTTTGCAATTTCTTGTAAGTGCACAATTCTCCGGACTTCATTTTCACATTGTGAAGTTCGTGGATCCAAATGAGACAGAGTGGAAGTATTCCATGTTAATTCTCGCCGTTCTTCAGGAACAGGTCGTTCTACAGGAACTATGTTATCTCCCCTTAACGGCGGGAATATTGTCTCATCGAATTGACAATCTGGAAAACGAGCAGTGAAGACATCTCCTGTCATTGGTTCTAGATATCGAATAATTGAGGGAGAGTCATAACCTACATAGATTCCCAATCTACGTTGTGGTCCCATCTTAGTACGCTTAGGAGGTGGGATTGGGACTTGAACTGCACAACCAAACTTGCGCAAGTGAGAGATATTGGGTTGATGTCCGGATGTAAGTTGTGCAGGAGAAAATTGATGATAGGCTGTGGGTCGAAGTCGAATTAACATTGAAGCATGCAACACAGCATGTCCCCATGCACTAACTGACAATTTGGATTGCATCAGCAGAGTCCTAGAAATGAGTTGGATGCGCTTAATCATGGATTCAGCTAAGCCATTCTGGGTGTGGACATGGGGGACAGGATGTTCGACAACAATTCCTATAGATGAACAAAAATCATCAAAAACCTGTGATGTAAATTCTCCTGCATTGTCAAGTCTTATAGACTTAATGGGAGAATCAGGGAAATGAGCCCTAAGTTTGATTATTTGAGTTAATAGACGGGCAAATGCTATGTTCCTAGTTGAAAGTAGGCAGACATCAGACCAACGGGTGGAGGCATCAATCAAAACCATAAAATATCTAAAAGGTCCACTAGGGGGATTTATGGGTCCACAAATGTCACCTTGTATCCTTTGCAGAAAGGATGGGGATTCGTATGCAACTTTAGCAAAAGAAGGTCGGGTGATCAATTTTCCTTGTGAACACGGTGTACATAAGTACCCACTAGGTAGGGTCAATTGATGGTTCTCTAAAGAATGCCCAAAGGAGTTATCTACAATTTTTCTCAACATAGTAGCCCCAGGGTGACCTAACCTATCATGCCAGAGCTGTAAAGTCTTCGGATCACTAAGCTTCGGGCTTAACTTTGTTGTTTTGCTCATAACCGAATGTGATTCAACATTTAAGATTGTCATGTAATATAACCCTGAGGAGAGTGCACTTAATTTTTCTAGTATTTGCTTCTGGCTTCCAATACTAGTAACAATGCATAAGAATTCCTTGTTACCTTCACTTACAGTCTCAATGTGGTACCCATTCATTCTGATGTCTTTGAAACTAATTAAGTTTCTTCGGGAACTATTTGAGAACAAAGCATCTTTAATGAATAAGTGGGTACCATTAGGTAACATTATGTGGGCTCTTCCGGAGCCTTCAATTATTTGCACAGGCCCAGCTATGGTTGATACCTTTCGTGGAATAAACATCAATTCTGAGAAAAATTTCTGATTTTTCAGAATGGTGTGTGTTGTGGCACTATCTACCAAACAAAGATTGTCCTCAGTTCCATGATCCATACCTTAAACAAAATAATAAAACAATATAACTATGCAATCATATGATAAAATTGAAATAATTAAACCATTCATTAGGACATGAAATAAATAAATAAAAAGAAGTTTAAGCAACATGCATCTCAAAAGAATAAAAAAAAAATTAAGTTTGTAAAGTTTATTGGCCTTCTAGACCATGCCAGGGGGTGATCCCAAGTGAGTGTTAAAAGCCTCATTATTCAAAGGTTGGCTATCCTCATCCTCAAAAAAATCTCGAGTCTCCAAGTTTGTAATGTCAATTGGAGGTATCTCTGGTGTCATTGCATTCCAATTCCATCCTTCCAGATCATTTGTCTCTGCTAAATGAACAGAGGCCTTGTATGCTTTGTATTGTTCGGCCACTTCCTTTGGTGCACGACAAGTGCGTGACCAATGCCCACTTCTTCCACATCTGTGGCACGTGTCATCAGGACGGTGGGTAGGATTAGCTGGTGGATTTTGGTTGCTCTTAGGCTGAGGGGCAGACCACTTCTGGTGATTTTTGAATTTTGGAGGGGGACCTTTAAAACCACCTCGTTTGGAGGAGTTATGTCTTCCTCTCCCCCTTCCTCTCCCCCTTCCTCTGCCTCTGTTTGAGCTAAAACTGACATTTGCTTCAGGAACTGCCAAAGATCCAGTTGGTCTGGAGTTATGATTTTTCATCAGTACTATGCAATTTTGTTCAGCAACTAGGAGACAGGAAATAAGTTCTGAATATTTGGAGAAACGTCTTTCTCGATACTGCTGCTGCAGGAGCACGTTCGAGGCATGAAAAGTTGATAACGTTTTCTCCAACATCTGCTCTTCTGAAACCTTTTCACCACAAAGTCTTAATCGGGAAACAATATTGAAAAGAGCAGAGTTGTATTCAGATACGGTTTTATAATCCTGCAACCTCAGATTTAACCAGTCATTCTGGGCAGCTGGTAGTATGACCATCTTCTGGTGATCATATCTATCCTTCAGGGATTTCCATAGGCCTGCTGGGTCTTCTTCAGTAAGGTATTCATGTTTGAGATCTTCATGTATGTGATGACGCAGGAAGATGAGGGCTAATGCCTTTTCCTCTGGGGACATCTTGTTACCTCCTTTATAGTCTCTTCCTAGTTTCTTGGATTGCAAGTGGATTTTAGCATCCAATTGCCAAGATAAATAATTGTCCCCATTTATGTTAAGTGCTTTAAAGTCAATTTTAGCCAAATTTGACATCTTGCAAGAACTGTAATATGAAATATATATGAAGTTATCAGTGTGCATATAATGATAAAAAAAAATATTAACATCAAAAGTAATTAAGAAAGGAATTTAAACATGGAAAAATAAAAATTTAACATGTTCTCATATTTGAGAATCAGAACTGCTGGTTCTGTCAAGACTTCAGGCTTGATTTAGAACTTCAGGTTCATAATACATGAAATTAGAACTTCAGGTTCTGTCAAATCTTCAGGTTTGGGGTAGAACGTCTGGTTCTAACAAGTGATCAGAACTTCTAGTTCTATCAAAAACTTCAGGTTTAATTTCATGGCTTTATAATTTATATGGATTGTTGAATCAAAAACTTCAGGTTTTGATTTATTGATACGAATCTTCAGGTTCATATCATTATTCCAACTTCTACTGGTCCATGAATATGTGAACTTCAGGTTCACTTTAGAACTTCTGGTTCTCTTTCTTTTTTCTTTTTCTTTTTTTTTTTTATAATCAATTTATAGCATTAATAAATTTAAATAAAAAATCGTGCAAGATAATGAATAGTAACCAAACACTATAATGACAGTAAAATAAATATCATAAATTAATTTTATGTATTCTAATATGTTGGATTTGAACTATGGTTTGGATACTACTTACTGTATTTAAAGAAAAATATTACTCTTTTCTGAAATCCACGCTGGGAAGGATTTTGCGATGGAAATCCGCGCTGGGAAGGAATCCGCCCAGGGAATCTGCGATGGAAATCCGCACTGGGAAGGAATCTAGGATGGGAATCCGCGCTAGGAAGGAATCTGCACAGGGAATCCGCGATGAAAATCCGCGCAGGGAAGGAGTTTGCGATGAAAATCCACGCAGGGAATGATTTCTTCTCTTTGGGCAAGAAGACCTGGTTTTTTTCCTTCTCTTAGAGCTTCGTGCTGATAACGTGTTATAAAAGAGAGAGACCAAGAGAAAGAAGATTAGAGGGAGAAGAGAGAGCCTTTCTGATATCTCATTAACTGTGTCTAAATACATAGGGAGAGAGCCTATTTATAGGCAAAGTAAACTAAAAAGGAGGAACCCTAATTCTAACCCTATCTTATCACAAGTGGGCATCCACCCAAGATCCATATCTTATAACACGTTATAAAATATTCAATTTTTTTTACCACTTAAAAAATTTCACATCATTACGTGTCACCACAACCACTACGTATCGCCTGCTCCGTAGCGTTTTGACTACTGCCCGCTACACCCACCGCACCCGCTATTGCTATCGTTGATAGTAAGAAGATAAATATAAATAATGTTGATAAGATAATGAAAGCGATACAAGGATTTGGACACTAATTGTAGGGAGATGGGAGTTAGGCACATTATCAAAGATGACATCCTCAGATCTTTCACCTGTCAAATGTCTGAGTACTTGTATTCGTTGGCTTCCTAGGGGGTTATTTAGGTAATTTACATGTAAAGTAAAGCGGAGAGATGGATAAATTGGAAAAAAGAATAGAGAAGAAGGATAAAAAAAAACCGCTAAATTTTAAAAACCACTTTTTGTTTTTTATCAAAAGAGTAAAAGAAATTATTTTCTCATCCCACTTAAATAAAAAAAAAAAACTTCTCATTTTATTAAAAAATGTGAAAAAAAAGCTATCACTTGCCCAATATCACACCAAACAATCTAGGAATTCAGGAGTGAAAAAAAGAACTGTCACAAAAAAAAATAGTACAACTTTATCCTCCAGATTTCTCTCATCCCACAAACTCACCATCAAAAGGCCAAACACACCCTTGAATCTTTTGCACATCTGTCACCATCTAAACACTTCTTGCCCAAACAAAAAAAAAAAAAAAAAATTTCATTACATTGGCCAAGTGCTGGTATGTGATGGCCCATCACCAAGCCATTACAACATGCTGAACATACGTGCGTGTAGTTTTTACAAGTAAAAATAAAATGATAAGCATAAAAGATCTCAACAAGATAATGAAAGCGGGACATGGATTGGGACTAGGTAGAGATGTCAAGTGGGCCGTGCCGGCCCGGCCCGGCACGGCCCGGCCCGCTAGTCAACGGGCCGTGGCACGGCACGGCGTCAACGGCACGGCCCACTGGGCACGGCCCATGACGCGGGCCGTGCTGGGCCGAGCTGCGCAGGCCCGCTGGCCCGTTAGGCACGGCCCGCCAGGCCCGCCAGCCTAGTGGGCCAGCCCCTGTGGCCCGCCAGGCCCTCCAAGATCGGCCCGCCAGGCCCGCTAGGCACGGCCCGCCAAAAAAATTATTTTTTATATTTTTTTTTAATTTATAAAAATCTAATTTCCAGCCAACTAACAACCCTAGGCATTTTCTAATAAAAAAAACACTTACATAACTTGGTAAGGTAGGACTTTAGTGTAAATTAGTCACACTAATAATGAGGGGCAATGTGTTTTTGGGGAGAAGTAATAAGGGGAATGTTTTGGTGTGACACACTTACCTTCACTAAATTTGCCCCCTTGGCTTCAATAATTTAATTATAATTATTAAGCACTAACAAGCCAAAGCCAATGTCTTCATTGCCTCATCGCATTTGAGAATAAAGAGTTATCCAGTTGGGTTAGGTATTTTTCATTTCTCATCTAATTGTTCAGGATTGGATGCTATATTTCTCCTATAGAATTATGTTTCTTTTACCCATATGACTTGAGGTCTCTCAAGGGTCTAAATACTCATTGGCTGGTTACAACATGACATGACTGAATATTTGAAGTTATCTAATATACGACCAAAAATCTTTTAGTTATAATTGAGTTATTAGACTATTAAGTTTTGAGACTTTTCATAAAGCCCATTTTCAGCTGCATGCATGACATTAGGCAGTGGACTATGCAAGATTCTTACTTCTTTCCATCCTCTAAATAGTTAATGTAAGTAGAACGCAATCAACCACAATAGCGAGACAAACGATTTTTATGTAAAAATTGTATTGGAAAAAATCACGGGTCTTTTTGTCTAAACCGCGGACAACCAAGCACTATATAAAATAAATGTTATAAGGACTCACAGAACCTTTTAAAATAAAGGTTATAAGGACTCACATCCTCATCTAACTAGTTTTAATATTGTTTGAATAAATATTAGCATATGAAAGTAAGGTAGCCTAGTGGTTGTGTTTATCTTTCACAACCATTAGGTTGTGAGATCGAGTTCACCCAAACACATTTATTTTTAAAAAACTATACAAATTACGCAGGTCGGGCCAACCCAACCCGCCTATAACTCTATTAGAAAAAAAAAAAAAAAAAAAAAAAAAAAGAGGCACGCCTGGCCCGCGGGCCGGCCCGGCACGGCCCGCTCCAGCCCGCCCCACTGTGGGCCGTGCCAGTGGGCCCCGGCCCGGCCCACGGCACGGGCGGGCCAAGATTTTAGCGGGCCGTGCCGGCACGGCACGGCCCGTTTGACATGCCTAGGACTAGGGAGTTAGGACACCAGTTGTTGAGAGATGGGAATTAATTACATAAAACATAACTTCCTTCGGTCTCTTACCTTTCAAATGTTTTTTTATTTTTTTTTGGTAAAATATTGCTTTTCAAATGTTAAGGGTTTGTATCTCCATCTTTTTCGGTCTGTGTTAATAATTTACATATATAGTGAAGGAAAGGAGATGAACGACAAAAGAGAAAATATATGCAAAAAGGTCAAATCAAAAGATGCTAAATTTACAAAATCTACAATTTTATGACAATAACATGCTTACCCAAATTGGCCCATGAACACACCAAACAAATAGAGAAAGGAGTGAAAGAAATTCTGCATAACAAATCAAAATAATTTTGTTCTCCGGATTCCTCTCACATGCAAACATACCATAAAAAGAGGCAAAACACACCCTTGAATCTTTTGCACATCCGTCGACCACTACTCATGATTACCCCTCTGGATACCCCTGCTGCACGACCGTTTCCTATTTCCAGTCTCCACGCACCATTTGCCTAGAAACAGACCCTTTTTTTTCAGGCCAAGTTCGGCCAGTTGTTGCCGCCAGGGGCCCACTTGCACCCTCAGATTCCTCAATTTAAACCTTCGAAAGACGAGCCAAATCACACTGCAGAAAAGTAAAATCCCAAATGCTCAGAGGAGGAGGAGGAAGAAGAAGAAACGAACAAGATGCAAGCCCTCGCCGTCTCACCCTCCTACTCTCCGTCAACTCGCCGTTTATCTCCGTCCACTCGCCGTTTATCTCCATCCTTCTTCTCCGTCAGCTCCGTTAAGAGGAGCACCGTAAACCTCTCCTGCTCCCGCATTTCCTCCCCTTCATTCAAATGCTCCGCAGTCACTTCCGTTTCAGCCAGTAAGCTTTTCTCTTTCCAACCAAACATCTTTTGTGGAAACCCTAGAGAAATCTTGTACTCTTTCTCACTTCTAATTCTTCGGATTTGGTTTTCTGTGGATTTCAAGCTTCCGAGGAGGCAGTGCGATTCGCAGAGGCGTCGAAGAGGGGGAACCTCGTGCCGCTCTACCGCTGCATATTCTCCGACCACCTGACGCCGGTGCTTGCTTACCGGTGTCTAGTCAGAGAAGACGACCGAGAGGCGCCGAGCTTTCTCTTTGAATCCGTCGAGCAGGGCTTCCGGGGATCCAATGTGGTGAGTCTCGTGCATAAAAAACCTTGTCTTCAGGGTTTTTTCCAAAGTTGGATTTGGTTTGATTGATTTAGTTTTAGTTGATTCTTTTAGGGGCGATTCAGTGTGGTGGGAGCTCAACCAACCATGGAGGTCGTCGCGAAGGAGAATGCGGTCGTGATCATGGATCATGAAGAGGGGAAGAGGACGGAGGAGATCGCGGAGGATCCGATGGCGGTGCCAAGGAGGATTATGGAAGATTGGACTCCTCAGCTTATTGATGAGCTTCCAGATGCATTTTGTGGTAAGCAGATTCTCCTTTAAAACATTTTTATTGTTTATTTGAAATGCTTCAACTGCTTTGTTTACTTTTTGAATGAGGAGTTTTGTTATTATAAAGAAATAAGTAAAGGAGTCCATGGAGAATCTCTAAAATGGTATATTGGTATGTAGTGATTTGTCTTCTTTTTCTTTGATCAGGTGGATGGGTGGGCTATTTTTCATATGATACTGTGAGATATGTAGAGAAGAAAAAGCTACTGTTCTCAAGTGCTCCTGAGGATGATAGGAAGCTTCCAGATGTTCATTTAGGACTTTATGATGATGTCATAGTGTTTGATCATGTGGAAAAGGTATCTCATCGTCTTTGAACTGTGCGCCATGTATGAGTCCTTATGCAGTTTTCAAGTGGACCCAAATTCAAGTATTTGACAACTCCTCCCAATACTAATGTAGACTATGATATTTGTATTGAATGACCCTTACAAAAAAAAGACCCCCCCCCCTCCTTTGGGATGGAATCGTAGAAGTAGTTGTTCTAAGCTTGGCTTGGAGGTGCCTATGATCGGTTGCATCCTTCTACACTTAATTGGTTGTGTCACATAGCATCCTCAATATGGCTTAAAGTGTTAGCACTTCCACTCCTTTAATTTAATCTTTGGCATAAGAAAAAACCCTTTACCTGTCATCGCGAAACCCCTTCTACCAACTACTAACCATATGAGCAAATCCATCTTCCTCAGCCACATTAGTTCAAAACCGAAACGGCGGTGGGCCACAAGATCCCATGGAAACAGCAAGAACAATAGTGCTGCAAACCAAAGTTGGCCAAGGGAGTGCCTGTTGAGTAGTAGCTGGAAAAATATCTAGCCAATCTTCTAAACCAAGAATCTTCCAATCTTTGTGGAAGGATCGTCCTAGTTTTAACTCCACTCAAAGATGCTCCTGACTTATGCAAATTGACGAGATTGTGCTAAATGATCCACCCTGAAAATTCCCTGCTAAATGATCCACCCATGATCCAACAATTAAACAACAAACACCACATTATGAAAAAGCCACCACTTTCCAACTAAACAAGATTAGATCAACACAGATACCTCAAAAGTGGAAAAGAATAGCTGCTAACCCATGAGGCAATGAAGAATCTCATCCCATCAATTAAAGCCTCCATGCTAGACAATTTGGCTTCGAAACATCCATGATTCCTCTCTTTCCAAATTATCAAAATGGTCGCCAAAAAGGAAGATCTCCACATATCCCTCCCGCTTGAGGATCCCAATGGCATACTCCATGCCTCATAAAGCTGAACAAGAGACGATAAAAGGAACAAACTGTAATCAAACCATCAAATTCAACTATATGTAACTTAACGCTAGGTAATGGCTGTTTAATAACATCATCTATATGACATTAACAAAAATACTTATCCACTAAATTATTAAACCTAGTTATTCAACTACTGAGCAACCAAACTTAGACACTTAACCATTTAAGTGAGTCTAGAAACTTAGCCCAAACTGACGAAGTGGAAGGATCTAGACTATAATGTCATTAAAATCACTGAATATTTTTCTTATATCATTGGCCAATTATGAGTTGGGCTTGTGGGTTGAAAGTTGTCCTGTAAGAAGTAGGCTGGCAAGATTATGAGTAGATGCCCTTGCATCTGGAAGTGGACAAGTGTAGCTTCGTCATTAATCCTTTCCTGTCCTTTATGATTTTATGCATGTAGTGCAGTTGGTTCTCCCAGTACTGTGCTTGGTGATCGACTCATCGTCTTGATAATAGGATCTTAATTTCTTCATTTTTTTTTTCAACCTAAAAGACTGTTGGCTGTGTTATATGCTGTCAGAAAGCTTACGTAATTCATTGGGTGCGGTTAGACAAGTACTCTTCAGTTGAGGAGGCCTATAATGATGGAATGAACCGGCTGCAGATTTTATTGTCCAGGGTTCAGAATATTGACCCGTGAGTTCTCTCTCTCTCTCTCTCTCTCTCTCTCTCTCTTCTAATTTACGTTGTTCTTGTTGGTTTTGGTTTGACTATCATGTTCATGTTTTTTTTTTTTTTTTTTTTGAATCATAAATTTTTACTGTTAGCCCGAGACTAGCTGCTGGTTCTGTGAAATTATATACTCGCCTTTTTGGTTCTTCATTGAAGAGGTCATCCATGACAAGTGATGCATACAAGGAGGCTGTTCTACAAGCAAAAGAACATATCCTGGCAGGAGATATTTTTCAGATTGTATTGAGTCAACGTTTTGAGCGCCGTACATTCGCAGACCCTTTTGAAGTATATAGAGCATTAAGGGTTGTGAATCCTAGTCCATATATGACTTATTTACAGGTCTGGCTACTATCTTGAGCTTTCCATAAATGTAACTTATGATTCTCTCTTCAATATTTGCTATTGCAGGTTTACTTTATGACATAACTGTAAATAAATTGTATCCCCTTTTAGCAATTTTGTCCTTTTTTTTCCCACTGCTGCAGCTTTTCTGAGCTATGTTTATGCTTCCCTCAATATCAGGCTAGAGGATGCATTCTGGTTGCTTCCAGCCCTGAAATTCTAACTCGCGCAAAGAAGGTATACTTATCACCTTAATTCTGATGATCAATAGTGGGCTTTAAGGATTCTCACGTGATTGTTCTTGTTCAACTGAGAAAAATCTTACATCTTTCTCTAGGATCTCATAGTTACTTGTTGGTTTTTTACTCGCATTTCTTTCCGTGTAAAGGGTTTTAGTTTAACTGAGTGGGATATGAATCCTGCATATTTTGGAAGTTTTTATTTATTTATTATGACATGTTATAAATGATGTCAGTTCACAGTTGCCACCATTGCTTAATTTTATTTATTTTTTGCTTGTTTATGAAAAACATTTCTAGACTAATGAAATTATCATCGTTTACATTCCTAACATCTTTTATGTTGCAAAAGTAATAAAACTAAAATAACTATATGAAATAATGGACTTGGTATGTAGGATATGCTAACTTGTTTCACAGAAGTATTGGTGCATATTGATCATCAATATGTGTGTCATAGACTCATAGTGGTCCGACACGGATGTGCTGGACATGTAATAGTTATCAATATGATTATGATCCTTGGACTTATGCCATTGCCATCTATCTAAGATCAGTTTGGTGAGTTCCAGGTTCATACCGAACCCTATTCAAAGCCACGTTTCTATAGCTCCACAATCTACTATGTCTTTCTCACTACTTTGTTTCAATCCTCCACTCGTATCTTCTTCTAGTTCCTTGAACTTGTAACCTTATTTGACCACTCGCTATTCTTGATCTTCTACATATGTGCCCAGACTGTCCAAAAGTCATTCTTTCATTTTTCTGTTCGATTGCGGCCACCTATATATTTTATCCTTTGTACTTGTTCTCAGTTCTTCCCTTTCTTGTCATTCCACTCATCCATTTTAGCCTGCACATCTTAACAACACGTACTTAAGCTTCTTATCATTTGTTGTTTTCCTAATATTAAGCTCCATATAACAAAGTAGTTCTAACGGATGTCTTGGAAACATTTTCCTTTAATTGATGTGGTTGGTGATCACGCAGCACTTAACGACTGTGAAGTGGATGATACTAAGTATATGAGAAAAGGATCTATTAAGGACTTTTTTTTAAAAAAACTTTTTGACAAGAGCCTGCAGTATATTGGAAGGTGCTCGCTGTTGAAACCTTGAGGTTGTGGGTTCAAGTTTTATTATCAATAAAAAAAAGTATGTTTTCCTATAGAACAGATGGCATGTTTCCATGTGTCCAACACCAACATAGAAGTTGGACAAAGCAAGCTTTTAGGAAATGGAGCTTCCTTCTTCCTGGCTATAAAACAGAAGTCATTCTTTTTGCAGATGCTGATTAAGATGTAACAGATATAGTATCACTGACCTTTCATAATATAACATATATAGTATAAATGCTGGAGCTGAGATCTTGTCTCTGTAGAGCACATTAGCTTAGTGTTAGTTCTTATCATTTTGTTAAAAATTGATTGTTTTTCAAGTTAAATCATATCTCTCATTTTGGCTGTATCTCTGCAGTCTGAACTCATGTTGTTCTTGCCTGATTGCCTCCACTCTTATGGTATTGTAGTTCTTCTGGTAGTTTATTTTACTAATGATCTGTTACTCTACAAAATAAGTGATCAGCTTAACTAGAGTTCTATTATTGGTTAAATGATTAAATATGCTATATACACAAGTTTTTACTTTGCAGCAGCATGTGTACTATAAGAATATCAGTGTCCATTTAAAAAAAAAAAATCTTCTTGTGCTTTTTTATAACCCTTTTGGCATGTGTATTCTGTATTTCTTCTCTTGGACTTGAAACATTTGAACCTCTTTTTGCCAATGGAAACATACAGTGGCTTTATCATATGATCTTTGAGTATTTAAAATAAACTGTTAACAAAATTTTCTTTTATTTACAGGGGAGGATTATCAACCGACCTCTTGCTGGGACTGTTAGAAGAGGAAAGACAGAGGAGGAGGATAAGATGTTAGAAAGACAGCTACTGAATGATGGGAAGCAATGTGCTGAACATATTATGCTAGTCGATTTGGGAAGGAATGATGTTGGAAAGGTTTTCCTCCTTAATTTCTGCAAACAAATACTATGCGCTACTGGAAGCACCGTATTTTAGTCTTCTGTGTTTGAATGCATGCCTAAACTATGTTTGCATCCCGGTATATACCAAGTGCTGGCACTACCATGGATGTGGTAATCTTGAATGCATTCATATGATGAGATGAGGACCATCTTTAATGACCATGAACAACCACCCCACCCCCTCTAAAATGAATTGGCATAATAGACCCAATTTCCTCTCAGATCAAAGTAGTATCTAATGTTGAGTTGAAACAGAAAGAATGTACAACTTCTAGTGATTCTAAACCGGATGATCAACCTTCCCATAAATTGGCATGGGCCCAAAGCCCCACACTCCACTCACTAGTGTAGACTGTTTTTGTGGAGATCTATGGGCTCATATATCTCTACAGTACTCACTGTGGGAATTTAGTCCAGTGTTTGAGGGAATTTAAACAGGATATATATAATTTTTTTTGCAGGTTTCAAAGCCTGGTTCTGTAAAGGTGGAGAAGCTTATGAATATTGAAAGATATTCCCATGTGATGCACATAAGCTCCACGGTGAGATTCTTCCTTGGATTTCTAAATGTGTGTTAATGTTGATAATTTGAGCCTCCTTAGATTTACTATTTGGATTAATTCTAGTTGTGGCTTAAATTTGGTTAATGAATTTTTATAATTTTTTATTCTTTCCTTTAATAATGTGTTCATGGAATCAGTACTTTTGTGAATCTGGTTTGCCTCATATGAGATATATTGGTTGCAATTTCTCATCTGTTCCTGAATAGAGAACTTAAATTGTTCTCATCAGACTGCTATTTCATCTATGATATTGTTTTTAGAAGGAATAGGTATACATCTACCATCCGGTATCTGTCTTCCTCATGATCGTAGGATTTTCCATTGTTTTGGATCATTCTGAAGTTCGTCAACTTGTGTGATAGATTGAATTCAGATTCTTTCGTGTCACTGCATTCATGACTTCATCTGTTGTCATTTTGATTTTGATTGACAATGTTGTTTTGCTTTCATAATGACGTTTCAAACTTGAATAAGGATGAAATTATGGCCTTGTTTTGGTCAGTATATTGTACTGAACTCCAGAATGCATGCACATTGAGACTCTCACCTTATGAAAAGGGAACACCATCTTGTTTACCCTGCATTCAAGACCATACTGATAGGTATGTACCATACCTGTATTAATTTTAACATTCCCAATTGGAGCTTAAATTTTTTTCAAACTCACTTATACAAGTTTCGACTGTCCTCAATTGGAAAGGTGATAGACCCTGTCCCAGAGATTGACAGGTTCTGACCTCCATAGTCGACAATTTGCTGACCTCCAGTATAAGGTTGAGGATTATCACGACCTTGTTCAACAATGGTCGTATGGTTGGAGGGTCCGGGAGGGTCATGCAGCAAAACAAAGAAGAATTTACCAGAAATACCCATGGCAGTAAGGGATGAGGAAACATAAGTAGCAACTGAGGCTTGGATCATATCCTTTATTTGCTTTGGAGTAATATTGACTGCAGTAGAAATTTTTTTTGGGGGGCATACTATCATTTGATAGTGGTTGGAATTGTGGTTGGGGAGATTCTGGTCCAGATGGAGACTTCCATTGGAGATGCTGGTTGCTCCCACTGATGATTTTGGCCTGATTTCTTACAATAGATGCACTAATTCTGTTTCCTACAATTACTAGTTTTGTGGCCAGTTCCTACAAATGCTATCATCAGTCATCACATAGTAAATGTTGTTGGAGTCATTACCAAAAAGAGTCAACTTGTCAAGCAGCGTGTCAACGACACAGAAAAAGAGCTGATACTTCATATGAAGTTTAATTGTGCATTATTCCCCAGTGTCAGCTAGTTAAAACTATATAACTGATAACACTTTTGCATGACCAGACTCTTAGTTAGTGACAACTTGGACTGTTATTAGAATAATAAAAAGACTCAACATGATGAAGACAATGAATAATAACTAAAAGCGACAGTTACTGATGGATTAATTAACAATGCCTGATGACTTGACTACCAATGGCTAGTGTATCCAATCAGAAAATAGGTTATAACTATAGTAGTCATCAGAATTGCACGGGACTTGGGCTTTTTGCAAAGGTAGTTGGACTTGACCTGTACTTCTGCAAGCTGTCTTTTATTGATGCTTCTTCCATTAGCTCTCGATATAGGGTTTCACCTCAGCCTTTTATGCTGAATGTGGATTTTCATGCATAAATATCAGCTAAATGATCGTAAATCCCCTCTTTGCAGGTTACAGGAGAATTACTTGATCATCTGACTAGCTGGGATGCTCTACGAGCTGCTTTGCCTGTTGGAACAGTGAGCGGAGCACCGAAGGTTGACTTTCCCTTTTCCACCTCTCTTCATTAATGTTTATTTATTTTTTATTTTTTGAGGAGGTAGCTGAAATTGTATTAACTAAAGAACCAGGAAAATAAGAAATCAGCAAAAATTAGAATAGTTAGCGTCAACATATCAGCCACATTGCCAAAGATTAGATTTAGAAACTCCTACAAAATCTTTAGTTGTCAAACCCAAAGAGATAATGAGAGATTTAGCCTTCAAATCAACTTCCGAAGCAGATGCCACCAGGTTTTGTGCAGTCCCCTGATTTCCCTCAAGATGTAAAGACCAAAGAACGCCAACAACTATCAGACTCCAGAAGATAGATTTCCTTAGAAGGGTGACCATATCTCCAGCTTCTCGAAAGAGCTTGTATTAAGTGGGGCATAACCCAGTGAACATTAAACAAATGGAAAAATGATACCACATATCTCTTGTGAAAGAGCAGGATAAAAGCAAATATGAAACGTCTTTTACCATCCGCGAGCATAAAATGCACCCGTTCACAATCTGCAACTTTTTATTGCATTGCATAGGTTATCTATCAATCATCAAGGTATATTTGCCAACACTACAATTTGGGGGAAAAGTATTTTTCTTGGAGCGTCTGTCCAGAAAAATGCTAAATTTTTTTGAGCTGCTTTATCGGACCATAACAAAAGCAAACAGAGAAATCTCCGGTAGTCATCATCTTCTCAGTAATAATAAAAAAAGAGAGACAGGTAATTCATTGCCCAAATCTAGAGATGTCATTTTGAAGGAATACTAAGAGATCCATGAATGATTCAATCTCAATCTCATTGATGTTTTTTTGTTGTTTCTAGTTAATAATAATGATTGGAAACATGCTTATATACTATCTACTTATATCATTTCACCTACTCCACTCTAATGATGTTCTAATAAATACTTTGTTATATGCATTTAAATTTATTCGTGATATTCGTGTGACCGAGGTGAACGTGCAAATATGCCAAGCCAGGAACCCCAAGTTTATCAACTTTTTTCTTTTGGGCTAGGCAGATCATTAGTTGTGGTGCAGTTGTGCTCAGCAGGTGGATCCCCTTACCTTGCTAGTGGGGAGGGTATGCAACTGCCGCCACACTGAACTTGAGGAGGCTGTCCAAAATTGATGTTGTTTGGACAACTCTAACCACTGGATTTTAGGCATAAGAATGACTTTTCCATAAAATTGACCACATTAACATGCTTGACTCAGCAACTATAATTGTTCCTGTGGCCTGATTTTCGAATGATGGTACATTGTGGCAAGCTGCCTGTTGTGTGGCTTAGATGTCGTGCCATGTGTGCCACAAGGTCCTTGTCCGTGACTAACATTTCTCATGGTTTTGATATATTCCCAAGTTAATAAATTCTATCTCATTGTTTAACTGGTCCCTTTATAATCATTTGTGCAAAGCAGGTGAAAGCAATGGAGTTAATAGATCAGTTGGAAGTCACAAGACGAGGACCGTACAGTGGAGGGTTTGGAGGCGTGTCATTTACTGGCGACATGGATATAGCGCTAGCTCTTCGGACCATTGTTTTTCCGACAAGTGCACGTTATGACACTATGTACTCTTACAGGGATGCAAACAGCCGCAGGGAATGGGTTGCACACATTCAAGCTGGAGCTGGTATTGTGGCCGATAGTGTTCCTGATGATGAGCAGAGAGAATGTGAGAATAAGGCTGCAGGTCTTGCACGTGCAATTGATCTTGCAGAGTCAACATTCGTGGAGAAATTGTGATGCCTTTGTTCCTCAAGGAGGCCAGTTATTTTAATAAATTAAAGGAAATTCACTTGTCTCTCATTGAATTGCTTGGGAGGGGAGCAATTATTTTTCAAATTCAGGAAATTTTGGTCTCATTTTTAGTATACCCTTAGAGTAGCTAGAAATACTACCTTTTTTTTACCCTTTCCGGTAACAATGAAAGCTTATATTAAAGAAACAGAAAGTGGAATGCAGCAAACCAGTCCAACAAAAAGAAAAGGCTATTGAATGTTGTCTCATTGAGAAATGAAATGGTGTTTCTTTTGATGTGCTCTAATTACAATCAGGCATGCAATTATTTACTGCTCAGACAAAGGCTACTACTGAAACCTACATCACATATAACTACTATCCTTCCATACATTGCTTTTATTCATCCCATTTTGCAATGCCCAGTGCCAAGGGGCAAAGCTCATTCCAATTTAGCCGACAGCTTTTTATGATCACAAGAGGCAACGTAGATTTCTGCACAGCCAGTTTTGAGAAACTTGTGAAGTGTTTCAATCATTGGAAAATATATCAATACCTTTTATCCCATCGGCTTGCAGGGAGCAATCATTATCATCGTCGTTATGGGAGCCTTATCTTATCCATCTAGGGTCTGAGTTTGGGTCTGCTTTTGAGTTAGAAATAAACCATGGTCCGCTCTTGAATTTCATCGCAGGATAAATAGGGTACAATTCTGCCTATAACCTAATAATAACCACCACTTCATAATTGAGTGTATGCAAGTTATTTTTGTTGTGAGCCGATAGAAGGGTATAATAATTAGTAATAGAATTTTTTATTTTTTATTTTTTTTTCGGTTTTTTGAGGGAATTAAACTCATGCAGGGCCGAGCAACAGCAAAAGAACATTTGACGAGAATTTTCCATACCTAGAAAAAAAAACTGTCTAGACTCTAGAGTAGAGTGGCTCAACCTATGTGGCTCTTTTCATTTTTATTTTTCTATCATCATTGTTTGAATGGTAATATGACTTCAACCACAGCCTTGTGGTTGCAACAATGTGTACCTTCCATCTATATACTTTTTTTGAAGAAAATCAGGTAATTACATTATAATTTGAACTTCTATGCTTTAAAAGCAAAGGTTAGGATGATCACACTCAGTATAGAAGTTTGCCCTAGCCTCTGATCCATATCAACCCCTTTTTCATCCACATGCTACTTTGATTAAATGTACACAATAATGGAGTGTATCATTTCCTGCATTGGAGTTGTGGGTTCTGCTCTACGAACATTAGACGCTATATAACCCTACACGTAGATTTGTGGAAGGGCTTCAATACATCCGTGTACATTAACATATTGCTACCATATGTATGAGTGAAAAATAAATTTTAAATTAGATCAGCAAATATATGCTATTGCCCCAGCATTTCCCCTAGTGGGCCACAATGCAAGTCAGCAGTATCTCTAGAAGCACTGTCACAAACATCGGTGCTTAAAAAGGACAGCCCATGCCAGCCCATGCCACTGTGGGGTCTGGGAAGAGTCCGATGTACGCAGCCTTATTCCCCATAAGCAGGAGAGGCTATTTCTGTATTTCAAACCCGTGATGTCAGGGTTACTCCGTTGCGCTAGGGCCCGCCCTCTGTCACAAATATCAGTGATAGTTTGGAAATCATGAGATATTTATTTAAAATTGTACTGTTAATGATATCATGATATTTATAGTTTGAAAGTAATGAGATATTTATTTAAAATTGTATTGTTAATGATATCATGATATTTTCATTAATATTGTCAAAATTTGAATTATCATAAAAAAATATTATTGCATTTAAGTCCATTGGGGCATTGGTTTTGTTTTGGACCCAAAATGTAGACTCCTTCCTTAGACACAGTGGGAAGCTGGTCCAACCGACCCATTTGTTGTCAATTTTGACCCGAGTTTCAGAACAGGACTAATTAAGATATAATACTCCGAATCACGTCAGGGGTCAGATTACCCAAAATCACAGTTACAACTTGTTCTTACGTTAAAGATAAAATTCAATTCAATTAAGATTTTATGCCCATCATTTTTAGTCACATGTTCAACACCAGTCATATTTTACTTTTTAAGAGAAACTTTCCTAAATAATAGAACAAAGGGAGACTATGATTAGCCCCACTGATGGATTTATATAGATGGATGCAGAGAAATCTCTGGCTTCACCCTCAGACTCCGAGCATCCAAGCTCTTTTTGGACCAGGGCTAACCCAGCCAGTGGCAGATTCAGGATTTTTGTTCGAGGAGGGCAACCCAAACAGTCAGGTTTTTAGGGCAAACTCAGGATACTTATATTAGATTTGAAGATAGACCTAGGATTTTCAAGTGGATTTTGAAAGCGAATCCAAAATTTTCATATGGAGTTTTGGAAGTGGACCCACATCTGATTGGGTCCCAAATGATTGTACGTGGTTCCGCACAAGGACCCAGCCCAAAGTTACGAGCCATAATTTTTCATGCCTCGTGACTTGCGGGCATATGGGCATCACATTCCCGCCTTTCCTCATCCTCCCCCAACGTCTCGCTCGTCCTTCCTCTCTTAGGCTTATGGTCGAACGGTTGGTAGGCAAGGTAGTTTCTTCCCTTTGCCAAGAAGAAAGCCAGAGGAAGTCGTTTCAACAATTCTTCGGGAACGTAAGTACCTGTGTCTCTGCTCTAGAGGCTGGAATTTCTCCAAGACTATGTGTATACATTTCTTTGGGGGTGGTCTTATGATTAATCTTTTGATTTGAATTCCTCGTTTTCTATATGGTTAGGCGAGGCCTCGAAACAAGAAGAGAAGAGGCTCCCTCCCGCTGTTGCCACTGAAGAATAACGACGTGGGTGATGGAGAAAATTGTCAAGATCGAAATGGGTGAGTCTCTGTTTACTAGTTAAGGAGTTGTCGGTTTGGTTTCGTTTTAATTGTCTTCTCCTTTGTTTATGCAATTCTCTAAAACTTGGTGGATTTCTTTGTCGTGCCATTTGAATCTATGAATCATAACTCGATTGCTGATTTGAAACTCTTCTGACAATGTGTTTGTTGGGAGAACTGAGGTTTAATTGTATCATGAATTGGTTGGATTGTGTGGCATTGCTTGTGTTAGTTAGCCCTCCTTTTATAAATTCCTCTCTTCCATTTGTGGCACATGGATCATGGAATGGATTTCTCGCTTTATTTCTGTAAGTGCCTAAAAATTAAGGACTTTAATGCTGGGATTAGGATCTCTGATTCGGGTGATTTGGATGAAGTTTGCTGTGGCTCCGGCTGGACCTGAAAAGGAAGAGAGGGAAGAAGCGTCAAAGGACCCTGGCTGCAGGCAGCGCAAGGCTCTCCGATGCTTAAGTCAGTTCAGTGGACGAGCAGGGGAGAAGGAGAGGAAATTGCAGAGAGGTGGTGTGTATAATGGGTTGCGTACCTTTGGATGGAAGTGGATGCGCTATTTATAGGCGATGGGGTTGACTTTCGTGGGCGAGTTCCAAGACTGGGCCGGCCACTTGAGTGGCTGCGTCCACTCAGCCCATAACGCATTAAATGCTGACCCATGCTTCATTAAATGCTTGGCTTGCTGGGTCAGGCGGCGGTTCTGACTTTTGGGCCAGGTCCCATTAGGCCTGGCCCGGAGCCATGCCCTGGGGGCGCACGTGTCCCGTACGCGCCGTTTTGTCAGTAATGATAATCTGCAGGGCATGCCTTGGCATGCGCCGTTGTTCTGTCGCTGGTCCCGTCAGTCTCTGTCAAGTCTGCCCTGCCGGGGTCGATGCCGAGGTCGGGTAGGTCAGTCTTCGAGAGCTCCCGCCTTGGCGAGTGCCGCGGTCCTTCAGCCGCGATCGCCCTTGGCCCAGGGGAGGCATAATCACCTTGTCCGGAGGCCTGGGCTAGTGCTGATCTCGGCTTAGTGAAAATTCCCCCACACAATTGCCCCCCAGTCTTCCGAGCTCTTAAGGGTGTCAACTCTTTGAGGTCGGAAGCTGAGTAGGTCTCGCCGAGATGCAATATGCCGCGGTGCTCAGATAACTTCCTGCTCGGGCCTGGGGGAGCTCAAACGTCCCCTGGCTTTCGGGATTCCACCGCCATTTTGGTAGCTGGCGTCTGTACCCCTACCTGCCGTCGCTTCCGTACCCGAGGCATTAAATAGCGCACGAGAATCAAGCTGACGCTTCCACCCGTCTCTCTTTATTTGGCTGGCCCGTCATTTCGCGACGGCGCGTGCAGCGAAAAGGCGCGCCCTCTTCAAATTTCGAACAGGCGCCATGATTAACCGCCCAATTTTTGGCTATAAATAGGGGCTCGCCCCTTCTTCTTTCTCTTTTACTTGCATTCTGTCTTCCTTTTCCCTTGCCTTCTTCTTCCTTTCGTCCTTGGAGCCTTCATTCTTCCTTTCCTGCCTTCATCTCTGCCGAAAAGAGGCTGTTGCAGAGAATCTCTAGGCTTCTCGCTGCTAGGACTCCGTTCTGCGCCTTGGACCTCTCGTAAGTCTCCTTCTCCCTTTCCCTGTTCCGTTCTGCTTTCTAGGTCTCTGCCTGGTCTAGGGTTTTCTCTGTTCAGGGTTTTTCCTATTTTTAGGGTCCCTTCTTTCTCCTTAGTATATTTCTGGCGCTTTCGCCTGAGAGATGGGCATCTATAGCCATTGGATTGAGTCTGAGAGGGGCCTAGCTGACCTTAGGGCTAGGTATGGTATACCAGAAGAAGTCCAGGTCATGGCGGCTACAGTCATATCTTATGCCCTTGGGGATTTTTGCGATGGCTGGATGCCGTTTCCCCTGGTTGCCGTGATCGAGGGCGGGGTTAGGTTTCCCCTCCGCCCTCTGGTTAGGGACTGTCTCCGAGCATGGCACCTCTGCCCCTGCCAACTGATGCCCAACAGTTTCAAAATTATAATGGGTACGGACGCGCTTAATACAATACTGGGCATCAGTCTTGGCGTCCACGATATCGAGGAGGCCTACGATATCTGCAAGTCCGGGAAGGACATGTACTACCTCCGCGTCAAGTCGGGGCGGAGGCCCTTCGTGCAGGCCTTAGAAGATTCCAATAAATATGCCGGGGACGATCGCCTGATGGTCACTGGCGGTTGGGAGTTCGGTGAAGACGAGCCCGTCTCGACAAGAAATTTCAGGATCCCTCGTCACTACGGCACCCCTCCAAGTAATTAAACCCTGAGTTCCTCCTTTTACTTTTCGTCCCCCTTTGTACTTGCCGATCTGATATCTCTGGTTTGCTCTGCAGGCGTTCGTCAGAGGAGAGCTGCCGCTTTCCGAGAAGGCTGGGAGCCGAATAGAGCTTGGATCCGAACTTTAGAGAGTTACCACGGCCACGGTGACAGGTCCGCGTGGAAACTGCTGGGGTACGAGCCCAGGTACCGCGGCTACAGGGAGAGGAAGGTGACTGCTCATCGCAGGCAAGCCGCGGCGGAGGTAGAGGGAGAGACCAGGGCGGACGAGGACCGGACCGCGGCGGACCGTTCTGCGACCAACTCTGAGGCGTCCACCTCGGGGTCCGAAGACAACGCCGAGACGATCGGTAGGGTCATCCTGTCCGACTCGGAGTCTGAGGGAGAAATGGACCGGACCCGCCCGAAGCCCGTCCTGCGAAACCTGAAGGCCGTCCCAATGACCGGCAAGGGTCGGGGCGCGCCTCCTTCCTCCCGCGCCCCCGCGCAGACGAGTGCGCCCTCGACATCCTCCGTGTCCCCGCCTTCCAGTACGCCGACGCCTCTTGCCGCGACCGGGAGCGGGACGCCGGGTCCCTCCACCATTTTGGCCACGCAGGTGGACGACCAAGCCCGCAAGAGGGCCCGGGTAGAGAGCTCAGTGGGTGAATCGTCCGGGCCCGTCATGGGAACGCGGGCTCACCTTGCTCCATGGAAACCGAGCTTCATGATCCAGCCCGGGAGGCCGCTGTCGGTGGAGGATCGCCTCTCGGGGGGATCGTCCGTGGTCGCCTGCTTGGGTAGCGCCTGCGCCCTGCCGCGGGACATGGAAAACCACGATAAGATGGACGACATCTCCCTTTTGGCCGCGCAGATGAAGGCCAACCTGAGTGTAAGTCTGATTTTGTACTTCAATATTTACTATTTGGTTACGGCTTCCGCTCATTGGTGGTTAACCTGCTTGGTTATCTCCTGCTTTCTTGCAGAGCGTCCAGATGGCTCAGATTTCGGTGTCTCGTATCCAGAAGTGCCACGCCGAGGTGAAAAGACTCCAGGCTGTATGCGAACAGCAAAAGAAAGACCTGGAGGAGGCGAAGGCGAAGGTGTCTGAGTATGAGGACACGCACCGATCCCTCTTTGTGGAACTTGACAAGCTCAAGTCGGTCTTTGATCTGACTAAAAGGAGGGAGGCCGAGCTAGAGAGGGCGATTGCGGGGCTGGAGAGCCAAAAGGCCGATCTAGAGCTCACCCTCCAAGCCGAAGTCAAACTCGCCTTCCAGGATGGCGTCGACGCAGCGGGCGATGAGTACGCTGCGCAAGTCAACGACATTCGGGCCTCGGCTTGGGAGATGGGCTGGAGGGCGGCTCTGGTCAAGATGGGCGTCTCCCGCGACCATCCGACCTATGCCAGGCCGGATGAGTATCCTTGCTCGGACGCCGTTGAAGGCGCAGAGACGGGCCCTGGTGTCCAGCCGTCACCGGAGCTCCCCACCGCATTGCCGGAGGCGCCTGCTGCGGTCGAGGACCCCGTCGCGGCTTCCGCACCCGAAGCTCCTCCTACCGCGTGAAGTCGGCCTGCTGTTATCCCTTTTGTTTGTTGCTTTTGATGTATCTTTTCTTTTGACGCATCGCGTCCTTTTATGTAAAAAGACGCTTTTTGAATGAAAAAACCTTTGTCTATGTCTATCTGTGTGAATTTGTGTTTGCGTTTGCTTGTTTTCTTTTCGGCTACATGGCCGAGACCACTTCTTCGTGGACTATCAATTTTCAGCCGAAAGACAGCGTTATGGCGAGCGGGTGTCGCGGCAATTTAGTGTGTAAGGCGATTTCCTTGGTTCGTGGCCAGTGATCGAGCTAGCCATCCGGTACGTAGCCGAGATAAGCTTTGTTGCCCGAGTGGAGATGTCCCCCTGGCTCGCCACCAGGGGCCGTGCTGGCAATCTGGCGCGTAGCCGAGATGAGCACGAGAAGGAGATGTCCCCCTGGCTCGTCGCCAGGGGCCGTGCTGGCAATCTGGCGCGTAGCCGAGATGCGCACGAAATGGAGATGCCCTCCTGGCTCGCCACCAGGGGCCGTGCTGGCTATCTGGCGCGTAGCCGAGATGAGCACGAGATGGGGATGTCCCCCTGGCTCGTCGCCAGGGGCCGTGCCGGCAATCTGGCGCGTAGCCGAGATGAGCACGAGACGGAGATGTCCCCCTGGCTCGTCGCCAGGGGCCGTGCTGGCAATCTCGCGCGTAGCCGAGATGCGCACGAAATGGAGATGCCCCCTGGCTCGCCACCAGGGGCCGTGCTGGCAATCTGGCGCGTAGCCAAGATGCGCATGAGATGGAGATGTCCCCCTGGCTCGTCGCCAGGGGCCGTGCTGGCAATCTGGCGCGTAGCCGAGATGCGCACGAAATGGAGATGTCCCCCTGGCTCGTCGCCAGGGGCCGTGCTGGCAATCTGGCGCGTAGCCGAGATGCGCACGAAATGGAGATGCCCCCCTGCCGGACTGGGGAATCGTGTCGTTGATTTAGAACACAGAGAGAAGTTTTCTTGAGAGAAAAAGGCCTTCATTGATTTTGCATAAGCTGAATACATTTAAAAGTAAAATTTCTTGAGGTGCGACGCATTCCATGGCCGCGGCAGCGGTTTCCCATCCATATCTTCAAGCTTATATGCGGACCGCCCCGCGGTCGAGACTACCTTGAACGGACCGCGCCAGTTTGGGGCCAACTTGCCCTGATTCGGATCTTTATCTGCGGGTAGAGCCTTCTTCAGGACCAGCTCTCCGATGGAAAACTTCCTTTCCCGCACTTTCTGATTGTAATCTCTTGCCAGTCGTTGCTGATAGGCTGCCAAACGGATGGAAGCGGCTTCTCTGCGCTCTTCGGCCAAGTCCAGTCCCAGGGTGAGGTTTTTATCGTTCTGGGCCTGGTCAAAGAGTTCAGATCTGAGGGTTGGGAGACCGATCTCGAGAGGGATCACGGCTTCCATCCCGTATGCCAAGGAGAAAGGAGTTTCTGAGGTGGAGCGTCGCGGAGTGGTCCTGTAGGCCCACAGCACGCTGGGTAGTTCTTCTACCCACTTTCCTTTGGCCCCATCAAGTCTTTTCTTGAGCCCATCGAAGACCACCTTGTTGGAGATTTCAGCCTGGCCATTGCTCTGGGGGTAGGCCGGAGTCGAGTAGTGGTTTCTTATGCCGAGCTCCTTGCAAAAGTTTTTGAAGAGGCTGGAGTCAAATTGGGTCCCGTTGTCCGAGACCAAGACTCGAGGGATGCCGAACCTCGTGACGATGTTCTTCCATACGAAGTTCTTGGAGTCCCGCTCTGTGATGGAAGATAGTGCTTCTGCCTCGATCCACTTTGTGAAATAGTCGGTGGCCACTATCAGCCACCTTTTATTCCCCGGAGCTCGGTGGAGAGGACCCACAATGTCCAGTCCCCACTGTGAAAAAGGCCATGGACTGGAGAGCGGGCTCAAATCCTGTGCAGGTTGATGGAGGTTGTGCGAGAATTTCTGGCACTTCTCGCACTTCATAGCGTACATCTGTGCGTCCTTTTGCATGTATGGCCACCAGTATCCTTGGCTTATAGCCCGGTATGCTAGTGACCTTCCTCCGATGTGACTTCCGCAGATGCCTTCATGTATTTCGTAAAGGAAGTCTTCAACTCGGCTTGGGTGGACGCACTGGAGATAAGGGCTCGTGAAGGATTTCCTGTACAGCTTTCCTTCTGGAGAGAGCCAGAACCGGGCTGCCCGGAGCCTGATCTTGTGAGCTTGCGCTCTGTCCTCGGGGAGTTGGTCGTCTTTGAGGTATGCGATGATGGGATCCATCCAACTGGGCCCGAGGTCGGCACACAGGACTTGCCGTGGTGGGCTGAGCTCTATACTCGGCGATGTTAGCGAGCCCACTTCTATAGTTCTCTTTTTTCCAGCCTCGACGGCGGAGGCTAAGTTGGCGAGTGCGTCGGCGTGCGAGTTGGAGTCTCTGCCGATTTGTTTGATCTCTGCTTCCGGGAATTGGGAGAGGAGTTTCCTGGCGAGGGCTAAATAGGCTGCCATTCTATCGTCGCGAGCCTGATAATCTCCAGTGAGCTGGCTCGTCACCAACTGCGAGTCACTGTAGACTACCAGCTGTTGAGCTCCGAGAACCTTGGCACTATTCAGCCCTGCCAGCAATGCTTCATACTCCGCCTCGTTATTTGACGCTCGGAAGTCAAGGGTCAGTGCTTGCTCGATTACTAGCCCTTCTGGTGACTGGAGGACTACGCCGACACCGGCCCTTCTAGAGGTGGAAGACCCGTCAACGAAGACCTTCCAAGCCGAATCTCGGGAGGTGTCCCGAGATAGCTCGTAATCAGTCTCCGGGACTGTGCCATCCTGCCCCTTGCCCCCCAGTGCGGGGTCGAGTGGGCTCGGCGCCGAACTCGGAGGAGTGAACTCGACGATGAAGTCTGCCAAAATCTGCGCCTTGATCGCTGTCCGGGGCTGGTAATGGATATCGTACTGCCCTAGCTCCACGGCCCATCTCGAAACTCGCCCAGAGAAGTCGGCCTTCCGGAAGACGGACTTGAGTTGGTGCTCCGTAACCACCACTATCTTGTGGGCTTGAAAATAGTGCGAGAGCTTCCGAGAGGCACTGACGAGGGCCAGTGCGAGTTTCTCCATTGGCAAGTATCTGGTTTCGGCGTCGAGGAAAGTTTTGCTGGTATAGTAGATGGGCTTCTGCTGCCCTTCATCTTCTCTGATCAGGACTGAGCTCACCGCGTGGCTGGAGACCGCCAAGTACAGGTACAATGTTTCGCCTTTCTTCGGGGTTGATAACAGTGGAGGCGAGGCCAAATAGGCTTTGAGTTCCTGGAGGGCCGAGTCGCATTCTAGGGTCCACTCAAATCTCAGGTTCTTTCGCAGCAATTGGAAGAAAGGGCGGCATTTGTCTGAAGACTTGCTGATGAAGCGGTCGAGGGCGGCAGCCATGCCGGTGAGCCTCTGGACCTGCTTTGTCGTTGCCGGGCTCTGAATTCCCAGGATTGCGGAGATCTGGTCCGGGTTTGCTTCGATACCGCGTCGCGTGACGAGGCTCCCTAAAAATTTGCCGGACCCGACCCCGAAGGCGCATTTGGAGGCGTTCAGCTTCAGCCCGAACTTCCGAAGAACTTCAAAAACTTGCCCGAGATCCGCCAGATGGTTGCGAGACTGGGTGGATTTGACGACCATGTCGTCGATGTATACTTCGACTGTCTTGCCGAGGTGCTCCTGGAACATTTTGGTGACCAGTCTCTAATAGGTCGCCCCTGCATTTTTTAGGCCGAACGGCATCACCTTATAGCAGTAGGTTCCCCTAGGAGTGATGAATGCCGTTTTCTCCTGATCCGGCTCGTACATGGGTATCTGATGATAACCGCGGTAGGCGTCAAGAAAGCTCATTCTCTCGTGACCGGCGGTGGCGTCAATCATCTGGTCGATCTTCGGGAGAGGGAAGCAGTCTTTGGGACATGCTCTGTTGGGGTCAGTGAAGTCGACGCAGACCCTCCATTT
Source organism: Litsea cubeba (assembly GCA_012931725.1). NCBI lineage: Eukaryota > Viridiplantae > Streptophyta > Magnoliopsida > Laurales > Lauraceae > Litsea > Litsea cubeba. Next base: position 113,134,658 of record CM022947.1, on the reverse strand, counting down.
TCCGGTCTTCTTCTTCACCACCACGGTGTTTGCCAGCCACTTCGGGTACTGGACCTCCCTGATGGCGCTTGCTTCGAGCAGTTTTTCCACCTCTTCGACCACGGCTGCAGACTGGTCGATTCCGGATCTTCTTGCTTTCTGAACCACTGGCTTGGCCTGAGGGTCTACATTTAGCCTGTGGCTCATAACCTCTGGGTTCACGCCTGGCATTTCCTGCGGGGTCCAGGCGAAGACATCTCTGCTTTGTAATAGGAAACTGAGCAGCTCGGACCGCTCCTGCTCGGCGAGCTGGCTCCCAAGAAGGAAGTACTTCTCTGGATCACTGGGGTCGATCCTGACCTCGGTGAGGTCCTCGATACTTTTTTCTCCTGGGTCACGGCCGACCCTCTCTAGCTCTGCTTCGAGCTCTGCCATGTGCACTTGCTTTGGCTCTTCCTCGTCGGACACCACGGCCATCATGCAACGTTTGGCCATTTGCTGGTCCCCATTGACTGTGACCACCTCGACTCCGCCATCCCTTTCCAAAGGGAATTTGAGCTTTTGATGGTAGGAGGAGGGGACGGCTTCTATCTGGTGCAGCCAGCTCCGCCCTACGATGGCATTGTAGGGAGATGGCGTGTCCACTACGAGGAAGTCGGCCACCACTGACGTGCCACCTACTCGGACTTCGAGGGAGACTCTCCCTTTGGGGTACACGGGCTTGGCGCTGAACCCGATGAGGGGGGTCCGCGCCTCTTGGAGGTCTTCTTCCGTGAGCCCCATCTTGGTGAAGCAATCGAAGTAGAGGATCTCGGACGAACTGCCGGAGTCGACGAGGATCCTTTGCACCTTGCAACTCCCCAACTTTAGGGTCATGATGAGTGGGTCATTGTGAGGGAGTTGGACCCCTTTCAGGTCCTCGTCTGAGAACCAGATCTTCGGCCTTTCTTTGCGGGCCTTCTTAGGGGACGGCCCGAGCTCGGCCGACATGACCTGTTTCCCATGGGAGGCCCTCCTGGCCTCGGCGCGGGCTTGACTGCTGCTCTGCTTGGTAGGGGCCAGGTGGATGACGCTTATGAGCCTCTCTGACCCATCGCTGTCGTGATTCTCCTCAGTTCGGCGCCGAGGTCGGTCGTTGCTCCCGCTGCCTGCTGCCTTGCAGAACTCCTTCAGGTGCCCGTCCTTGACGAGCCTTTCGAGATGGTCCTTGAGACAGTAGCAATCATTGGTGTTATGCCTGTTCTGCTTGTGAAAAGCGCAGAACCTGTCTTGATCTCTCTTGGAGTTATCGCCCTGCAAGGGGCGCGGCCACTTGAAGTATGGTTTTCCCTGGATCTTTTCCAGGATCTGGTGAATCGGTTCTGTAAAAACCGTGTTGACCCTCTCACGCGAACGGTAAGATGGTTTGTGTCTCTTGCCTCCTCCCGAGGTGCGAGCCCAAGACGAGGCCCGGTCGCCCGAGCGATTTTCTCGGCTCGCTTCATCCCTACGGGAGGTCCTCCTTTCTTCGTCTGCGGACCGATCCTCATGCCTGGATCGGTCTTCCTGCCGCGATCGGCTATCCTGCCGAGATCGGTTTCCCTGCCGAGATCGGCCCTTGGAGACGCCAAAACTTTCGTTGGCGCGCGCCTCGTCCTCCTCCTGCTCGATATATTTATTTACCCTTGTCATGAGGGCTGTGACGGAGGGCACAGGATTTCGGACGAGCTCTCTCCTGAGCTCGCACCCCGGCAGGAGGGCGTGCTGGAAAGATTTGATTGCCACGTCCTCGGAGGAGTTGTCAATCTGGCTGTATACTGTCCAGAACCTCTTTGCGAACTGAGTGACGCTTTCGCTCCACCTCATCCTGAGGGCCATGATGTCGCTGTCGGTTTTGGGAATGACTCTGTGCGCCTGGAATTTCCCGAGGAAGGAGTCCCGCAACTGGGCCCAGCTCGAGATCGATCCCTCGGGGAGCGCACAGAACCATTTGAGGGGTAGGTCCCCCAGGCTGGAGGAGAAGACTCTGCAATTGAGGTGCCCAACGTCACCCCAGACGGACAGTTTCTGGGTGAAATGGCGGAGATGCGCTGCTGGATCCGAGGTCCCGTCGTAGAGGACGAACCTTGGAACACTGAACTTCTTGGGGAGGGGGTATTCGATTATTTCACTGGTGAAGGGTGACGAGTCGAGGCCAGCGAAGTCGGGGAGGTCCAGCTGGCTTTGAGCGAGTCCTGCCTCCTTCAGGGTGTTCTGGAGGGCCTGCTTGACCAGGCGGTTGATCAGAGCCTGCTGGTCTGCCGCCTCCGATCTCGGCACCGACCCCCTGTCCTCATGGTCATGGTAAGAACTCCCGACGTGACTTCGCTCCCGACTCTTATCGTTCAGATGATCTCTTAAGTCTTTGCCGGTGACGGGATCCTTCCTGCCTACGGGATCACCGCCCTCGGGGACTACTCCCTTCTCTCGGAGCTGCTGCCTGAGCTGGCGGATGAGATCATCTTTCTCCTGGAGGGCGAGATTCTGAGCCCTGATCGCGGCTTGAGCGGGGTCGGCTCTGTTGCAATCGCGGTCCGGGTGGCGCCCGGACCGATGTGACCCCTCCGCCGCCGGGGCCTTGCCCTTTGAGAAGCGCTCCTGAAGGGGAGCGTTTAGCCGCGGTGGGCCCCCCAGCTCTAGCGGGGACGACGCGGACTCGGTGTGGTAGCTTTCTACCTCTGCGGCCCCTCCCGACGCATAGGGCAATGGCCCAGGGAGGACCAGTGGCCCAGCGGGGAGGGACTTCGGGTGCTCTGCGCCTCTCTTGTTCCTCGGAGCCATTGGTGATTGAAAAGAATTTTTGGGAAAGGTTTTGAGGTATGGGTTAGTCCTTTCCCACAGACGGCGCCAATTGTAAGTGCCTAAAAATTAAGGACTTTAATGCTGGGATTAGGATCTCTGATTCGGGTGATTTGGATGAAGTTTGCTGTGGCTCCGGCTGGACCTGAAAAGGAAGAGAGGGAAGAAGCGTCAAAGGACCCTGGCTGCAGGCAGCGCAAGGCTCTCCGATGCTTAAGTCAGTTCAGTGGACGAGCAGGGGAGAAGGAGAGGAAATTGCAGAGAGGTGGTGTGTATAATGGGTTGCGTACCTTTGGATGGAAGTGGATGCGCTATTTATAGGCGATGGGGTTGACTTTCGTGGGCGAGTTCCAAGACTGGGCCGGCCACTTGAGTGGCTGCGTCCACTCAGCCCATAACGCATTAAATGCTGACCCATGCTTCATTAAATGCTTGGCTTGCTGGGTCAGGCGGCGGTTCTGACTTTTGGGCCAGGTCCCATCAGGCCTGGCCCGGAGCCATGCCCTGGGGGCGCACGTGTCCCGTACGCGCCGTTTTGTCAGTAATGATAATCTGCAGGGCATGCCTTGGCATGCGCCGTTGTTCTGTCGCTGGTCCCGTCAGTCTCTGTCAAGTCCGCCCTGCCGGGGTCGATGCCGAGGTCGGGTAGGTCAGTCTTCGAGAGCTCCCGCCTTGGCGAGTGCCGTGGTCCTTCAGCCGCGATCGCCCTTGGCCCAAGGGAGGCATAATCACCTTGTCCGGAGGCCTGGGCTAGTGCTGATCTCGGCTTAGTGAAAATTCCCCCACACAATTTCGTTTAAGCATGAAGATGTTTTGTTACTTGATAAAATTCAGTAATTTTCATAGCCATTTCTAGAAGTTTGGTTCTTTGTGGAATTGAAATCACAACTGTAGGATGTCTAAGAACACATTTCTAAAGATTAAGACTTCGTTTGTTCAAAATTGTTGTAAAAACTCCATAAGAAATAGGCAGTGGCTCTTCTGGTATTGTGATGAATTAGCATCTATCCTATCAGTGCAACGAAGGAAAATAAAGATAAAAAATCATTTTCGTCTATCTTCTCCATCTTCATGAGAATCACTTGGATATAAAACATAGAACTAGATATATATGTATTTCGCACACTCACATACATATATATTTTCTTGTATCAAGAGGGATATTGTTATGTAACAACTGTGGGTATATATGAGAACTTTGAATTTGAAAATTTTAAAAGACCAGATTTGTTAGAATGATTAACACCAGGAAGGAATACTTTTTTATATTTTCCTAGTTATTTGTTAGTAGGTTTCTAATTTTGTTTAGGAGTTGTAATTAGGATAAGTTTCTAAAAATTGCTTAGTTTCCTAGTTTGATTAGGTTTTCTTAGCCCATAAAATGCTTTACCTATTTATATGCAATGTAAGAGATGGAAATCTCAGAGTTCGATTATTGGAATCCTCATGCTAAAGTCACTGCAGAGATTAGTTTGAAGTGACTGCAGACACGTGCTTCGACACCCACGCAAGCCCTAACCCTAGGGCCTGCATCAGGGTTGAACCAACCATTGAATAGGGAAATATTATTTCCTGTGTGAAATGCTGACGAGAGTTGAGGAGTTGGAGTTAAGTCATCCCATTGAAGAAAGTCCGTAACACAGTTGGAACTTGGAAGGTGCTCATTGTCTCAACGACAGGGTTGCATGTCTGAGTCATTTTAACTACAAAAAAAAAGTCAAGCTGGTTTTCATTTTTCATGTCTTAATTTGATTTTTCAAGTCTCAATGCAGATGTAATGCGGGGTCAATAGTGATAGTGGCAAATGATGCAATGAGATTTCTTTTAGAATATTTGGCATGAAGGTTTGGCAATTCATATTCACAGAACTTGTGAAATGAAGCTTTTGAGACTCCCACTGGAGCCTATTTGTATAGAGTATTTAAATAGTATTCCATGAAGAGTTCAAACTATGCAAAAGGTGATCATTTAAACCTAGAGCAGTGTCCAATGAAATGAATAAGGAAGAAATGAGCTGCATTAAGCTTGATCTTAAGTTTTACAGCAATGCTACTTGATCTCAGTTATGCGCAATAGTTTGAGTGGTAGTTTAGGGAGGGAATATAACAAATGCAAGCTGAACTCTACGTTCATATGTAGAGATGGAAGGAAGAGTATACTACTACATTCAATTGTAGTGGACTTGACCAGTATATGTTTCAAGAAGCGACTCTTTATAGTAGAAGCATCTTGAAACTCCCTGGTCACAGGGAAAAAAACCAATACTCTCTGAAGAGAGAGGGATGGTCCAAAAGATATAGAAAAAAAAAACCAATACTCTCTGAAGAGAGGGATGGTCCAAAAGATATACTGTCTTCGCTTGGGATTTTCTGAAAACAAAGTGATCTAAATGTAAGCACTGTGGACTTTGCAGTTTCCATCCTTGGGAGTCCTTCCAGCGCAACTCATCACAATTGTTCAATGGAATTTGTTTGAGGTAGTTTGCGATTTGCTGATCCCCACTTGCATTATGGGCATATTTCTGGGATATATATATATATATATATATATTGAGAACGTGAAAGTTGTTTGATGTTGTTGGGAACTCAGTGTGCAGATTTTGGAACAAGTTGCTCAGTTTTTGTTTTTCATTTCTATTTTTATTTTTATTTTTGACTGATGCCTGGTCTGTAGTAGGAGCACAATCCAGTTGGGTTGTGTTTTGGGCCCACTCAAGCCCAACCCAGCGTCTGGCCTCAATCTCAATATAACCCAATCTGAGGTGTTATTTTCTCAACCAGAGATGGTTCTACTTAAGCTGTTATTCTCTTCATATTGGGAAGAATGACAAAGGCTTGCTTGTTGCAAGTTTAAGTGCGATGGGTTTGGAGCCTCTTTTACGTATGGCCGTTTAGAAAATGGGTTTTAGAAGTGACATGACATTGACTTCTGGTGGTTCCAGAACTGATTGTGGGGATGAAAGGGGATTGGCAGAGTGTGGAGGACGTAGGCCGTGATTTGTCAAGATAAATGAATTAAGTCAGTCCTCATTGAGTCCACACTAAAAAAATTTATCATGTGGCTCTTTTCTATTTGGAGTTACTATGTATATTCTAAATTCTATGAACATGGTCATGTTTTTTTGGGTAGAGTGAGCAGGAGATAAACTTTCTGCTTTTCTGGCATTATGAGTTGCCACATCATAGAATCTTTTGGTAATCTAATTAAAAGGACTGCTCCCTTGTGCAAGTATAGGAAATTCACGTTTTGGTCCCTTTTGTGGTAGATACTAAATTTGATATAATCATGCATTTTTACTCAATCGAGTAGAATACAAGTTTATGTGCTGTAACCTGTAATGGGATAACTGAATCATTGGTAATGGTTGACATCCAATATTAGGGATGTAATCTGAAAAGGGTTAGACCAGTCTGCATCCAGTATGGTCCCCACCCGGTTCTTCGGGTTATTTCGTTCATTTATTTATTTATTATTATTATTATTTTGGGGTTCAATTTCTTCAGGTAGTGGGGTAAACGGAAATGGATTGCCATCCCATATTTCGTAATCGGTCCGAGTCCAGGATGGACTAAGCTCAATTATCTAAGGCCTAGTCCTTCAAGTTAATTGGGTAAGTGGGGACTCTTTTTTTTTTTTTTTGCTAAAAGTGGGCACTCATTAAACTGGTCAATTACGAACCATGGGATGGAGTCCAGAGATGGATTTCCATCCCATGGTTCGTAATTGGCCTAATCATGGATGGACCACATTCGATTGTCTCAGGTCTGGTCGTTCATTAATTGTTTTAATACGGACTCCTTTATTACTTCTATCTAGCAGGGAAGGTGGGGGAAAGTGATGTTTAGGTTTTCTGTCACTGGTATAGTTATTCTGATACCATGGTCCATCCACATCTGAGACCCACAAGGTGGATTATATCACTATTGATCCACCCTCATCCCGCTTGTTTATGGTTTGTTAATGGATCAATATTCTGGAGCAATTAGCGTTTAAGGCTTTCTGTGATTAGGGTCCCCAGAGAATAAACCAACCACTTGACTATTACTATTTTATTCCAATGATATATCTTATCAGAGTCATGGTATTTTCTATTCAAATTTCGAAGACATAGGAGCCTGTTTTGTGTTTTCTTTTTTGTTCCCATTATCTGTTAACATGGAACTAGATATATGCCTCGAAGATTCCTCATTGCCGGCTTTAACAATTTTATTTTTCTGCGTCTCATATTATTGGTAGAGTTGGGTATTTTCCATCACCTTCCCTTGCGTCGCTTTCTCTAATTGAGCTGCATATGCCATTCTGGTGTTTTGCATGGCTTAAAAAAGAGTTCTAGTTGCCAATACTGACCATGAAGAAGGAAGTTCAAAACCCTTTACAAATCAGTTAAGACAAATGACAGGCCCTTTGTGACCAATCTTCCTTCAATCTCTATGGTTGCATGATCTTTAGAAGCATCCAAAAGAGGTAATAGGGGGTCGGAGATTGCTAGACACCCTCTTCTTCATTGGGTAAAAAAAAATGGCATTGACCCACGGATTCATAAGGATGTATCAAATAGATCATTTAACACCAGTAATCTTTGTATTTCTAATCTCATCTTTGTCCTGTGTCAGTCGCTTGATGTTCATCGTTCTCATGGCCTACCGAAAGGAAGCAATTTGCTAGATCTAATGAAAGGAGGAAGCACAGCTTTGCAAATAATTTTTTAACATGGCATACTCACTTTTTCACACATTCACCATATACATTTATGAAGCTTTCAAATCTGTGGGGTCCTTATGAGGATCAAGGCATACAATGTACATTAGCATGGACAAAGAACATAAAGATATTTCGATCAACAGAGGGTGGTTCTGGATTTGACGACCATAATGAGTTTGAATCAGATAGCAACTCTGTAGATAGAGAGAGAGCCAGGTTTTGGAAATACAAGAACAATAAGCAATCCTCTGTTGGCAAGATTGATCATTTAGAACATTTCTTGGATTTGTGATATGTAGATGCAAGGGCTTCTGATTCAGGTTGATACAATTCTAACACAACTTCTGAAGCTATGTAGAAAGCAGGGAAAAAAAAAATCAATAATTTCAACTTCTCCACCTTGCAAACAATCAAACTTGTATTTACATTTGCTCAAAATGTTACAGTTCCTCATCTAGAACGATATTTTCATATCAAAATGAAATTTCCTTTCTACATACAGGAAAAAATAATTATGGAATAGAAGCATAAACCAGAGCTTATGAAGAGCTATATGATTGCTTACAGAAGAGACACCGATAAGATATGAGTCTCCCTACGACACTCCCTTCTTCAACTTTCAAACTGCTACTCTGTCTGTTCCATAGATGAATTGCAAAAGTCTCACCACTGAGCTGACGCAGCTTTGCTGCCACCCACTTCGATGCCGCCGGATTCTCTGGACGTCGGAAAAACCCACTTATCCTAATCCAATCTACCGGATAGAAGGCAATCGGCGGCAAGACAGTGAAGTTATACTCGGGCCTTTTCTCAATCCTTGAGACCACTCTAGAGACCAAATAAGGTCCATTATGGCCCCATTTGTTGCCATCAAAAGTAAGGGCGAACTCTTGGATGAATTTGTAAATTAGGGGGTGTTTCTTATCGAAAACCAGGACCGCATTGTTCAGGCGGTTCCAATTCCCATTCTCATCGGCCGCCTGCGCGCCAATTGTGTTCCTAAGAGCTGAGAATTTCTTTAGGACTATAACATCTGTGTCTAAGTAAACGCCACCATATTTGTATAAAACTGCAAGCCTTAGCAAATTGGATAGATTCTGAGCTAATGGAATCTCACCCGGATCGACATTTCCCTTCTTCAGTTCATTAAACCATGACTCCGCCGGTGTGTCCTTGAATAGAAAGGATAAGTCCGGCGAAACCGCGGCGACCCGATAACCACTGTCAACCAGTGGCTTCAAGAGCTGGCTCCCCTGCCTTGAATCCATACTCGCCGAAAGAATCATCACACACCCAAAAGGATGCGCCTTGAATACGCTCTCCAGAGTGAGCAATTCTCGATACCCGAAAGCTCTCACAGGCGAAATCCAAGTCATGAAGAACCGAACTTCGCAGCCTCCATTAAAGAACTCCTGCGCCCTCGAAGCGAATTTCCGGGTCAATCCATTGGAATGAATTATCTTGAACTCGGGCAGATTCTCCTTGAACCAATTAATCCTTTCTTCCACTGTCACATTGATTGGAGGTAGTAAGGGATCTGGGTCTCGAACATACGGCTCTTGGATCTCTTCTTTCAAGGAAAGAAGCAATTTTGGCGAAGAAGTTGACCTGAATTGCTTGTGGGTGTTTCTGGGTGGGAATCCTGGAGGGTGTTTCTTCGATTCGAATGCGACGGAATGGAGTGATAGATTGGAGAAGATGCTGGAGGCGAGGAGGATAAGAGAGAGGACAGTGGCTAGAGAAATGGGGGAGAAGAGAGAGGTGTTCATGTTAAAATTGCAGAGACTCTTCCTCAGATGAGAGAAAGAGAAGGGATTTGAACTGAATTATAAAGGGATGATGGAACTGAAACAAGAAAGAGAGATTCCATGGCGGATGGAGCAAGAAGAGAAGATATATGGCGGGGGAAAACAGAGGACTTTTTCGTCTTCCCAAATGAGAGGAATTTTCAAAGGGCGGACTGGGAAGAACATGTAGCATTCGCTACGTAATTTGTGAGATTTTCATACGAAGAGAAGATGAAAGAGCAGAGGAAGGGAAAGGAGGAAGAAAGAGGTAAGAGGAAGAGAAAAGTAAAAGGAGAAAGACAAAATTGAGAAAGGTGGGTTTTCGAATTAAATATGGAAAGATGATTTTGATTTCCCGCGAGCCACGTGGGAATTGCGGGGGCTAATCTCGTCCGTTCGTTATATGTATCTGGACTGTGGAGAGATCTCCTTGCGCGGTAATTTTTCAGCTTTCCATATTTTCCCTCGTGCGGATATGATGTTAGTCTTGCACACAACAGAACTTGGTTGTTTTCCTAGTTGACTCTCCAAAGCTTCAAATCTGCGACTGCCCACTTTAACGCGTCTGGACTCTGGACTCTGGAGGGATGGATTAGATATCAGTGTCATCATAAGCATTATCATTTGATTTTGCAACCTTGATTGGGTTAGATATATGATTTAGATCATTAGTTTATGCTGATTTTGTATGCATATCTAATCTTAGTATGTATATATGAAAAGATTTTCTAGCCCAATAATCCGTGTTCAGCTCCTTGCATTGTAAAAATAAATAATCACATATTAAAAAGTATCACCTCTTTCCAGAGGACAAATTTAATAAAATAGAAATGAGAAATTAGAGCAAAAATGATATAGTCACATATGGACAACAGAAACATGAATGGTTTGATGGAAAAATAAGTGGATAATTGCATGAGTAGTTACATAACCCTGGATGAATATTATAATTGTCGGTGAAAATCAATCCAAAACCTCATATCTTAATATATTATAATTGAATTGCACTAAGTGAGCCCAAAGAAGGAAGGGTGGATCTTGCTATTACTAGCCAAATTTTCCTTGTATGCGTGAACCAAACCATAACGTCCGCTTAATGAGCCTTACATCTAGCTTTGAAAATATCTTTGTGCTTTTATGGTTGAATTAGTATCCTACAGCCCGATTCTCATTTCATAACTGTATCCGGAATATTCGCGGCCTCTGCTGCTTTGGAAATTGAATGATTTGTTCTGTTATGGCAATGAGTTTAGGCGTTTTTTTCCTTCTTTTAATTGATTCAAATCCAACTCACCCAATTATTCCTTTCTTCTACCATTAAAAAAACACTCACCCATTTTTATTAGTCAGCTTGAAATTTTCAACCAAGAATCTAAGGGGATCCGGACTCATCTAAAAGAGGTTGAACCCTTAATTAATGGATTGGTTTTGAGTTGATTTGGAGGGTTATATAAGAATTGGTCAGGTAGGGTCGACATGAGGTTAAGTTGCTAGGTCAAATGTAACAATGGGTCCAACCCAGACTTGGCCCATTTATTCAACTTGTTAAAAATGTTTAACTTAAACCCAATTCCAAAACTAAGAAGGGTCAATCCAAACCTTAAATTTCTGGTTCAATTCGGGTCCAATTAATGGCTAGGTTAGGAAAGCCTACCTTTTGTGGTAGAGTTTGTAGGGGCTCACTAGTTCCCCACCAATTGTTGGAGAACTTTTAGGGCCTGTTTGGATGTGCGGTGAATTGAAGTATGGTGAGGTGAAGCATCAAATCATGTGAGAATAAAATATCAGGTGTTATGATGGTGTTTTGTTTTTCGTTGTTTGGTATGGAATATTTTTGACTTTTTATATAGAAAAGTGGAGTTTTTTTTGTCTTTTAGTAGAGAAAGGAGTTTGATTTTTTGATTTTTTTTGAAAAATTAGGAGGGAATATTAAAATTGTGTACTTTTGATGTGACCCATTGTCATTTTTTGTCTAGATTCACTTCACTTCACTTTAACTAGTTTAGTGCCAAACACGCCGGATACATCTATATTTGTATTAAAAATATTGTCTAATAGATGTTGATAAAGTCATGTCCAATAAACAAATCATATAAGATGTAAGAGATTTTAAGGTAATGGTTCAATTTATGAAATCACTGAAAAAAAATCTTTATCTTTAAAATTTAAAATGTAACTAAGAGCGCAATTTGAATATTCTGTAAGATGGGTCTAGATTGGATTAGGTTTTGCCACCCCTTAAATGAGCACCATTTCCTAATTTTAACTACTAAGTTTGAATAATCCATTTGAAAGGCTACTTACAACTTTTGGCTCATTTTTATTTGGAACACATTGCACATAGCAAAAAAATAACATTATTCCAGTATTATTCAACTTTAGCTCAATCGCTTAGGAAATTGAAGTATTTAGAGTTAAAGTGAAATAGAGTACATGTGGCTCACAACATTACTTCATCTATCAGGCGAGACTCATCCAAACGGGGTAGAGTTGAAATTTGTATTTAGAGTTGAAGTGAAATAGAGTACATGTGGCTCGCAACATTACTTCATCTATCGGACGAGACTCATCCAAACAGGGTAGAGTTGAAATTTTAGATGATTAGGGGCCCATTTAACTTTACTATACTCTATTTTTTGCCTATACAAACAGGCAGGCTCTTAGGGCCCTTTTGGATAAATGAAGAGTTGAGTAAAATGAAGTGGATTTCACATGTGGAGTGGAGTGAAGAGAAATAGGTTGAAGTTAAAGTAGTATACTTTACTTCACTCCATTTGGATGCTTATTTTGAAGTTAATGTTTGGAGTAGAATCCACTTTTACTCAATGAAATATAAGTATTTTAGAGTTGAAGTGAAATAGAATACATGTGGCTTACAACATTACTTCATCTATCGGGCCATACTCATCCAAATGGGGTAGAGTTGAAATTTTAGACTGTTATGGCCCATTCAACTTCACTCTACTTCATTTTTGGCTTATCCAAATAGGCCCTTAGGGCATGTTTGGATAAATGATGAGTGGAGTGAAATGAAGTGGATTTTACATGTGGAGTGGAGTGAAGAGAAGTAGGTTGAAGTTAAAATATAATACTTCATTTCACTCCATTTGGATGCTTATTTTGAAGTTAATGTTTGAAGTAGAATCTACTTTTACTCAAGGAAATGGAAGTAGTTAGAGTTGAAGTGAAATGGAGTACATATGGCTCACAACATTACTTCATCTATTAGGCCAGACTCATCCAAACGGGGTAGAGTTGAAATTTTAGACAGTTAGGGCCCATTTAACTTCACTCTACTCTATTTTTTGCCTATCCAAACAGTCCCTTGGGGACATGAGTGTGTTAGTAGAGTGCGTGGGTAAATTCAAATCCTAAATGTACACAAAAAGGAAAGTGAGAAATCAAAGGCATCTTCAATCATTTTAAAATCTCATACCTAATTACTGATAAATCATTATGAATTGGAAGTTGTTTAATTATAAATTAACTATATTTAATTTATCTATAATATGATAGTATAATTATTATCATCATCAAAGCCTTATTCCAACTACACAAAATTTGTTTTTTTTTTTGATCTATCTTGAGCAAAATCTAATATAATAATATGATTATATGGTTATTAAAAATAAGTATAATATAACATGTCATAGTTCGTTACAAAAAGGCGCCCGGCCCTAACCTGACCAATCAAAAGTTTTAAAAACTTGTTCAAGCCTAGCCCCAACTAGGGCTGTACAGAACTGGACCGCAGACCGGACCGGACCACAAAATCGAACCGGATTTGCGGTCTTAGTGGTCCAAATCCGGTCCGGTTCGGTCCTGTCCAGGCCTTTTGGGGTCCGGTCTGGACCGGACCGGACTGGATTTATTAAAATAATAAGTTTTTTTTTTTTTAATATGGATGAGCCCATGAGGCATGAGCCCAACGCCCCAGCCCAGCTCCTATTTGTAAAACCAATCATTCATTTATTTGACATTTGCTCACTTTTTAGATGTGAGGTGAAAATGAAAAAAAAATATAAAAAAAAAATGAAAACCGATCTAGACCACTTTAAGTGGTCCAACCGGACTGATTTGGACTGATCGGGTCCTTCATTTTAAGCCGGACTAGAAATCCGGTCCAACCGAATTCCGATCTGAAAATCGGACCGAAAATCCGGTTGTTCAGCCCTGGTCCTAACAGGGTGCGGCTCACAGGCCCAACACATGCTTGAGGCCCCATTGCCAGCCTTGGTATTGGTAAACACCAAAAAGTCCTTTTCTGCCCCTTTTGTGCATGTGTCAAGCAGTGTTGAGACACTCGTGATTCTTTTTTCCCCATGTTTTTGAGTTTCTGCGTGATGACTTTACCGCATTACCCCTTTCTCATCTCTCTAGAAATAAAAATGAAAGAGAGGGAAAGTAACTCGAAAAGTAAAGGTGCTGTAAATGGTGTCAACGTCCATTCTTTTATAACGAAAGGAAAAAGATAAAAAAAGAAAGAGTCCTTATACTTGGACGGATTCTTGGGATTGGTCCTTGGACCGATTCTAAGAATCCATCCAAATATTATGATATTAGTAAATCCCCATGCTATGTACGAACCACAGCCAGATGCACAGACTTATACATATTATTTTTATTAAATTTATTAATTAGTAAACCTTTATGTGTCCTTTTTTTTTGTTGCTAATTTGATATATTTTTTATTTTTTTTCCAGATGTTTTATTCTTTACGCAAGTTGTACATTGAGTTTGATGTACCCCGAGCACGTGTAAAAAATATTAAACTGAAGACATATTAACAATAAAACAACAGAATAAAGCAAGTAAATGTAGCTTCAATAACACGGGATTCACAATATACACATTCGTACGATTTATACAAATGAAAAGACAATAAATATGTGCAAATTAGGACACTAACAATATCAAACAAAATATTAATGCCGAGTAATTGTAAATCCAAGCCTGACCTATTCATTAAACAGGCTGAAATAAATAGTTTAAGCCCGACCCAAGTACCAAAAACTAAGGCTCAAGCCCAGGCCAAACCGAGTTGGGCTGGGCTGGGCTGGCCAGATCCATGAACACCCCTAGGCCCAAATGGCACCTAAGTGATCTATATATTAATATAACCCGTTTACTTAAATTTTAATTTATTCGTTTAAGTAGGGAATATAAATTATCTGGCGCTTCAAAAACACTTAGATGATTCGAAGTGTTTTGGCCGTGATTCTCCCTTTGAGATCATATCCACCATTGAGATGTCATGGGTTCGATTCCCATACTATGTATTCTACATGTAAATATTTTTTCAGCCGGGTCGGTTTTGGGCTCTATGCCACTGGATCCACGCCTGGCCTATTCATTAAACAGGCTGAATTAAATAGTTTGAGCCCGACCCAAGTACCAAAAACTAAGGCTCAAGCTCAGGCCAAACGGAGCTGGGCTGGGCTGGGCTGGCCTGATCCACGAACACCCTAGGCCCAAATGGCACCTAAGTGATCTATATATTAATATAACCCGTTTACTTAAATTTTGATTTATTCGTTTAAGTAGGGAATATAAATTATCTGGCGCTTCAAAAACACTTAGATGATTCGAATCTTGATCATATGTGTAAGTAGGGATGTAAATGGGTACCCGATTCTTCGATTACCCGAAGGTTCCGACCCGTTAAAAATCGGGTCTGGGTCCCTATTTAGACCCGATAAGTAAACGGGTCGGGTCCGGTTCCACCTTGGTTCGGACCCGAGACTCGACAGATTGACTCAATTTTCGAAAATCTCTCCTAAAAATCATATTTTTTTAATATCATTCTCTATCTAGACCCGGACTCGTACCCGGATCCAAAGTCGTCCCATATATGGTTTTGGTTCCGATCCCAGAGCCAAGAAACCGGTTCCAAATCCGGATTCGATTCCACATTCTCCTTAACGGTTCCGGCTCCGGGTCCACCATGGACCCGGACTGGAACCGGCCCGTTTACAACCCTATGTGTAAGACTTTTTTTTTTTCCCTTTTTTTCTATAAAGGTAAGTACTCAAGCACTCACACACGCAGGCACTCACCGAGTCCCCTCAACATCGAGGCTACATCAAGGGATTGATGCTCTGTGGGGAAGGGAGGTGCCTACCACCTGAGCTCAAATGGTTGGCGTGCGTCTCACTTGAAACTTCACCCATTACATCACTAACATTGCTTGAGCAAATGTTGTCTTTGTTGAGAAGTGAAAGCTACAAATTAGAGGATTATCCAAATCAATAATGGTGAAAAGAAACAAAGTTGTACTGGCATACATCACTAACATTCCCGCTGAGGATTTTATGAAGTTTTTTGAGATGAGTATGCGTGTGGAATGTTTGGTGGACTCATTGGCCCCACTAAGTTCATGGAGGTTGTGAATTATTATTCTAGTGAAAAATTAAACCAATTGGAGGATGTTATTAGCTGTCTAATCTGAAGCTTTGAAATTGAGGAAGGGAGGAGTTTTTTTTTTTCAACATTAAGTTCAATAGATGGCTTTAGATTGGAGGCCCAGAATTGATTTTTTTCAGCACATAGCAAATTAGCTTATGTTTTTCATTTAGAGGGCTCATTGACCTTGCAAATTAAGACATCACAGGTGTTGTATCTGAAAAAAAGTCTCTGGATGTAGTTTAGTTGGTTAGTACATCAATGCCTTAGTGGGCAACATTGCGTTAGCCCAAGTGGTTAAAAGTTCCATTCTCATCCAACCGTACAAAGTTTGATTTTTTAGTCCTCTAATTGATTTCTGTATGTACAGGCAATCCTCTCCCGGAGTGTGTTGGGATTGACTTCCACATCAGTTGGGTCCCTCAAGGGCCCCTCCACATTGGCTCGTATCAAAAACAGAAACTAAAAAAGCATAAACTCTTCCATAGGCTAAGCGGGGGCCTAAGGGCTTGAATGCGCTGCAAGATTCTCTCCACCACTGTAAAAATTCCTCGGACAGGCCCTCTTTTGAAATCTTAGCGGCTATAATTCACATCCCACGTACCTTGCTTTTATCATCAAAGCAATGTGATTGAACAAACATTCTAACTGTGAAGGCGGAAGATGATAAAAATACTTAAACTACAATGAGAGTGCTTTACTGGAAGACTTATCAGATCTGTGCAAGTTTAATATGTTTTCAGATCTGTGCATAGCGAGAGAGAGAAAATCAAACAAATTATTGAATCTAGAGATAGAAAGAACTGACCTTGAAGAGAGAAGACGTGCATATGGGTTTTAGGACCTTGAAGAGAGAGATGGAGATAGAAGACTGTATATGGGTTTTAGGAGTATGGGTTTATGGAGAGGTTTTAGGATAATTATGGTTGGTAATAGGGATCTCATTGAGAGTGAGAGAGTTTAGGATAATTATGGAGAGGTTTTAGGATAATTATGGTTGGTAATAGGGATATCATTGAGAGAGTTTAGGATAATTATGAAGAGGTTTTAGGATAATTATGGTTGGTAATAGATTGAGAGATTTTAGGATAATTATAGAGAGGTTGAGCAATTTCTATTTTCTAGCAGAACACCATTCTAGGCTGCTGCTGCCACGTGTCACTCTCCAAGACATGCCAGTGTCCTTCTCCAGGAATTCTCATGAAGTGTATATATCCCTTTAGTAATATGGATAGATTTGGATGGATTCTTGAAATCGGTCCAAGGATCGGTCCCAAAAATCTATCCAAGTAGATATTTTTTAAATAAAAGAGATTCCTCCCAAACAGGAAAATCCGATTTGCACTAATCAAGGGGCGTAATGCGGGCGGACGCAGGTGCGCTCTCTTTCCTCCACACCGCGTCTACAAAAAAACTGTCAATGTCATGAGTCATGAGAGATACCAATTTTGGATTTGGTTGTTTTATTTCTTAATTTCATGCGTCTGGTCGTTAACCTCCATGACCGATTTCCTTAAACATCATTTTCTTATGACCGGCGTCATGCTGCTATCCAGACCGTTGATCTTCTAGAACTGTGAAAACATCAGACCGTGACAATCTTGTCATTGTGACGTACCTACCATCGTTTCAAAACTTGCCGATATTGATTTATTTATATAGTGTCTTGAAATTTAAATTGCATAAAATATTATTTTTATGATTAATATTGTTATTTTATTTTATTTATACCATCAAAAGCATCATCTGCATCATTCTCAAAGTCTAGGGTCTGTTATATGAATTTTAATTCTCTATTCAGATCTAACCACTTGTCCTTAAAAAGAATTAACGAACCTCTTGTGCTTCGAAATCATTTTCATTCCATAGGAAATGCTCCACACAAACATGTCTATAGAGGCCATGTTTTGATGTCTCGATTGTGTCACAGGTATCAAGGAATTAAATGAGACTTAGATGCTGGCAATTTTAGAGGCTTTTTATTTATTTTTTCATTTGACTTAGATGTTGGCAATTTTAGAGGCTCTTTATTTATTTTTTTCATTTCGTGATAAATTATTGGTGGCGAGTGATTCTTCAAATGCTATCTCTTAGATTTCAAGTAATGAGGGTCCTTGGAGGTTTCACTTCCTCTTCATGGAAATCAAATTCTTATCTTTTCAAGATTATGTCGAGTTTAACCATGTTAGAAGGTCGGTGAGTGCCATGACATACTCTATAACGAAACAAGGGGTAAATAGAGCATTTCCTTGCTTATATCAAGTTATTGTTTGCCTTTTATTCTCTGGGTATAAATCTTTTATACCTGATTTTGGTGGTGTATTGTATGCTTTTTTTTTTTAATATAATGTGCCGTAGGGGGGAAAAAAAGTGCCACAGGAGTGCCATTGAGGGCCGTAGTGGCCCCACATGGATATGGTGGGATGCTCCAAAACCATCTCCATACCCCCACTTTTCCTTGAAATATCTCACATTTTCATGTGCAATTGATTACATGGAAAATGTTGGTAGTGTAAAAGCCTCTTTATAAGTGGTGATACTTTCTTTTTCCTGTGAAGTACACCATATCCAGGTCAACGCACATTTATCAAACAGACCCCTTTAGTAATAATCCAATGTATAAGCCTCTATATAGTATCTGATGTCCTCGTCTTTTGTAGTGGGGACCTTGGTTTGATGAAACATGCCAAGTATTTAATGGGCCATGAGTTAGCAAGGAAAAGCTATAAAGTCTACTAAATTGGAAGATCTTAACCGTTTTATCAATAGCCTAAAAATAGGAACATTACTTTAACACATATTCGAGCTTATTGATTTGTGAACATGGGCTGCAGAGTGTAGCACACGAGGAATGTTTCCTTACCAATAAAATTCCTTTGGACCATTAAGTGCATTGAATTTTTACTGTTTGGGAACATTCATTATTATCGGTCCATATATGGGCCATTAAAATTTTACGGTTTTGATTGCCTAACGGCCCTAACCTAATAAATTGACAGTCAATTTTTTTTTGTTTCTTTTGTAAATGAAAGGCAGTCAAGTTGAAGGTGGAGATTGGAATCAATGAGACCGATGAATTGCTAACCAAGTGGTTCAACCCAAGGTCTGTTTTCTCAGAATTTGTTTCTGACCCTTAAACTATGGAGTAACACGTGATTAATGAAAACTAAGTAATCCAACAAGCAAGCAGCGTTGGTGGGTGCAGGGAAAATGAGGGAAATCAGGAAAACTCTGATGGTTTACTATTAAGGGGGTCAAAAGGCAAAGCCCAAATGTAGTGTGTAGGTGGGAGCTGCAGTGCATTGAAACTACAGTATTATATGGCCTACTCAATAGTGAAAAGAATATATATATATATATATATATATATATGGTTTTTGGTGATTTGAGATATGAAATGAAAAACGACATGAAACACAGTCATTTACATTTGAGAAGTGATCAGAAATTGAGCCACGAAACATGTAAGTAATATAAAATATTTCTTTAAAAAAAAAGTAATATAAAATATGTTCTAAGTTCAGCCATCCTTTTAAATTATATTTTATGTACTTATGTAATGTGTTTTGTTTCTCGATCTCAAAATAATTTTCTAAAACATCTTGGACACAGAGGTGCATTTTCAAAAGTTATTTTGATTGATGTGTCATCAAAGAGTAATACATGACAAGTATAACTGTAGTGGCTTACTTCATGACTAAAATTCCATGAAAACCTACTACTAAATGAAGAATTTGTATATTTGAGAATTCATCACAATAGTAGATTTTTGTGAAGCCAAGGATTTCTAAATTTTATGGGGGTTGTTAGATTTAAAAATTCTCATAATTGAAGATTTTCACTGGCCCAAATCCTCAAAAATTTACAGTCACCAAACATGAAATCTTCAAATCCTCAAGTAAAACCAGGGAAGAATAATATAATTGGTTGCCAAATGTGACCTCACATTATAGTTGGTGGGAGATGGGGGGATGATATGTGGGACTTTCTAAGTAATGATTTTTAATTCAATAATCACATTAATCAGGCTCTTATTATAAAGTACTAGTTGCCCTCTCTTGGCCCAGTTGAAATTTCATCAATGGATGATCGTGACCATTTAATCAATAGACTTTTCAACATTCAATGTGGACCATAGATCATTTTTTTTTAAGACCGCCAATTCAAAAGATGAAACCATGTGAGGCTCACTTTGGACTTCAGGTATGGGTAATGGACCCGTATCAGTTGGGTGGAAAACAGATACGTATATTTATATGCCCTGTCGGTGATATATATTCGATAGGGTCCACCCACAAAAGATTGAAAACTAGATAGATTGACCTCAAGTCCTCAACAGCCCCAATAATTAGAACACTTGTGAGAGGGGTTGGGCCTTTCTTTTACGCGTGGAAATGACATTTCCTCTAGTTGAAGATGTTTTCTAGAGAATTTGACGTTTGTGTTTTCCATTTTCCTTGAACTTGGTGTGTGTTTTGGATCATTAATATGTTATTTATCACACGTGATGTGATACACATGGAAAACAAGAATTCCAAATATTTTTATAGCAAGGCACTGGACAGGTAGGGACGAAGGAGAAGAATAGCGCGTGTTATTGAAAAAGGAGTTTATGGTGTAAGCATGTTGTATCAAATCACATCTTGTGCATGACTTTGGACGAGGAGTAGCAATGGGCCAGGATGAGCCTGAATTGAGGGGACTATCTGAGCGGCCTGTTTAGTTATCAGGTCTGAAATTCTAGCTATAAGGCTCTGCCACTTTTGTTTTTTCTGTTTTTACCTAGGGTTGCAGTACTGATAGGTTGGACCTTGGCATACTGGCCTTGTACAATCAGCCCATTCATATTTGGGTTAAAATAATTGGGCCAGTTTTTAGACTGCGGGAGTAAGTGTGTTTGTAAATGCCTAAAAATTACAGACTTGAAAAGATGGATTAGGATGGAAAATAAACCTCTTTGAAGGTGGAGAGATGTCTGGAACCTGCAAGGTGAAGAAGATCGAAGAGAGTAGTCAAAGACCCTGGTTGCAATCAGCGCAAGGCTCTCCGATGCCTAAGTCAGTTCAACAACTCGACAAAGGATGAAGAAGAAGAGAAGCAGAGGTTCAGGGTGTTAGAGATCTTATATCTTGTGTGTCATACCTGAACTTCTCTATTTATAGGAGAAGTTGGGTGAGGAGTCCCATGACTCTGACGGATTCTTTTGAGAAGTAGCATCCCATCATCATATTTCCTTAATTGCAGTCCCATCAATCCACCTTTCATTAAATGACAGTCCTATCAGGCCTTACTTTGTTGACTTCTTGGCAGGTTCCTATCAGACTTCTGCCTGGGGCCTCACCCTGATGTAGATATAGCCGTTGGATACCGTTCTGTCAGGGAGCATGGGCGGCAAGGATGGCTTCTTAGTCCCACTTGTGTGTGCCTCTGTCTAATCACACGTCCCATGACGTGGTTGAGCTTCCGTAGAAGTTCGGCTGTCAGTGTCTGTCTCGGCTAGCCTTCTGGCATTATTGTCGAGATGCGTGACCGAGGCCAGGACACAGTGCCGAGGTCATGAATGACCGAAGTCCGGGATGATCTTGATCTCAGTTGGCGCCCTGGTACTATTACCGAGGTGCGTATGGCAAAGGTCGAGATATTATTAGTTGGTATTGTTACCAAAGCTAATGTAATCTCGGAATCCTTGAAATATCCCCACATAATTGCCCCAAGCTTTTGACTTCTTAGAGTTCTTTAACTCTTTGAGGTCGGAAGCTGTATGACGGGAGAACCTTTTGGGGTAGTAAACTTTCATCTCGGTGGCGGCTGTTGACGTCTGATCTCTATCCAATGTCGCTTTGCCTGCCCGAGGTATTTAAATGGCGCTCCCTGTTCGATGCAGCATATGTACCGTTGGTGCCACGTGTCGACATTTGGTAGGTTATCCAATTGTTTCGAAGGCGCGTGCTCCGTCTTGAAGAGACGTGCACAGTACTTGAGGCGACGCCTAGCACGTGCGTCCTCGAAATCCAAAAGGGCGCCCTTTCTCTATTTATAAAAACAGAGGGCTATGGCTTCTTTACTCTTTACTTTTGCTTTCGCCAGAGAAGAAGGAGAAGAGGGATTTGCAGAAGAGAGTCCGTCTGAAGAGAAGTGTTGCCGAGATCAAACTTCTGCTAGTCCGAGTCCCATTCCTGCCCTTCGTCTTCGTAAGTCCTTCTTTCCTTGTCTCGTTTATTTCAGCGATTAGAGCTCATTCTAGGTTTTTTTCCCCCTTTTCGATCCTCGTCTCTCCTTCTTCCAGTTTTTTTTTGAGAAATGGGCATCTATAGTTACTAACTAGAGACCTCAGGAGAATGCTGAGTTTAGGGCTAGTTACAATATACCCGAAGATGTCCTTGTCAGGCCAACTCACCCCAATTCTTATGACGATGGTAGCTTTTTTGACGGCCGGATGCCGTCCCCCCTAGTAGCTATAATCGAGGGCGGGGTCCGGTTTCCCCTTCACCCTCTGCTCAAAGACTGTCTTAGGGAATGGAACCTCTATCCCTGTCAGTTGATGCTGAACGGCTTCAAGATCATAATGGGCACGGCCGTGCTCAATAGGGTTTTAGAGATTGACCTCGGTGTCCATGACATCGAGAATGCCTATTACCTGTGCAAATATGGAGTTAACACCTATTACCTCCAAGTTAAGCCGAGTCGGTAGGGTTTCGTCCAAGCCCTAGAGGACTCGAACATGTATGTCGGGGACGATCGCCTGTTCGTCTCGGGCAACTAGGAGTTTGGTGATGACGAGCCCGTGGCACAGAGGTTTTTCAGGGTTCCTCGTCGTCTTGGCGTTCCTTCAAGCAAATATTGCCTCCTTATTTCTTTTTCTTTGGCTGTATTTTTCTCTGTTTCTTTGTACTGCCAAGCTAATGCTTTTCTGTTTGCAGTGCAGACGCTCATCATAGGAAAAAAAAGGCCAGGCGAGTCGGCTGGGTGAAAAACGAGGCCTGGTTCTGGGCCGTTAAGAGTTACCAAGGCCACGAAGGCAGATTAGCTTGGGCGCTTCTGGGCTACGAGCCGAAGTACCGCTCATACAAGAAAAGTAGCGGTCATCATCAGGCTGTCGTAGCCGAAGTGGGAGAAGAAGAGCACGTACAGGCCGCGGTTGATACTGACAACCGGGCTGCCTCTAGTGCTGAGGCCTCGACTCCCGAACTCGATCCCAAAGAAGGTGAGACAACTGAAGACGAGATCGCCCTGATACCGAGGTCGAGAAGGTCGTAAAGGGTTGTTGTGTCTTCAAGCCCTTCGTCCAGCGATTCGGAAGAAAGGAGAGTGATGGCTCGGACCCGACCCAAGGCGGTGTTCAAGAACGTTGGGTCTAAGTCATTTGGAGGCGAAGCTCCCTGTCCTTCTTCTCCTCCTCCTAGACCTTCCTCACCCCCTGTCCTTTCGTCTTCCGCTGCAGCCGGGACCTCCACCTCTGTAGTCGCTCCTGTCGAGACTGCGCAGGAGGAGACCCGTCGAGTGAAACCAGGATTGAGGGTCCGATAGAATAGGGTCCGGTGCAGCAGGGCTCTGGTGTTGCAGCAACTCAGCAGTCCACGCCGGCTCCCTAGAGGCCGAGCCTACTACTTGAGGCCGGTAGTGTCGTATGCTTCGTCCATTTCTAATTTTTTTGGGTACCTTACTAAGGAGGCTGAGATCCATGAGAGAGCCCATACATGTGGGAGGAGAGCCCACAAATGCAATAAGATAGGCCACACATGTGGAAGAGGAATCAGTGCACATGTGAGAAGAAGGCAACACACACGTGGGAAGAGGACAACATGCCCAGGTGATCAATCCTTTTGACAACGGGGTGAACCAACCGAGCATTCTTTATCAATTAACAAGGCAACACACAGAAGGAAAGGTTATTATTATTATTTTTTTTTGGTAAGTAGATGGAAAGGTTATTTAACAGGCCTTTGGATGGCCAGAATTATGTAGATGCCCAAGTAGAGACTCTTCCTTTCTTTGGTATGAATACGAGTAGATGTTGCAGGTTTCACGTGGAGAGTGGAATCCCTGCTTTGTGTTGAATAGAGGATCTGACTTCGCAAGTCGACCTCGTCTCGTTTTTAATGTAACCGTTATTTACCTTTTGCGGAGGCAGAGATCCTCTGCTAGGATGGCGGCGGGGCGGATCGGGGCGGAATTAGGTTGCTCCGTCCCCCCCCCCCCCCCTTATAGGATATGCCTCGTCCCTGCCTCATCCCGTAATTCGGGGTATGTTAAATACCCCGTCCCGCCCCGACCCGACATGCCCCGCGGGTCCCTGCCCCGATGCCATGGTTACTTGAGAGAAAGAGGGGAGAAAGGGCTACGGTTTGTCACTTTCTATATATTATGTCCTATATATTATTTATCATTTTTAAAAATACATATATCAAAGTTTATTTAAAAGGAGATTGTATAGGAAAATTACACAATTTGTAATTCAAATTTATAAAATTCTTGAAACGTAGAAAAAACTCTAAAAACATATATATGAACTTCTTATCATAGAAATATTAAATCATTATTTATTGTATAGCTCTCAATTCATGAGCCTCCTATAGCGGGCAACCTTTCTCATCATGATGCCATATGGTTAGCTAACCCTCATCATCATTCTAGCAAAGAAAGTACATACTATATTGAAACCATCATCATCACAGCCTTGTCCTAGGCTCCCAGCGGTGACGGTGTCGGCTACATGTGTTCTTTTTCTCCATTCTAAATCAAGACCCAAATAAGAAAATTTTGGTTAACTTCAGAATTTTTATTTCAAGTCAAAATAAATTAAATTTTGGATTGACTACAAAGAAAAAAGGAAATTCATTTATTTTACATGGTAAAAAGCACATGAATGATTCATCTATGTTGTCTCCATTACTTTAATAATATTTATAAAAAGAAAACCCTCAACCATGCTGAGTCATTTGCCTGAAACTCAGGCCCCTATTTAAAGTGAGATTTATTCTTATAAGATTTTCTCTAAGCCCTTGAAAGCCACAAATATATAACATAAAATTGAAAATATCATATATGCTTTGAGACATTCTTTATAAAAAGGACAATATATCTCTAAAATATCATGAACTCCATCAATACATGGTTTCACTTCATTTCTGGTGTTGAACTCCACTCACTAATAAAGAGATAATCGTGGGTTTGCAATTTATTTGCAAGTTGCAAATCACTCAAAAAAATAAAAAAAAAAAAACCTTAAAACAAAGATGAGAGAAAGGACCTATATATTAATATGTGGATATGGTTATTGTAGTGTCAAACAACCATAGCCCCTTTGACTTCCCAAGCATGTGGATCATATGAGCGATATGATAAAAGAAATCTAAATATATATATAAATATGTTTATTTATTATAAAAAAATCTAAAATATATATATTTTAAAGAAGATTATTAATTACAGGGCGGGTCAACGGGGCGGGGCGGGGCGGGGCATGGGGCAGACCCATCCCTGCCCCGCCCCGGATTCGGGGTATGTTTTTTTGCCCCGTCCCCGCCTTGTCTAAGAGTCAGGGCGGGGCGGGTTAAAAATGCCATCCCTACTCTACTTGAAAGGTCGGTTCGGAAATCCTACACAAGACATAAGTGTCGTGTGAGGAGGGTCAAGTTCCTTTTGAGGCTGAATTACCAAAACAAGAATAAAAAAAGCCCTCATGTTTTTATTTTTTTTTCCTATTGGAGGATTCCCAATTCTTTGGGCTGGACTAATCCCTACGGGCCCAGAGGGAAATCGGGTAAACTCCCCTGTAGCCCCAGTGTGGTAGTGCAGTTTCGAACCCACAACCTCCGGTTGCAAACCGTGGTCTTAAGCCAACTGAGCTACCCCTTAGGGTAAAAAAAAAAAAAAATAGAACTCCACAGTGGGGTGCATGTAATGAAAATTCATATTGTTTAAAATAAATTTCTTAAAATAAATAATTTTACTCTAATATGGGTTGATCTGATAATATGCATTGATCACATTTGTTTTTTATAACAAATGGTCAGTCCTACGGTAGGCCAAGTCTTACTGAGGTAAAGTTTCGGGGGTATATTGGGAGGACATTTGAGCACCTAGGATTTAGTACACATGATAGATTTTGAGTCCTACTATTGGCACACAGTTTTTCTCTTTTCCCACACACACATTAAAAAAAAATAAAATAAAACCCGGTGAACTTACCTTTTTGCTCATCCTCTTCTCCCTTTCTCTCTACCCACCTCCCACTTCACCTCCGGCCGGCGGCAGATTGGACAGCCGGGCAGTCGCAATGATCACCAAGCTACCCAATCTGCCGCCGGCCAGGGAAAGGAAAGGAGAGGGAGAAACGGAGAGAAAGAAGGAGATGGATAGACATGAGAGGGAGAGACATGGAGAAGAGAAGGGGGAGAGAAAACACTGGGGGAGGGAGAGAGTGGGAGAAGGGAGAGAGAAAACAGTGGAGGAGGAGGAGGGGGAGGGGGAGATGGGGAGGAGAGGGATCGACTGGCGCTCGCCGGTCCAGGCCGGATTCGAAGGTGAAAGGGGAGGTAGAGGGAGAGACAGGGAGGAGAGAGAAAAACGGTGGGGAGGGAGGGAGGGCAGAGATCGGCTGTCGCCGTCGGTGAAGGGGAGAGAAATGGATGAGGAGAGAGAGAAATTGTGGGGAGGGAGGAAGAGAGAAAACAGTGGGGAGGAGGGAGGAAGAGAAACAGTGAGAGGGAGAGAAAGCAGTGGGGAGGGAGGGAGGGAGGGAGAAGGGGAGGAGAGGGGACGGTGGTCGCAGTCGGTGAAGGGGGAGGTGGGGTGAGAGAAAGGGAGGAGGAGAGAGAGGAACAGTGGGGAGGGAGGGAGGAGAGAGAGAAACAGTGGGGAGGAAGGAAGAGAAAACAATGGGGAGGGAGGGAGAAGGGGAGGAGAGGGGACGGCGGCGGATCTGTCGCCGGCTGGAGGTGAAGGGGCTGTAGCCGACGGGGGAGGTGGGGAGAGAGAAAGGGAGAAGGTGGACAAAAAAATAATTTCACAGTAATTTTTTTTTTAAAATGTATGTGGGAAGGGAGAAAATCTGTGTGCTAATATAAACTCTCTAGATTTTAGCTTAACTGCCGTCCTACGGTCCCACTGATGCCATTGTGAGATTATATCTTTATAATATAATTAAAAATGAAAAACATTAAAATGGTTTAGATTCACGATAATAATTTGTACCGAGTCTTGTGCAAATTCCCACCCGGCACCAGACCGTTTTCTTATGTCCACAAGCAAGAGTGTGACTTATTCTTAGGTTGGGTCAAGTACCGATTTAGGATTTTATCTGCCAGGCAAAACTTTAGAGATTGTTTCTTTTTCAGAATTCTGTTTCTTTATTAGAACTCCCGATAGGAATTCCAATGGTTGGGGTTTTTGGCATTTTCAAATTTCTTGTTTCTTGTTAAGAAATTTTGAATATAATCACATGAAAGTCCCAATTGGCCTTTTGAGAATTAATGAATTCCACCCTCTAACAAAAAAACAGGTCCATAATGCATATTATGTATCAGTGTATAGATTGGCGCATTAGTGAAATAGGAGTGATTTTATATTGAGACAGTAAATTAGAATAATAGTTCACACATGGCCCCCGGCCCCCACCCCACCCCACCCCACCCCACCAGATACAAGTATCAGGTGTGTAATGATGCGCGCAAGAATTGAATATCATATGATATTTTGAATCGTTTTGTTGATGAACCGGTATCTAAAACTATACGAGTTCCTTAAAGAGTGGTTTGTACTCTAGACTATGTTTGCAAATGTGTATCAAATTCTCCGATTATCCGGAAGCTCCAATGAAAGAGGTTTGGAACCTATTTTAGGTTCTAATTTATAAACGAATTTGAGTCTGGAACCTAATTTAGGTTTTGATTGATAAACGGGTCTAGTATTGGGTCCATATAAGTTCCGACCCATAGATCCGGGACCCGGCAATATATGTCTTTGATGTTGCAAACTATAGCTCAAAATCAGTTTTTTTTTTTTGACATTTTTATGTATAATCGTAGAGGTAGAAGGCTTGATACACTGTTATAAGTTTAATGTTATACTTATTTAAAAAAAATTAAAAAAGAAAAAAAAATTAGAACTGATTTTGGAACTAAATTCTGGTCCTTTAGGTCGATCCGGTTTTGAAACAAACAAAGCAGGTTCTGAGTTGGACACACAACTAGAACCGGTATTTAAAAATGGGTTTGGGTCTGATCCAGTATAGTTCCAACCCGGAACCGTCCATTTGCAATGGTACTCGGGAATAAAGTTGAGGCCCGACAGACTGGGTATTGTCTAACATGACCGTTTTCTAATATAGTCCTGTTTTTTATTCATTCGTTAGAAACCCTTTGCACATAGCCAATAGGTTTGCGGACCGAACTGCAACTGTTTGTCTATTTATTGTTCAGAAACTCTTGGCACATAGCCAATTGGCAGGAAGTTCTGATTGTATATTTATTTATTTATTGTCTGAACTTCTAACCCTCATTGCCAATTGGTGCGTAGAGTTTGGAATAATCATGTTTGCAAATCCGAGAAATATGAAGTATAATTTGGACTCCAATTCCTTCATTGTAACATAAAAAACAAATGCCCACAACCTTTGATACTATAAGTTTAAGATGATGACAATGATGGTTAACTGGACAAAAGGATTGGGCAAGCCAAACCCGGCCTGCGTTTCCACATGTGCTTGGCCTGCATTTAGGAGACTTGGACAAGCTTCGGTGCAGCCGGCTCTGACTCATCAGCCGGCCATTCTTCTTGAACAACCACCTGATTGGAAGACTTGGTCAGACACACCATGGCTTGAAAGAGACTGTTGATAAACAAAGGATTGTCAAATAGATCCGAGTTGATAATGGACGAGCATTCTAAGTAGTTAGTGGGCCATACATAGTCATATCCATTTGATTTAGTCTTAATTACCAAATGCTAATAAACTAGCCATCATTGCAATAATATCTAATCCTTCAAACTTATAAATGATGGGTGCCTCCTCTTGTTTCATACATGCATTAGCTTTCATTCACATCCTATTTTGCTCAATGGCTTCCGCTTCATGTCTGGTTTGTGTTGCTATTCTTCTCTCGTACATGATTAACTTACAAGCAGTCGAATGTGCCTCTTCCTAAGGCAACGAGACGGATCGAGTGGCATTAATTGCTTGCCATCAAGGATCATATAAGATCGGATCCTCTTGGTGCCTTGAGTTCATGGAACAATACTCTTCATTGCTGTATGTGGCAAGGAGTCAGCTGCAGTCCCGTCATCAAAGAGTTGTGATCTTGGACTTGCCATCACTAAACTTAGAAGGTTCCTTATCTCCCTTTGTTGGGAACCTCTCCTTTGTAAGAAGAATAAGCTTCCAAGAGAACAACTTCCATGGAGAGATCCCCAAAGAAATCCTACGCTTGTTCCGCCTACAACATCTCAATCTCAGCTTCAATTCTTTCCAAGGTGAAGTCTTGACAAACCTCACGAGCTGCTTAGACCTCAGAGTCCTTAATTTGAATTATAACAAATTCGTAGGGAAGATTCCTGTTAACCTTGATTCTCTTTCAAACCTCAGAATCCTGTGGCTTAACAGAAACAATTTCACAGGAGCCATCCCACCTTCACTTGGGAATTTGCCGTCACTTATCACTCTCTCTTTAGCAACTAATAGTCTTCAGGGAAGCATTCCGAGCAATCTAGGCCGACTCACAAACCTACAACTTTTTCAAGTGTTAACAAATAATCTGTCAAGTGAAGTTCCTCACTCCCTTTACAACATTTCTTCCATCTATTTTTTCAATGTTGCCAACAACCAACTGCATGGAAGTCTACCTTGGGATATGGGTGTCACTCTTCCCAATTTGCATTTTTTTTGGGGTGGAATTAACCAATTTACAGGACCAGTACCCATTACATTGTCGAATGCTTCCAAACTAGAGTCATTTGATGTCCCTGGCATTGATTTTGTGGGGCCAGTTGCTTTAATTTCAGAGACCTACAAAACCACTTTGAGCAAAATTTAGCCCGAAATCAACTTGGAACAGGGGCCACCGATGACTTGAGTTTTCTAACATCTCTAGGCAACTCCAGCTGTCTGGAAATATTAGGTCTAGACACCAATACCTTTGGAGGTACATTGCCTAATTCTATGGTCAATCTCTCGAGCAATCTTATAATTCTTTCAATGGGGAGGAACCATTTAACAGGATGCATCCCTTCTGGCATTGAGAACCTCGTCAATTTAAATGTACTAGGCTTGGAAGGTAATTTTCTCACAGGCACTATTCCTTTTAGTATTGGGAAGCTTTCAAAGTTACAAAGGTTGGTTTTGAATCGCAACAGATTGCAAGGAGATATTCCTTCTTCGGTTGGTAACATTTCTCTACTGGGCATACTCTCTCTGTCACATAATGGACTGTGGGGAAGAATCCCTGAGAGTCTTGGTAATTGTCAGCATCTGTATGCATTGGACCTTGCTTCGAATAACCTAAGCAGGATCATACCCAAACAGGTTCTTGGCCTCTCTTCCTTATCACAGTTCCTCGATTTATCAAAGAATTTTTTGATAGGGTCCCTACCATTCGAACAACCTAATCAATCTTGGAGCAGTAGACATATCAGGGAATAAACTATCGGGTGTAATTCCTAGTGTACTCGGAAATTGCTTACTGTTGGAATACCTCTATATGAACGATAATAACCTCAAGGGGAACATCCCTTCATCTTTGAGTCGTTTAAGAGGAATTCAAGAACTTGACCTTTCGCGCAATGAATTGTCTGGGCAGGTTCCAGAATACTTTGGCAATTTTACTTTTCTACGGCGTCTAAATCTTTCTTTCAATGATCTTAATGGCGAAGTTCCAAATGAAGGGGTCTTCAAAAATGCAAGTGACATTTCAGTTGTTGGGAATAAGAAGCTTTGTGGCGGTATCCCAGAATTACAACTGCCAAATTGCACTTCGAATGCTTTTAAGGAAAGGAGAGGCAGCTTACTCAAAGCAATAGTTCTGACAATCAGTGCGATTTTGTTTTCAATTATAATTCTCAGCATCCTTGTTATTTGTTAGAAAAGAAACTCAAAAGAGAAATCTTCTTTCAGCTCGTCCGTGGGAAATCTGCACAGGAAGATATCCTACCGAGGACTGCATAAAGCAACCAATGGATTTCCCTCCGGTAGTTTAATTGGGTCAGAAGTTATGGTATGGTTTATAAAGGAACTTTTGACATTGATGATAAGATTTTTGCAGTGAAGGTACTTAAACTTGAAAACAGAGGAGCCTCGAAAAGCTTTGCGTCTGAATGTCAGATCTTGAGGAACGTGCGGCATCGAAATCTCATTAAGGTCTTGACAGTGTGCTCAAGTGTGGATTTTAAAGGCAATGATTTTCATGCTTTAGTTTTTGAGTACATGCCTAATGGAAATCTTGACAAATGGTTGCATTCAAAAGAGGACGGGGAAAATCATTTGCAAAATTTGAGCTTAATGCAAAGGTTGAGCATAGCCATAGAAGTAGCTTTGGCTTTGGAATACCTTCATCACCGTTGCCAAATACCAATTGCACATTGTGATCTCAAGCCGGGTAACATTCTCCTTGACAATGACATGAGTGCCCACGTAGGGGATTTTGGATTGGCAAAGTTGCTTTGTAAAACTGCCAATAGTTTCTCTCATAATCATACCAGCTCAATTGCAATAAAGGGGTCACTTGGATATGTTCCACCAGTTATTGCTTTCTCTTTACTTTCATTATCTTCTTAACATATGATTTTTCTCATCAGTAATAATGAATTCCTTACTTTCTACCAATCTCTTTTTGTCATTTGTCTTTCTATTGTTACACATTCCTAACATTCCCAACTTGTTTGTATTGTAGAATATGGAATGGGAGGTGAGGCAGAGGGAGATGTATAGGGTTATGGGATTATGTTGTTAGAGATGTTCACGGGTAAAAGACCAACCGATGATATGTTCGAAGGTGGTTTAAGTCTGCATGAATTTGCTAAGAGAGCTATGCCATCTCAAGTGATAAGAGATTGTTGATCCACCACTACTTCTAGGAGGAAATGCTGATTCAAACAATGTTAATGGCTGCTATGACCGGAGAGCAAGAGTTTGGACCAGAATCCGGTTGGACCGGATTTCCGGTCCGGCCTAAAATGACGGACCGGACTGGACCGGTTGGACCACTTAAGTGGTCCAGACCGGTTTTGAATTTTTTTTAAGCCTGTTTCGTCCAATCTGCACGAGATTCCAGAAAAGGTAAAGACCCATTGTTTATGTACAAGTCAACAAATTGTATCTTACCAATCTACGCTAACAAGTTGGTTAGCTAAAGGTCATTATATCAGTTCCACTGAGGTGGGCCACACCTGAAATGGCCTATGTTGTAGGCATGGCCCACAAATATATGGTTGTTAAAAAGACTATGTTTCAACTGTTCAATGCCCAAAATGATCATGAAATGGATGGTTAGATGATATTTGGATTTCCTCTTGTAACATCTGTATTGGGCCCCACCTCATGTACCATTCGGTCATTGTTGGTTATTCTGGTAGACGACCTGCAGATGACAACTTTGATTTTGCCTATGCCATTGGAGATGAGCACTGAATTAGGAACTTTTCCTGCATTTAATTCATCATCTTTGGTGGGCCGGTCCAGAAGCCCTAATCATCATATATTAAAAAAATAAAAAAATAATTATTATTTTAATAAATGCGATCCGGTCCGGTCTGGAGGCCTGGACCGGACCGGACCAGAATAACCAATTTTTTAAATCTGGTCCGGATTTGGGCCACTAAAACAGCAAATCCGGTCCGATCTTGTGGTCCAGTCCGGTCTGCGGTCCGATTCTGTGCAGCACTAGAGTTCATGAGTGCTTCGTTTCGATAGTTGGAATTGGAATTGCGTGCTCTTTAGGCCTAGTTTGGTAATTCTACTTGTAAAGTCAAGTGGAATGAAGTCAAGTTAAACATCACATCAAAAGCACTTTTTATCAAGACTCTATCCAACTTTTCCAACAAAAAGTAAAAAATCAACTACATTTATTAATTAAAAGACAAAAAAACTCAATTTTCTATACCAAAAGTCAACATTATTCCATCACAAACAACTAAAAAATAAAATACCATCATAACTCACTACATATTTTATTCATACTTTTTATTTCACTCCGCTCCACTTGATTTTAAAAGTAGAGTTACCTGGAGAACGTATGCAGATGGTGGATGTTGTCAAAAGATTGTAAGCACTTAAGGGACCCGTTGTTGGGTTGAATCCTTACGTAGGCATCGAAGGCTCTTCATTTTTCTCAATGAAGTTGCAAAGTTTATCTATTGGTGGAGAATTATCTGGACTTTCAGCGAGTTTGAAAAATGATTGAGTGATTTCGTTGGGTTTATGTCTTGTATTCCGTGTTAATCGAATTGGTCCATTTGGTTAAGTAGAGATCAGGTTTTGGGTCAAGGGTATATGCAATCTCTAATATAAGACTAAGAATGTAATGGTAAAGAGTTATCTCTTTGGTCGTGGATATAAGCACATCGCCGAATCACATAAATATCTCGATTTTTTTTTTCATGTGTGGCTTGATCTAAATCCTAAATATTCACGCTCCTATACACACGTGCACAATAGATTCCATGTTGGCAAAATATCTTTTTTTTATCAAGGTGTCTATTTTGGATTTTCATTTATAGAATATCTTTTAGATCCCATCAACAAAACAGGCAGTGCCTCAACATGAATGCTCCTTACTATTTGTCACTGGATCAAATGTTGTAAGGTCTAAAGATGAACGTCGAACAATCTCCCGTTTTTGCATGCAAATGTATGGATATGGTTGGTTAGATATGGTAATCGCAGGGGCGGACCCAGAAATTTTATTTAGGTGGGGCGATTATTTACCATTTAGACATATGTGCTTCGGACATGGGGCGATTGTGTAGTGTTTAGACAAATATGTATGGGGGCCCAATTTAAATCAATGAAGAATTTAAAATCAACCTGGGGCGGTCGCCCCAGGTCATCAAAGCCTGGATCCGCCCCTGGGTAATCGATCACCATTTCCTACACTATTTATATAATCTGACCTGAAAAAGGTTAAGCATCGGCTCTAATTCTTTAGTCCACAGGGATTTAGGTACTTTGCTCTGTACCTAGTTAACTACTTCTTCTCCAGTGTAGTTATACACTTATACATGTTCTGTGGGTTAAAAAGATATGATACGGGAAGATTAGGGTGGTCAAGTGGGCTCACAAGCTAGTTTTTCTCGATTGTCTCATAAGTCACATGTCAAGTCTAGACTTGGCCTTGCTCGCCTCAGCTTTACTCGATCTCCGCATGTTAAGGATACGGCTCGTGCTTGACCTCTACTTTGCCCGTGCATGTGCTTGTGTTTTTACTCTTCCAAAATATATACTCAAGATCGTGATGCGTGGAGAAATAGACATGTAATTATTCAAGAGAAGCAAAAATTAAGCTAATTTCAACTTGGCTCCTGATTGACTAGCTTGTTTAATGTTCGAGCAAAGCTCAAGCTAAACCAAGATTAGAATTGCTTGCAAAGACTTCATTTTCTTAATGTAAAAATGCTCTTTATTTAAAATTCCAGTCTATGCAAATAAGCTCTGATAGGATAATAGCATTTTATTTCCACCGTGGTTTTGTATTTTTATGACACATAAAAATTAAAAGCTTGATTTCTACAAATTTCTTTTTTTTGCTTAGCAAAAGAAAACATTTTCCACAGTAAAATGTACTTTTATAGAGGTTCTCCTTCCTATTGAGTTTAAATAATCTTTCTACAAAATCGAAAAAAAAAATATTATCCTTAAAATAAAAACTAGAAGAAACGTTAACAAAGAAAATTAAAGAACCATTCTTTCTCTTTAAAGATGAACATTAGTTGGGAAAAAAAAAACTCAATTCTGACAATAGGAGAAGCCACATCAGCTTATTGGGACCCATTTGTGAATGCGTCTTTCCAAAAATACATATATCCTTTTTCAATAAAATGTGCCCCTTCTTGGGGCACATTTGTGAATGTGTCTTTTCAAAAATAATTGTGCCTTTTTAATAAAATATGTCTCTTGGGCCAATTTTTGTGGATGTGACCCAATTCTAAGGGATGCCTTCAAACTATATAAATTAAGGTGATTTTTGAATATTTTATATAGCATTCAAATTGAGCAAAAATGCAGTATTTTTTTTATAAATTAAGGCGAGTCTCGAGTTTTTATATCATAAGCACATTGTATAAGAGCATTTTCTTCTTATTTATTTTTACTTTGACTTGAACGACGATTTCATATTTCTGAATTCTCTTTAATTTTGTGTGTGCTGATCGTGAGCTCCAAGTGTAGAGCCGTGATGTAGTAATAAACTGGTGAAACCAGGTCGATCATGAGCAATGTTGATTAAGAAACTTTTCAACTTTTAACCTGTCCTAATTAAAATATAAAACTAGCCTAAATAAGAAACTAATCAAATTACATCACCTTTTCTAAAATAACTGAATGTAAAAACTTTAATTACAATTCTTTACAAAAACAAAAGACCTATTCTACTAAAGGAAACCTAATATAAGCAATCATAGAATATTTAAAAACCTGAAAAAGAACACACAAATCAAACAACCAATTTAATATGAAAAATCAGAATAAAATTTCCTAAATTAGATCCTACTTGCTAAAACAAATTATAATGAAAATGTGAATGATTTATGAGGTCCTACATGCAAATAATGCAATTTTAGATAAATTCCTAAAATCTGATCGACTCTGAAAAACTCTAAGTATGAAAAACCTTATGCACATGCCTGTTTTCACTGAACCGTAGAACCTACCTAAGATGCCCTAAACCAAAACTTAATGGCTGGAATTTCAACCTTGATGATTCATGAACAAAAAAAAAAAAAAAAGAAGTAAAAAAGGAGTTCGGATGAAAAAGATATGAATGCAACAAGATGCCTACTTGAACCAGTTATGCTGCTGAAATCTGGTACGACCTTGTTGGGTACCTCTGTTTGTGCCTCTGGTCGACACGGTTCCTGAGGTTATCTTTGGCTGAAATTCCGGGGTTTCAAAGTCCTATAACTTGACTTTAATTTTGCTAACTTTTAAGGAAAAATAACTCCTTTTTCCTGGTTTTCAAATCGTGTACTTTTGGAACACAGTCAGACCAAAACTGCTGAAACAGTGTAGTTTTTTTCAATGTGCAGATTTTCAACTATGTATTAGGTCCGAAATTAGCATTATTAATCAATCATTAAATATTGTGATTTCAGAAGCAAAAGCCTATTCTAATGTAATTTCTAATTATGATGCATGAAATTGAGTCACAACTTAGAAAGCTGGAAAATAAAAGTAGTGTTGCAATTAAAAGTAAACGTAGTGAAACTAATAAAATTTAAATGTAGTGTTACGAAGAAAAGTAAATGTAGTTGTGCAGAATTTAAATGTAGTTCAAGTAATGAAATTATCCTCTAAAAAAATTCTTTCTTAATACAATTTAGAATCACTTCAAATATGCCCTTATAAACTTGGGTCGTCAATCCAAGCACAAAAATAAGCAACATAAATAAAGCATCAAGCATAAACCATAAGAAGAAGAATATTGAAAAAAATAACTTTTACTAACATGTAGATTCATTTACATAAGATGGAAGATAAAAATAATAGAAAAATACATGTTAGGATGGAAAACCCTCTTCAAGATGAGAAATCCCAAGGGACTAGTGTGGCTTTAGAGCTAAGCATCCTTGATAAACACAATGAGGAGAAGGAGAATGGAGAGGATGGAGTGAAGAGAGGCTAAAGGGGGCTGCTTTCCATGAGAAAAATGGGGAAGAACATCACATGTGATGTTTATATAGAGCATGTAATGCCTATATAGGGCATAGGTTGCCTATGTAGGACATGGGATGCCTATATAGGGCATGGGTTGCCTATGTAGGACATGGGATGCCTATATAGGGCATGGGTTGCCTCCTTAGGCCATACTTTATAGCATTTAATCACCTATGTTAGGTGATATGTCCCATGTGATGTTGATATAGGGCATGGGAAGCCCTATCTCTTCTCCTTACAATTTCTTTCTTTATCTCATTCCTTGGTAGTGGGACCCATTTTAACCATTTCCTACAAACAAAAGTGAATTATAATTTAAAATAAAAATCACAAATGCATGATAGTGGGCCCATAAATTAAAATGCACATCATTATGCATGAGTGCACTACAATAAACCTAAAATGCATAAAAACATGATTTTTTTCTTAAATGAGACTATTTTGAATTAATAAGCTCCTAAAATGGTCTAAAATGTGTATGAAAATATGCATTTTTAAGGACTTATCATGTGCCTTTTGGGTTATTGAATAAACTAATTTTTTATGCGCCTTAACCTTATTATTAATTATTAATTATTTTAGATATTAATTCTAATTTATAAATCAATTTATGGGGGACTTAATTGTGCATCAAACATGACTTGTTCAATATTATTAATAATTTTATCTCTTTTTTCTGATTTAACTATTTCATTTGGATGATATTTAACTAGTTCCTTCTTATAAACCATTTCCATTCCATGAAAAATACACCCAGTCCACAGTAACATGCCCAGTTCATATAGAGGCCATATTTGGATGACAAAAATGTTCCTCAAGAGTGCCATCGAGGCCGATTGAAAAGGCTTATGATTCTATTACCTGGGCTTTCTTGGAAGCTTGCCTCATCAGATTTGGATTTCATGAATCCTTCGTGGCTAAGATAATGAAATGTGTCACCTCTGTCCAATATAAAATCAGGGTCAATAGGGAATACACTGCACTCTTCTCTCCCTCTCGCGGCCTTCGCCAAGGTGATCCCCTGTCTCCGTATCTGTACATCATCTATGCAGAAGCTCTAACCTGTCACACCACCTCCCTCAGCAAAGACAACAAAATGTTATTTCCAAAAATTGCCCCGGGAGGTCAAAAGGTGGGCCTCCTTCAGTTTGCAGATGATCTCTTATTCTTCCTCCACCTCAATGACAGAACTCTAGTGAATTTAACCAAGACCTTGCAGTTGTTCGAAAAGAAGTTGGACAACGCATTAACAAGTCTAAAAGCCAACTTTTGTTCTCCTTGAACACTACCCCTGTTGTGGCTCGCTAGACCAAAGATATCTTGCAGATTTCCAGGTCAGTTACATCCTTTGATTACATGGATAGAAATCAACGTCCAGCTTGGCACAACACCTTAAAACGAATACACAAGCGCATCGCTGGTTGGAGAGGCGGATTTCTTTCCCCAGCTTGTCGGTGAACTCTTATCCAATCGGTGAACTCGGCCATCCCAGTCTACTGGCTTGGCCACTTATCCTTCCCAGGTAGGGTCATCAAGGAAATGAATCACACAAATGTTGCCTTTTTGTGGTCTGGATCCCAGTCCAGACAAGGGCTTCATCCCATAGCCTGGGATACAGTCACTTGTCCCATCCCTAAAGGAGGCTTGGGCATCAGGGACATTGCAACCCAATCCAAGGCCCATCTCACTCAGCTGGTGTGGAGATTCATCACTGAACCTCACTCCTACTGGGGGTCAATTTTGAGAGTTTTTTCTCATAATAGCACCCTCAAGTAAATTAATTCCCATAATAGCATCCATTTAAAAATAATACCCAGAATAGCATCCCGAGCCTATGTGGCATATCTAATCCTAATAAATGACTTGGCTACCGTCAAGATTTAAGTCGGTATTGGGTCGAAAATGGGTTCTGGGCTAAAAATGGGTTCCCTGAAGCCCAAGTATCTGAAGAACACACACTTGAACCCATTTTCTAGTCAAGTGGTGCTTGGAGGGCCCAAGTATTATCCAAATACCACCACCGGATGCTATCAATGTATATAGAATTACAATTAGCATGTCAGTATTTAGATCACTAATCGAGTTGGGTCTTGACCCCTTCCATTTGGTCCAGGTCTGGTTCTATAATTTGAGTTTGGGTGCATAAACAGATTCGATACCACTGACCCATGTCACATTTTTATCTGGGTCCAAGTTCGGGCCTTGGATCTGGGTAACCTATGGAACAGACCTTTAAAAGGTTTTTTATGAAGCTTCTTTTTTTTTTTTTTTTTTTGCCCCTAGAGCCTTGTTACCCTACCTCAACTAAAATCTTACCTAAGGATGACTAATAGCAACCTTCAAGTAAAGTCTCTACGCATATTTATTTTTACCTAAAATCTAATATAGAGACTAAACAATATGTTGATGGAATATTTATCCAATATTGTGTAAATTTGATTCCATTGCTTTAGACATATCCTTTTAAGAAACTCTATATATATATCTCCATATTTAATAAAAGGAAGACTAATTTCATAAAAGTGCATTAAAATTTTAGTTGAGGCAGGGTAACAAGCTCTAGGGAAAAAAAAAGTAGCTTCATAAAAAACCTTTTAAAAGTCTGTTCCATAGGTTACGCAGATCAAGGGCCCGGACTTGGACCCAGATAAAAATATGACACGGGTCAGTGGTATTGAATCTGTTTATGCACCCAAACTCAAATTATAGAACCAGACCTGGACCAAATGGGAGGGGTCAAGACCCAACTCGATTAGTGATCTAAATACCGACATGCTAATTGTAATTCTATATACATCGATTGCATCCGGTGGTGGTATTTGGATGATACTTGGGCCCTCCACACATCACCTGTCTAGAAAATGGGTTCGAGTGTGTGTTCTTCAGATACTTGGGCTTCAGGGAATCCATTTTCAACCCAATACCGAACCCATTTTCGGCCCAATACCGACTTAAGTCTTGACTGAAGCCAAGTCATGTATTAGGATTGGATATGCCACATAGGCTCGGGATGCTATTCTGGGTATTATTTTCAAATGGGTGCTATTATGGGAATTAGTTTACTTGAGGGTGCTATTCTGGGAAAAAACTCCAATTTTGACCCAGAAATACCTTCGGACTTGCTCGTTCAGAAATTGTAGCAAAACCCCAAAAGGCTCTGCATTATGGAGAAAAATGCTGGCCCTCAAACATCATATCTTTATCCACTTGCACTGGTCAGTTGGCAATGGGGTCCATATTGATGCCATTTAGGACCACTGGATCTCGGGCAATGATTCAGGCCGGCTTCAATCCTACAGCTTACCTCCTAACGGTCCTACTAATATCCAGAGTGAGTGACCTGATCATGACAGATCATAACCATCGGCCTAGTTGGAACACTCAGCTCCTTTATCACTGGTGGCCCGACGATCTTCTGGAGAGAATCTGCTACATTCCCCTAGGTGGTCAAGATATCCCTTGTTGGAAGAATGAAAAAGCAGGGAGTTGCACCACAAAAGCTCTTTACAAACATATAAGGACTCCTCAATTTGGACCCAATTTTCCATGGCACATCATCTGGTCCATTGAAATTCCTTCCAAGCAAAAAATCTTCTTATGGAAATGCTTACATGATCGTCTTCCCACGCGTATCCGGCTACACAGAATATTCTCGGACATTAACCCCAGCTGTGTTCTCTGCCACCAAGAGTACGAATCGATTGATCACCTCTTCTCCTCCTGTGAGGCCACTCGTTGCCTCCGGCAAACTATCCAGGACTGTATGCATTTTAACTTCCCCACTGAATCAACCAACCATTGGTTCTGGACCCAGCATAAGAATATTCTTCAAATCGTTACTTGGACATAGCGGTATACTTGGAAAGCAAGGAATGCAAAGATTTTCAAATCTGAACCTCTGCATTCCCCTTCCATCCTTAGGAAAATCATCTAGGCTATCCATGAATGGCGAATGGCCCAAAGATTCCTTAATGATCAGAACAACAGACTCATGCCCTCGGCTAAGTGGACGCCGCCAACCCGGATGTTCATAAATTAAACATTGATGGGTCCTTTGTTCACGCCACTAGTACGGCCGGCATCAGAGGGATTC
This sequence comes from Litsea cubeba, assembly GCA_012931725.1. NCBI lineage: Eukaryota > Viridiplantae > Streptophyta > Magnoliopsida > Laurales > Lauraceae > Litsea > Litsea cubeba. The sequence continues at coordinate 113,094,019 of CM022947.1, read as the reverse complement.
TTCGCAACGAACATGGCCAACTTATCCATGCCTTTGCCTGTGCTATTTTTGCTCATTCCCCCCTGGAGGCAGAGCTGAAGGCGTTCCTCAAGGGCATACAAATGTGTGTTGACCAAGGTATTACAGACGTAATCATCGAAGGAGACTCCTTCATTATATGGAATTCTCTAAATTTGTCGGAAGGATACCCATGGCAATTAATGAATGTTTGGAGAAAACTCCAAGCAACCCTTGTTAATTTGCCTCGGTGGAAGGCAACTCTCATTCGCAGATCAGCTAACATGGTGGCGGACGGTCTTGCTAAACTAGGTCCACCAGTGGAAATGTCTTCCATTCCTCCTTACCAACCCATTTATGGAACATTTACTGACTTGAGCTGCATATGCAGGAAGGGAGTCATGCATCACAACTTAAGGAACAACACCTTTTGACGTAGCTTGAAGAATGAAGACAATCCTCTAACTTTTGCTTATTTTGCTTGTTTTACTGCTAAGTATATGTTGGTATCAAATTATAACATCACTTAACAGTTCTGAATCATCCCCGTATCCAAGTCCCTTTTAATACAAAGCTTCAGTTTCAGGAAATATATATATATATATGATATAGAGGCCCAACATGGATGAGGTGGGATGCTCCAAAACCAGAACCATCCTAGATCGATGGCTTTATTAAAGCTAATCGATATCTACATGACATGCACATGGCAGGGCCTAGTAAGCAGGGCCGGCCCTGAAGGGGGGCGGTAAGTGCACTCGCCCTGGGCCTATTTTTCAGGGGGGCCCAAAAATGAGATTGACGAGATTCACTGAAAAATAAAATTAATATTAAAATTATTAGATGAGTATACTCAATTTTAATTTTTCATAATTAGGCCTACTGAAAAATTTGATGCTCAGTTTACTGTTACACAATTCCTTGTCCAACATAATTTTATTTTTTCATAATTAGGCCCACTGAAAAATATGCAATGTTGTATGCAAGATTAACTGATTTTGATTTATCATAATTGGGCCCACTTAAAATTTTGATGGCCAATTAGCATTTAGCTTTGTTAAAAAAGTCCCTGGCTCACCCTGAATACAACAATATTACTCTTGATTTGGAACTAAAATAAAAAGTTTATGAAACCTTATAGCCGTAGATTTATTTTTTTTGAACTTTTGTGGGCCCCATAATCAACATCTGAACCTTTAATTCATTTAATCATCTGAACCTTTTGCAAATTACAAGTATTTGTCTTGTAAAAGAACTATTGGATTGTTACAACTTACAAGTATTTATCTTGTTTATACATTATAGCATTTTATTTTGAATGTTTATATATTGAAGTTTGAATTTATATACTTTGAATGTTAAATTTTTAGTTAATTTTGATAGGTTAGATATTGGTTGAAAAATGAATGAGGTCATCACTAAGTTTATATATATAGGCATAATTTTTCCTGTTGTCCTGGGCCATGAAAAATTCAGAACCGGCCCTGCTAGTAAGCATGACTTACTTGGTTATGTGATGTGATGGAGAGAGTAGGGTGTGTCTTCTTCGTGACAACTTGTTCATTTCCATTGGCAATTTTTTCATTGTTCTCCCTGCAATGCTTTTCTCTCTCTCTCTCCCCTTCGAAATCCTAGTGCTCGTCACAACTCTTCCTCCGCTGTTTTTAAATCTTGAGTTCACATGCTTCTTCCTGAACCCCCCTTCTGGCTCTCTGGTTACACAGGTCAGTTTGGGTTGGCGAGTATTCGTCCTCTTTCAAACTGCAGGTTTAGATGGGTTGGGTCGACCTGCCACGGTTGTGGGTTGCAACATTGTGACCCGTTTAAAAAAAATTCGTCATGGGCTAGACATTTACAGTGCGCTTCACCGGTTTTCTCGACCCGATTCATTCTAAAATTGCATGGCAGGTATTATTTCAATATTCTATATCGATGGCTTCGAATATATGTCAAATCCGTGTGAACAACAAACAACTTTTCTTCTGCCTCACATTTAATTTTCTTCCACAAACAGACAGGCGAGATGACCCCATTATCATCAAAAGTCAAATTGGACCTTTTTTTAATTCAGAATATGGATTGGAAGGTCAAATGTCCAAACGGGAAGATGTATATAATTATGGAAGTCTCTTGCTAAATGATTATCCCTCCCTTCCTCCTCCTCTCTGGTTACAGTCACAGCGGTCGTTCGGGTTGACCCGTATTCGGCCTATTTCAAAATGCGGGATTAGATGGGTCAAGTTGACCTGCCACGGTTCTGGTTGCAACATTATGACCCATTTCAAAATCAAAGGCGGCGGGTTAGCTTATACCTTTGCAGTGGGCTTCATCTGTTATCCCGACCCGACCCGACCCGCTTGCCTTATTGGTGTCTTATAAATAGAATATGCACCGAGTTGGGCCCGGCCCGGCCTATTCCTCCGCTGTCCATTCCGTCAACTATAACAAATACCCCTCATTTTCTTCCTCGCATTGAATTCTCTTTCGCTTCACCTAACAATGAACATACAGCCGAGATGATCCCATCGTTATCCAAACTCCAAAGTCTGACTTCTCCCTCGCATTGTATTTTCTTCAACGTATACGTCAGATGACCACATCGTCATCTAATGAATCCTCTCTTCTCCATCCCGGACCATCCAGGCTAAGATACGAGAGCTTCCTGCAACTTTGTACAAGGCAGAGTCTTCACTTCTTCACCCATGGCTTCTTGGGCATTTTGGTCATTTCTCCTCCACGCCATCCTCCTCATCTCCCTCTCCGCAGCCGCCGCAACGACGACTCCGTTTCAAAACGAGACAGACCGGCTCGCACTGCTTGCCTTCAAAGCAGAGATAACGGACGATCCATTACAAGCACTGGGCTCATGGAACGACTCGCTCCATTTCTGCGAGTGGCGAGGCGTTACGTGCGGTCGCACGCACCAACGAGTCAGCGCCTTGAACTTAACATCTCTATCTTTGGAAGGACCTCTCTCTCCTCACATAGCGAACCTCTCCTTCCTCACAGCCATCAACGTCTCCAAGAACCGATTCCATGGCCGAGTCCCTTACGAACTCGGCCATCTGTTTCGGCTTCAGCAACTTGACCTGTCCTTTAACTCTTTCCAAGGAGAAATCCCGGCAGCTATAAGCAACTGCTCCAAGCTCTTGGTCGTAGACATTTCGTCGAACAGCCTCGTGGGGAAAATCCCTTCCGAGCTCGGCTCCTTGTCCCATCTCACGCGCTTGTATCTTTATATAAATGGTCTTTCTGGAAACATCCCACCTTCGCTTGGGAATCTCTCCTCACTGAACAGATTGTCTTTAAGAAGAAACATGTTGGATGGTAGCATTCCAGACGATCTAGGCCGGATTTCAAAACTGGGTTTCTTGCAGATGGCCGAAAATAATCTGTCTGGTACAGTACCTTCTTCCATTTACAATCTATCCGATATTTTCATGTTTTCGGTAGCGGCTAATCAGTTACAAGGAACCCTTCCTTGGAACCTAGGCCTCGCTTTTCCTAATCTTGTGCTGTTTTATGTGTCGAGAAACCGATTTACGGGTTCGATTCCGGTTTCGTTATCCAATGCCTCATTGCTTCAAGAGGTTTATTTTCCTCATAACGACTTCACTGGAGGGGTACCAATGGATCTTGCAAATCTTCAGTTTTTAAGGATATTTGCTATTGGGGGTAATCGAATGGGGACAGGGAAAGCAGAGGAGTTAAAATTTGTGGATTCATTGACCAACTGTAGCAATTTAGAGCAATTTATTTTCCAGGGAAATCGTTTTGCTGGGCCTTTTCCCAATTCCATCGCTAATCTCTCCACCCAACTGAATGTGTTGGGTATTGGGGAAAATCGGTTATCTGGAAGCATTCCGGAGGGGATTGAAAATCTCGTCAAGTTGGGAAAATTGTATATGAACAATAACCTTCTCATGGGTGAAATTCCGGTTGCCTTTGGCAAGCTTCGGAATCTTCAGGAGTTGGAGTTGTCGGGTAATAAGTTTTCAGGGAAAATCCCGCCATCAATCGGAAATATGACTGAACTGCTTGAACTTCACTTGCAAGAGAATAACCTAGAGGGAAGCATACCTTCGAGTCTTGGGAATTGTCGGAAACTTAACCTCTTGAACATTTCTCAAAACAATTTGAGTGGTGCAATACCAAAAGAGCTGATGGGCATCTCTTCTCTGTCAATCTCGCTCAACTTAGCTCACAATTCGTTGACAGGGTTCTTACCATTAGAAGTGGGTGGCTTGAAAAATCTTCGAGAAATAGATGTTTCGGAGAACAGATTAACCGGTGAAATTCCTCCAGCACTTGGTGATTGTATGAGCTTAGTGCTCTTACGCCTGCAGAGCAACTTCTTCAGTGGAACCATTCCTTCGTCTTTGAGTAATCTGAGAGGCATTGAAGTGTTGGATCTTTCACGCAATAACTTGAACGGGCAAATTCCAGAATTTCTAGGGAGTTTCCCTTTTCTTAAGAACCTGAATTTGTCGCTCAATGATTTTTATGGTAAATTACCAGACAAAGGGGCGTTTGGAGATGTAAGCGTGGTTTCAGTCATGGGAAACAGTGACCTCTGTGGGGGCATCCCACAACTGCAATTGCCTGAATGCGTTATTGAGGCACCTAAAAGACGAAAAAAGTCCTTTTATCTCAAGGTATTTATACCAGTAATTGCCATTGCACTGTGCTTAATTTTTTCACTATGTCTCGGTGCTATGCTTTATAGAAGAAGAAAGTCAAGAATGAAGCTCTCCTCGGCTTACTCCATGGGAGGGCAATACTCAAGTATCTCTTATTTAGATCTTCACAATGCAACAGATGGGTTTTCTTCAAGCAATTTTATTGGTGTGGGAAGTTATGCTTCGGTCTATAGTGGATCTTTTGCTTCAGACAAAACCATTGTTGCAGTTAAGGTACTCAACCTTCAACGACAAGGAGCCTCTAAGAGCTTCATTGCTGAATGTGAGGCCCTGAGAAATGTTCGACACCGAAATCTTGTTAAAATCTTAGGTTCTTGCTCAAGCATTGATTTCAAAGGCAATGACTTCAAGGCTCTAGTTTATGAGTTCATGCCCAATGGAAGTTTAGAGGAGTGGCTGCATCCAAAAGAAGAAGAGGGCCATAAATTGAGGAATTTGAGCCTTAATCAAAGGCTAAACATTGCCATTGATGTGGCTAATGCCTTGGATTATCTTCATAACCAGCAGGGAACTCCAATTGCTCATTGTGATCTAAAGCCTAATAATGTTCTTCTTGATGATGACATGGTTGCTCATGTTGGCGATTTTGGCTTAGCGAAGTTCCTCTTTGAAACTAGCAATAATTTTAAAACCACTGATATTAGCTCAATCGCAATAAAGGGATCCATTGGCTATGTTGCTCCAGGTAACAGTTTCATCCTTGCACTTTTCATTCATGTCTTGTTTTGTTTCATTCAATAAAGTGGATCCATTGGGTGTGTTGATCCAGGCAACAGTTTCATCCTTTTGCTTTTCTCCCGGTTCGGTTTTTTTTGTTAATTCTTGAAATTTCATTGTAATCATATACCATGATCAACTACTAAGTAGCAAAATCAAATTACACAACCGATAAATATCTGTGCATCCGTATCTGCAAAATCACCTTATAACTCTCCCTATATGGGGAAGTTAAATGATTGGAAGTTCCCCAACTAGCACTATGAGACATAGGTTTTGCAACATTCCTATAAGAGATCTCTTATTACTTTCAATTAATTCACTCCCGGGCGGAAGTTGAAGAAGTTGGCTCATCCATCAGATGAATGTTACTCATTAAAAGCTCTGACTGGTTGCATATGCATTGCTACAATCTTTAGCTTATTTTTCAACTTCAAACATTGCATTCATTTTCCCCAATCTCATGGCTACTTCATGCAACACTCCATTTTACTAACATAGCATTTCTTTTTAATATGTCTAGGGTCCTGAAGAAATGAATGCTCCCTCTCTCTTGTACTTCCAAAAGAAAAATCCTTATTTTCACTTTAAAATCTAATTTATGGTTTGTTGCTCTATATCTAAAGAAAAATATACTTGCTAATGATTTTAATCAGACATTATGAAATGCAGAGTATGGTATGGGTGGTGATGTGTCAACCCTTGGGGATGTGTATAGTTATGGGATCCTTCTATTGGAGTTATTTACGGGAAGAAGACCCACAGAAGACATGTTTAATAATGGTCTAAGCCTTCATGATTTCGTGAAGATGGCTTTCCCTGATCGAGTGATGGAGATAGCAGATCCAATTTCCAACAATGTTGAAGGTGAAAGCCAGAGGGTGCTAGAATGTTTTGCTTCAGTGTTTAGAGTCGGAATTGCATGCTCCATGACAGCACCAAGAGATCGAATGCAAATGAAAGAAGTCGCCGCGGTAATGCTTGTGATAAGGGATAAATTTCAGGGGGCTGGAATCTACAAGCAGAGATGAAATTTGACTCCTTACACTAATGTCAGGCATGCTTCTTTTGATTATATAATTAGAGTTTGATCTCTTTCGTGGTGATCTACCAAGAGGACACAGATTGCTTGAATTTTGATCACAATTCGGCATCGATTGGTTATGTCATATTACATTTTTCTACTCTTTAATGGGCCTCTGATTCTACATTTTGCTGCTTTTTCCTGTAAGCACTGAGATATTTTTGGCCTGCTACTTCATACATATACCTGTATCATGTCATATGTAGTCGTATTAGTTGGCTCTTGACAAAGCTTACATGCAAGTGGAGTGTTGTTTCATGCATATGCCCCCTTAACAAACACACACACATGCAGCCACCCACCCACACCTCATATTCTTCTTCCCTCACCTCTTTATTAATCATTTGGTATAAGTTCATTTCACCATAAATTCCTTTGCATTCAATTCCTATGTATTTTAATGTCAACAAACAGGCCTAAAGGTTTTGTAATATAAAATCTCATTTTTAAATATCAACATACAATTTCAATCTTAGCTTGAGTATTCCTTTTTTCCAAAGAAAGATCAGAACCTCAAGTAGAACAGAACATTAAATAAAATAAAAAAAAAACTTGTACTAATTGAGTATTACTTTCCTTTTTTCATTTTTTTTATTCCTCTCTTCCTCATTTCATTTTCAACAAGTTCCATTACTCTACTAGATCATTCATTAATGCTGATCAAGAGGAGGGGATGGAAACACCTCAATGAGACCAGGGGCGTGTAAAATACTAGCCTCGACTAGACTAAGCAGTTGGATGAGTATCAAGTTAGGCCCGTGGCAATACATGACATGGGCCCTGGGATCACACCTTGCCTGCAATAAGATGATAAATTGGGATTTTTTTTTGGGGGGGGGGGGGGGGGGGGGGGGGGTACTTGGACTCACCTCTCACCTTATGTATGGTTTGTAAGATTCAGGGTGTAATAGAAAATATTCTAAACTGTGGATATAAAAGGATGAGTTCAGGATTAGATTAGATTTGGATTGTATTAGACTAGTGTTATTATGTGATAACAAAGTTTTGACTGTTTATCTATTCATTTGTCAGAAACTCCTGGTACATAGCTAATTGGCACCTAGTATGGACTGTATATTTATTTATTGATTTGAAATTCTACCTACATTTCCAGTTGGCATGTTGAGTTGGGAATAATCATGTTTGTGAATCCGACATATATGAAGTGCAATTTGGACTCCAGTTCCTTCCTTGAACAGAGAAAATAAATGCCATCTTTAGGGCAGCCGGCTAGAAAAACAAACACCCTCTTAGTCCTAGACAAGCCCTGCATTTCCAACCAACTGAAGCAGCATATAGTTTTCAAATACACTTGGCCCGCGTTTAGCCGACTTGGACAAACTTGGGTGCAGCCGGCTCTGGTGGCCCATCGCCTAGCCATTCTTCTTGGACACGAGACTCTTGATGTAAATTAGAGCGTTTGGACTAAGGCTTGATAACAAATGGGCATTCTAAGTAGGCAGCGGGCCACTCATAATCATAAAATGTTTAGTTGGTCTCATCAACTGCTAATGAACTAGTCTTATAAATAATGGGTGCTTCTAGTTTCTTTATGTATTAGCTCTCATTCACATGCTATTTTGCTCAATGGCTTCCTCTTCATATCTGCTCTGTGTTGGTCTTCTTCTCTTGCATATGAACTTTCAAGCAGTCGAATGTGCCTCTGCTTTAGGAAATGCGACCGATCGAATGGCATTGCTCGCCATCAAGGAACAGATAACATCGGATCCGCACTGCATGTGGCCAGGAGTCGTATGCGGTTCCAGTGATCAAAGGGTCATGATCTTGGACTTATCATCACTGGACTTGGAAGGTTCCCTTTCACCTTATATAGGGAACCTCTCCTTCCTAAGAAGAATCAAGTTTCAAGAGAACAGCTTCCATGGAGTGATCCCTCGAGAAATCGGCAGCTTGTGTCACCTACAATATCTCAATCTTGGGTTCAATTCCTTCCAAGGTGAAATCCTAACAAACTTTACAACTTGCTCAGACCGTAAGAGTCATTCATTTGGAAAATAACAAATTCGTGGGAAACATTCCTGTCAACCTTGATTCTCTTTCAAAGCTCAAATCATTGTTGCTTGACAAAAACAATTTCATGGTATTCATTCCACCTTCACTTGGGAATTTGTCATCGCTTATTGCACTCTCTTTATTATCTCATAATCTTCAGGGAAGCATTCTGAACAATCTAGGCCAACTCTCAAGCCTACAAGTATTTCGAGTGTCTGTAAATAACCTGTCAGGTGAAGTTCCCCACTCCCTTTATAACATTACTTCCCTCACTAATTTCAGTGTTTCCCTTAACGAACTTCATGGAAGCCTGCCTTGGGATATGGGTACCAATCTTCCTAACTTGCAAAACTTTTTTTTTGGGGGCCAACCATTTTACAGGACCAATACCCATTACTAGGGTTGCACAGAACCGGACTGCAGACCGGACCGGACCACAAAACCGGACCGGACTAGATTTGCGGTCTTAGTGGTCCAAATCCGGTCCGGTCCGGTCCAGGCCTTTTGCGGTCCGGTCTGGACCGGACCGGACCGGACCGGATTTATTCAAATAATAATTTTTTTTTTAAATATTAATGAGCCCATGAGGCATGAGCCCAACACCCCAGCCCAGCACCCATTTGTAAAACCCATCATTCATTCATTTGAGGATCCCACTCTTTTAAATGTTTATTTATTATGAGTTCATCGGAAATGAAATCATTCTGATGTAAAACTCTCATGGATGAAAGTATATATATCCCTTTAATGCTTCCAAGCTAGAAAAATTTGATGTTAGTTTCAATAATATTGTGGGACCAGTTCTTTTAAGTTTGAAAGACCTTAAAAGTCTAAAATGGCTAAGCTTTAGGCCAAAATCAACTTGGAATGGGGTCAGCCAATGACTTGAGCTTTTTAACTTCTCTGAGTAACTCCAGCCATTTGGAAGGATTAAGTCTACATGATAATAGTTTCGGAGGCACATTCCCTAATTGTATATTCAACCTCACACCTAATCTAAGATATCTTTACATTGTGGGCGAACCAGCTGACAGGAAGCATTCCTTCTGGAGTTGAAAATCTTGCCAACTTAATTTTACTGGCCATGGAAAGTAATTTTCTCACTGGCACGATTTCTTTCAATCCTGGCGAAGGTTCAAAGTTGCAAGCACTGAATTTGAATAATAACAGAATAGTAGGAGAAATTCCAAGATCTATTGGCAACATTACTCTACTGAATGAACTCCATCTAGCAATAATAGCTTATGGGGAAGAATCCCTGAAAGTCTTGGCAAATGTCGGCATCTTAGTGCATTGGACCTCTCTTGGAATAACATAAATGGAACCATACCCAAACAAGTTCTTGGCATCTCTTCCCTGTCACAAACTCTCATTTTAGCTCATAATTTGCTGACAGGGCCCCTACCATTAGAAGTGGGTAGCCTAATCAACCTCGGAGAATTGGATGTATCAGGGAGTAAGTTATCTGGTGAGATTCCTGGCACGCTTGGTGCTTGCGTGCTATTGGAATACCTCCACATGAAGACAACAACTTTAGAGGAACCATTCCCTCATCTTTGAGTACTTTGAGAAACATTCAACAGCTTGATTTTTCAAGCAATGAATTGTCTGGACAGGTTCCTAAATACTTCAGCAACTTCCCTTTTCTAAAATATCTAAATCTTTCTTTCAATGATCTTGAGGGTGAAGTTCCAAAAGAAGGGGTCTTCAAAAATGCAAGTGTCATTTCGTTCCTTGGAAATAAAAAGCTTTGCGGCGGTATCTCAGAATTACAACTACCAAATTGCCCTCTGAATGCCTCAGAAGAAGGGAATGACTCCTTTTTCGTCAAAGTATGTGCGGCCTTTTGTTCAACTATAATTCTAACCGTCAGTGTTTGTTATTGGAAAACAAATTCAAATATTGAGAAACCATCTTCTAGCTCTTTAATGCAAAATCAGTACATGAAGGTATCCTACAAAGAAGTGCATGAAGCAACCAAAGGATTTTCCTCAGATAATTTGATTGGTTTAGTGTATAAAGGAATTCTGGATAAGGGTGAAAATCTTGTTGCTGTGAAGGTTCTTAACTTGGAAAAAGAGGAGCCTCAAAGAGTTTTGTGGTGGAGTGCAAGACTTTGAGAAATGAACAATTGGCTTGAATAGACAGTTAAGACCTTGATGAGATTTCAATGCCAATTGTTCATTGTGATCTAAAGCCATAGAGGTAGCTTCCGCTTTGGAATACCTTCACCACCATTGCCAAATGCCAATTGTTCATTGTGATCGAAAGCCAAGTAATATTCTCCTTGACAATGAGATGATTGCCCATGTTGGTGACTTTGGATTAGAAAAGTTTCTTAGTGAAACTGACTATAGTTTCTCTCATGATCAAAGTAACTCAATTGCAATAAAGGAGTCTGTTGGATATGTTCCTCCAGGTATTGCTTTCTCTTCACATTTGTTTTCTTTAGCGTACAGATTTTTTTTTATCTAATGTGAATGTATTCCTTACATTTTGCAAATATCTTTTTGCCATTTTCTTTCCATTCCTAATACTCTCCTATTTTTTATTTATTGCAATGAAAATTGGACCTTTTGTATTCGAGAATATGGATTGGGAGGTCAAATATCTACAGGGAGATATATATATATATATATAGTTATGGAATTCTCTTGTTGGAGATGTTCACTGGGATAAGGCCAACAGATGATTTGTTCAAAGATGGTTTAAATCTACATGAATTTGCTAAGATGGCTTTGAGCACCCAATTGGGAGAGATTGTTGATCCGCGACTACTTTTGGTAGAAGTGAATGCAGATTTAAGCAATGCCAATGGCAACTATGACAGGACATCCAAACTTCATGAGTGCTTGGTTTCAATAGTTAGACTGGGAGTTGCTTGCTCTTTAGAGTCACCAGGAGAACGAATGAAGTTAGTAGATGTTGTTAAAAAATTGCAAGTGGTTAAGGACAAGTTTATTGGGTTAAATCCCTTGTAAACATGGTATCATACTCTTCAACGGCCAATTTTCATATCGGAACACTTTACGAGTGCTCCTTTCAAAAGATCATGTTGCTGTCCTCATTAGATGGGCCTGAAATGAAATTTGTCATTAGCAATTTTTCACTTGACCAGATGTTGTGTTTGACTAGTCTCCTGCATTTTGAAACCCAAATGTATGGTTAAAGGATGGTTAGAGATATGGCAATATCAAGAATTTGATAATATATAAAAGAATCTCTAAATTCTTTTATACGGGGTGCAGTGAATTTGAGCGGCTTGGATTCCTTATTTCGTCTCAACGATAGATTAGCTAAAAAAGGCAAATCTCAGCGAGGAAGGTACGAGTAGGAGAGAGAGGGGATATTACCGTCAAGACGGTTTGAGGTTTCTTCTTCTTTTTCTTCTTCTTCGGTGGTTTTGGTGGTAGGTCTCTATCATTCCGATTTAAAGTCCAAGGTCCACAAACTTTTATCATAGCGGCGGTAGTCCTCTCATTAAAATGACCCTGTGAAAAAGACAAAAGGGCCCATGTACACGTCAGCATAAAGGCTCCGCTTAAAACTGCTTCAAACCATTTCAGTGAAGCAAAAACCACATTCATCCGAAAGCGAAAGCGAAGACGAAGCAAAATCAACTGATCGAAGACCTCGATCATTTGAATCGTCTTCACTTTAAGGTTAGATACAATACTTCTTTCATTCCTAAAACGAAGATGTACAAGATAATTTATTCCGAAAAAAACTAAAAACCTAAAAGGGTCTTTGATTTCATTCTTCTCCGATTTTAGCTATCCTTTATGCTCAACTCTATATAGACAATGGCTAGAACAAAGTCCCCGATTACCTCAAGTCAAGAGAAAAAGTAAGTTTCTCTAATACTTAGATAATTTTTTTTCAAACTTAAGATAAATTTATTTTGGTCCAAACTCAGATAAATTTGTTTCTAAACTCAGAAAAGTTGTTCAAAACTCAGATAAATTTATCTGAGTTTTTCCAGAAGTTCAGATAAGTTTGCCAAAAACTCAGATAAATTTATTTTAGTTTTGGCAAATTTATTGGACTTTTTGTCAAACAATCAGAGTTTCTGTTAAATTTACCTGAGTTCGGCGATACCAAAAGTCAAAATGCGAAAAATCAGATTCTAATAAAAACTGAAATCCAAAACAAGAACACTCGATGACCATGATCCAATCAAGAAAAGAGAGAGAGGGAAAACAAGCAAAAGAGCGAACTGCTCTCTTTCAAATCAGTGGTAGAGAGAGAGATTTGGAAGAGACTTCAAATGAAAGAGTAAGAGAAAGTAAAACCGTTTTTATCTTTGAAGAAATGAAAGAGAGAATTGGAAGTCATGGTGGCGACGGAAGGTGCTCTGCAATGTACTCATAACCATGGAAAGGAACAGGAAATGGAAAAAATGAGAGAGAAGAAGATGGAAGGAGTTCTCTGGGACAACAGAGAATAAGAGAGAACTTGGCCTAGAAATGAGGGTTGAAAGCGGCAAATTAGTCATGAAAATATATGACGTGGCGTATTAGGGACCTGTCACCAAAATATCTCCAGCTGTCTGGACTATAGACATTAGATAGAGAAAAAATTGTTGGACTTGATGCTTTAGAAGACCGTGCTTAGGGACCGTTGGCTAATTTACCCTTTTTTTTCCTGCTAACGGAGTGTTCTCAAACCTTTGGGCTGGACTGATTCCTCCGGGCCCAGAGAGAAGCCGGGTAAAAATCCTTGTGGCTCCAGTGTGGTAGTACTAGTGGACTCAACTTTCGATTCCTAAATAGGGAGAATCGGGGATCGATATCAGGATTTTTAGCTTCGAAAGAGCGAGGAACCGTAGTCCTGACCACTCGGCCAAACTGTGGTCCTACGGTTTGAGCAGCTTGGATCGCTTATATAGGTTCCACTCCACTGAACTAACCATGGGGCTCTCATGAAATATTGATCACACAAATTTACTACAATAAAACACTAGGGGTTAATTATGAGTGTCTTGGAATGATAAATTAATTGAAGAAAGGGAATTTCAATTTGTATATTTTTTATATAAAAAGGCTATTTATATACGAGAGATGTTCCTATGAGAGTAAGGGTAAGGGCCCTAACAGCCATGCACCTCAACGTGGGGCCCACATGCGGCCCCACTTAGGATGGGACCAAGGAGATCGAAAGATCTCCCATGGCCCTTCATCTATGTAAAAAATCAGCCACATCCCTTACCCTATCATCTCCATCTGGGCCCCACAAGTTTAACGGCATATAGTACATTGGATGGGTGTAGAGATGGGTCCATCTGAAATCTGCTTTCGTGTCAAAGAGGGCATTGAATGATAATTGTAACACATATGTAAGTGTGGGCCGCACAATCACATAGCACTAGCGATGAAGACAAGTTGGATACAGGTGAAGACAAGTTGGATTCAGGTAGAACTATGATTGATTTAGATTTGAATCCATTTCATACAGTGGCGGACCTAGGGATTTTGTTTGGGTGGGGTGAATAATATATGGTCAATTGAAAGGTCAATCATCTTTTGCTAAACTTTTTTTCACATTAACAATAGAAAGGGAGAAAAAGTATTGCATATAAACAGATTAGTTGTTGATATATTTCTTTATATCTAATTTAGAAATAAATTCAATTGCGCCAAAATCATTGCCAACTACCAATAATTTTCATTTACAGCATAGGTTAAAGACATGATTTTCATCATCTTTTTGTAAGGAATCCTGCTACAAACACCAAATTAATAAATAAGCCTTTTCAATTCCTTAAAAAATTAGCGCATCAATTAGCAAACAAACTACAACAATACTAAAGAATCTCTAAAGACCCCCCAAAAAAAAATCATTATATTGCAAAAATTAGTATCTTTTTAGTTTTTATCCGTTCCTTAATCTCCTAATAGTTCCTCTATTATATGATACCATGGAATATTTATAAATGAACATAATTAAAAATAATCATATTATTGTCCAAGAAAAAACTCCAAAAAATCAAAACTCAGGGAATTAGGGCTTAGGGTTTGCATTTAGAATTTGGTGATTTATGGCTTAGGGTTTCAATTATGATTTGGGGATTTAGACTTGGAATTTGGATTAGAGATTAAGAGTTATGATTTAGCCCTAATTTTTCAAATTCCATTGATCCTAATCTAGGGTTCCATTAGGGTTCTTTGGAGAGAAATTGAGAGCCTTACTAGACACCTCTTTTCCTTGCCTTTGTCTCATGCAAATGAAGGTACAATGTTGCTATTTCTCTCATTTCTATAAAGACATCCGTCACTCATACAGGGCAAGGCAAAAGAGACAAACCACGCATAGTTGTTCTTTCAACCCCTTCTCCCTTGCCGCCACCGACTCCAAGCTCTACTATATCTTCCATCAACAACTTCTACAATGGCAGATTTGGAGATGACTCAAATGATAAAACCAATAAAAAGAGAAATATCATCTAAGAAAGTAAGGTCAAGATCACATAATGGTGGAGAAAAGCAAACAAGAATCTTCATCTTCCTGCAAACAAGAATCTTCATCTTCCTTCTTCAGTCACAGCATGGAGACGAATTACGTGGTCTTACTGTCCCATATAGATCGAAGGAAAAGGGTTTCATTTTTTTTCCCTTTCCAGTAGTGAAGAGAAGAAAATGATCAACTAGGTGGGGTGATCATTTTAACTTACTTGGTCATGGGTCAAGGGCCCATTCAACTTTTTGGTAGTTTTGGATCTGACCTAGGGCGACTTGCCCCAGGTCAGATCAACATGGATCTGCCCCTGATTTCATAGATCTATATTTGACATGGAACTTATTTGTTGTATATGGATTTGACATCAAATCAAAAACCAGATCTTGACTGGAAATAAGATGTACAATGCATTAGTGTAATTGGATATGGATTAAAGGGATTCAAAATAATTTTGTTAGTATATATAAGTGAGCTATTAAATGATAAATGATTAAAGCTAGTTAGATCCTCAAATATAAAAGCATTCAAGCTTAGCCCTTGAGACCATATATATTTTCATTATATGGATGTAATCTTCTTGGATCAGAATTTGAATGCCCCAAATCCCATATACTTGAATGTGGATTCGGATAAAAATTTCTCCCAAATACAAATAATTTTCATACCTGCTTTATTCAAAACTAGAGACTTTTGATAGTTTGGATACTCCAATGATTTACCCGTTTGTAGCCCTACATAGCACATTATACTTATAGGAGTTGAACATAATAACTCGTAATATTGAAATAGTATGTTAGATCCTTAGAAGCAGATTCTTACATGGAAAAACCTTTAGAGCATGTTTGCTCCATGTAATTGAATTTCTAGTAATATTAAAAAAAATATTTCTTAAAATGGTTAAAAATGAAGAATCAAAGATGATTATATCCAAAAATGATCATCAAGAAACCGACCCTCAAAGGAGATTTAATCAAGGGCGGGGAAAATAAATACACAGTCATCACCCTCATAATTCAAATCTTAGGAAAGTCAATGTCCCATTTATATCACTACTTTTTATTCTCCACCCTCACCTGTTCAATATATCTTTTGATGGAGCTCATCTGATCATGAATTCTTATATATTCAGTTTTAAGTATTCTAAGCAAACAAGCAGAGTCAACTACATGAAATTAGAGAAATGAAAATGAACATTACTTGGCCTGAATCATGTATGAGGTGTCACCAATCGACGACCAATTGTTAATTGTTATCAAACGTTACCAGCAATCTGTTTACTTTGAGCTGTTTGGCATTAAAGTAAAGAATCATTTTTCATCTCTCTTTGTAGATTCCAACCCCTAGAAATTTGTCCCTTATCACAAGCATTTCTGCCACGGCCTCTTTCATTTGCATTCTCTCTTTTGGTGTTTCCTTGGAACATCCAATTCCAACTCTAACAACTGAAGCAAAGCATTCTAGTAGCCGCTGCCTATCACCTTCGACATTGTTGGAAACGTTGCCTCGACTATTTCCTTCTAGTATGATTGGATCTGCTATCTCCATCACCCGGTCAGGGAAAGCCATCTTTGCGAACTCACGAAGGCTTAGACCATTCTTAAACATGTCTTCTGTTGGTCTTCTACCTGTAAATAACTCCAATAGAAGGATCCCATAACTATACACATCCCCAAAGGTTGACACATCACCGCCCATGCCGTACTCTGCAATTCATTTTTCTCTTTGGTTACAATCATAAGCAAGTAAATATTCTTCCAGTTTCAGATATAGAGCAACAAAACTCAAATTTGATTTTAAAGTGAAAACATGGATTTTCATCTCAAAGTACACAAGAGGGAGGGAGGATTCATTTCTTGAGAATATAGGCATGTGAAGAACAAAAAACAAATATGCTATGTCGGTAAAATAGATCGTTGCATAAAGGGGCCATGGGATTAGGATGAATGCAAGGTATAAAAAGTGTGAAAGTGCATATGCAACTAGAAAAAAGAAACTTCTGCAACATTCATTAAATGGATGGGCCAGCTTCTACAGATGCCACACGCAAGTGAATTAATTGTAACTAATAAAAGATATCAAAGGAGCTAGAATGTTGCTAAAACTATATATCATTGTACAAATTGGGTAACGTCCCCCCATTTAACATCCCCATTATCAATTGAGTTCTATGTTAATTTTTCACATATGGATGCATAGATATATTTATTGGTCATACAATTGATATCGCTATAATTAGTTTTTGATCATGGCACATGACTAGAATGAAATTTCATGAATAAAACAAGACAAGACAAGAAGAAAAGCTTGAGTATGAAACTGTTACCTGGATCAACGCACCCAATGGGTTCCTTCATAGAATTAAACAAAACAAGTCACAAATGAAAAGTCCAAGGATGAAACTGTTACCTGGAGCAACATAGCCAATGGATCCCTTTATTGCGATGGAGCTAATATCAGTTCTTGAAGAATTATTGGTAGTTTCAAAGAGGATCTTTGCTAAGCCAAAATCACCAACATGAACAACCATGTCATTGTCAAGAAGAATATTAGTAGGCTTTAGATCACAATGAGCAATTGGAGTCTCCTGATGATTATGAAGATAATCCAAAGCATAGGCCACATCTATGGCAATGTTTAGCCTTTGATTAAGGTTCAAGTTCCTCAAAGGATGGCCCTCTTCTTCTTTTGGATGCAACCACTCCTCTAAACTTCCATTAGGCATGAACTCATAAACCAGAGCTTTGAAGTCATTGCCTTTAAAATCAATGGTTGAGCAAGAAGCTATGACTTTAACAAGATTTCTGTGTCGAACATTTCTCAAGGCCTCACATTCAGCAATGAAGCTCTTGGAGGCTCCTTGTCTTTGAAGGTTGAGCACCTTAACTGCAACAGTGGTGTTATCCGAAGCAAAAGTTCCTATATAGACAGAACCGAGACTTCCCACACCAATCAAATTGCTTGGAGAAAACTCATTGGTTGCTTTGTGAAGATCTGAGTAAGAAATACTTGTGCACTGCCCTCCAATGAAGGACGTAGACGAGAGCTTCGTTCTCGACGTATTTCTTCTATAAAGAACAGCACAAAGACAGGGTGAAAAAATTAAGCACACCGCAATAGCAATTGTTGGTATAAATACCATGAGAGAAAAGGACATTTTTCGTCTTTTAGATGTTTGAATAACACATTCAGGCAATTGCAGTTGTGGGATGCCTCCACAAAGCTTATGGTTTCCCATGACTGAAACCCCGCTTGCATTTCTAAACTCCCCTTTGTCTGGTAATATACCATCAAAATCATTGAATGACAAATTCAGGTCCTTAAGAACAGGGAAACTCCCTAGAAATTCTGGAATTTGCCCCGTCAAGTTATTGCGTGAAAGATCCAATACTTCAACGCCTCTCAAATCACTCAAAGAAGAAGGAATGGTCCCATTGAAGAAGTTGCTTTGCAGGCGTAAGATGACTAAGCTCTTACAATCACCAAGCGTATGCGGAATCTCACCTGTTAATTTATTCTCCGAAACATCTATTTCTCGAAGATTTTTCAAGCTACCCACTTCTGATGGCAAGAACCCTGTCAGCGAGTTTTGTGCCATGTTTAGGGAGATTGACAGAGAAGAGATGCTCATCACCTGTTTAGGTATTGTGCCACTCAAATTGTTCTGAGAAATGTTCAAGACATAAAGTTTCAGACAATTCCCAAGACTCGGAGGTATACGTCCTTCTAGGTTATTCTCTTGCAAGTAGAGCTCACCCAGTTCAGTCATGTTGCCAATGGAGGATGGAATTTTCCCTGAAAATCCATTTCCCCACAACCCCAATCTTCTGAGATTCCCAAGCTTACCGATACCAACTGGAATTTCTCCAGTGAGTTGGTTATTGTTCATATACAATGTTCTCAAATGGACGAGATTCTCAATCCCTTCAGGAATGCTTCCAGATAACTGATTCTCTCCAATAGCTAACCAATGCAACTGGGTGGAGAAGTTAGCAATGGAGTTAGGAAAAGGCCCCGCAAAATGATTTTCTTGAAACCCAAACTCCTCTAAATAGCTACAGTTTGTCAATGAATCAACAAATTTCAATTCCTCTGCTTTCCCAGTCCCCATTTGATTACCCCCAACAGTCAGTATTTTTAATGACCGCAGATTTCCAAGATCCATCGGCACCCCTCCAGTGAAATCATTATTGGTAAAATACAACACTTCAAGAAACGAGGCATTGGACAACGAAACCGGAATCGAACCCGTAAACCGGTTTCGTGACACATAAAACGATTCTAGATTAGGAAGAGTGAGGCCTAGGTTCGAAGGAAGGGTTCCTTGTAATTGATTATCCGTTACCGAGAAGAAAAAAATATCGGATAGATTGTAAATGGAATAAGGTAATGTACCAGACAGATTATTTTCAGCGATTTGCAAGAAGCGCAGTTTTGAAATTCTGCCTAGTTCATCTGGAATGCGACCATCCAACATATTTCTTCTCAGAGATAATCTGGTGAGTGAGGAGAGATTCCCAAGTGAAGGTGGGATGTTCCCAGTAAGGTCGTTTTTGTAAAGATACAAGCGCTCGAGATTGGACAAGGAGCCAAGCTCAAAAGGGATTTTTCCCACAAGGTTGTTGGATGAAATGTTTAAGATAAAGAGCTTGGAGCAGTTGCTTATAGCGGCTGGGATTTCTCCTTGGAAAGAGTTTGAGGACAGATGAAGTAGCCGAAGGCGAAAGAGATGGCCGAGTTCGTGAGGGACTCGGCCATGGAATCGGTTGTTGGAGAGGTCGATGGTTGTGAGGAAGGAGAGGTTCGCTATGTGTGGGGAGAGAGTGCCTGCGATTGAGAGAGACGTGAGGTTCAAGAGGCTGACTCGGTGGTGCTTGCGACTGCACGTAACGCCTCGCCACTTGCAAAAATGGAGCGAGTCGTTCCATGAACTTAGTGTTTGGAACGGATCGTCCGTTATCTCGGCTTTGAAAGCAAGGAGCGCGAGCCGGTCCGTCTCGTTTCGTGATGGAGTCGTGGTGGCGGTTTCAGAGAAGGAGATGAGGAGGATGGCATGGATGAAAAATGAGCAAAATACCCAACAAGCCATAGGTGAAAGAAGCTTCATTGCATGGTTTCATGGAGCTCCGATCCTGTCTTATACACTCCCTTGGCATGAGTGACAAGGACGTTGCGTGTGATGGTGATTGTGTGGAAGGTTGCTAAATTAAGTGGATGATTTTAGTCGCACGTCAAAGGGACTTGGACTGTCGTAAATCATCGAAAACGTTCCTAGAGCTTCTCATAATCTCATTGACTAAACTGCTGGGATTTGCTTTTCATTTTTCAATAGACTAGTGGAGCCCTGTGCACGTGCATTTCGAACACACAGTTTTATTAAAAAAAGTTCAAAAAAATAAAGTTCTTAAAAAATTTAGTAGAGCTTCGATACATTTAAAAATCAAATTTCAACAGAAAGTCAGTCATTATAAATTGCAAGACCCGTACAATGTCCAAATACAGCTAACACTATTTTTTTCTTATATATTTGAAAACAATAAAACGATGATATAGTGAGAAAAATGAGATTCCAAAAGACAATCGATATGGGATTTATATAACTTTTTGATGATATAAATCACATATTTCTAGATATTTTATCATGAATGTGTACAAAGAATTTAAATTTACTTTATTTAACCTGTCCGGTCGACTTATCAGTTTCCCGGTAGACTTGACCTGCTAAAGTTGGAGTCCAGTCGAAAGCATAGTCAAATTGATAACTTGCAGTTTTATAAAAAATTAAAAATAAAAACTAAGAACCAGATGAGCTTACTGTTCTAACCAATTACCATGAATATTATATGTTAACTACAAAATCAGATTATATTAAGGAAAAAAAATTAATTATATCCTACCTAAGGACATCAGAATAAAAAAAACTGACATGGTGGTTTTAGTCTTAACCTACAAATAAGAATAACAACTCACAATGATCGTCAAGAATAATGAAGTAATTCGGCTTGTCCTCAAGCGACAGGGATCAACAATGGTGAAACTATGATATGAACTCTAGCGGGTAAGATTTGCAGAGAACCTGTTGATTAATATTAGTATTTAACATGTGTTTTGTTTTATTTTATAAGACGGGCCACTATTAGGTAAAAAGAGGCAATACCTCTCCAAGAGACAGCATCTTTTTTTGCTTGATACAAAGTGTTATATTTTATACCCAGTAAGAAAAAGATAATACAAAGTAATCATAGAGGTTCAGTTAAATGGAATCTCACAAATAGAGATATCCATAGGGAAAAAATACCAAAAAATAAAAAAACTACAAATACAAATCTGACAAAAGAATTGGACCTTCCTCTTATGAAATACATAAGAATGTAACCTAGGTATTCTAGATCAACTCTTCTGCTCTGTTCTGTATATAGAGGATGTGAGTGTTGATCAAAGTAAAAAAAAAAATCGAAACGAACAAAGACAAACTGAATTTGTTACAGTTCAGCATCATATACTTATTTTAGTTGTTTACACTTAAAACGATTACTTCATTCACTGACTCTGAAGTTAGTAGTAACGCTAGCATAACAAGCAGTTTCTGTAAGATTCTCGTTTTTCCTTTAAGGAAATACATGACGCTTCATTGAAATATATGAAAAGAACAAGAAGAAGAAGAAGCTTGCAATGATGAAAGAAATAAATGTGTTAGAAAATTATCAAAGTTTTTCAATTTAAACCTCATGAGTAAGAGCAATAATAAATAAATATATTTATGCCCTTGAAATGCCCTTTCATAATAAAAAGAAGTTCACAACAATTGTATATTAAGAAACTAAAAATTGTACAGAACAACAATAATTTTACGATAGTAATTTATAAGACCTACCACAAAATTACATTTATGGAATTATTTTTAGCAATCACTAATATTAGAAGAGAACCAATATTTAGTAGTAGTTTCACATTATCCAACTTGTGATTATTTTTCTAACAAGGGTGTAAATCAAGATCAATACAACTATTATGTCAGATTGAAAACTCAATTATTCTAACTAAATAAAATACAAACACATGAAGCAAAAGGGAAAAGAATATTTAATTTTTTTTCATGGTAACTTTCATTAAAAGAGAGAAAAAAATAGGGTGGACATAAAATGAGTTTAAGTTTATACATTTTACTTTCTTATTTATGATATTTTGTCAGTTGCTACTTTTTTCTATAAAAAAATAAAAAACTAAACATAAAGCAATAATGCAAACGCAGTACTTGTATATA
This sequence comes from Litsea cubeba, assembly GCA_012931725.1. Taxonomy (NCBI): domain Eukaryota; kingdom Viridiplantae; phylum Streptophyta; class Magnoliopsida; order Laurales; family Lauraceae; genus Litsea; species Litsea cubeba. The sequence continues at coordinate 113,071,791 of CM022947.1, read as the reverse complement.
TGGGATGTGCTTATAAGTTTTGAAGATTCCCATACCTTTTTCAAAGGCCATAATAAATAATATACAACTGAAGAAACATCAAATGTGTAGTGAAAAGCATTGTCATTTTGTTCTCTTTTATAAGAGTAGAGCTTATAAGTGGGCCATGGTGTGTAGTGAAAAACATTGTCATTTTTTATCTTCTATAAGAGTATAGAAAAAAAAAAAAGAAAAAACTAAACATAAAGCAATAGTGCAAACGCAGTACTTGCATATATGGGATGTGCTTATAAGTTTTGGAGGTTGCTATACCTTTTTCAAAGGCCATAATAAATAATATACAACTGAAGGAACATCATATGTGTAGTGAAAGCATTGTCATTTTGTTCTTTTTTATAAGAGTAGAGATTATAAGTGGGTCATGGTGTGTAGTGAAAAGCATTGTCATTTTGTTCTCTTTTATAAGATCATAGATATAGATATCGAGATAGAGTGATAGAGATAAAGATAGAGATAGAGATAGAGATAGAGATAGAGATAAAGAATGCTAAGTGGGGCCCACATCTTGCATTTTATTGGGCAGGTGTGTAGTGAAAATGTACTACACTTTACTCTCTTTTATATAAGGGTATAGATATAGATATAGAGATATAATAATAATAATAATGTATAGATTATATTATTATTATATAAGTGGGGCCCACACAAGTTCTTCTCTTTTATAATCTTATTATTATTATATAAGTGGGGCCCAAGTTCTTCTCTTTTAAAAGGGTAATAACAATATATAGATTATATTATTATTATCTAAGTGGGGCCCACACAAGTTATGTCATTTTGTTCTTAATAATAATAATAATATATAGATTAGATTATTATTATATAGGTGGGGCCCACACAAGTTCTTCTCTTTTTAAAAGGTAATAATAATATATAAATTATATTATTATTATCTTAAGTGAGGCCCACATCTTGCATTTGATTGGGCAAGTGTGTAGTGAAAAAAAAGTAAAAAGTTGTACATCTTGCTCTCTTTTATAATAATAGTAGAGTAGAAGTAGAAGATATAGGAAAATATTCAAGTGCATCTATCCCTCACCATACGGTGAGGGGCACTCTCATTTTTAGGAAGTTTCGAGTACAAAAGTGACTTTTCAAGGACATAGGAATACTCCCTAAATATAGATAGAGATAGATATTTGGGGGTGGGCCCATAAAGGTTGTGTAGTGAAAAACCTTGTCAATCTACTCTCTTTTATAAGAGGGATAGATGTTGGAGCTGGAGATGTAATTATGTGGGTTAGTATGTGTAGGTTATCTACCATCAACTGCAGTAAGTTGGTACGACTTTCTTGTGTTACTCTTTGTTTGTTTTCTTACCTGTATCTATGTCTTCCCCAGGTTAGTACTTGACTTCTGTCTTCTCTATTTCCAGAAGACGAAGGAAAAGAAAAAAGTTTCAACAACGTTTTCAAACTTCTGTCTTCTCTATTTCCAGAAGACGAAGGAAAAGAAAAAAGTTTCAACAACGTTTTCAAACAGAGAAGTAAATGCGGTGCCGGGACAGTGAGAGAACTGCGTCAAAGATGGGGCTGTCAGGATCCAAGTTGGGTCTCAACTCGGTTCAGTTGGGCTAGGGCTAGAGCTCGGGTCATGTGCAAATCGAGCCGAGATCTAGGGGATTCTCTACTTGAGCACTGAGCACAACTATATAAAATGGGCATCACTCAAGAGGTCGACGTTGGCTGCATTTGAATCTTTGATTAACATTACATATGAGTCCGTAAGTTTAAGCCCATGCTCGTCTGGTACATAAAATGTGTAAGTTTAAGCCCAAAGCTTGAGCTTGGCTCCTTTAAAATCAAGGTAGAGCCGGGCAAAGTGAGGATAAGGTATCTTTTCTTCGGTAGAAGGATACGATATCTTATTGGATTTCTTTAAATAAATAAAAAATATACAATGAGACCTAGCAGCTAGCAACATTCAATGCCCCTGGCCCTGGAAGGCAGCTGTAAGCAGCAGACAAAGCAGAATCTTTGATATGTTATTTGGAGTTGTGTGGGGATGTTTCTAAGATGCCGAGATCACCGTTTATCTTTAATAGGTCAAGCTAGCAAATCTGGCCACAACACCAATCGGAGCACGCCTCAGCATTGCTTCTGGGATATGTCGGTACCGAGTCAAGTCAAGGTCATCCCCGACTTCGGTCGCTCCCGACTTCGGTCGCTCCCGACCTCAATGTATATCTTGGCCTCGGTCATGCACCTCGGTAGTCCTGCCCCGAGGTCGGCCAAGGCAGATATCGAAGGACCAAACTCCTATGTTAGCTCAATCATATCATGAACACACGATGGGACAAGGGCCTAAGCAAGTAGGGTTCCTGGGCAATCCATGCCACCCATGATCTCTAACAGAACGACATCCACGGCTGCCGCAGAGCATGGTTCGATTGGACTAGCATTTAATGAGAGATGGGCCGACAGGACTAGCATTTAATGAAGTGTGGGCCGAAGGGGCAGTATCACTCAAGTACCAAATCCAATCATAAGGCCCTTCTTCACAAGTCAACTCCATCTCCTATAAATACAGAATCCAACTGCACTCCAAGGTATAAAAAAAAGGATATACACTCTTACTCTGCAAAAATTTCATCTTCATCATTTGTTCAGTTCTCAAACTAACTTAGGCATCGGAGAGCCTTGCGCTGCCTGCAGCCAGGGTCCTTTGACAATTTCTTTCCTCCCCTTTCAGTTTTCCAGATAATTCCCCATCATCAAAGGAGTATTAAGCTCGTTTAAATCCTCTTTATTAAGTCCATATTATTTTAGGCACTTACAGGAGTCATGAGATTATTTATAAGAGATAGATCACTTTTGTTTCAATCTGCATAATCCAAGGGCCAGGATGGACATTGTAATTGTGGAGTCAGATGATAGACATTACACACTTTACTGGACTGGTAAACGGGTTGCCAAAAGTAAGAAAGTGTCTCTTTTTCCTCTGTTTTCACTCAGGAGGTGAGGAGAAGCTGTGGAGGCCCATTGTCTAATCACATTTAAGCGTCTCTAGAATCTAGCCATCTAAAAAATGAAGTCAGTCGGTGCATTAAGTGCCTGATTTAAGATCATGACGGTCCTAATCCATTGTTAGCAAAGAGCTCTCTGCCTCTCTGCTGCCCGTCTTATCATTCTTATCATATAATAGGCTCTAAAATCTAGCCAACTAAAAAAAAAAATTTTGTCAATAGGATGCATTCAAGTGCATGATTAAGTGCCTGATTCAAGATCATGTCGATCCTAATCCGTTGCTCGCAAAGAGTTCTCTGCGGTACTTTAAATATGTTCTCGAATTGAGATAAAGTGGTCCTAGTGTAACGAAGGTGATATGGAGCAGTGAAAACTAAGTAAAGAATGACTTCCGTCTGATTATTTTTTGAGTAATACAAGTAGGGATATAGGTTTATAGCACACTCCAAATGCATAATATCAATTCTTTCTTTCTAAAGCTGAATGTTGGTTGGAAAAAAAAAAAAACTCAATTCTAACCTTAGGAGAAGCTACATCAGTTTTTTGGGGCCCATTTGTCAATGTGTCATTTTAAAAACACATAATATTTGCCTTTTCAATAAAATGTGTCTCTTGAGCTACATATGTACATTTTCAATAAAATGTATCTCTTTGGCCCATTTGTATGAATGTGACCCAATTCGAAGGGATGCCTTCCAACTATATAAATTAAGGTTATTTTCAAAATTTTGATATAGTATTCAAAATGAGCAGAAATACATACGAATTCTTTATTTTTAAAATGAAACATGTATGCTGACGTGGATTAAAGGAAGAAATGTTTGGATTTCATATTTTTTTGGTTGATTTGAGTTTTTTTTAATTATTTTGTTATAAATAGATTTATACGAAAGAGATATTAATTTTAATATAATATTTAAGTCGCACGAGACTTAACACATGGACTTCATGCTAGTATTTCCTTATTTACGGTGTGTTTGTTTGCATTAGAATAAATATATATATATAATAGAATACATAAATTAGTTAAAAGTACTGAAATTTAAAAATAAACATCAAATAACACTTTTTCTTATAAAAATGAACATCAATACATAAGAGTCTCAATCCCCCTCACTGGCCCTCTACACACTTCCGGATGCGTAGAACTCACTGTTGGGCCCACCTACTAATGAGCCAAACCATTAAAATTGAACACATAATTGATAATCACAAATTTTGTTTTCTTTCGTGAGATCCTTATCATCTTAAGAAAGAGTTCTAAATAATTTTTCCTTCAGAAAGTGACATAGATTTGATTGAGGTGGGCCAGAACTGCACTTTATTGTTTATTATAGTCGCTTGACAAAATGTTGTAGCCTAATACCGGAAAAGTGAATGAGGGGTTAATATTTTTGGGGTTTTACTGGAAAAAAAAACCAATAGACTCAATGATGACCAAAAAGGCACCCAAGTTTTAATATCAACCAAAAAGGCCTCGAGCAGAGATATCACCGCTCATTTCTTATTATTATTATTATTATTATTATTATTATTATTTATTGTTTTGCTGAAGAACTAGCAATATCACCACTCCGCAAGTAAAGAAGAAGAAGAAATAAAGAGCGGTAATATCCCCACTTAGAGTCCTTTTAGTCAATATTGAAAATTAAAGTCTTTTTTTTTTATCTTCGCTGAGTCAAAGAAAATGTTTTTAGTAAAGTCCTCTAATATATATATAGGATTTTATTCTGGTGAGAACTGTTCTCACCAGAATAGTGAGAACCCTCATCGTGATCGTCCATCTATTTTAAACCATCCAACGGAAGAGAGATTGGCTATAAGAGGGGGGAAAAATCAGAAAGCCCGCCCAGCCATCACATTTTCCCCCAAAATCACTCCTTCCTCTCTCCCGTTTCCTCCTTCCTCTCTCCCTCATCGAATCGGTTCAGCGCAACAGAAGTTCCTCAAGTTCGTCACCTCTCTCCCGGTCGTCGCCCACCTCTCTCTCGGCGACGCGCATCTCTCTGCCGGCTTCGTGCATCTCTCTCCTGGCCAGGCCCACCCAGATTTTCATTTTCCCCCAAATCCCCTCCTTTATCTCTACCGTTTTCCTCCATCTCTCTCCCTCACCGAACTGGAGAACGGGTCTCTCTCCATCGGCAGCGGCAAAACGGGCAAGGCAGATCGCCCAAGACTGACAACCCATTTGACGGACCATCCCTTCGATCTCTCTCCCCTGTCGCAAATCAGGTGTACCAGATGGATGGCGAACACCCATTTGAAGATATACAACTGGATTTGCAGCTGGACCATTCACAGCTTCCGCCGATCGCGCAACTTTCGGTCCCCTCTGAGATTCAGGACCCGTCACAAACGGCTGTTATCCCCAGCTCCTCCTTTCAAGTTAGTCTCTCGTCTCTCTCTATTTCTCTGTGAAAATTTTCTTTAAAATTTATGGCAGATGAGCACCATAAATTAATTCTTTCCTACTGAAAAATATTTGTCTCTGGAAAATATGCTCAGAAGTGCTAAACCATCATCTGAAATCGTATAAAAAAAGAATGGAGGGGACAGCCAAACCAAGAGTGCACTGCCTTTGTATAAGTTTTACATGCCCATCCGCTGGTTTTAGCCTCATTTCCAACCAAATAGCTAGACTTGATTATCAGGCCCACTAACTAATTAAACACAAGATCATAACTACTGTTGAGCCTTGAGATTGTAGGGAGTGCTAAACCATCATCTGAAATCATAGAGAAGGTATTGTATACATAAATATATTGTAGAAAGTAGAGGGGAAAAAGCATGCTTCCAATCATCTCTCCCTCAGATAGGTTGACATAGAGGAGAGATGTGTTTAAAGAAAGAGCGTTGGATTCTTTTTCTTCATTTGGGAGAGCTGGAGATTTCTTTGTGATGATGACTAATGATTCAAGAGCGACCATTTTTGTTACATCTCTTAAATTAATAGTTCCCTGCAACTGGAAGCTTCTGTTACATGAATATCAACCCCAGTGACAAAAGATTGGGACAGACGAACTAAACGACTCTAAATCAGACATCCAAGTTACAGTCATGACATCATTAGAAAAAGGCTTCCCTTGTTTAGTTCATCCAGATAGTAGTGAACAGCATGAGATACAATAGGAAAATGCAATCTTAACTAAAAGATCCCATTAACTATGTCAAGTCTAATCCATTTTCGATTTATATACTTCCTAATGATTTTGCCACCACTCTACATGAACTATTAATTTAAGAGATGTAACAAAAATGGTCGCTCTTGAATCATTTGTCATCATCACAAAGAAATCTCCAGCTCTCCCAAATGAAGAAAAAGAATCCAACGCTCTTTCTTTAAACACATCTCTCCTTCTCTATGTCAACCTATCTGAGGGAGAGATGATTGGAAGCATGCTTTTTCCCCTCTACTTTCTACAATATATTTATGTATACAATACCTTCTCTATGATTTCAGATGATGGTTTAGCACTCCCTACAATCTCAAGGCTCAACAGTAGTTATGATCTTGTGTTTTAATTAGTTAGTGGGCCTGATAATCAAGTCTAGCTATTTGGTTGGAAATGAGGCTAAAACCAGCGGATGGGCATGTAAAACTTATACAAAGGCAGTGCACTCTTGGTTTGGCTGTCCCCTCCATTCTTTTTTTATACGATTTCAGATGATGGTTTAGCACTTCTGAGCATATTTTCCAGAGACAAATATTTTTCAGTAGGAAAGAATTAATTTATGGTGCTCATCTGCCATAAATTTTAAAGAAAATTTTCACAGAGAAATAGAGAGAGACGAGAGACTAACTTGAAAGGAGGAGCTGGGGATAACAGCCGTTTGTGACGGGTCCTGAATCTCAGAGGGGACCGAAAGTTGCGCGATCGGCGGAAGCTGTGAATGGTCCAGCTGCAAATCCAGTTGTATATCTTCAAATGGGTGTTCGCCATCCATCTGGTACACCTGATTTGCGACAGGGGAGAGAGATCGAAGGGATGGTCCGTCAAATGGGTTGTCAGTCTTGGGCGATCTGCCTTGCCCGTTTTGCCGCTGCCGATGGAGAGAGACCCGTTCTCCAGTTCGGTGAGGGAGAGAGATGGAGGAAAACGGTAGAGATAAAGGAGGGGATTTGGGGGAAAATGAAAATCTGGGTGGGCCTGGTCAGGAGAGAGATGCACGAAGCCGGGAGAGAGATGCGCGTCGCCGAGAGAGAGGTGGGCGACGACCGGGAGAGAGGTGACGAACTTGAGGAACTTCTGTTGCGTTGAACCGATTCGATGAGGGAGAGAGGAAGGAGGAAACGGGGGAGAGGAAGGAGTGATTTTGGGGGAAAATGTGATGGCTGGGCGGGCTTTCTGATTTTTCCCCCCTCTTATAGCCGATCTCTCTTCCGTTGGATGTTTAAAATAGATGGACGATCACGATGAGGGTTCTCACTATTCTGATGAGAACAGTTCTCACCAGAATAAAACCCTATATAAATATATATGAAAAATCTCTTAAGTTTTTTATCGGGTTAAAGTGAATTTGAGCAGCTTGGGTTCCGTACTTGGCGCCTACAGATAGATTAATTGAGACAAAGGAATCTCAATTTTTATTGGTGGGTATAAGAGAGTTAGGGGATAAAAATCTTGAGGAGCTTGGATCACTTACACAAGTCCCACTGATGAACACTGCACTAAACTAACCATGGGGCTTTCTTATGAAATCTTGATCTCACAATCTTACTGCAACAAATATTAAAAAAGGTTATCACCCAATGCAGTCCCATTGAAGCAGGTTCCGGAGAGGATCCAGATTGAATATACCGCAACAAAAATTAATTATGCTGTGTCAATTGTGAGTGTCTCGTATTGACACTTATTGAAGCAAATGATTTTCCTTTTTACAATTTTTTACAAGGTCGCACAATCACATACCACTAAGGATGCAAATGGGCTAGATCCGGTGTAGAAACATGATTGATTCAGACCTTAAATCCAATTCATAGATCAGGATACGAAAGAGAGTCTATATGTTGTATTCGGTTTTGACATCAATTCAAAATGCCAGATCTAGACACAAAATAAGATGTATAATGCATTATTATAATTGGATAAAAGGGCTTCAAAATAATCTTTTAAGTATATAAGTGTCGTTATTAAATGATAAACGATGAAAGCTAATCAAATTCTCAAATATCAATACTACTCAAGCATAGCCTTAGAACTTAATACATATTTTTAATATGTGGATGTAATCGTCGTGTACCCAGATATTCGAGTGGAAACATATAGGATTCAAATTGGGATCCAAATGTCCGTGGATCATGTATGTATACTTGGATCAGAGTTTGGATCTAAGAATCTCCTTAGATCAAAAAATCGATTTTATACTTCCTTTATTCAGACATAGAGACTTCGGATACTTCGATAATCGGCCAATTTGCAACCTTACAAAGCACTCGATAGGAGTTAGAACATAAAAACCCTAAGATTGAAATAGTATGTAATAGGGATGTGATCCAGTGAGGACTCTGTAGAACTTTTTTGTGGGGCCCACTAGAAGCCCCATTCCGATGGGGATTGAAAGATCTATATGGAACCACCCGAATATCAAGTTTGGCCCCAATGTCATGCTTCTAACCCCTTCATCCATGGCCGACAAGCCCAATCGATTCGTATGGGTATATAGTCGATCCAACGGTCCAGTTCATTCGCATTGGTGCCAAATCTTGGGTCGTATGACTATCAAGGGGTCCCTGTCCATTGCAAGGTTTGGATTGGGTGATAGGTGACCCCCACCTATATTTCTCATGGTTTGAACCGTGAGAACAGTTCTCACCTTATTATTTCTCATGTAAGATACTTTTAGGGTATATGAAAAAACATTTAGCCTATTTGTTTGTCATATAATACAATAAAAATAAAGTGAAACAAAATCCAACGGTCATAATTTTTTTTAACAAAAAAATGTGTTTACAAAGATTACAAGGGACATGTAAGGATAGTGATATGAAAGCTTTGAATTTTAGATGATTATCCAAAAATAATTAATAAATTAACCTTCCATTAATAAAAATTAAATCAAGAAAAAGGTCAAGCTAAGTCAACCAAGTCAGCTACATGACTCAGCGAAGCAATTGGTCTCTAGGAGTCCACAGACTTTTGAGTGATGTCCACTTGGCCAAGACAGCAAGTCATGTCGTGGACTCTGTATGACATGATACAAGTATATGTAAAAATTAGCAAGCTAAATGTGAAGAATCATTTTTCATCGCTCTTTGTAGATTCCAACCCCCAGAAATTTATCCCTTATCACAAGCATTCTTGCGACGACCTCTTTCATTTGCATTCTATCTCTTGGTGTTTCCTTAGAACATGCAATTCCGATACCAACAACTGAAGCAAAGCATTCTAGCAGCCTCTGCCTTTCATTTTCGACATTGTTGGTAACGTCTCCTCGACTATTTTCTTCTAGCATCATTGGATCTGCTATCTCCATCATTCGATCAGGGAAAGCCATCTTTGCAAACTCATGAAGGCTTAAACCATTCTCAAACATGTCTTCTGTTGGTCTTCTTCCCGTAAATAACTCCAATAGAAGGATCCCATAACTATACACATCCCCAAGAGTTGATACACCACAGCCCATACCATACTCTGCATTTCATAATCTCTTTAGTTAAATCAAAAGAAGGTAAAGAGCAACAAACCATAGATTGGGTTTTAAAGTTAGAATAAGGATATTTCTTCTAAAAGTACAAGAGAGGTAGGATTCATTTCTTCATGACCAAGGCATATTAAAATGACATGCTGCTTTTGTAAAATAGCTAGAGTGTTGCACGAATTCGTAGCCATGGGATCGGGAAGACGGCAAGGTTTGAAGTCGAGAAAAAGCTAACTAGTTAAAGCACATTTGATGAGTAACGCTCATCAGATGGATGAGCCAGCTTCTTCAATATTGGCCAGGGCGTGAATTAAATGAAAAATAAGAGATCACTGATAGGAATGTTGCAAATATTATGTCTCATTGAGCTAATTGGCGAACTTGCCAACATTTAACTTCCGCATTATCGAGAGAGATACACGGTGATTTTGCAAATATGGATGAATAGATGTTTATCGGTTATATAATTTTATTTTACTAATTAGTAGTCGATCATGGTAAATGATTACAAAGAAATTTCATGAATTAAACAAACAAAACAGGAAGAAAAGCAAAAGAATGAAACTGTTATCTGTATAAATGCACCCAATGGATTCTATTATTGAATTAAACAAAAAAAAGTCAAATATGAGGAGTCCAAGATGGAACTGTTACCTGGAGCAACATAGCCAATGGATCCCTTTATTGTGATCGAGCTAATATCAGTTCTTGAAGAATTATTGGTAGTTTCAAAGAGGATCTTTGCTAAGCCAAAATCGCCAACGTGAGCAACCATGTCATCGTCAAGAAGAATATTAGTAGGCTTTAGATCACAATGAGCAATTGGAGTCCCCTGGTGATTATGAAGATAATCCAAAGCATAAGCCACATCTATGGCAATATTTAGCCTTTGATTAAGGCTCAAGTTCCTCAAACGATGGCCCTCTTCTTCTTTTGGATGCAACCACTCCTCTAAACTTCCATTGGGCATGAACTCATAAACCAGAGCTTTGAAATCATTGCCTTTGAAATCAATGCTTGAGCAAGAAGCTAAGACTTTAACAAGATTCCGGTGTCGAACGTTTCTCAAGGCCTCACATTCGGCAATGAAGCTCTTGGAGGCTCCTTGTCTTTGAAGGTTGAGCACCTTAACTGCAACAATGGTGTTGTCCAGAGCAAAAGTTCCTCTATAGACGGCCCCATAACTTCCCACACCAATCAAATTGCTTGACGAAAATTCATCGGTTGCTTTCCGAAGATCTGAGTAAGAAATGCTTGTGTACTGGCCTTTCATGGAATTTGTCGATGAAGGCTCTGTTCTTGACTTTCTTCTTACATAAAGCACAGCTACAAAAATTAAGCACACTGCAATAGCAATTGTTGGTATAAATACAGCAAGATAAAGGAACTTTTTTCGTCTTTTAGGAGCCTGAATAGCACATTCAGGCAGTTGAAGCATTGGAATGCCCCCACAGAGCTTACTGTTTCCCATGACTGAAACCGCGCTTGCATTTCCAAACACCCCTTTGTCTGGTAATTTACCATCAAAATCATTGAATGACAAATTCAGGTTCATAAGAAGAGGGAAACTCCCTAGAACTTCTGGAATCTGCCCTGTCAAGTTGTTGCTTGAAAGATCCAACACTTCAATGGCTCTCAAATCACTCAAAGAAGAAGGAATGGTTCCATTGAAGAAGTTGCTTTGCAGGCGTAAGCGGATTAAGCTCTTACAATCACCAAGCGTATGTGGGATTTCACCGGTTAATTTATTCTCCGAAACATCTATTTCCCCAAGATTATTCAAGCTACCCACTTCTAATGGTAAAAACCCTGTCAACGAATTTTGAGCCAAGTGGAGGGCGATTGACAGAGAAGAGATGCTCATCACTTCTTTTGGTATTGCACCACTCAAACTGTTTTGAGAAATGATCAAGATATTAAGTTTCAGACAATTCCCAAGACTCGGAGGTATGGTTCCCTCTAGGTTATTCTCTTGTAAGTAGAGTTGGAGCAGTTCAGTCATATTTCCTATAGACGGCGGAATTTCTCCTGAAAGTCTATTTCTTGACAACCCCAACTTTTGAAGATTCCGAAGCTTACCTAAAGCAACTGGAATTTCTCCACTGAGAAGGTTATCATCCAAATACAATACGCGCAAGTTTACGAGATTCTCAATCCCTGCACAAATGCTTCCAGATAATGGATTTTCCCCCATTACTAACCAAAACAACTGGGTGGATAGATTAGCAATGGAACTAGGAAAAGGTCCCACAAAATGATTTGTGCTGAAACTAAGTTGTTGTAAAGAGCTACAATTGGTCAATGAATCCACAAATTTCAAGTCCTCTGCTTTCCCTGTCCCCATTGCATTACTCCCAACGTTTAGTATACGTAGCAGACGCAGATTTCCAAGATCCGTCGGTACCCCTCCAGTGAAATCGTTCGAGGAAAATGAAAGCTCTTGAAGAAACGAGGCATTGGATAACGAAACTGGAATCGAACCCGTAAACTGGTTTGTTGACACATAAAACAGCTGGAGGTTAGGAAGAGTGAGGCCTAGATTCCAAGGAAGGGTTCCATGTAACTGATTATCTGTTACCGAAAATAGGAAAATATCAGATAGATTGTAAATGGAAGAAGGTATCGTACCGGACAGCTTATTTTCGGCGATCTGCAAGAATTGCAGTTTTGAAATCCGGCCTAGATCGTCTGGAATGCTTCCATCCAACTTATTTTCTGCTAGAGACATTAGGACGAGTGACGAGAGATTCCCAAGTGAAGGTGGGATGTTTCCAGTAAGACCATTTCTGTAAAGAGCCAAGCGCTCGAGATGGGACAAGGAGCCGAGCTCGGAAGGGATATTCCCCACAAGGTTGTTCGACGAAATGTCTACAACCAAGAGCTTGGAGCAGTTGCTTATAGCGGCTGGGATTTCTCCTTGGAAAGAGTTCAAGGACAGGTCAAGTTGCCGAAGCCGAAACAGATGGCCGAGTTCGCAAGGGACTCGTCCATGGAATCGGTTGTTGGAGACACTCATGGCTGTGAGGAAAGAGAGGTTCGCTATGTGAGGAGAGAGAGGTCCTTCCAATGATAGAGATGTTAGGTTCAAAGCGCTGACTCGTTGGTGCCTGCGGCCGCACGTAACGCCTTGCCACTGGCAAAAATGGAGCGAGTCGTTCCATGAACTCAGTGCTTGTAACGGATCGTCCGTTATCTCGGTTTTGAACGCGAGAAGCGCGAGCCGGTCCGTCTCGTTTCGTAAAGTAGGAGTCGTTGTGGCGGTTCCGGGGAGGGAGATGAGGAGGATGGCGTGCATAGAAAATGACCAAAATGCCCAACAAGCCATGACAGTGTTAAGAAGATCGATGCTCTTCTGCTGTATGTGTACATGGTTGCTTACATGGAGCTCCTGTCTTATACAGTCTCTTAGGTTGGAAGTGTCAAAGGGTACACAGGTACACTTGGTGATGGTGAAATCGTTTGGATGAAATCGGTGGTTTCAGTAACGGTTGACAATCACTATATTAAATTAGCCACAAAATGATTTGCTTGCACAGAGCCATTTGGCAGCAAGCGCTTTACTGTGTATTTATTTATTTGTCTTAAACACTTTGCACACTGCCAATTGGCATGTGAATCTAATTACACTATAATTTAACCGCGCTATGCTAAAGACCATCAATATATTATACATACACACACTAAACTTACTTCACTTTCGTAACTGACCAGTTAAAACAAATGCCTTATTAATGAGAAAAAAAGTTCTCAAATGGCCTGCATTTCCAACTAAATGAAGCAGCAAATAGTTTTCAAATGCATTGATTTTGTATAGCACGTCCCCAAAATACAACCGAGGGATAACGTGAAAAATAAAAATAAATATTTAATTTTCTGTGTTTAATGCAACACAAGCAACCAAATATGGACCCACAAAAGTTCGAAATACGATGAGTCATAATAAAATATTTGTGGAAGCATTAAATCAATTGGTATCAATATTAAAAATCAAACCAACACATAACTAGTTGGATATTTAAGGTTAAAGTTTCCAAAACAATTTAAACAAAATAACTAAATAAAATTAGGTTCATTATGAATAGTTTGCTACTAAAATAGTCTCTATGATGAAAGTCACTCCCGTGCGGACTCAGACAGCTTCGTAGCCATCATCGGCACTCCACTCGGGTTCGTTAACTGGCTCAAACGCTTGAAACGTTTGACCCTCCTCCGTCTCCTCGGCAGGGTAGGGTTCGATACCTATGCACCAATAAACAAAGTAAACAGCAAGCACAAAAGCATAATTTATAAATAAAACACAAGAACAATGTGAGTAATGACAGGTAATGATTATAAGAGAATAACAATATGACAATGACGAAAAGAACGTATAACCTAAATCCAATCTACACAATAGAGCAATACAATAATCACACAGAAGCAATGCCACTATTTTGGGTGGTCAGCCCCAACTATCTCAATCACGTCGGTGGTCATAGACCGATCAATAATCCGGAATACCGGTCAATCAATCAATTCGGATGTTACAGTGTCCGCACACATCGGTGATCAGCCGTCCAATTACAACTGCAGTCGTTCAATTATGACCCAATCGCTTGTACATATATATCATAATAAAATAAACCTAGTGATTTGTAAAGCTCTGACATAGAAACCTAAGTCAAAGTGAAAGGCTGGCTGCACAACATTCCACAATCAATATCAATAAATCATTCGAATAAATCTCTACAATTTCTCAATCGCTTGCCAAACCAAATCACGGTCCATATCCAATCAATATAGGGTATGCAGCTAATAGTCCATATCCAATCAATATAGGGTATGCAGCTAATAGACCAACATCAATCTCAATCATGTATGCAAACCCGAAGGTCAAAGGATAATCACAAGCCAATCATAAGGTCCTGTACCCAACAACACCAAGAATCTCTAAATAGATAAAAGACCAACACATCCTTTCTCAATCAATGGTGCATAGACCCAATTAAGGGTTTTCCAATATTAAAGATGGGTTGAGCACGAATCCATTAGGATTTCCTCGAGGTTATACGAAGTACTAAACCCCATATTAGTAATATACCGTTTGCCCGGACGGTATTTACTCGGTCAAATAATCCGATTAATAAAATACAAAATATAATTTAACACTTTAAAACCAAATATATCATTTAATATTTAATTTGTAAAAAATAATGATAAATCACAATCTTAGTTTATAATTTTAGAAAAACATGAGGATCCCATCCAAAATATTTTTCACATTCAAAATAAACCAAAAGGTCTAAGTTGGGTTTATAAATAACCTAAGGCCTTTATTTTTAATTTATGAAACCTATGGTCACATGGGATGACATCATC
This sequence comes from Litsea cubeba, assembly GCA_012931725.1. NCBI lineage: Eukaryota > Viridiplantae > Streptophyta > Magnoliopsida > Laurales > Lauraceae > Litsea > Litsea cubeba. Next base: position 113,056,789 of record CM022947.1, on the reverse strand, counting down.
ACCACTCTCTCCTATAATCCCACCACATAGGTCCTGTACTCATGTAACAATGAGATGACATCATCACAAGTCATTCCTATTCCTATGGGTCCAAGACGTTTACTACTTCATTCCACACAGAACCATTCTTTCCGATTCATGTCCAAGTAGAAAACCAACCACACAGAACCTTTCCTTTAAAATTCTAAAAACTAATGGGTTACATGGGAAAGCACTGACAAGTGTTAAAGTTAAGTCACATGGGAGTTCCTTTCCAAAAACAAGTCCTGGTCAAACCTCATGCACAGAACTTCTTTTCCATAATAGTAGCTTAAAACAACCGCCCACAGAAACCCAATTCGGTCCAACGCATCATCGTGATCTGGACAGTGGGCCCCATTAGATCAAGTCCCACATCAACTCCACCGCCAGCCATGTACGTACGACGTATGATCGGGCCATATATATATATGATCCGATCAATCATTGGGTCCCACAACTTGATAAAAGAAAATAACTCTACAATAACTCACGCCCAAAATTTAGAATCAAAAGATGGTGGCCATATATGTGCCAGGTATCATCACAAAAAGAGAAAATCAAACCTTAGGGCATAAAAAGGGTTTCTACATGCATCAAAACTTGAATCGACGAGAAACATAAGCATTAAATTTACAAATTATGGTTAAGCACTTGCCTGAGATTCGCGGTCGACGGAGACGGTCTAGAATTCCTATTGCCAAAGCCCAAGGTGCAATCCCAGAGAAAAATTGGAAGAGAGAGAATTGTGTGTGAAAATAAAAGAGTGTGGTGTATAAATAGGAAATAGGAATATGAATTGTAATCTGACTTAAAGTCTAAAAATAATAGAGTTTCTTTTCTAAAAAGATAGGAGTTTGGATTAGAAAAGAATTATACCCATTAAACTGGGTCCGGATTAACTATAGGTCAAAACAAGCCTAACTCACCAAACTTAAGTCTAGCGTGGTACCCACTTATACTAATCTTGTATTTAGCTAAAATATAATCCATTGCATAATAATAATAAAATATATAATATATATAACTATATCAAAACGTCACAGTATAGGAACATACACCATCACAAGCTAGATAGCATCTAATGAGGCCAGGTTTTTTTTATTATTTATATATATAGACTACTATATTTAAAAGAAAACGATTGACCAATACGCCCCCAACAAACTAAACTACATATTCAAGCTTTATATTGTGAAAGTTGCAGGAGCAGGAAGCCCTCTAGTGGTTTTTGAAATAGAACATGTGATAGAGTTTGTGGGACTTGCTATCTTATCATGTAGAGCAGGCTTTGGAATATATTCATTTAAAGATCGGATTATTTACCAAAAATAGAAGAAAGGACAAGTTAAATGGATTCTTTCCAATGCCAAAGCTAAAGCTTTGCCAATCGAAACTATATTTTATTAGGCCTCAAAAACCACTTGTTGTGCGCGCGCGTTAGGGCTATCGGTGGTCGGTCTTGGTCGGTTTTCAGTCACCTCTGCACCCGGGCCAAATGTTCGGTTTTTTTTATATAGATAACCTAAAACCGACCACTGTATTTAGTATAAGTGGGAAAACCGAACATTCGGTTTGGTAGATTTCCGGTCAGTTTTCGGTTTTGCGCTGGGTCCGAATTTGAATGGGTCAAGCCTCATTTTGTATTGGTCTGATTGGCCATTGGGCCTTTAATTTCATTAAATAAGTTAAGTGTCTAATCTAATTTAGTAACTTACACACAAATAAAACAGTCCCAGCAGCAATTAACAATAAGTACAAGCCCAGCAGCTAGCTAGTAGTGCTTAAAAAATGCAGATGTTCAACAGTTCAAGTCACTAAGTTAGTGCAGTCTCCAGTTGCTTAACAATTCGGTCGGTTCGGTTTTAACCGAACGGTTTTTTTAGTTTATAAAAAAATCGACCATCGTGTAATTTTTAGGTGAAATAAATAACCGATTGGTCGGTTTTCTTTAAAAAAATATATATAGAACCGCCCAAATGGTCGGATCGGCCGGGCAGTTCGATTATTTCGGTCAATTTTCACAGCCTAGCACGCGTGTGTAAACGTGAATAATTACGATCAAACAATCAACCATGCCACACAAGAAGAAAGAAATTAAATGTTCACGGGAAAGACAACTTTCCTCCTTTCAACCCCACGTGACTTGAAAAACACCCACTTGAGAGACCTTCCACCTCCTAATTCTCTCACAGAGTTGGGGTTTTAATTACACCAATATATAATTCCGACTTTCTTAGCCTCCAAAAAAGCCCTGGAATAATTCCTAAAATACCCATGACCCCAAACCTAGTCATTCGCCGTCCCAATGAACCAATCCGGTAAACTTGGAATACAAGACATAAATTCAATGTATTTTTAGCAGAGAGCTCTTTGTTGCCCACTAAAATAAAACGCATGACAGAAGTTTGTGGGAAGGTAAATGATGACATTAAGAAATAATAAGAAATTCCCAATAAAAGAAGCGTATGAACCGCCAGAAATTCCCAAACTAAGGCTGATATATTGCATGGACTATATTTTACGAAGAATATGATAGCGAGCCCCACAAACTCTATCATGTGTACATGATACTGATATTTAGCATGGACTATATTCAATCAGCTTATCAATTTTCCAGTGTTGATTACGTAATTTTGGGTTCATATCACTATAATATGGCTGACGGAGGATTTTTATTTTGGTGGAGTGTGCAATGGTCAAGTTAAGAAGGCAAATAAGAAAATAAAGTTTTTTAAAGATATTATTAAGGAGTTTCTTGAATCTCGTGGATGCACGTGCACCCACATACCAATACTTAGGTTCACCCCTCATATGTACAAGCTCAGAACGAACAAAGCTATGCTGAAACTATCTCATAAACCTGGATAATAGCAATGTTATGACTAGCAATCATTAAAAAGAGTGTTGGAACTCATCAAAGAAGTGGCCCATCAAATGGCACTTGCAGTGATTAAGGGCAGTTGGATGTGAGAAGATAATGAAATACCAGTCAGCTTATGTTGTCTCACATTGCTTTCAGAGTAGAAAGAAGGGAGAGACCGGGTCTAGACAAGAGGAGAAAGAACACTCTTAGAAAGCATACCTCTTAAAAAGCATATCTTTTTCCGCCTTTTTGTTAAAGATTTATTATTCTATATAAAAGGAGGATAGGATTTTATTTCACAATTGAGCTCAAATCTCACAATTGATTAAGAAACTAGAGCACAATTGATATTTTAGGAATAAAAGGCGGATATGATTTTATTTCACAATTGAGCTCCTATTTTACAATTGATTGAGAAACTAGAGCTCAACTGATATTTTAGTTTTAACTAGAAGGAGGGATTTTAGGGACTCGAGAGACAATTTTGATTTTAGTCATCTAAATATAAAGGCCAATCTAAAATGAGTTTGCTGTTAAAGAGTCCAATCTTCCGTAGTCTCTAACCAATTAGTGCATATTTAGAATTTTCTTATCTAATGCCTTAGGTATATCTTACTGCTCCATATCTTACTTCTCCCTAGGTAACTAGATTATATCTAGGGTTGCCCACCATCTGCGTACATTTTCGTCAACTAAATTTAGCTAATTAAAGCGCTCTCATTTTGAATTTAACCAATTTTTTTTATTCTTTTTAATATTATAAATTATATTACCCGTGCTAAGCGCGGGCATTGTTCTTCTCAGTATAATATCCGATACATGGGCCACACGATATTAAATTAATTCCTCTTAGGGGACCAACCAGGGGCGGACCCAGGCTTTGATGACCTGGGGTGACCGCCCCAGGTTGATTTTAAATTCTTCATTGATTTAAATGGGCCCCCCATACATATTTGTCTAAACACTACACAATCACCCCATGTCCGAAGCACTTATGTCTAAATGGTAAATAATCGCCCCACCTAAATAAAAATTCTGGGTCCGCCCCTGGGACCAACGCCCATAGTTCTTGGGCCCATTAGCTTTGTGTTAAATTTCTTTGGCCATACTCTGTGTACTGTGTTAAAAGAGTTGAGATGGGCCTAGTTTCAGTCCGATATAGGGCCTATCACATACCACTGATAAGAAACTAAAAGTAGGATCCATTATTGTTAAAATAAATTCTAGGTTTAGCCCAATGTGCGTTGATGTTGGGGCTGTTCCATTTGTCCAAAGTTCTTACTTACTTTTTTTCACTGGATTGGATCATCTGGCCAAAGTTCTTATTTCCTTTATTTTTTTTCCCTGGTGGATTGGACAAGTGGTTTTAAACTCATGGGACAACCAACCAACCCGGGATAAATCTTTGGGCGACTTTGTGATTTCGTGTTTATAAGTTCTTATTTCTTATTTGGTCTCGCAAAAATTATCTAGGGATCAATTGGTGTGGCACTTTGATGAGGGTGAGTGAGAGTACTATCCACATAGACATGCGTTTCTATATTTTGGATTTTGTTACAGTCTTTAATTACATAAGGTGGCTGCTTTTATCAGTTTTATGTGAGGTTTTGACAATGCTCTCAACTCAAGGTGACGTCCAGCCTCAATGAAAAACAAGAGAAATCCAGGTCCACACCCAACCCATTGAGAAGTCTGGCTCTATATTTTTGAGTGGTCCCTCAAAAAAAAAAGCATTCATCGGATCATAGTGCTAGCCTGCCTTTTGTTGACCCAGACTTACGATGGATTGTATATGTGAATATTACAATCCCAGCTTTATACACCGTCAAATTCTCAAGCCTAATGCCTATGAGGTGGGACGCGTGGAAGTGAAAGTGGGGAACTACAAGTGAGAAACAAACTTCAGTTTTTACTTTTGTTTAGTCTGCAACACTATAAAAATACAGTCCAACACTTCAACCGGCCCATGCTCCAAAGACCATCAACACAAATTTAGTATAATGTAGGCACCATGTTCTTCATTGAAGAGAAAACAAATGCCTCGTTAACCTTTGATGGGAAAATTTTCCAAACGGCCGGCATTTCCAACTAACTGAAGCAGCATATAGTTTTCAAATGCGCTTGGTAGAGTCTAACCAGCTTCGGTGCATGCTTAAAATAAAAAAAGCGTCGGTGCAGCCTGCTCTAACACATCACCCTCCCAGTTATTTTTATTGCACAACCACCAGATTGAATGACTTTGTGAGACACATGGCTTGAAAGCACAGTTTAATTAATTCCGTTTTGTTTCTGCCGAGTAGTCTGAATTTTTAGTTTTGGTTCTACAGCCGAAACGGAAGGGGGTGAAAAAATTTGGTTTAAATTTCAGTCTATTTCAGTCCATTTTGGTCATTTCATTCCATTCCGATTGTCCATTTCCATCCGTTCCGGTCTATTTCCATTTGTAGCACAAATTTTACTATTTTTTTTATATTTTTTTTCAATATATTTATATTTATTTTAACCAAACTGTTGTGATGCTTTAGTGGTGTCCACTTGGCCAAGAAAACATGCCAAGTCGAGGACTCTATATGACATGATACAATTGTATGTACAATTTAGCAGACTAAAATGTTCATAAAAGGTAAAATCAACAGCACTGACAAGAAAAAAATATATATAATATGACCGGCCTCACCAATCTACAACAATTGTGATCTCTTAACTTTTGAGCTCTTTGATATTAATGTGAAGAATCATTTTTCATCGCCGTTTATAGATTCCAACCCCAAGAAATTTATCCCTTATCCCCAGCATTTCTGCCACGACCTCTTTCATTAGCATTCTATCTCTTGGTGTTTCCTTAGAACATGCAATTCCGACTCCAACAACTGAAGCAAAGCATTCTAGCAGCCTCTGCCTTTCATTTTCGACATTGTAGGTAACGTCTCCTCGACAATTTTCTTCTAGCATCATTGGATCTGCTATCTCCATCATTCGATCAGGGAAAGCCATCTTTGCAAACTCATGAAGGCTTAAACCATTCTCAAACATGTCTTCTGTTGGTCTTCTTCCCGTAAATAACTCCAATAGAAGGACCCCATAACTATACACATCCCCAAGAGTTGACACACCACAGCCCATACCATACTCTGCATTTCATAATCTCCTTAGTTAAATCAAAAGAAGCTAAAGAGCAACAAACCATAGATTGGGTTTTAAAGTTAGAATAAGGATATTTCTTCAAAAGGTACAAGAGAGGTAGAGGATTCATTTCTTCATGACCAAGGCATATTAAAATGACATGCTGCGTTAGTAAAATAGCTAGAGGGTTGCACGAATTCGTAGCCATGGGATCGGGAAGACGGCAAGGTTTGAAGTCGAGAAAAAGCTAACTAGTTAAAGGACATTTGATGAGTAACGTTCATCAGATGGATGAGCCAGCTTCTTCAATATTGGCCAGGGCGTGAATTAAATGAAAATAATAAAAGATCTCTGATAGGAATGTTGCAAAAACTATGTCTCGTTGAGCTAATTGGGGATCTTGCCAGCATTTAACATATGCATTATCGAGAGAGATGCACGTTGATTTTGCAAATATGGATGAATAGAAATTTATCGGTTCTATAATTTGATTTCACTAATTAGTAGTTGATCATGGTAAATGATTACAAAGAAATTTCATGAATTAAACAAACAAAACAGGAAGAAAAGCATAAGAATGAAACTGTCATCTGTATAAATGCACCCAATGGATTCCATTGTTGAATTAAACAAAAAAAAAAGTCAAGAATGAGAAGTCCAAGATGAAACTGTTACCTGGAGCAACATAGCCAATGGATCCCTTTATTGTGATGGAGCTAATATCAGTTCTTGAAGAATTATTGGTAGTTTCAAAAAGGATCTTTGCTAAGCCAAAATCGCCAACGTGAGCAACCATGTCATTGTCAAGAAGAATATTAGTAGGCTTTAGATCACAATGAGCAATTGGAGCCCCCTGGTGATTATGAAGATAATCCAAAGCATAAGCCACATCTATGGCAATATTTAGCCTTTGATTAAGGCTCAAGTTCCTCAAACGATGGCCCTCTTCTTCTTTTGGATGCAACCACTCCTCTAAACTTCCATTGGGCATGAACTCATAAACCAGAGCTTTGAAATCATTGCCTTTGAAATCAATGCTTGAGCAAGAAGCTAAGACTTTAACAAGATTCCGGTGTCGAACGTTTCTCAAGGCCTCACATTCGGCAATGAAGCTCTTGGAGGCTCCTTGTCTTTGAAGGTTGAGCACCTTAACTGCAACAATGGTGTCGTCCAGAGCAAAAGTTCCTTTATAGACGGCCCCATAACTTCCCACACCAATCAAATTGCTTGACGAAAATTCATCCGTTGCTTTCCGAAGATCTGAGTAAGAAATACTTGTGTACTGGCCTTTCATGGAATTTGCCGATGAGGGCTCTGTTCTTGACTTTCTTCTTACATAAAGCAGAGCTGCAAAAATTAAGCACACTGCAATAGCAATTGTTGGTATAAATACTGTTGGAAAAATGGCTAAGAGAACCCACCTTTAGGCTATCTTTGGGCCAAACTAAAAGTGGGGCCCACTTATAGTTTTAGGTGAGAATACATGGGAATGTAATCTACTCCATGAGTAGACTAATGACATGTATTGGGTTGCTCTAATCCATTAAGGAGTGAATGAGAAATTGCCTCCTAAACAATACTACTTGAACATGTTAAACATGGAAAGAAAGGGAAGTGGAAAACTTGCTTCCCACATTGCTTGAGAGCAATACATTTCTTTGGTATAAATATGTTTACCTTAGTGGTATAAGATGAGCCCCAAGGGGCATCCCACTTTTGTGGAGGAGGGAGGACATAGATCCTTGTTGGGTCACCACCAAACAACACACACGCGCGCGCGCCCCGAGCCGGGCTCGGGCTCGGGCCTGGGCCTGGGCTTCACACGCGGGTTGGGCCTGGCTCGGCCCACTACCCATTTAATTTTTTGGAGAAATTTTTATTAAAATAATAATTTCTTTTTTGGATTTAAATGAGGTGTGTCCAAGTGATGTGTGTCCTTTCATTTGTGAAAGGGTGTGTCCAAAGAACAGATGCATCTGTTCACTGAACAGTCACTGTTCTGAACAGATGCAGCCCCATTGAAGAGACCTGAAGCAGCCTATAAATATGCATACTGTCTTCCCATTTTAAATCATCCAAATCACTGCAATTGTTGCATCAATTCGAGTCTGCATTGTCAGTCAAGAGAGAGTCTGCTGTTGCACTCTGGTTCAAACAGACACACAGTTTGCAGTGCTGCTACTGTGTGTTGATCATTGTATCCTGGGAGACAGAAGCCACTGAAGCCTGTTAGCACCATTGCAGGGGCGAAATTTGTCTTAAGGACATAGTGTTAAACACTAGCCTTGATCTACCATCTACTGCGAATTTCTGAGTTTCGTAAAGACAACAACAAAGTACTGTTATTCTGCCTTCAAACAGTAAGAGAATTTCAATTCAAAAATACTTTCTGTAACTCTGTTTTATACTTAGTTTGATTCACTGTTGAGAGGATCTGTAATCCTAATACTGATTGTTATAACTGTGTACTCGGAACAACAATCTTAAGACAAATTTCGCCCCTTTTCTTCTCAATCTGAGTACACCATCAGTTTAATTCAGTATTACTGATTTCGGGTTCTGTCAGTTCTCTACTGGTTTCTACTTCTTCTTTCTATGAAACCAGTATTGTGAAACTGAGGCTCTCTCTTCATGCAAAACTTAACAGAACTCTAGTCTGTTCTGTGTCTTTACTAAAAGTGATCAGTAAGTCTGAGTTACTGTAAACAGTGTTCTGTTTTTTTCTTTTCTCTGAAACGTAATCAGTAAGTCTGAGTTATTGTTTACAGTTCTATTACTTTCAATTCCTGCATAATTCTCTGTGCTGTATTTTAAGTAAAGTCTCTTCTGTTATACAGTTATGGGTATTGAGAAGAATACTCCAGTCACTACCCATGGCCCTGTTTTGGTGAACCATGGGGAGAAACCTGAGAAGTTCAACGGTACTGAGTTTAAGAGATGGCAACAGAAAATGTTGTTCTATCTCACTACCTTGAACTTGGCTAGGTTCCTCCATGAAGAAGCTCCTGCTTTAAAAGAAGATGAGACAGACAAGCAAGTTGTTGCTGCTGTAGATGCTTGGAAGCATGCTGACTTCCTCTGTCGAAACTATATTCTCAATGGACTAGATAACACATTATATAATGTGTATTGTTCATTGAAGACTGCTAAGGAATTATGGGATTCACTTGACAAAAAGTACAAGACTGAAGATGCCGGAATGAAGAAGTTCGTTGTTGGCAGATTCCTTGACTACAAGATGAGTGATTCCAAGGCAGTAATCAATCAAGTTCAGGAACTTCAAGTCATTCTCCATGAAATTCATGCAGAAGGAATGTCTCTTAGTGAGTCTTTCCAAGTGGCAGCAATCATTGAAAAATTGCCACCACTTTGGAAGGATTTTAAGAACTACCTTAAGCATAAGCGAAAGGAGATGAGACTTGAAGACCTGATTGTCAGATTGAGGATAGAGGAAGACAATCGTACATCTGAGAAAAAGGCAGGAAAAACCTTCACTGAAGCCAAGGCTAATGTGGTGGAACATGGGCAGAACCCCAAGAAGAGGAAGAACCCCTCAAATGGTCAAAGACAAGGTCCCAAGGACAACAAGAAGTTCAAAGGGAATTGCTATGTGTGCGACAAACCAGGCCACCGTGCTAAGGACTGTCGTAAGCGCAAGGACCAAGGAAATACAAGTAAGAAACCAGCGCAGGCCAACATGACAGAAATGGACAATCTCTCCACTGATGTTTCAGACATCAATCTTTCTGCTGTGGTCTCAGAAGTCAATCTGGTTGGCAACACCAGAGAATGGTGGGTGGACACTGGGGCCACTCGACATGTTGCTCCAATAAAGACATGTTCTCCACTTATAATGCAACAAACGGAGAACAACTCTTTATGGGTAACTCTGCCTCTTCAAAGGTTGAAGGCCAAGGACAGGTAGTACTGAAAATGACTTCTGGAAAGGAACTCACCCTCAACAATGTGCTGCATGTACCTGATATTCGTAAGAATCTGGTATCAGGCTCACTACTGAGTAAGAAGGGTTTCAAACTTGTATTTGAGGCGGATAAGTTTGTCCTCACTAAGTCTGGGATGTACGTGGGCAAAGGGTATATGAGCGATGGGCTCTTTAAAATGAATGTAATGACCATTGTCCCTAATAAGAAAAAATCTTCTGCTTATATGCTTGAGTCTTCTAATGTGTGGCATGGTAGATTAGGTCATGTTAACTATGATGCTTTACGTAGATTAGTTAATATGGAATGTTTGCCTAAATGCAGTTTTGATTCAAATATCAAATGTGAAACATGTGTAGAAGCTAAACTAACTAGAACTTCTTTTCATTCAATTGAACGAACTTCTGAACCTCTTCAGTTAATTCATTCTGATATATGTGACCTCAAGTTTGTTCAAACTAAAGGTGGTAAGAAATATTTTCTTACATTCATTGATGATTGCACAAGATACTGTTATGTTTACTTACTGAGAAGTAAAGATGAGGCCTTGGAAATGTTCAAACATTACAAGAATGAGGTTGAGAATCAACTTGAGAAGAAAATCAAGGTGATAAGAAGCGATAGAGGAGGTGAATACGAATCACCTTTTGGTGAATTTTGTTCACAACATGGTATTATACACCAAACTACCGCTCCTTATTCACCTCAGCAAAATGGTGTTGCTGAAAGGAAAAACAGAACTTTAAAAGAAATGATGAATGCTATGTTAATAAGTTCTGGATTACCTCAGAATTTGTGGGGGGATGCTATACTCTCCGCAAATTATATTCTTAACCGAATACCTCAAAAGAAAACCAATAAGACCCCTTACGAGTTGTGGAAAGGCAGAATGCCTACTTACAAATACTTGAAAGTGTGGGGGTGTTTGGCTAAAGTGGCGGTTCCTACACCTAAAAAGGTTAAAATAGGACCAAAGACAGTTGACTGTGTTTTCATTGGGTATGCTCATAATAGCAGTGCGTATCGATTTATAATTCACAAATCTGAGATTCCTGATATGCATCCTAACACTATTATTGAGTCAAGGAATGCATCGTTCTTTGAACATGTATTTCCTAATAAACCCTCACAGGAATCGAGTTCTCTTAAACGAACTCAAGATACTGCTAATAGCAGTGAACAAAACCAACAAGAGATTGATGAACCTAGACGGAGTAAGAGGGCTAGAACATCAAAAACATTTGGTCCAGATTTTCTAACACTTTTGTTAGAAGATGAGCCTCAAAGCTTTAAAGCAGCGGTGTCCTGTCCCGAGGCACAATATTGGAAAGAGGCAATAAACAGTGAAATTGAATCCATTTTGCAAAATCATACGTGGGAACTAGTGGATCTTCCACAAGGTTGCAAAACTCTTGGGTGCAAGTGGATATTCAAGAGAAAGATGAAAGCAGATGGATCAATTGAAAAATACAAAGCCAGGCTTGTTGTTAAAGGGTACAGACAAAAAGAAGGCTTGGATTATTTCGACACTTATTCACCAGTTACGAGGATAACATCCATTCGAATGTTAATTGCAATTGCTGCGATACACAATTTCGAGATACATCAAATGGATGTAAAGACCGCTTTCTTAAATGGTGAATTAGATGAGGAAATATATATGGAACAACCCGAAGGGTTTAATGCTCCAGGACAAACCAAGAAAGTTTGTCGACTTGTCAAATCTCTATATGGATTAAAACAAGCACCTAAGCAATGGCATGAAAAATTTGACAGTTTGATGATGTCAAATGGGTTTAAGATCAATGAATGTGACAAGTGTGTATATGTCAAGAGCACTAACAATGGCTGTGTCATTATTTGCTTATATGTTGATGATTTGCTGATTATGGGTAGTAATGATGAAATCATTCAAGCTACCAAGCGAATGTTAAACAATAAGTTTGATATGAAAGATATGGGTGTTGCTGATGTCATACTAGGAATTAAAATTTCTAAATCATCGGATGGACTGATATTATCTCAATCGCACTATATTGAGAAAATACTCCAGAAATATAATCAAGATAATAGCAGTCCAGCGAGAACACCTATAGATATTAGTATCCATCTATCCAAAAATACTGGAAAAGGCATATCACAATGCGAATATGCGCAAATAATTGGGAGCCTAATGTATGTCATGAATTGCACTCGTCCTGACATTGCATATGCTGTTAGTAAACTGAGTAGATACACAAGTAACCCAGGATCAGACCATTGGAAGGCCATAGTCAGGGTTCTAAGATATTTAAAATACACCCAAAACTATGGATTGCATTACTCGAGATATCCAGCAGTACTTGAAGGCTACTGTGATGCCAACTGGATATCAGATACCAATGATTCAAAATCCACAAGTGGATATCTATTCACGCTTGGTGGTGCAGCGGTATCATGGAAATCTTCTAAACAAACTTGCATTGCTAGATCCACTATGGAATCTGAGTTTATTGCACTGGATAAAGCTGGCGAAGAAGCTGAATGGCTTCGTCAATTCCTAGAAGATATTCCAATGTGGTCAAAACCTGTGCCTCCTATCTGCATTCACTGCGATAGTCAATCAGCAATTGGAAGGGCGCAGAATCACATATATAACGGTAAGTCTCGACATATTCGTCGGAGACATAATACCGTGAGACAACTGCTCTCTAATGGCATTATGACTATTGAGTACATAAAGTCCATGGATAACATTGCGGATCCCTTTACCAAAGGTTTAGCAAGAGAGCAAGTAAATCGTTCATCGAGGGGAATGGGCTTAAAGCCTATGAATGAAAAGTCACCATAATGGCAACCCAACCTAGCTGACTGGAGATCCCAAGATCTAGGTTCAAAGGGACAACCGAATTGTGTGTGACTTAACGATATCACTATGGAGATAATATCTCCTGCTCATTCCTATAATAATAATAGTGATACCTGTAGCGAAAATTAGGGTAAGCAAGGCTTTTAATGATTCTTATATCTTGACTCATCAAGTGGGGTATAGCAGGATACTCTTAATAAGAATCACCTATGTGAGTGTGAACTGGGCCGTTTCTATGAGAATAATAAGGCTAAATTCTCTAAAGCACTCATGAAAACCAGGCATTGTTCAGGGCCAAAATGAACACAATCATTAGAACCAACTGTGTCCAGGAAGATTCTGTGTGAACTCTATTGTCTCGGTTTACGTAAAAGGTTGAGTAGTTCAAGACATCACGTTCACTGTTCAACCAGTAAATTCGATAGTACTTCACAAGGGAAGGTTCAAGGCCACAAGCTACCTTTCTCTATACAGAAAATTTCCATTTGTACTCTCTCTGTGTGTCTGCATATCATTTCAATGCTTTCAGTTAATTTCATTCATGTGGGGGATTGTTGGAAAAATGGCTAAGAGAACCCACCTTTAGGCTATCTTTGGGCCAAACTAAAAGTGGGACCCACTTATAGTTTTAGGTGAGAATACATGGGAATGTAATCTACTCCATGAGTAGACTAATGACATGTATTGGGTTGCTCTAATCCATTAAGGAGTGAATGAGAAATTGCCTCCTAAACAATACTACTTGAACATGTTAAACATGGAAAGAAAGGGAAGTGGAAAACTTGCTTCCCACATTGCTTGAGAGCAATACATTTCTTTGGTATAAATATGTTTACCTTAGTGGTATAAGATGAGCCCCAAGGGGCATCCCACTTTTGTGGAGGAGGGAGGACATAGATCCTTGTTGGGTCACCACCAAACAACACGCGCGCGCGCCCCGCCCCGCCCCGAGCCGGGCCGGGCTCGGGCTCGGGCTCGGGCCTGGGCCTGGGCTTGGGCTTCACACGCGGGTTGGGCCTGGCTCGGCCCACTACCCATTTAATTTTTTTTGGAGAAATTTTTATTAAAATAATAATTTCTTTTTTGGATTTAAATGAGGTGTGTCCAAGTGATGTGTGTCCTTTCATTTGTGAAAGGGTGTGTCCAAAGAACAGATGCATCTGTTCACTGAACAGTCACTGTTCTGAACAGATGCAGCCCCATTGAAGAGACCTGAAGCAGCCTATAAATATGCATACTGTCTTCCCATTTTAAATCATCCAAATCACTGCAATTGTTGCATCAATTCGAGTCTGCATTGTCAGTCAAGAGAGAGTCTGCTGTTGCACTCTGGTTCAAACAGACACACAGTTTGCAGTGCTGCTACTGTGTGTTGATCATTGTATCCTGGGAGACAGAAGCCACTGAAGCCTGTTAGCACCATTGCAGGGGCGAAATTTGTCTTAAGGACATAGTGTTAAACACTAGCCTTGATCTACCATCTACTGCGAATTTCTGAGTTTCGTAAAGACAACAACAAAGTACTGTTATTCTGCCTTCAAACAGTAAGAGAATTTCAATTCAAAAATACTTTCTGTAACTCTGTTTTATACTTAGTTTGATTCACTGTTGAGAGGATCTGTAATCCTAATACTGATTGTTATAACTGTGTACTCGGAACAACAAATACAGCAAGATAAAGGAACTTTTTTCGTCTTTCAGGAGCGTGAATAGCACATTCAGGCAATTGAAGCATTGGAATGCCCCCACAGAGCTTACTGTTTCCCACGACTGAAACCGCGCTTGCATTTCCAAACACCCCTTTGTCTGGTAATTTACCAACAAAATCATTGAATGACAAATTCAGGTTCATAAGAAGAGGGAAACTCCCTAGAACTTCTGGAATCTGCCCTGTCAAGTTGTTGCTTGAAAGATCCAACACTTCAATGGCTCTCAAATCACTCAAAGAAGAAGGAATGGTTCCATTGAAGAAGTTGCTTTGCAGGCGTAAGCGGATTAAGCTCTTACAATCACCAAGCGTATGTGGGATTTCACCGGTTAATTTATTCCCCGAAACATCTTTTTCCCCAAGATTTTTCAAGCTACCCACTTCTAATGGTAACAACCCTGTCAACGAATTTTGAGCCAAGCGGAGGGCGATTGACAGAGAAGAGATGCTCATCACTTCTTTTGGTATTGCACCACTCAAACTGTTTTGAGAAATGATCAAGATATTAAGTTTCAGACAATTCCCAAGACTCGGAGGGATGCTTCCCTCTAGGTTATTCTCGTGTAAGTAGAGTTGGAGCAGTTCAGTCATATTTCCTATTGATGGTGGAATTTCTCCTGATAGTCTATTTCTTGACAACACCAACTGTTGAAGATTCCGAAGCTTACCCAAAGCAACAGGAATTCCTCCACTAAGAAGGTTATCGTTCATATTCAATGTGTGCAAATTGACGAGATTCTCAATGCCCGGAGAAATGCTTCCAGATAACTGATTTCCCGCAATTGATAACCAAGACAATTGGGTGGAGAGATTTGCAATGGAACTAGGAAAAGGCCCCACAAAACGATTTGCATTGAAACTAAGTACGTTTAAAGAGCTACAATTCGTCAATGAATCCACAAATTTCAAGTCCTCTGCTTTCCCTGTCCCCATTCGATTGACCGCAACATTTAGTAAACGTAGAAGTCGCAGATTGCCGAGATCCATTGGTACCCCTCCTGTGAAATCGTTATTCGAAAAAGAAAGCTCTCGAAGCAACGAGGCATTAGATAACGAAATTGGAATCGAACCTGTAAACCAGTTTAGTGTCACGTATAACCACTGGAGATTCGGAAGAGTGAGGCCTAGGTTCCAAGGAAGGGTTCCATGTAACTGATTATCCGCTACCGAAAACATGAAAATATCAGATAGATTGTAAATGGAAGAAGGTATCGTACCAGACAGCTTATTTTCGGAGATCTGCAAGAATCGCAGTTTTGAAATCCGGCCTAGATCGTCTGGAATGCTTCCATCCAACTTATTTTCTGTTAAGAGACATTCGGACGAGTGACGAGAGATTCCCAAGTGAAGGTGGGATGTTTCCAGTAAGACTATTTATATAAAGATACAAGGTCTTGAGATGGGACAAGGAACCGAGCTCGGAAGGGATTTTACCCACAAGGCTGTTCGAGGAAATGTCTACGACCAAGAGCTTGGAGCAGTTGCTTATAGCTGCCGGGATTTCCCCTTGGAAAGAGTTAAAGGACAGGTCAAGGTGCTGAAGCCGAAAAAGATGGCCGAGTTCATAAGGGACTCGGCCATGGAATCGGTTCTTGGAGACGTTGATGGCTGTGAGGAAGGAGAGATTCGCTATGTGAGGGGAGAGAGGTCCTTCCAAAGATAGAGATGTTAAGTTCAAGATGCTGACTCGTTGGTGCCTGCGACCGCACGTAACGCCTCGCCAGTCGCAAAAATGGAGCGAGTCGTTCCATGAACTCAGTGCTTGTAACGGATCGTCCGTTATCTCGGTTTTGAAGGCGAGAAGCGCAAGCCGGTCCGTCTCGTTTCGTAACGTAGGAGTCATTGTGGTGGTTCTGGAGAGGGAGATGAGGAGGATGGCGTGCATAAAAAATGACCAAAATGCCCAACAAGCCATGCATGTGTTAAGAAGAAGCTCTTCTGCTGTATGTGTATATGGTTGCCTGCATGGAGCTCCTGTCTTATATAGTTTCTCGATTGGAAGTGAACAAGGTTGCACCTGTGATGGTGAAATCGGTTGACAATCACTAGCTATATTAAATAAGCCACAAAATGACTTACCTGCACACAGCCAATTGGCACCAAGTGCTTTACTGTGTATTTATTTATTTGTCTTAAACACTTTGCACACTGCCACTTGGCCTGTTAAGCTAAAGATGACCATGTCTTGTGAATCTAATTACGCTATAATTTAACCGCCCCATGCTAAAGACCATCAATATATATATAGGGAGACGGTCCTATAAGGACCGTCCTCACAGTGCTTCTTAAGGACTCATCCGGTCGGTCCAATCTCACTCATCATCCTACGCTCCTCATTGTTACTTTAAAAGCCAATGGAGGGAAATGAAAAAAAAAAAAAAAAAAAAAAAAAACAGGGCAAAGACTCAAAAAGCAAACCCAACACAGGATCGTCTTCTCCTTCCGATTCCGCCTGCGAAAGAGGAACCCAGACCTCCAAACCTCGATTCGCACTGGATCGAGGGATCTTCTCCCTACGAGCGTCGTCTCAGCGTTTTGTCTTTGAGTGCCTCTTTTTGGAGAAAGGCAGATCTCCATCGCTGTAACAAGCGGAAAGAACCCAAAACGAGGGAGAGTCTCCACCCTCCCTCTTCATCGTCTGTCTCTCAGACACATCTACTCGGACGTCGCCTCTCTCTCTCAGACATGGTCTACTCCGGCCTTCCCTCTTCGGGTCTTCTTATTCCTGCCTCGGAGAACTAAAGCTTCCGATCGAAGGAAAGAACCCGTCCGTTTTCCTCGCCCTCCCTCTCTCGATCTTGTCCCTCTTCGTCACCGTTGCATACAGACGTTTTGATTAATCAATGCTGCCTTCATTTTAGGGCCTCAAAGTTCCAACGGTTGTGTTACTGTTTTTTTTTTTTTTCATTGTGATTCGATCCTATGGTGGATAATGACGGGATATGGATGAGAGAGAATTCATGGGTTGGATGTGTACTAGAGGGTTCTGATTGATTGGGTGGGCCTCACTGTATGGAATATATGAAGGATTTGATTTATCAACAAAGTAATCACTTTTTTATCTTCAAATTGGGTTTTTGGTGGGGAAATTTGTAACTCCAATGTTCTTGTTTCGGTTGTGAAATGCTTCTATAATTTATTTTTTTTGGCAGAAGAGCTTCTATAGTTTGTTAAATGCATGTAAATGTCTGGGAATGCTTTTCTTATAGAAATTGAACTTGTTGGCATCCTTGAATTTATAATTTTGGTGGACATCCATGGTAATATGCTCAGATGATGCTCGTTGTAAAAGAAATACTTAGATGATGTTTATGATCGGGGTAGTGAAGTGCTTATACATTTTGGTATGCTTCTTAAATGTATTATGTGGTCTCAATATACATGAGCAATCATTGGCTGCTGCATACCATTTGTGACCAACTGTTTTTGGTGGGTGCTCATTGTTGATACAGGTTGATAGGGTCTATGCTCTTGATACTCATTGAATCTGCATGTTCAAGGTTTTTTTTTTTTTAGCTTCAATGGCAGAAGGTATTGTGGTTGGGATCAACTACACCGATACCCCTGGATATGAAATGGGTTATTTCCAATGTATTGTGGTTGGGATGGATGACTATTTTATTATGTCATTTATGGTTAAAATGAGAATCTCTTCGGCTGTGCAAAAAGAGAGTTCCTTAACATTCAAAAAGAAAAGAAAAGAGAGTTGTTTTTATAGTGTCTATCTCGTGTTAAAATGAAGTTGATGAATTAGCTTAAGCAGGGCACTCCAGCTGCCTCTACAGAAGCCTTGCTCTGGGCCAGAAATGGAGATGCCCCATCATATTCATTTTTGTTTATCACTTCCATCGACCTTGCCGCATCTCAAGCTTGAATGTAGTATTGATTTTGAGTGTCGTGAATTCTTGATTTTGAAACCATAGGTGTTGAAATTTGATGAGGGTTTTTTTTTTTTTTTTTGTAGCAGAATGGGATTCCTTGCAATTATTCTTATGTTTCCAAATAGCAACAACAATTCTATACCCACACCAGAAAATTCATGTTTAAAACAATACTTTGATCTCTCCAACGATGAAGAACTTGTGGTTCATTCTATGGATCAAAATTGGGTTTAAGCCACTTTGCTCTGTTTCTGTTTCCTTTTTTTTTTAAGTACAAACGACCTTGAAAAAAATCCATCGGACCAAAACCAAGATATCAATCATGGGGTAAAACCCCATATATGAACAGGCAGCTCCTCCTGATAAATGGTGTAGAAAGTGGTGGAATCATACAAACAGGCTTGAACCATTGCCTCAAATGGTGTAGAAATGAAAAAATAAAAAATACATGCTTCCATTTAATGGCATCTTCAAGCTGTAAAGACTTAAGCCTTGAGAATGACTCCATTCTTCAGTTATAGATTTGAGGGTTTTTTTCCAAATATCTAACTCTCAACCCTTTCTTCTGAGCCATCACCCTGCTAGAGTTGAATCTAAATCAATTTCCCATATTCTGGAATGGGATCAAACAGATGGTCAATGGATACAGGGCCTACCTCCCGCATTCAATCCATTTCCAAATCCAACATCTGTCAACATCCAAACCCAAGACTCAACCCTGAATACATTGCAACATCCCCATTAAAATCTACATTCGAATACCACATTTGTGAGTCCTTTTAACACTCAAGACATTCCAACATTCACAATAAAATGCGAATCCAAGACTCAACCCTCAATACATTGCACATCCCCATTCAAATCCACATTCAAATACCACATTTGTTAGTTCTTTAACACTCAATACATTCTAATATGCACAATAAATCCAATACTATAACATTCCAAATACAAGACAGCCAATTCCACAAAGCATCTTTCATCCATGTCGTGAAGTGGGAGAGAGCTGCACATAGAGAGAAAGAGAGAAAGCACTGCGAAGAGTGGTGTCTGCAACGACGAGTTGTGAAGAGGCCTAGAGCGAAAGGATAAGAGAGAGGATAAAGAGAGGTGGCGGAAGAGGACCAGAACCGGCCTCGAGGTGAGGAGGAGCAAGAGCAAGAGGAGAGGCTATGGTTTTCGTCGAGTCGAGCAAGATTTTGCAACGAGAGGGTGAGATTGAGAGGGGGTTTGTCGTCTACGAGAAAGAGGGACGAGATCATGAGAGCATTTCGTTGTGTTTTGGGCTCTTTCCGTTTGTTACAGCGATGGAGATCTGCCTTTCTCCAAAAGGGGGCACTTGAAGACAAAACGCCGAGACAACGCTCGCAGGGAGAAGATCCCTCGATCCGGTGCAAATCAAGGTTTGGAGGTCTGGGTTCCTCTTTCGCAGGCGGAATCGAAAGGAGAAGACAACTCTGGGTTGGGTTTGCTTTTGGAGTGTTTGCCTCTTCGTTTTTTTTTTTTTTTTTTTCATTTCCCTCCATTGGCTTTTAAAGTAACGATGAGGAGCGTAGGATGATGAGTGAAATTGGACCGACTGGATGAGTCCTTAAGAAGCACTGTGAGGACGGTCCTTACAGGACCGTCTCCCATATATATATATATATATATACGCACTAAAATTTAGAGTCTACTTTCGTAACTGAGCAGTTGAAACAAATGCCCTATTAATGAGAAAAATAGTTTTCAAATGGCCTGCATTTCCAACTAAATGAAGCATCTTATAGTTTTCGAATGCATTGATTTTGTATAGGAACATGCACCATCACAAGCTAGATAGCATCTATTGAGGCCAGGTGTTTTAGAGACTGCTATATCTAAAAGAAGACGATAGACCAATAGGCCCCAACAAACTAAACTACTTATTCAAGCTTTATATTGCGAAAGCGGTAGGAGCAAGAAGCCTCTAGTATTTTTTAAAATAGAACACGTGATAGAGTTTGAGAGGCTTGCTATCCTATCTTATACAACAGGCTTTGGAATATATTCATTTAAAGATCGGGTTATTAACCAAAAATAGAACCTGCACTCTGCATACTTAATCCCTTTTGTGCCCACGTTTTTGGAGGTATATGTCTATAGCACATGTTCATTGGAAAAATGCAGTGGAAATAGATTAATTTTTAAATAATTAAAATAATAACTATAAAATAAAAAAAACTTCCAAAACATTTCTATATTCTTTTTCAAGTTTTTTCATCGTACTTGTGATTTTCTGATTTTTTTTTGTCCAAATACTTTTATTTTTGACATATTTTTGGAAAACATCACAACATCACTGAGAAAATAACATTTCAAGTTTTTTTTTTCTTTTTTGACAACCAAGGGTATCTACCGCCCGGCCTAGTCCAAGAATCTTTGACCGTGAGCCCGAGAGACACTCTATTCTAGACAATCGATCGAGAACTAATCCCTAGCTGCACTTGCAAATCCTTCTATGCACATACACCGGGTAAAACTATGAGAGATGACTAACAAAAATAGGCGTCACACAACATTCTAAAGCATATATTATCATGATATACAACACATCGCTGATATTTGTGGCTGCCATTTTCATCAGGTCTGTTTAACAATTGTGGGACCTAGTTGGATGAGGCAACGGCCCACCTCAGCATGTTCTGATAGTTGGGTTGCGTCAGTTCTGCTCATTTTGTTGCCCATCCATTTACATAAATTTAGTATAATGTACACACCATGTTCTTCATTGAAGAGAAAATAAATGCCCCGTTAACCTTTGATGGGAAAAATAGTTTCCAAATGGCCTGCATTTCCAACTAACTGAAGCAGCATATAGTTTTCAAATGCCCTTGGCCTGCGCTTAGTAGACAACATTACGTGCATGCTTAAAAAAAACAAATAAGCTTCGTTGCAGCCGGCTCTAACACATCACCCACCCGGCTATTTTCAATGAACAACCCCCTGATTGGATACAAACAGCGTATGGGGAAGAATCCCTGAAAGTCTTGGTGAATGCCGACATCTTAGTGTATTGGACCTTTCTCAGAACAAACTGAATGAGACCATACCCAAATAGGTTCTCCGCCTCTCTTCCCTATCACGAACCCTCAAATTATCTAAGAATTCATTGATGGGGCCCCTACCATTAGAGGTGGGCAGCCTCTCACCAACCTTAGAATACTGGACATATCAAAAAGGAAAATTCTATTTGCACCCATGGTTTTTGCTGAGCGCACCCATCTCGAAAAAAATTTAGAGGGATTGTACATATGTGGGTGTGCATCCCTGTACATATGTGGGTGTACTCAGCAAAAACCGTAGGTGCATATAGAAATTTTCTATCAGAAAATCAATTATCTGGTGAAATTCCTAGTACACTCGGTATGAATGATAATAGCTTTCAAGGAATCCCTTATCTTTGAGTACATTGAGAGCATTCAGAAACTAGATCTTTCAAGAAATGAATTGTCTGGACCGTTTCCAAAATACTTCAATAATTTCCCTTTGCTACAATATCTGAATCTTTCTTCTAATGATCTTGAGGGTGAAGTTCCAAAAGAAGGGATCTTCAAAAATGCAAGTGCCATTTCATTCCTTGGGAATAAAAAGCTTTGCGGTTATATATCTCAGAATTACAACTGCCAAATTGCCCTTTGAATGAATGCCTCTAAAGAAGGGAAAGGTTTCTTCATCGTCAAAGTAATGGTCCCAACAATTAGTGTGGTTTTTTGTTCCACTGTAATTCTAACGGTCCTTGCTTGTTATTGGAAAAGAAATTCGAAAAACAAATCATCTTCTAGCTCTTCCATCCAAGATCAGTATATGAAGGTATCCTACCGAGAACTGCTTGTGATGAGTGTTAAATATTGCATATTTTACCCCTCATTAGTTCGGATTTTATCAGCATCTCATATGCATATCATTTGCTTTACATAGAGATTTTATCATTCTATCACATTAAACGAATTATCGGATTATCATGTATAAATTCGATTATTTATAGCGCATTTTTATGTAATTTCTCTTGTGAAATTACCCTGGGAGGACTGAAGAAGACTGATATTACCCTCTGTCTTGCTGATAGGTCAGTCAAGTATCCAAAAGGTGTGGTTGAAGATGTGATTGTAAAAGTTAAGGATTTTTATTTTCCAGCTGATTTTGTGGTTTTGGATACCGAACCAGTGGCAGCCCCCGACCGACATATTCCTGTCATTCTTGGTCGACCGTTCCTTGCAACATCAGAAGCAGTGATTAGATGCAGGAACGGGGTTTTAACACTTAGTTTCGGGAACATGAAGTTGGAGTTGAATGTTTTTCGTAACAGACTCCAAACATCGGACCTAGATGATGATGAGGAAGTGAACATGATTGACACATTAATTGATCAAACAGTTCAATCATCATGTTACACAGATCCGCTGGAGGAATGTCTGGCTCACTTCAATGCCGACATAGACATCGACAGGTCCATATGCGAAGTTAATGCATTATTGGATTCGACCCAGCCGATGGATGTTGGCCGATGGATATTGGCCAATGGAAGCAGAAAATTGAGCCTATATTTACATCCACCTCTGAATCTATGGTCGCAGAAGAATCAATTATTGTTGAGCCACCCAAGTTAGAATTGAAACCATTAACCGAGAATTTAAAATATGCCTACTTGGGGCTCTCTGCTAGCAACCCAGTAATTATCGCCTCAGACCTTGAGGAAGAGCAGGAAAAGAAATTACTGGATGTGCTAAAAGACCATCAGAGTGCCCTAGGTTGGACCATCTCGGACATTAAAGGAATCAGTCCATCTATAGTTACGCACCAGATTCATCTGGAAGAATGTACCAAATCATCCCATGAACCTTCAGTCCAATCCCACGGTGCAGTTGAACTTTTGAATTCCATGGAAAGTAGCATATTTCAAGTGAATGGGCACAAATTAAAGGAGTATCTTAAGTTTGTGGATCCTGAGAATGTTGATGAAAAGGTCCTTCTTGTGGACCCGGGATATATTGGCCTCATACCATGTTAGTTGTGTCTGGCTGAAGACGTTAAACTTAGCGCTTGTTGGGAGGCAACCCAATATACCCGTGTGTCGGCACCCCATGGTGAGAAATTCCAATTTATATTCCTTGTCCTATTTTATTTCTGCTATGCATAAACATTGGGGACAATATTTAGGATAGGTTTGGGGGTGAGGCACTACATTTCATGCATTGCATTTTGCATGTAGATAAGTTGTTTTGTTTTCCATTTATACCAAAAACCCTAAAAATTTAAAAAATTTCCAAAATCACTAAAAATCTGAAAAAGATTTCAAAAATTGTCCATGGATTTTGCTTGAAGAGTTGTCATTTGTACAAGTCCTATAATTTTTTTACACATTTAGCCACATGAGTGTAGTCTACGAGAAGAGCAAATCACTTCTGAAAGACCCGGAAGAATCATTAGTGGAGACTAGGACCCATTGAGCGATTGAGCCTATCTATATCCGTTTGGGGGAGGACTCTTCTGCGCTATTCCTGAGTAGAATGAAGAGCTACTCCTTAAGCTTCTTAGTCCAGCACTTCTGATCTCATAAGTGTTATTCATTGTTCTAACCATGGAGGTGACATCAAAATGCGAAGAAGCCTTGACTTGTAGCTTATGATGCATTTTCCGAACTTAGGGGAAGATGATTGCTAGGCATTCAAAAAATCAATGGCCAAATTTTGAACTCACCTATTACATTTTATACCCTTAGTAGCCCTCTTGAGCCTATTTTATAAGAAACTTTCCTTCATTGTCCCAAGCCTCATCACCCACATATATATAGCCTTTTTTGACCTATTGTGTTTTAGAATGGTAAGGTATATGAAGAAAGGAAGGATTTGAGCATTAGTGATGAAGACTTCACATGGGCTACCAAAATATAGATGTTCTACAAATGGATGACAAATGAATAAAGGAATTTGAAAGTTGAAAAAAAGAAGAAGAAGAAGAAATGAGACCAAAGGAAAACAAAAGAAAAAGAAAAAAAGATATAGGAAACCAAAGAAAAGCAAGCACCAAAAGAGATAGAGTGGAATAAAGAACACAAAGCAAAAGGAAGAAGTGAAGATAGTGGAAGACCTTCCTATGAAGACTTGAAGACCCTTACCTTCTCAAGAACACTTAGCCACATTTAACCCTAATCCTACCTATTAACCCTAACCCCATTACAACCTATGAAAGACCTATTGGATCCTAGGAATGGTTAGGTGCTGAATAAGTGAGAAGTTTAGTGAGCATTTCCACCTTCTATTGGTTATATCTTATTCTTTGAGATCAATCATTCTATACATAAGCTCCGTTCTTCATCAATTATGTGAGTTCTTAGCCTTGTTAATACTCACATACTGAGAGTTAGTCAGCAAAATCTGTGTGCTTATATTGTTGAGAGTATGACCTGTAAGGCTGTAGTCAAGGCGAAATGTATTTCGAAGGGGATTAAGGTTGTGTGAGCTTCGACTTGAAGATTGCATGTTTAATGGCTAAATACACACATACACAGTGGGACTTAGGTATTGATTGACATATCTTCAGGAGTTAGCTAGTATTCCTAACTCAGCACTCATTCTTATTAGCTTGCTAGAGACTGTTGGACATCAAAAATATTTTCTTTCCAAAATAAAAAGAATTTTATGGGATTTATTCGCTGAAAACCCTCACGAGACAAAACTCGTCCACTAGGGGAAACCTAAGGGTTTAAAGGCTTGTTGCACGAGCTAAGTGCAGCCGCGATTCTTGCGAAATTGAGTTAGGATTTTTACCATATTTTCTTACATATAGTTTAGTTTTTTTTTTATAGTTTTTGCTCGGGACTAGCAAAATGTAGGTTTGGGGGTGTGATGAGTGTTAAATATTGCATATTTTACCCCTCATTAGTTCGGGTTTTATCAGCATCTCATATGCATATCATTTGCTTTACATAGAGATTTTATCATTCTATCACATTAAATGGATTATCGGATTATCATGTATAAATTCGATTATTTATAGCGCACTTTTATGTAATTTCTCTTGTGTAGGTGGACCCCGCGACTACCCCCAACCCTCCGGCTAATGTCCCAAGGCATCATTAGTGTTGAAGAATTCCAAAATAAGATGAGAAGAAGTCATTTTCCAACACAAAGGAGTGGTTGGTGTATTGGTTAGAGTTTTGGTTGGTATGAAATAGGTTTTGGGTTCAAATCCCAACAATTACATTTTTTTTACATAGAAGAAATTTCATCCAACTCTAACCTCTCCACCAATCAAAGCACAAATCCATGTGAAAGGATATGAGCCAATCAAAAGCCTCCAAAGGCTATGAACCAATCAAAAGCCTCCAAAATGAAGGACTACAAAAAGCAAAAAGCACATATGCTTTTGGAAGGAAAGTTTGTTGCAACCAATCAAATTGAAGCAATCCATGTGAAAGCAAACGAGCCAATCAAAAGCCTTCAAGCAATCCTTGTGAATGAAAATGAGCCAATCAAATGTCTTCAAAGTTTCTATAAATTGAAATGTTTTTGTAAAAGGAGATCTTTTGGCAAGTTAGTCTTTTAGCAATTTTATTTTACCTTATCTCTACTTTTAGATTGTAGTTAGGAGCTTTTTTTGTAACTAAACTAGAGAGAGTGTGTGTAATTGAAGATCATTAATGAAGATTTGGAGCACTTTCTTGATGTTTAGTGGCTAAAGTTGTTGGATTAGGCTCTCCTTTTGAAGCTAAGTAATGTGATTAGTTCAATTCCATGTATGTTTTAGTTTAAATTCCCTATTTGTGCCTTAATTGATTAGTAGATTTCAGATCTAGTTGTGCTAATCTCTTTCATTTTTCATGCTCTATCTCTACACTTAATGCTCGGATAATCTCAATTGATGCTTTGTAGTTAGATTAAGTTCTCTCACATAGCATGCTCTAGAGCCCTTATCTTTGATCTTTTATAGCTTGATTTTGATGATTTGTTGTTAGGGTAACAAAATGATGATCTAGGATCTTGGCCTTTGATTTTCTTTTACTTTGATCTTCATTGTTATATCATCCAATCCAATTAGGCAAGAGATTGCTATTTGGATTGTAGACTTGGGAGTTGAATTAGAACATGTATTGTTTGAATTAATTACATACTTAGTGGATTTTGGATTGCCTAATCTCTTATCTTGATTGTTGTTAATTTTAATCTTTGTTTGATTTGTTATTTTCAATTCTAGATTGTTAGATCTACTCTCACATTGCTTGTTTTAAATCCTACACATTTCACACCACATCTTTACCTTAAATCTTCCATTTTCACCACCATTTACATACTAGTTTAGTGTAGCTTGTTAGATTAGCTTAGATCTAATTTACTTCATATTTTAAATTGTTAATTAATTGTTTACATTGCATAGTTTAATAGTGTTAATTGTTTACTTCAATTGTCTAAATTAGCTATATCTTAGTTCAATTCTACTCAAATTGGATTCATTGCTTGTTCCATCCTCTCTTCGTGGGATCGATAATCCGGACTCTTGAGTCCTTTGCTACTTAACGACACCGTAGTCTTGCGGTTAAGCGTTGCACATTTAAGTGTCGATCAGCATGAAGCGACTACTGGATTTTCTTCAGAGAATTTAATTGGTGTAGGAAGTTATCGTTCTGTTTATAAAGGGTTTCTGGATATGGAGACAGAAATTGTTGCTGTAAAGGTTCTTTACCTTGAAAAACGAGGAGGCTCAAAGAGCTTTGTCGTAGAATGCAAAGCCCTGAGAAATGTGCGGCATCGAAATCTCATTAAGATCTTAACTGCTTGCTCGAGTTTGGATTTCAAAGGCAATGATTTCAAAGCTTTAATTTTTGAGTACATGTCTAATGGAGATCTTGAAAAATGGTTGCATTCAAAAGTGGATGGGCAAAATCACTTGCAGAACTTGAGCTTTATACAAAGGTTAAGCATAGTGTAACGACACCCTATCCAATCTCCTAGTATGATATCGTCCACTTTGAGCCCCCGCAGGGTCAACCCTCACGGGTTTGTTTCTGAGG
This sequence comes from Litsea cubeba, assembly GCA_012931725.1. NCBI lineage: Eukaryota > Viridiplantae > Streptophyta > Magnoliopsida > Laurales > Lauraceae > Litsea > Litsea cubeba. The sequence goes on along the minus strand of CM022947.1, from coordinate 113,029,376 downwards.
CCTGTTAAGTCCAAAAACGCGTCATACCAAGTCAAGGGGGAATCCATTCTCTCAGTATGATATTATCCGCTTTGGACCCCCGCAGGGTCACCCTCACGGGTTTGTTTTTGAGGCCCGTTAAGCCCCAAAACGCGTCATACCAAGTCAAGAGGGATTCGCACATATAAGCCTGGCTTCGGGCGGCCTCATAGGCGATGTGGGACGGAGTCCCTGCCTTACTCGCAGCAGACCCGGGTCCTCACACATAGCTATAGAGGTGGCTTCTGCTTTGGAATATCTTCATGCCACCATTGTCAAATGCCAATTGCTCATTGTGATCTAAAGCCAAGTAACATTCTACTTGACAACGACATGATTGCCCATGTAGGCGACTTTGGACTCTCAAATTTGCTTTCCGAAACCGGCTAAAGTCTCTCTCATGCTCAAAGTAGCTCAATTGCAATAAAAAGGACCTATTGGATATGTTCCTCCAGGTACTGCTCTCTCTTTACATTTGTTTTCTTATACAGTTTTTTTAATCCAATGTAAATGTATACCTTACATTCTACAAAAATCTTTTTGTCATTTTCTTTGTGTTCTTAATGTGCTCCTTTTTTGTTATTGTAATGAAAATTGGACTCGTTTGTATTGTAGAATATGGATTGGGAGGTCAAATATCTACACACGGAGATGTATATAGTTATGGAATTATCTTGTTGGAGAAGTTCTTTGGGAGACCAACAGATGATACGTTCAAGGATGGTTTTGGTCTACATGAATTTGCTAAAATGGCTTAATTTGAGCACTCAATTGATAGAGATTGTTGATCCACGACTACTCTTGGGAGAACGGGTTTTAAACAATGTCAATGACAACTATAACAGAAGAGCCAGAATTCTTGAGTGCTTGGTTGCAATAATTGAAGTGGGAATTACCTGCTCTTCAGAGTCACCTGGAGAACGAATGGAGATGATAGATGTTGTCAAAAGATTGCAAGTGATTAAGGGCATGTTTATTGGGTTGAATCCATTGTAAACATTGTATCATAACCCAGTATTCTTCGATTTTATTAATGAAGATGCATCATATCTATTAGATGCTTAAAAAATTATTTTGGCTCTTGTCAAGTCAAACAAACAACTGCACAATTCCATGTGGACTAAATATCTTGAACCAAACTTTCCTTTCTTAATTTGTATCCTAATACAATTCCTTTGTGCCCCTTTCCTAACACAAACTCATGTGAGGACAATAATTCCTTGGTCGCTCAAGCATAACCAGCCCTTATCTAGGGTGTGGACCTAGTGAGTACCACATGCGCCCCACATAAGTATGTGCAACGTTATATAGGTTTAATGTAATTTTAATCTAGCTGTATAGTGTATACTATTAACTACTTAAATTAATTAATAATTAATAATCACTATTTGACCCAATTTACCATATTCCAATATTATTTTGTTTTTATCAAGTAGTAAAATCACAGTTGAGACCAACCCAATCCTGTCTTCCAACCCAATCCAAGTTCAGCTTTTCTGTTTTGCATTGCACTTTCCCGAGAGCAGAGCAGATTAGTTCCAATGGTCTCACTTGGTCCTCCTTTGATCAGTATATATCATAACAAACTACCCCTGTGAATGCAGATTTTAAGAGATATTAGTGATGCTTTGGGTGGATATGACAATTATATTATAATATATTAAAAACAAGGGTTTTGGCTTTAATTTTGACCGGCAATTCTAATTTTCACTGACGGTTATGTCTTTTTGTTCAAATGTTCCACATTTACTCTCCATTACTTTACTCATGCAACTACCTACTCATATCTTTTTTCATCAAACAACTCATCTTTACTCTTTACTTTTTTAATTTTTAGTAATATCTTACTTAAAAAACTCTCTTCTATCTCCCTTTGTGCTGTAAGTTTCATATTTTCATTTATGCAACTTGCTATGAGAAAAGAGGTATTTTCATAAAATTTTTAAAATATGATTATTTATTTTGCAATAACCTTGAGATACTGTGCTAAGCACTGGTTATTGTGCTAGTGATTTATTACGACGTTACTGTAAGTGCCTAAAAATTACGGGCTTTGAAGCAGGGATTAAGACTCCTGTCTTGAGTAGTTTGGATGAAGATTAACGTGGCTCCGGCTAGACCTGAAAAGGAAGAGAGGAAGCAGGTCAGAGGACCCTGGCTGTGGGCAGCGCAAGGCTCTCCGATGCTTAAGTCAGTTCAGGTATTGAATAAGGGAGATGGAGAGAAATTTGCAGAGTAAGGGTATGTGTTTAGGGTTGCATAACTTAGAGTGGAGATGGAATGTCTATTTATAGGAGAGGGAGATGATTTACGTGGACGAGCCTCATGATGGGTTTTACCACTCGAGTGGCTTTTGTTCACTCAGCCCACACTTCATTAAATGCTAGCCTTACCTACCCACTCCTCATTAAATGTCAATCTTATCGAGCCATGTTGTGGCTGACTTTTGGGCCTAGTCTCATCGGGCCTGGCCTGGAGCCATGCTTTGGGGGCGCACGTGTTCTGTATAACGCAGTTTTGTCAGGAATGATGAGTTGCAGGGCACGCCTTAGCACGTGCCTTCGTCCTGTCGACAGTCCCATCAGCGTCTGTCAAATCCGCCATGCCGAGGTCGATACACAAGGACCTGTGCCATCTGACCTCGGGGCTTTCACCTCAACAGGTGCCGTGACCCGTGAGCCGGGATCCGTCCTGGCCGAGCGGAGGCATGATTAACTGGACTGATGTCAAGCCTAGTCTTTATCTCGGTTAGTGGAAACATCCCCACACAATTGCCCCCAGCTTTGGAGCTCTTAGAGTATCCTAACCTTTTGAGGTCGGAAGCTGAGAAGGACTCCCCAGAGGATTGCCGTGATGCGGTGTGCCGTAATGCCGTGCTGCCATGCATCTGGGTCCGTAGGAAGCCCAAAAGGCTCATGATTTTGTAATCTCATCGCGGCTTTGGACGCGGGCGCATTGCTCTTATCCGCTATCGCTTCGATGCCCGAGGCATTAAATGGCGCACGGAAGTTAGGCTGGCGATTTCACGTGTCATCTTTGGCTTGGTTGGCCCGTCTTTTCATAACGGCACGCAGTGAAAAGACGCGTCCTTTTCGAAATTCGAAAAAGCGCCATCATTGGCGCTCTGTTTTTTGGCTATAAGTAGGGGAGGCACCCATTTTCTTTCTTCTTCCTTCCTTATCTTCAATTTCTAGAGCCTTCTTCTTCTTTTTCTACCTTCGCTTCCTAGAACAGAGAGAGAAAGAGAGAGAGAGAGACTGCTGCAGAGATTTCCTGGAGGAAAACTTTCGCCGGAGAGAGGTGCTGCCAGAGTTTTGCTTCCGCAGGCCAGACCACTATTCTGCTTTTGGCCTTTCGTAAGTCTTCTTCCTTTCGTTCCTATTTCTTCCTTTCGTTCCTGTTTCTTCCTGCATTTAGGGCTCTGTCTAGGGTTTTTTCTGTTCTTCCAGCACTGTCTTTCTTTCTTCTAGTTTTTTCCTTTGAGAGATGGGCATTTACAGTCAGTGGACAGAGTCCGAGACGGGGTTAGCCGACCTTAGGGTTAGGTATAGGATACCGGACGGAGTACAAGTCATGGCGGCCCCTCCCATTGTCTATGTTGTTGGTGACTTCTATGACGGCTGGATGCCGTTCCCCCTAGTGGCCATCATTGAGGGCGAGGGTTAGGTTTCCCCTTCGCCCTCTACTTAGGGAATGCCTCAGGGCATGGAACCTCTGCCCCTGTCCGCTGATGCCCAACAGCTTCAAGATCATAATGGGCACGGACGCGCTCAATACGATCCTGGGCATTGGTCTCGGCGTCCATGATATCGAGGATGCCTATGACATATGCAAATCCGGGAATGATATGTATTACCTCCGTATCAATCCGGGTCAGAGGCCGTTCGTCCAAGCCTTGGAGGATTCCAATAAATATGCCGGGGACGATCGTCTGATGATTACGGGCAACTGGGAATTCGATGATGACGAGCCCATTGCGGAGAGATTTTTCAAGATTCCTCGTCACTTCGGCACTCCTCCAAGTAATTACAATCCTAGCACGCCTCTTTATATCTTCTGCCTTTTTGTTTATTTGTCAGGCTTATGTTGTTCGTTTACTCTGCAGGTGTTCGTCAGAGGAGGGCGACAGCTAGCCGAGACGGTTGGAAACTGAACAAGTCTTGGATCCGGTCTTTGGAGAGCTACCACGGCCACGAGGATAGGTCGGCGTGGAAGCTTCTGGGGTACAAGCCCAGGTACCGCGGCTATAAGAAATACACCACTCATCGCTCGCAAGCCACGGCGGAGGTAGAGGAGGAGAGCGGAGAGGACGACGAGCAAACCGCGGCTGATTTTGAGGACCGCGCCACATCTAACTCTGAGGCATCCACCTCGGGAGCCGACGTGGATAACGCCGAGAATATCGGGAGGATCGTTTTATCGTCAGGGAGCGACTCCGATGAGGCAATGGAGAGGACCCGCCCCAAGCCGGTGTTCAAGAATCTCAAGGCCCTGCCCGTGGGCAGTAGAGGTCGGGGTTCTGTATCTTCTTCGCTCGCACCCTCTTCGTCAAGCGCGCCTTCTTCTTTCTGCTCGGACTCCTTTGCCGCTTGCCGTGACCGGGACCGGAACTCCCGTGGTCACCTCCCCCCAGGCCACGCAGAGGGACGATCAGGCCAGGAAAAGGGCCAGGGTCGAAGGCTCGACAGGGGAAAGCTCGGCTATCGGCATGGCAACGTGGGCTCACCCTACACCCTGGAGGCCGAGCTTTATGCTTTAGCCCGGGAGACCGATGACGGTAGAGGACCGTCTCTCCGGGGGGCCACTGGTGATCGCCTGCCTGGGTTGTGCCTGCGCTTTGCCGTGGGATATGGAGAAGCACGACGAGATGGATGACATCTCTCTCCTGGCGTCACAGATAAAGGCGAGCTTGAGTGTAAGTACAATCTTTTCTAACCTTTTTTCTTTCAACACTAGTTTTTTTGCTCACTAGGTGGCTTGATTTTCTTACAGATTGTGCAGATGGCCCAGGTCTCGGTACAGCGAGTCCAGAAATGCCATGCTGAGCTCAAGAGGGTCCAGGCGAACTGTGAGCAGCACAGGAAAGCCCTGGAGGAGGGTCAAGCGAGGGTGAGGGAATACGAGGAGACGCACCAAACCCTTTTTGCCGACCTTGACAAGGCGAAGTCGGCCTTTGAGCTGGTCAAGAGGAGGGAGGCCGAGCTGGAGAGGAGGATAGCCAACCTAGAGAGGCAAAAATCCGAGCTCGAGTTCAAAAGTCGAGCCGACGTTAATGCTGCCTTTCAGGACGGCGTCGACGTGGCGGGTGAAGAGTACGCGGCGCAGGTCGATGACATACGAGCCTCATCTTGGGAGATGGGGTGGAAAGTGGCCCTGGAGAAGGCGGGGGTCCCCGGCGATCATCCAGCAGACGAGAGCCCGGATGAATATCCGCGCTCAGATACTGAGCCGATCCCCGTGGTCGAATCTGAGAGGGATCCCGCTGTCGGGCCGGAGGTGGAACTCCCCCCATCTACATCTGAAGCGCCTGCTGTCGCCGCGACCATGGCCACGGCATCTACATCCGAGGCTCCCACTACCGCCGCGACTCCGACCGCGGATGACGTCGCACCTGCCGCGTGAAGCCCCTCTGCCGTTGCTTTCCTTTTTCTTCTGTTGATGTAATTTTTTTTTTGCTTAGGCGCATCGCGCCCTTTATGTAAAGAACTTTATCAGTTTTAATGAAAACTTTTTTTGCCCATTCTGTGTTCTCCTTTCTTGTACTTTCCTTGATTTGAATGTGTTAAGTCTCTCGCCTCGGCTTCATGGCCGAGCTCCCCACACCTTGGAAATCCGCAATCGATTAGCCGTGCTCAGTAGCTGTAGCCCTTAGAATGCGATGTAGGGCCCCCACTCTGCTGTAGGGGTGATCCAAGGCACTGAGTGCTTTCCGCAATGTAATGGTGAATGAATGGTGTTGCCTAAAAATAAAAAGTAATATTCTTTTGCATTTTTGGGACATCCTCCCTTTCTGCGTGCGTTCTTGTTTTCAATATTTTGCACGAGTATATGAGCTCGGTAGGTGCCGAGCTGCCCCAGACTAGCCCGGGATTATGTTGTTAGGGTAGCTGCCCAGCGATTAGATGTGTAAGTAGGGTGATCTCTCTAGTTTTTCACCAGGAGCCGTGTTGGCTATCTGGCACGAGGGCCGAGATGCGCTTACGCACGAGATGGAGAATCCCTCTGGCTCTTCACCAGGGGCCGTGCTGGCTATCTGGCACGAGGGCCGAGATGCGCTTACCGAACGTGATGGAGAATCCCTCTGGCTCTTCACCAGGGGCCGTGCTGGCTATCTGGCACGAGGACCGAGATGCGCTTACCGCACGAGATGGAGAATCCCTCTGGCTCTTCACCAGGGGCCGTGCTGGCTATCTGGCACGAGGGCCGAGATGCGCTTAGCGCACGAATGGAGAATCCCTCTGGCTCTTCACCAGGGGCCGTGCTGGCCATCCGGCATGAGGGCCGAGATGCGCATGAATGGAGATTTTTCTACCAAGCTGGAGAGGGCGAAGTCATTCCTTTGTCGATTTTTATTTCCGAAGCTAGGATGACCCTGCGCACTGCTGCCGAGCTTGAGAATTGTGTTATTGCCGAGGCCCTTGACTTCAAAAAAGTAAGAGAGATCTCTGAGAAGAAATCGTCTTCATTGATTTGCATAATCTGAGTACATATCAAAAGTAAAACTTTTTGAGGTGCGAGGCGTTCCATGGTCGCGGCAATTGCTTTCCATCCATATCCTCGAGTTTGTACGCGGACCGGCCAGTAGTCGAGACCACTTTGAATGGGTCGCGCCAGTTCGGCGCCAGCTTGCCTTGGTTCGGATCCTTGTCTGCTGGTAGCGCCTTCTTCAAGACCAGTTTGCCAATGGAGAACTTTCTTTCCTGGACTCTCTGGCTGTAATCTTTTGGGAGCCATTGCTGATAGGCTGCTAAATGGATGGCCGCTGCTTCTCTGCGCTCTTCGGCCAGATCCAACCCCAGTGTCAGGTTCTTCTCGTTCTGGCTTTGGTCAAAAAGTTCGGATCTGAAGCGGGATCACGGCTTCCATCCCATATGCCAAGGAGAATGGAGTTTCCGAAGCGGAGCGCCTCGGGGTAGTCCTGTACGCCCATAGGACACTAGGTAGCTCTTCCACCCATCTCCCTTTGGCCCCGTCGAGTCTTTTTTCGAGTCCATCAAGGACCACTTTGTTGGAGATCTCGGCCTGGCCGTTGCTCTGGGGATAGGCTGGAGTTGAGTAATGGTTCCTGATGCCGAGCTCCTTGCAGAAGTTTTTGAAGAGGCTGGAGTCGAATTGGGTCCCGTTGTCCGAGACCAAGATTCGCGGGATGCCGAACCTTGTGATGATGTTCTTTCATACGAAGCTTTTGGAGTCTCGCTCAGTGATAGAAGATAATGCTTCTGCTTCTATCCACTTGGTAAAATAATTAGTGGCCACTATCAGACACCTCTTATTCCCTGGAGCTCGGTGGAGAGGCCCTACGATGTCCAGCCCCCATTGGGCAAAGGGCCACGTGCTAGAGAGTGGGCTTAAGTCCTGTGCAGGTTGATGGAGATTGTGTGAGAACTTCTGGCATTTCTCGTACTTCAAGGCGTACATCTGTGCGTCCTTCTTCATGTATGGCCACCAGTATCCTTGGCTTATAGCCCGGTATGCTAGTGACCTTCCTCCGATGTGACTCCCACAGATGCCTTTCGTGTATCTCGAAGAGGAAGTCTTCAACTCGGCTCGGGTGGACGCACTGGAGATAAGGGCCTGTGAACGACTTTCTATACAGCTTTTCTTCTGGAGAGAGCTAGAACCGGGCTGCTCTAAGCCTGATTTTGTGAGCTTGAGCTTTGTCCTCAGGGAGTTTATCGTCCTTGAGGTATGAGATGATAGGGTTCGTTCAACTGGGCCCGAGATCAACGCACATAACTTGCCGAGGTGGGCGAAGCTCAATGCTCGGTGATGCCACTGATCCTACTTCCACGGTCCTCTTCCTTCCAGCTTTGACGGCGGAAGCCAGGTTGGCGAGCGCGTCGGCGTGTGAGTTAGAATCCCTGCCGATCTGCCTGACTTCTGCTTCCGGGAATTGAGAGAGGAGCTTCTTGGCGAGGGTCAAATAGGCCGCCATTCTGTCGTCGCGAGCTTGGTAGTCTACGGTGAGTTGGCTCGTCACAAACTGCGAGTCACTGAAGACCACCAGCTGTTGAGCGCCGAGAATCTTGGCGCTGTTCAGCCCTGCTAGTAATGCTTCGTACTCTGCCTCATTGTTTGATGCTCTGAAGTCAAGTGTCAGGGCCTGCTCAATGACTAGCCCTTCTGGAGACTGGAGAACTAAGCCGACGCCAGCCCTCCTAGAGGTAGAGGATCCGTCAACGAAGACCTTCCAAGCTGAATCACGGAACGTATTCTGAGATTGCTCGTAATCAGTCCTCGAGACTAGGTCCTCATGCCCTTTGCCCCCCAGTTCGGCGTCGAGTGGACTCGGCACCGAATTCGGGGAAGTGAACTCCACGATAAAGTCGGCCAAAATCTGCGCTTTGATCACCGTCCTTGGTAAGATGTCCGTTCTGCTTGTGGTAAGCGTAGAACTTACTTTGATCTCTCTTGGAGGGGTCGTTATGCATGGGCCGCGGCCACTTAAAGTACGGCTTCCCCTGGATCTTGTCCAGTATCTGGTGAATCAACTCTCTAAAGACTGTATAGACCCTTTCGCGCGAGGAGTAGGACGGTTTGTGTTTCTTGCCTCCTCCCGAGGTGTGAGTCGGGGCTGATGCCTGGCTAGCTGAGTGCTGGTCTCAGCTTGTCTCTTCTCTGCGGAATGTCTTCTTCCCGCTTCCAGAGGGCCGATCCTCTTGCCGAGATCGATCATCCTGCCACGGTCGATCTTCCCACCGAGAACGGTTCTTGGTGACACCAAAACTCTCGTTGGCCCACTCCTCGTCTTCCTTTTGCTCGATGAACTTGTTTACCCTGGCCATCAGGCCTGTTACGGAGGGCACAGGGTTTCGGACGAGCTTTTTTCCGGAGCTTGCACCCTGGCAGGAGGGCATGCTGGAAAGATCTGATCGCCACGTCCTCGGAGGAGTTGTCTACTTGGTTGTATACCGTCCAGAATCTCTTCGCGAACTGGGTGACGCTCTCATTCCACCTCATTCTGAGGGCCATGATGTCGCTGTCAGTCTTTGGGATGACTCTGTGCGCCTGAAATTTTCCCAGGAAAGAGTCCCGCAACTAGCGCCAGCACGTGATTGACCCCTCCGGGAGTGCGCAGAACCACTTGAGGGGGAGATCTCCCAAGCTGGAAGAGAAGACCCTGCAGTTGAGGTGTCCGACGTCACCCCAAACGGACAGCTTTTGGGTGAAATGCCGGAGTGTGCTGCTGGGTCCAAGGTTCCGTCGTAGAGGACGAACCTCGGGACACTGAACTTCTTTGGGAGTGCCTAAAAATTACTGGCTTTGAAGCAGGGATTAAGACCCCTGTCTTGAGTAGTTTGGATGAAGATTAACGTGGCTCCAGCTAGACCTGAAAAGGAAGAGAGGAAGCAGGTCAGAGGACCCAGGCTATGGGCAGCGCAAGGCTCTCCGATGCTTAAGTCAGTTCAGGGACTCAATAAGGGAGATGGAGAGAAATTTGCAGAGTAAGGGTATGTGTTTAGGGTTGCATAACTTAGAGTGGAGATGGAATGTCTATTTATAGGAGAGGGAGATGACTTATGTGGATGAGCCTCATGATGGGTTTTGCCACTAAATTACACTATAATTTAACCGCGCTATGCCAAAGACCATCAATATATTATATATACACACACTAAACTTTAGACTTCACTTTCGTAACTGACCAGTTAAAACAAATGCCTTATTAATGAGAATAATAGTTCTCAAATGGCCTGCATTTCCAACTAAATGAAGCAGCATATAGTTTTCAAATGCATTGATTTTGTATAGGAACATACACCATCACAAGCTAGATAGCATCTAATGAGGCCAGGTTTATATATATATATATAGACTACTATATTTAAAAGAAAACGATTGACCAATAGGCCCCCAACAAACTAAACAACATATTCAAGCTTTATATTGTGAATGTTGCAAGAGCAGGAAGCCCTCTAGTGTTTTTTGAAATAGAATATGTGATAAAGTTTGTGGGACTTGCTATCTTATCATGTAGAATAGGCTTTGGAATATATTCATTTAAAGATCGGATTATTTACCAAAAATAGAAGAAAGCTAAGGACGAGTTAAATGGATTCTTTCCAATGCCAAATCTAAAGCTTTGCCAATCGAAACTATATTTTATTAGGGCTCTAAAACCACTTGTTGTGCGCGCGCGTGTGTAAGCGTGAATGATTACGATCAAACAATCAACCATGCTACACAAGAAGAAAGAAATTAAATGTTCACGGGAAAGACAACTTTCCTCCATTCAACCCCACGTGACTCGAAAAACACCCACTTGAGTGACCTTCCACCTCCTAATTCTCTCACGGAGTTAGGGTTTTGATTACACCAATATATAATTCCGACTTTCTTAGCCTCAAAAAAAAAACCCTGGAATAATTACTAAAATACCCATGACCCCAAACCTAGTCATTCGCCAGTCCCAATGAACCAATCTGGTAAACTTGGAATACAAGACATAAACCCAATGTATTTTTAGCAGAGAGCTCTTTGCTGCCCACTAAAATAAAACGCATGACAGAAGTTTGTGGGAAGGTAAATGATGACATTAAGAAATAATAAGAAATTCCCAATAAAAGAAGCGTATGAACCGCCAGAAATTCCCAAACTAAGGCTGATATTTTGCATGGACTATATTTTACAAAGAATATGATAGCGAGCCCCACAAACTCTATCATGTGTACGTGATACAGATATTTTGCATGGACTATATTCAATCAGCTTATCAATTTTCCAGTGTTGATTACATAATTTTGGGTTCATATCACTGTAATATGGCTGACGCAGGATTTTCATTTTGGTGGAGTGGGCAATGGTCAAGTTAAGAAGGCAAAAATGAAAATAAAGTTTTTTTAAAGATATTATTAAGGAGTTTCTTGAATCTCGTGGATGCACGTGCACCCGCATACCAATACTTAGGTCCGCCCCTCATATGTACAAGCTCAGAACACTACAATAATTTTCGCTTTTGCCGGCTCTCAAAGGTCACTAAAACGCCGGGAAAAACCTTTCCCCGCGTTTTCTCTTGCGCCGGCAATTTGCCGGCAATAATATACCAGCAAAACCCTTTCCCAATGAAATAAGGTGGCGCCGGGAAAAAGCAGTCCATTGCCGGTGTTACTTTTTGCTGGGAAAAGGGTTTATTTCGCCGGGTAAAAAAGTTTATTTTTTCAATAATAAAATTTCAAAAAAACTTTTGCCGGCGTTTTTTTACGTCGAGAAAAGTAGTTTTTTTTCAAAAATAAATTTTAGAAAAACTTTTGCAGGCGTTTTTTTTTGCACCGGGAAAAGTATTTTTTTCAAAAATAAATTTTAGAAAACTTTTGCCGGCATTTTTTTGCGCCGGGAAAAGTAGTTTTTTTCAAAAATAAATTTTAAAGGAATTTTGCTGGCGTTTTTTTTTTTTTACGCCAGGAAAAGTAGCTTTTTTCAAAAATAAATTTTGAAAAACTTTTTCTGGGGTTTTTTTTGTGCCGGGGAAAATAGTTTTTTTCAAAAATAAATTTTAGAAAACTTTTGCCGGCGTTTTTTTCACCGGGAAAAGATTTACATTTTACAAAAATTATTTTTTCAAATTTTTTTTCCAGGCATTTTTTCTCGTCGGGAATAATTTTTATATTTATTTGATTTTTAATTTTCTTTTCCTGTATATATATCAGTTCATTACAACTTCCAACCTGTGTTGTATGAATAAATTAAAACTGCTAACTCCATTATCCAAGACCAGATCTACTACACACCCAAACATCCATATTTCCAAAACCATCAAGAAATGAAACAAGAAAATTCATTGCAGTTCATATTAATATTCAAACATCCTTTCGACATTACTTTACCATTACCATATACAAAATTAAAACCCATGTTAAAATTCTACTCTGTACCAACATTCAAATTGATTATTTCTTTGTTGCACCATTCCAACCCCTGCACCATTGTTTAAAAAAAACTTCATGCATCCCATTTTAACATATAACATTCTGTTTCTCTGCATACTTGGCCTTCATGTTGGAAGCATCTTAGCTGTATGGACTTTTCAACAAAAAAAAAAATCTTTAATTTTGATTCGATCTGCATAAAAAAAAAGAGCAAGATTAACATATGATTAAGAATGTCATATGTACAACTTCAAGGTAGAGCCAACTTTTACTAGAAATCATACCCACATTTAGTGAAACGATAGATCGACCAAAGCATGATTTTGGTCAACCATCACATCCATTGGTATAAATTATGTCCCTGCACAAGACATGGATGCTGTTGTGAAATGTCTACATTCATTGTTGATTCAAAGAATAATTGGCTTATCACCCAAATTGAACTGTTGCACTCCATTTGCATCAGCCACAACCTTAGAATTATCTTTCGATGCTCTTCCTCTGCTCTTCCCTCCGTTAGATTTTCAGCCATTTTCACCCTTGACAACATTTAAAAAAAACTCTAATGTAAAAGATTTCCCGAAATTTTGGCATAGTCTCCCCTGTACGTATGACATTTAATTTTTTTTTTTACAACCTGCTAAGTACCTGTACATGACAAAAAAACAATTCATATAAACAACCCAATGCACAGATCATTAAAATTCTCTGAGTACCTGGCAGCAGAAAATGCCAACTGCTTTGGTTCCGCACCCCTTCACAGATCATTAAGATTCTCTCGGTATTTTACATGGCAACTATGATTTAGTAATCAGATATAAGCAAAGTAAAGGAAAGTAACTAGCATTGAGGAAAAAAAAGGGGGCACCATGCTCCATAAGTAGTGCAGTGTATGAGAAATTGATTAAACAGAGCATCATTCTCATTTACATTCCCAGTTAAAATTCTTTACACCAAAAAAACAATACCATGCATGAGTCTATCTTATTTGAATCAGTCACAGGACTTGTGTTCAAGCTATGCTAATAATAGATAGAGGAAAAAACACTGCAAGGATCAAAGATGTCATTAGGGGTGTACATCGGGTCGGGTCCCGGGTTATCGGGCCGGGTTTGACCCGACCCAATTATTTTATGCACAGTGGGAACCCAACCGAGTGCCTGGTAATCTGTAGCCGGGTTTACCGGTTCAGGTTACCGGGTAACCTGGTTACAAGAGAGAAGTTGGGATGAATTCCTTAGTTGAAAAGGGTAAAGATGGAATAACAATGAAGTGTCATGCTGGCGAAGAGTCTTGGAAACAGTGGACTTGGCAGCCTTTTTGTTGCAGCATAATAAGCTGGCAAAGCTGCAGGACGTTGTATGCAAGCCTGGCTCTTGAAACGACGCGTCTCGTCTTTGGGTCTTGTCCAATAACAGGTGGTAATGAGCTTAAGATCTCATCCTAACCCAACGTTTGTTTTGATGGTCAGGATTTGAAAAGGACCATTACCTCGAACACATGGCATTGCAATGTCAATGTGATGATGGTAGGGACGACGTTCATTAACTTTGGGGTGTTTGTCATCTTAGAACTAGGATCATATTGTTTATCTTAACAAGAGAGAGATTAGACCGGTTTTGGTTTATAAATCCTAAGCCCTAATTAGCTCATTATCTTAACTTTCTTTCTAACCCTTCCTAATTTTGAAAATCTTCCCACAAGGATCTCTCTTGTTCACTATCATCTCATATGCTTTGTTTTTTTTTTATCCAACCGTTATAATTATTTATAATCCTAGATGGAAATGTCATGGGTCTTGTGACTGATCTGGTTTCATTATTGGCCACTCTCAAATGAATTGTTTGAATAAATAATATCCGCCAAATCGGATTTGTTCTTAAATTAGTCTGGCCCTTGAGACTGCTAGCCTCACTCATCTTTCACATCAAATATTAAATTTTAGAGGCCAGTAGCTAATGATATATTGACCATTGGGGCCTCTAAGAACTTAAATGAAAGTCGATACTATTCAGATTGACAATAACACTGTAGTAGGTTAATTCCAACGGTCGGGAGAACGCAAGAGACTAATGGTGATAATAATCAAAATTGTGGGTAGAGTAATAATCAAAATTGTGGGCAGAGAAATATATAAACCGATAGTTATTCAAATACACTCCAGGCGTGCTGAACATCTGGTTGGCAGGGCAAGAAATCTGCTGCCAGAGAGATGGATGAGTAGGAGCATTTAATGCAAAGGACTGGATTGGACCATGCTCATGAAAAAAATTAAAAAAAATGGCAGCAGGATGGATGATTACGAAAGATGGGATGGAGAGGGCCAGAGGAGGAAGCTATAGAGAAAATGAATTAAGAGAGAGATCCACCAGCACAGTGGTGGAACTCCAATGATTGAATTGAAATGATGTCTTGTCTTTGGGTCTTGTCCATTGACATGTGGTAATGAGCCTTGGATCTCATTTATTTATTTTTAATATTTTTTTTATAACTGACCCGATAACCCGATTAACAAGGCTTCTTTAATCCGGGACCCGGTCCGGATTAGTATGTTCTGGGTCGGGTGAGACCCGACCCGGTCTAAGGCCATGTTCCACCCGTCCGAATATGTCCGGGCCAGGTCGGGTTACCAGGTCGGACAGGGTTTCCAAACCCGATGTACACCCCTAGATGTCATACCAAGGGCGGCAGCAGAAAATGCCAGTGCTATGGTTCCGCACCCCTTCACAGATCATTAAAATCCTCTCTTACATGGAAACTATGAGTTCCAAGTTCTCATATTTCTTGAAGCAAATTTCACACCCATATTCCAACTCTAAAATGGAAAAAATAAATGAGTTCCAAGTTCTCATATTTCTTGAATTCCCAGCCTTCTATAAATGACCATAAAAAATGAAAAAAAAGATCATGAACAGTCGTTAAAAATAGCACTGACCAACAAAGATCATGACAACAGAATCATGAACAGTAAAAACCAAAATTTTAATATGAATATGAAAAGATAAAACTGTTAAAAATAATCCAACAGTTGTTTGTAACTTGTAAGTTATATGCTATACAAGTTTTATTTCAAAGTTTTATGTCATACAAGTTGTTTGTAACTTGTAAGTTTATGTCATACAAGTTTTAATAGCACTGACCAATTTTTTAAAGTCATTTGATACAACCATAAAACTGAACTGAAGAATTGAATTTTTTCCAGACCCCATTAGACGAGATACAAGAACCAATATTTCATTTCATATGATAAAGAAAACAAAAGGAAAGGAAAAAAAGACAATTAGCAAATGGGTTTTGTATCAAACAAGTATTTAACAAAAATTGATACTTAAAAATTAAACGGGATGGTTTGTGTTTGATTAATTACCTTAGCCTCCTAGAAATACATATTTCTTTGGCAAAGGGAAGTGCACTTGATCTTGACTCTAACTTCCATAGCTTGTGGTGGAGCCAACTCCTCTACCTTTATTACCAGAGGCTTGCCTGGTTCCTTATCTAAGCTAAAGCACAATAAAAATCCATCAATAAAATGAATTTCAAGCTGAAATATTCAAGCATTTTAGTTTCCAGATGGTTCCAAACTATGGTCTTTATGAGCATCACACATCCACCCACCAACCAAGAATGCAAGCACAGAAAAACTACATGGAAACAATGAAAAAAAAGAAAAAAAGAAAATCTAACCTAGAGGAACGAGGGTTGTGTGAATCAAGTGATGGAGTCCTAAAGTGTATGATTTTGATAATATCAATAAAATAAATAGAGCAAATAAGTTTTATGAAAGTCAGGAAACTGATTTCAGCAAATATATCAAAGTTATTGCTAATAGAAAGGAAAACATTGATGTTACAGATCTTAGTCAGAACCCATGAAATATAAGGATTATGACATACACAACATGAGTTTCATATAGTTTCCTAGGCTTTCATTGTCTTGATGAAGCAATCAAAGTCAACTGATTTATAATTTAATATATTTGCAAAAAAAAAAAAAAAATTCCCATATACAGTGACAAAATGAAAAGTCAAGAAATTAATCTCACCAGTGTCTCCATTTCCTCATAGTCCTCTTTCATTCAGCGATTATATCTATTCCAACCTTCCTCCTTAGAACTTGGACCACTTGAACCACCAGTTGCACCCTTCCATGATTGTGACCCATTTAGCTATTGTAGTGGAATTGGGCAGAGATTTAATTAAACATGACAAAATACATGCAAGA
The DNA here is from genome assembly GCA_012931725.1 of Litsea cubeba. Taxonomy (NCBI): domain Eukaryota; kingdom Viridiplantae; phylum Streptophyta; class Magnoliopsida; order Laurales; family Lauraceae; genus Litsea; species Litsea cubeba. The sequence goes on along the minus strand of CM022947.1, from coordinate 113,013,051 downwards.
TTTCTTATGCTTCAATGAACAATTTTTGGCATATGATATTAGCATCCCAATGTATGCGTTAAAAGACCCTTTTCTTTAACACAATAGATGCCAATTCTATTGAACTGTAATAATTCAATAACAGAATGAAGAGTGTTGCATGCGTTGGAGGAAATACATACATAGTGTAGAACCACCTAAAAAGTTCTATGCAACTGTCAAACCTGTCAGATCTACCTAAACCATCACATTTAAATGAGCAGTAAAACTCATTTCATCAATAAATGTGCGGTTGTATATCAATAGTCATGCATATGTGTGTGCGTGTGTGAAAAGTTCTTACCCCTAGCACAGTACTCCTATCCAAATCAAGCCCACGAAAAAAAAAAAAAAAAAAACTTCAATCAATTTGCCAAGATCCAATCCTCCATATTATTGCAACTTAGAACAAAAACAATGAGTAAAATCAAATAAATTAAAAAAAATACTAATTTCAAGAGGCCTTTATAAGACCAAATGTCCATTCTCAATACTAGAGATTTTCTATCTAAGGTAGAACCTAAATAGAAACTGAAAGAAAACAAAACAGATTTCTTACTACTTATCTGTTTCGTACTATACTACAAACAGTAAAAGAGATAATTAAGGAAAGGGTGAGAAGGAGAGTTGGCGGTTTGGGTTTTGTGGCTGACAAGAGGTATTATTGGTGTTGGGTAGGTTTGAAGAGGACCAAGCAGGCTAGCCTCGGGTGTAATATACATGATGTGCTCAAATTATTAACTGCAATAACACAACTTTCTATTAAGTAGATAATGGCAAATACGGGTCGATCCACAGAGATTTGTAGAAACAAGATCCAAAAATCCTCGATCAGTTTTCACACTAGGGATTTTAAAACCACAATTAATCAAGAAATTAATAACTAAAATGATATCAAAGGAAATCTAAACACAAACTAATCAGAGAAAGAGAGATCAGGGTATTGGATTTCACCAAAATAGATTTAATCATTCCAAAATTAATTCATTGTCTTATCCCAACAAAACTCAATCCAATGTGCAAGCAACTGCCTTGGATCAGAAGATTTAGCTTTGAGAATTAACCCTTTTTTTTTTTTTACAAATTCAATTCTCTAATTAGTACCTAAGACTCCCTTCACTTCAATATGTTGAAACTCTAATCACTATTTATCAAGATCAAGCACAAACCATTAAATGAATTTAACCTAAACATGATATGTCAAGATCAAACATAAAAAGTAAAAGACATTTAAAATAATCTTTACAAAATCAGAAGTTGAATAACATTCATGAAGAAGAATCTATTAAATCATTAAGCATAATGAGGGAAAGACATAGAAGAATAATAAGGAACGATCTCACCGATTTTGGTTTCCTCCTCCACCCTAATCCACGAATTAGCCAAGCATTGTAGAACAAACAACAATAAAAAAGCAAATCTCCATTATTGAAAGCCTTCAAAGTTGTTTATTACACCACTCAATCTCCACCTTCACTTTCTAACAAAGATTAAAGAAAAATTAAATTACTCCTAGAGCAAGAGAGAGCCTCCCCCTAAAAAGAAAAAAATACAAGAAGAAAAAGAAAGATAGATCTTTCAAATTCGTCATCCCCCATATCCCTCCAATTGATAGCATGTTTTGACTCCCAAAACGTCAGAATTGGGAGATCCTCGTGAGACATGATATTCTTCTCCTTTGAGTCCTCTTTCAACGCATCTGATCTTGCCTTAATCGGAGTCTTAAGTCACAAGTTATGATTAAAATAGTAAAGCTTGCGCAGGATGGCTACAATTCCGAAAATCTTCTTTCCTTCATGATTTGATCACTTGCTAAGAATAGCATTCTTATTGATGTCCATGAGATTCCTTCCTTTCTTTTAAAGTTGATTGCTAATTTTTAGCAACCATTAGATATGGTGGGGGCCACCAAATTCGGTCTCCAAAAATAAAAATAAAAATAAATTGTGCCAAGTCTTGAACTCATGACCTCTAACTTGAAATTCAAGCTCTCCTCCAACAAGCCTATATACTCTTTGTGTATATCTTTTCTCAAATGAGACTTTAGCTTTAAACCTTTCCGAATTAAGCTCAAATATGCTCAGCTCCTTCTAATTCCTGCATAATAAGAAAAATGCTATAATTAGAACATTTAAGATAAAATAAACAACTTAGTAAATTCAAATAAAAGGGTAGTTATTAGTATTATGCCATGTATATCAATACATAGCCAAGACTAAAGGGAAAAGCGTAACAATAGACCAGAACGTCATAGATAATCAACAAAGCACCATAGGGGATGAGTATTTCACTATTTTGTTTAAGTATTCAGCATAACATACTTCACAAACTATAACAAGGGGAGCAATAATAAGCTAGAAAAATAATTCCAAATATAACATGAAAAATGAAAAACATTCCTACCATAAAAAAAATTCTTTATAGAAATTACCTAGAAAATACTCGATTTCCTTTCACCACACTATCTCCATCCTGAACATATGTTCTGTTAGAAGAACTTTGAGCATCTTCTTTCCTAGCCTCAGAAAATTGGATTCAAAAGAATTATTTCCATTTTCATCTCTCAATGGAGGAACCTGCATGGAGAGGAATTTGATAACGGGCCATGAATCTAAAAGTAGCAACCGGTTACTCAATCTCTCAATGCACATTAAAAAATAGACGAAGACCAAACATTAAAACTAAAAGGTGAATATAACAAGGGAGGCATCTCATTGATGTCTTATGTAATGATTAAAAAGACAAAACAAAGAATAAAAATAATACAGAAAGCAATTCCTGAAAAGTGACATCAAGCATAAAAAAACAATGGCAATGAGTTTAAATCTTGGTGATGCCTTCAAAATCATTACAGAAATCTAATAGATTTTAACAAACATTCATCAAAGAAGTTAAGTATTCTGTATGCTGATCTTTCGATCAAGCAAAAATTTTCAGCTCCTTATAAATTATCCATGTGAATTTTCTTTTCTTTTTTTCTAGTTAGTGTGCACATCTTTATCATGATTCAAAGCAAAGAACCCAAGAATAGAGCCATTGACACCATGCATGAAGGCTTTTTGTATTGATTTAATTTTAAATGGAAGGATTATTTAGAATAACCAAAATTGCAATAGAAAATGAGAAAAAGCAAACAGGATAATGCATCATAAAACAATCCCTGCATCATCTTTAATGAGTCAATCTGTTACATAATTTTGAATTTGAATCACAATAGGATTCCTTAGTAAACACCAATTGATAATCCATGCCACTCATTTTTAGTAATAATGCCATCACAATCGAGGATGGGAATGGGTGTAAACACATCCACATTTGCTTCACTTCAAGAAAGTTCTATTTCTCTTCTACAAAGTTCTGTTTCTCTTCTACGATAGAAATTCTGCACCATGTACTTCCCCTTTTCATCTTGCATCTTGGGACTACAATTGTGATATCTTGGGATTTCTAACTATCATTACAAACCATTGGGAAGTTTTCATTTGAAATCCCCTCATTTTTCTTCCCATGAACTAACAGCCCCGATTTAATGCAGAGATCATTTCTGCACTACACCACTGGGCCCTCCTTTTAGCTATCTAACTTTTCCCATGAGCATCATTCATTACAAGGGCTCAATATAGCCTCTATCAGATGATTTTCATTAATTTCATTGGTGGTTAGGAAATGGAAACTTACAGCCTATGATCTACATTCGAGGCCATTTATGAGTAATACTCATAGATAGAATCTGTATTCTCTAAAAGCATGACTCTGATAATTCTGATTCTATCTGAATAAATCAATTAGTAGGGACCATATCTAAAATCTAAATGGGTCACAGTCACTAACCTTCCAGCAAATCAATCACAAACAAACAGTTTTCCATATCTAATCTTCTAAAATTTTCGTTTAAACTATCAATTTTCAATGAAAAGCATCATTCAGAGAAAGAATCACTACTTCAACAAATTGAGGGGGAAAACCCCATTTCTAACTATAAAAAATCTTTTGATCAGTAGGATTTATAGTTCACGCCTTTCAAATGTCAAAAACTTATCAACTAATCATTCAACTATAACCCAAATCAGCATCAATTCTAAAAAAATGAAAGAGAACAAAGTTCATCACAATCTCAACAATCCATCTCCAAATATCAGAAAAAAGATTCAGTATTGATGGATTTTACCTCTTTCGACTCCAAATCTCAAATCGTCAAGCAAAAAAAATCCAAGTTCTCTACGTCAACAACCGGAAGAGAAATGCCCACAAAGTCTATCTAGTTTGTATAAGAGAGAAAACAGGTCAAATCAAATAGAGAATAAGAAAGAGCAGCGAAAGAAGAGAAGGAGAAAGCTGAGATTTCGTTTGTCTAAATACGAAGAAGACTCCATTTTTTTTTCAACGGCCGCCAAAGAGTGAAATTGAATGGAAAAAGGACAAGTCTGCCACTATGCCGCTGGGTGTGGCGATGGAGAAGAAGATCTACGGACAGAGACAGTGGTGATGATGGCGAGGTGATGGGCTGCGATCTGGAGCCTTCTTGCGCTGGAATGGATGTTGGAGACCACGACTTGTAGCGCGAGGTGGTTTTCTACCTGAGACGTTCTGCGCCGAGACGAGGGATGATGGAGGGTTGACGGAGAGCGTCGGAGGGGTCGTGCGATGTTTGAGGGATGGGATGAGGACGAGATGAGATGGGTCGGTAATGAGAGACAGGCGTGGAGAGGGTGAGGCGTGGAGAGGGATGGGTCAGAGAGATGAGGGATGGAGGCGAGATGGGCGCTGTGTGCGTTGAGAGGAAGGGAGATTATGAGGATGTGAGAGACAGTGAGAGGGACCGAGAGGGGGGGAGATGCAGGGGATGTGAGAGGGACCGAGATGCAGAAGGGGTTTTGAGGGAGATCAGAAAAGGGGTTTTATGCACTGGGTGTTACTAATAACGATCACGGTGCGAATAGTGCGCCGGCAAAAGTTTGAAAATATTTAAAATAACAATACCGGCGCCAAAAATGCGCCGGCAAAAATAATTTCATTTATATATTGAAAAAAAAAATTCAATTTCCCCAAATGTAGGCGCCAAGGGTATGTGGAGAAGGCGGGAGTATATTTGGTAACTTTTGCCAGCGAAAACAAAAATATGCCGGTGAAAATGTGAACCTTTGCCGGCGAAAATAAAAAAATGCCGAGAAAAATGGGACTTTTGCCGGCGAAAAAAAAAACGCCGGTAAAAATGGGACCTTTGCCGGTGAAAAAATGTCGCCGGGAAAACTATACTTTTCCCGGCGAAATAAGCTTTTGTGCCGGCAAAAGCTTTACTTTTCCCGGCATTTTTTTATTGCGCCGGCAAAAAACGTCAGGAAAAGTGTAAATTCTTGTAGTGAACGAACAAATATGTGCTGAAACTATCTCATAAACCTGGATAATAGCAATGTTAGGACTAGCAATCATTAAAAAGAGTGTTGGAACTCATCAAAGAAGTGGCCCATCAAATGACACTTTCAGTGATTAAGGGCAGTTGGATGTGAGGAGATAATGAAATACCAGTCAGCTGATGTTGTCTCACATTGCTTTTAGAGTAGAAAGAAGGGAGAGACCGGGTCTAGACAAGAGGAGAAAGAACACTCTTAGCCCCCGTTTGGCATGTCTATTTTTTACCTCTAAACATCTATTTCTCTAAATCAAATAGAGCTTTTGAAATTTAGAGCTGTTTGGCAATGGTTTATTGCCTCTGCACACTTTAGAACAAAAGAGGCAAAGCCTCTAAAAATGAAATGCCCAAAATTTTGCATCTAAAAATTAGAGGCAATGCCACTTTTTCAAGCAGAGGCGGAGCCCATTTTTATGACAAAAATGCCCCTAACGGAAATTTAATGGCAACGAAAGTTCTTTCATAAAACCCTAGCTCTTTCTCGTTTTTTGTCAGCTTGAAACCCTTTCCCATCTCATTATTTCTCAACGTGAAAGACCTTGAAGGAGCAAACCGGAGAAGAAGAAACCCTTTCCCATCTCATTCTTTTCTTCACTGTTCCTCGAAATTGAATAAAAAAACCAAACTGTCTTCCTCTAGCGATTTCCATCTCGATCACCATCATCTCAGGCGATCTCCACTTCTGATCCGATGCACAAACAAGAGAGATTAGATCCGATTCTTACTGGGCCACACCTTCTGATGGGAGCACGAACAGAGATAGAAGGTTTATATCTTGACCTATGGAGAAGAAAGAAAAGAAAGGGTTTCTGATCGGAGCTCTCTCTTTTTTTGACAGGAAAATGGTATCTGACTTGATGATGGGTTGCAGTTGGGTTTGACTAGGGCTTGATCCAATTGCAGCTGGGGGTAGTAGTGGTTTTCAAGTTGATGGATGGGCGGGGATTTGCAGTTGGGGGTGGTGGTGGTTTTCAAGTTGATGGCTGGGCAGGGCGATCTGGTGGTTTACAGCTTTGGTGTGACGAGGGCTTGATCCAAGGACGATCGTGATGATGGCCAGGCTGATGATGAGGAGGTGATGACGATGGATTATGATGGGTTGTGTAATGGGACTCAACTGGGGTCTAGGCAGAAATGTGGCTGGGCATGTCAGTATGGATGTGGTGGGACTCATTTGGTGGCATTCAAGATCATGGTTGAACAGAGATATGGTGGGACTCAATTGATGGATTTGGTGGGAATCAAGATCATGGTTGGACAGAGATGTGGTGGGATTTGGTGGGACTCAAGATCATGTTTGGGTTGAAAAGTCCTTCCAACCAAGGAATCCACAGCCGCACCAAACACAAAAAACACCAATTCATTGAGGAAAAAAAATTACACCAAACATGAATGTAATTTTTATGAGTCTATGTTGCATGTGCTCTTGAAAGATATATGTAGGGTGGAAACATATGAATGAGTTTCTTTTTTCATGTAATGCCATAACTACCCTTGTAAATAAGAGCCAAACCCTTCTAAAAAGAAGTAAATAGAGGGTGTACCAAACGGTCTATTTAACTTAGATGTATGCATTACCAAACACATTTTTTTATTCTAGCCTCTATTTTAAATATCTCTATTTTTAAAGACTCTATTTTAGATGGTCTATAAAAAAATTAGTAGACCTACCAAACAGGGCCTTAGGCCCTGTTTCTTTAGAAGAATTCCTGATATGAATTCAGGGTGTCTTGAAATTTAGAATTCCTGTCAGGAATTCTGTATTTCTTTACAGGACTTCGCTGGCTTTTGAAATTCCAGGAATTCCAAATCCCTAAAAAAGCAGGATTTGGAAAACCAGAATGAGAAGTAGGATTTGGAATTCGTTGCTTGAAGCGGGAGGAGCTTGACGGACGACCACATCCTCCGGGAACGCAACGGTCATCTTCTTTATCGTTTTTTTGGCAACGGCAACAGATCTGAAGGTGTGAATCTTCTACAGCCACACCCTCTCTTCATTTTTCTGTATTTTGATTATTTTCTCTCTATTCCCTTGCTTATTTTATTTTTTAGGGTTTGTATGTGATTGATTCTTTTCTTTAATGTTCTTATAAACTTCCGGTGGGGTTAAACCACTGATAGATCTCATTCATTCCTTGCATCGATTGATAATACCGAAAACTCTAGCAGCTCTCTCCATCTATCTCTCCAAAAGTCACTGCCCTTCCGTTCTAAGCCCTCCCCACAAGAGTCACATAGATTTTTGGGATTTTCTCATACTTTTGGCCGGATATCAGGCTATTCATTTTTTGTTCTCTCCTTGTCAGTTACGTAGATTTCTAGGTTTAGGCTCTATATTTGCAATCAAATATAGATTTGAAGCTCAATAAGGAAAACAGAGAATGTAATAGGTCTGTTTCTCTGTAATATTCACCAATACCATCTAATAGTCTTCTCCTACATAGTGATAAGGACAAATTGATCGATGGTTATGTTTTATTTGTGATATGGGGGTTTTGTTTCACAAGTAATAGAATTCTTCGATAGTCCCTAAAGGGATTTTTTTTCTTCATCTTATTCTTCTGGGTGTTTCTATTTTTATGTGTTTTGTTTATCATATTTATGGTAGTCTTTTTTGTTTAGCTTTATGTGCATATGGGTGTTTGATAAAATGCCATAGTGACCAGAAAATCTGGTTACTATGCCTTTTTATTTGAGTGTTCATGAATTTCAATTTTTTTTTAATTGAGTTGATGCATATATTTGAATGGGTTAGCATGCATATATTTGAATGTGCATCCAAATAGGCTGAAATTAAAGAAGGGTAATATTCATGTGAGAACTAGTTCTCACATATTCTATGAGAACTTTTTTGTGGGAGCCAATTGTGGGCCCCATTTGGGGATGGGACCAGGGAGGATAGAAAGATCTATGTGAGACCACTCTAAGTATCAAGTTTGACCCCAAATCCATGCCCCTAACCCCTTCATCCGTGGCCCACAAGTTTAATGGCTTCATATTCAAAAAAATATTCAACCCTCGATCCAACGGTTCAATCCATTCGGATGTGTGTCTATCCTTGAGATATATGACTATCAGGGGTTTCTCTATTAGTTACTAGGTTTGGATGGGTCGCTAGTTGGATCCCGCAAAAAAATTCTCATATAATAGGTGAGAACTAGTTCTCACTTGAAAAGAACTAGTAAAACAGTTAAGCAGTAGAGCTTGCAAAGAAGTTAAGAGAAGTACCATGCACAGGAGACTCCAAATTCCCAATTAATTCATAAATTCACCAAATCGAACATTGAGAATATGCATGAATACCAATCAAACTCTCCTATCCTATTTCTCCATATTAATGCACTCTGGACGCGCGGTACATCCAAACTCATCCTAAATGGCAATAAAAAATGATTTAGGAACCTCCAAAAAGTCAGAAGCTTAGATAAGAACCATGCAAAGAAAAGATGAAAAGTGAAAGTTGTATAAATGATGTTTGGCCACATTTGAAATTTAAAATTGATCGCATGTGATAGGCACAGCTCCAGCTAAAGTATACTTATTAGTGATATAGTTCAAGGTGAAATAGTGATTTTTAGTGTTGGAATTTATGTGCAAAAATTCTATTGATATAGGAAAACACAGAAATAATATTTAAAAGCCAGTTTGAGGATAGTCATATTTTAGAAGTTTGAAGATATCAAAATTTTGTATGCAAGAACTCTATTATTATGGGAAAAGACTGAAATATTCTTATTATCAATATGAATAATGATTTGGTAATAACATTAAAAACAACTGATAGTAACTTTTAAAAATACATATCTTGATTTCATATCTGGTTTCAAAAACCATAAAATATGAAAACATTAGAAAAAAATATATAGATCTTAAAGGTATGAAATAATCAAGAAGTGAACACTCTTAGAAAGCATGCCTCTTAAAAAGCATATCTTTTTCCGCCTTTTTGTTAGAGATTTATTATTCTATATAAAAGGAGGATAGGATTTTATTTCACAATTGAGCTCAAATCTCACAATTGATTAAGAAACTAGAGCTCAATTGATATTTTAGGAATAAAAGGCGGATAGGATTTTATTTCACAATTGAGCTCCCATCTCACAATTGATTGAGAAACGAGAGCTCAATTGATATTTTAGTTATAACTAGAAGGAGGGATTTTAAAGACTCGAGAGACAATTTGATTTTAGCCATCTAAATAAAAAGTCCAATCTAAAATGAGTTTGCTTTTAAAGAGTCCAATCTTCCGTAGTCTCTAATCAATCAGTGCATATTTAGAATTTTCTTATCTAATGCCTTAGGTAAATCTTACTGCTCCCTATCTTACTTCTCCCTAGGTAACTAGATTATATCTAGGGTTGCCCACCAATTGCGCACGTTGTCATTGTCGTCAACTAAATTCAGCTAATTAAAGCGCTCTCATTTTGAATTTAACCAATTTTTTTTATTCTTTTTAATATTATAAATTATATTACCCATGCTAAGCGCGGGCATTGTTCTTATTAGTATAATATCCGATACATGGGCCACACGATATTAAATTAATTCCTCGTAGGGGACCAAGGCCCATAGTTCTTGGGCCCATTAGCTTTGTGTTAAATTTCTTTGGCCATACTCTGTGTACTCTGTTAAAAGAGTTGAGATGGGCCTAGTTTCAGTCCGATATAAGGCCTATCACATACCACTGATAAGAAACTAAAAGTAGGATCCATTATTGTTAAAATAAATTCTAGGTTTAGCCCAATGTGCGTTGATGTTGGGGCTGTTCCATTTTTCCAAAGTTCTTACTTACTTTTTTTTCACTGGATTGGATCATCTGGCCAAAGTTCTTATTTCCTTTATTTTTTTTCCCTGGTGGATTGGACAAGTGGTTTTAAACTCATGGGACAACCAACCAACCCGGGATAAATCTTTGGGCGACTTTGTGATTTTGTGTTTATAAGTTCTTATTTCTTATTTGGTCTCACAAAAATTATCTAGGGATTAATTGGTGTGGCACTTTGATGAGGGTGAGTGAGAGTACTATCCACATAGACATGCGTTTCTATATTTTGGATTTTGTTACAGTCTTTAATTACATAAGGTGGCTGCTTTTATCAGTTTTATGTGAGGTTTTGACAATGCTCTCAACTTAAGGTGACGTCCAGCCTCAATGAAAAACAAGAGAAATCCAGGTCCACACCCAACCCATTGAGAAGTCTGGCTCTATATTTTTGAGTGGTCCCTTAAAAAAAAAGCATTCATCGGATCATAGTGCTAGCCTGCCTTTTGTTGACCCAGACTTACGATGGATTGTATATGTGAATATTACAATCCCAGCTTTATACACCGTCAAATTCTCAAGCCTAATGCCTATGAGGTGGGACGCGTGGAAGTGAAAGTGGGGAACTATGAGAAACAAAGTTCAGTTTTTACTTTTGTTTAGGGTCCATTTGTTTTCATCAAACTAAATTCCTAGAATATATTCCAGCAGAGAATTATTAAAGAAGTGAGGTGCAAAGAATATAAAAAAAAGATGTAGATAGGACCTATACATTTTTAAGATTTTTTTTACTAGCGTGATGGCTAAGTAGTTATTTTCCTCCTATCCTTAATTAACTCTTCATTCAAGAAGAGATTATTTGATGTCCATCCATAGAACTTCAGCTTATAGTTCCTTCAATTCCATGCAAATAAACGAGCACTTTTGTGTTCGTGATGAAAAAATTGAAGAGGCACTTGATCCAATGTTCGAAAGGAATTATTTTTATACTTTCCAATAACTAGGTGATACTTTCACTTCGTTAAAAAGAAAACCCCATCTCCATGAATTGTTGTGAACTTTTTTCACACTAATCAAGTAAAGGAAAAGGCCAACCCACTCAACTCATGGTTGAGTGGTGTTGGCACCTCGTATCACACACATATTTAGGGATCATTTCATAGTTACGTATCATTGATAGTATCACTCCTGATTTGTAGACCGACCTAGCATAACAAAAAGGCAAAGGGAAAAGAAATTGAGTGCTGCTATTGGCACCACGAATTTTTCTCTCCTCACCGCACTAGAAGATAAAATTTTTTTTCCTAAACTTCCCTTCCTCTCTCCTCCCTCTCTTCCCTTCCTCCTCCTCCCCCCTCCCAGCCTCCACCCTCATCCCCCTCCCCAGTCGCCGGCGGCGGAAGCCCTAGCCGGCTGGCCTCCCTCCCCCACTCCCTCTTTTTTTCCCTCTTCTCCCTCTCTCCCTCCCTCTCCTTCCCTCCCCCTCCCCTACTCTTCTTCTCCCTCCCCCTCCTAGTCGCCGGGGGGGGGGGGGGGGGGGGGAAGAAGAGTAGGGGAGGGAAGGAGGGGGGAAGAAGAGTAGGGGAGGGAAGGAGAGGGAGAAGAGGGAAAGAAGAGGGAGAGAGGAAGAAAGAGGGAGAGGGGGAGGGAGGCCAGCCGGCTGGGGCTTCCGCCGCCGACCGGGGCTCCCTCCCCGCCGGCGACTGGGAAGGGCAGGGGGAGGGGGAGGGGGGGGGGAGCGAAGGGGAGGGAGGGAGAAGAGGGAAAGCAGGGGAGGGAGGGAGAAAGAGGGAGAGGAGGAGGGAGGCCAGCCGGCTGCCGGCCGGGGCTCCCTCCTCGCCGGCGACTGGGGGGGAGGGGGGCAGGGGGATGAGGGAGGGTGGAGGCTGGGAGAGGAAGGGAAGATGAGGGAGGCGGAGGAGGGAGAAGGAGGAGGAGGGAGAAAGGGAGAGGGGTAGTTTAAAAAATGTTTTTTTTTTTTATTTTTTCGCGGTGGGAAGATCAAAAATTGTGATGCCAATATTCTGATCTGAACAGGCCCTACGCATGCATATTTGGGTTTTGTAATTTTAAGCCCTTTCCACCAACGCAAAAGTTGCTCTACTACTTTATTACAGCACAAGCACTCTTGCATGCTAAATACCTTTTGTGCCCACGTTTTTGGAGATATATGTCTCTAGCACATGTTCATTGGAAAAATGCAGTGGAAATGGATTAATTTTTAAATTATTAAAATAATAACTATAAAATAAAAAAATTCCAAAACATTTCTATATTATTTTTCTAGTTTTTTCATCGTACTTGTGATTTTCTGGGTTTTTTTTTTGTCCAAATAATTTTATTTCTGACATATTTTTGGAAAACATCACAATATCATTGAGAAAATAACATTTCAAGTTTTTTTCTTTTCGTTTTTTAAAACTAAGGGTGTCTCCCGCTCAGCCTAGCCCAAAAGTCTTTGACCATGAGCCTGAGAGACACTCTATTCTAAACAGTCGAAAACTAATCTCTACGTGCACTTGCAAATCCTTCTATGCACATACACCGGGTAAAATCACGAGAGATGGCCAACAAAAATAGGCGTCACACATCATTTCAAAGCATATATTATCATGATATACAACACATCGCTGATATTTGTGGCTGCCATTTTCATCAGGACTGTTAACAATTGTGGGACATAGCAACTTGGATGAGGCAACGACCCACCTCAACACGTACTGATCGTTGGGGCTTTTTTTCATTGCGTTAGTTGTTCTCATTTTGTTGCACATCCAGTCGCTGAATCCACCTCTGGGTCCCTATATAAAATGGACATTGTAGGTGCAGAAAATAATGACCCACAATAAGAGGGTGCCTTATAGGACTTATCCGAGAAGATGATGGTGTCTGGAATATCTGGATGCCGCCCGGAAGCCTGGAAGGGAAGAACAAACAGTCAGAGGACCCTGGCCTGAGTGGCGCAAGGCTCTCCGATGCCAAAGTCAGTATATGAACTGGAACAATGGAAGGAGAGGAGGAAGAGAGACAGAGTAACGACTCTGGTATGGAAAAATGGCGTACCTTAGATGGTGGCATGGGTCTCTATTTATAGAGGGTAGATCGTATCTTCGGAAGATATTGTGGTGTGGGTCCCACGATTTGACTTAGAAGTCATGATCAGCCCACATTGCATTAATTGTGGTCCAATCCAGCCCACTATGCATTAAATGCCCATCGGGTCAGCCCACATCGCATTTAATGCACATCTTGTTGGGCCAGATCCTGTTGGGCGCCTTTGGCGGTAGGAGTACCAGCGGATCCGCCCTCGGGCCCTGCCCTGATGTGGCTTCAGCCGCTGGATGGGACTCTGCCAGGGATCTGGCGAAGATTGTGGGCGGCTGGATGTCGCGTCTGTCCCACCAGCGCGTGTCCCTATCCCTCCACGTGCCTGATGACGTGGGGGATGAAGGGTACACGTGAATTCTCTCCCGCTTCGGCTTCTGTCTCGGCTTCTTTAGCCGAAATGGAGCTTTCTGCCGAGGTGGCACCCGTGGTGGTGATCCTTGCCGAGATGACGCCCGAGGTGGGCCAGTTCGGCGCTAAGGCCCGGAGCTGTCCGACTTCGGCCGGACCTCCTGTCCTGATAGCCGGGACGAGCCTGGTGTCACGTGGATGACGTGAGGGTGGCACGTGAGAATGCTTAACTTGATCTGGTGGCTGTGATTAACTTAATCCTGTGGTTCGGGAAATCTCCCCACACAATTGCCCCCTAGGTTTTGACCTCTGAAGTGTGCTAGCCTTTAGGGGTTGAAAGCTAGAAGAATCCATCTGGGGATACTGTGATCATTACTTGGTGTCGCTTCAACTCTTCAAAGCAATAAATGCCCTGACCTGTTTGCCTTTGGAACCGAGCTGACGGCTACACGCGTAGTTTCCGCGCCGACTGCGTTGTCCCATTGATTGATGGGCTGTCTCATTGATTGACGGGCACGGGCTTTGGAGTGTCTCTTCGAATTCGGAGGCGGTACCCAAATGAGGGTTTCCCCTTCTATAAATAGGGCCGCCTCCTTCTTCTTCTTGCTTCTGACTCTTTTCGCTTTCGCCTCTATCTTTACTTTCAATCTCTGTTCTGGTTTTTGAGAGATCTGTTCGAGGACGACGACCATAGAACGCGCCTGGATCTGCCTCTGGTCTGCTCCTTTGCCCTCGTAAGTCGCTCTGCTCTTTCGTCTGGTTTTCTTGGGGGTTTTCCGATTTCTAGGGCTTTTCTTCGTAGTCACCCCTTCTAGACATGGGCACCCCTAGATTCAGGGTAGATTCTGATGAGGGCTTGGCCGAGTTTAGGGCTGCCTTCAAAATTCCGGAGGGGGTCCTCCTGAAACCGGCAGACCTTGCCGACGCTGCCCTGTATCGCTGCTACGGCGGCTGGATGCCATTCCCTCTGATCTCTGTGATCGAGGGTGGGGTCAGGTTCCCACTGCACCCCTTGCTTAGGGCTTGCCTTAGCCTTTGGTCCCTCGCCCCGGGCCAGCTGATGCCCAATGGCTACAAGGTCATCATGGGCACAGCGAAGCTGAACGAGATCTTGGGGACCAACCTGGGCCCTCACGATATCGAGGACGCTTATGATATCTGCAAGGCTGGGGAGGGAAGATACTATCTCCGTGTGAAGCCGCAGCGAAGGGGCTTCGTCCTAGCCTTGGAGGATTCAAGTAAGAACGCCGAGGAGGATTTCTTCTGCGTCTCGGGGGACTGGGAGTTCGGCCCAGGCGAAGATAGGAGGCTGTCGGTCCCACGTCGCCCTGGGGAAGTCCCAAGTAATCATCGCCGCTTTTCTCTACTGTTTTGCTTATCTTACTGGTGCCGAACTGACATTTTTCTTTGCCTGTCGAGCAGAGGCGGGTGCAAGGAGACGCCGAGCTGCTAGCGAAGGTTGGAAGAGGAACACCGAAGACATCAACAAGGTCGAACGGTACAAGGGGCACGAAACCAGGTCGGCCTGGAAACTGCTTGGGTACAAGCCGAGGTATCGCGGCCACTACCACAGGACCGGAGTTCCTGGGGCGGACGAGACACACCCTGACCGTCCGACCGTATCGGTTGCGGTGTTTAGCGGGATCCCCCTGACCGATCCTGTTGCTGACCGGACTGCGTCTGGAGCCGAAGCGTCCACTTCCGATCCGGGGCTGCCGGACTTGTCGCAGATAGTGGAAGCCTATACCTCGGACCAAGAGGAGGACATGGGAGGAAGCTCGAGGGAGGCCGCTGTCAGGGACCTGGCTGCCAAGTTTAGGCAGAGGTCAGCGTCTTCTGGGACTCCGTCGCCTACCAGTACTCATGCTGCATCGGGTCCGGTGGGCGTGGGCGCTCCCTCTGCTCCTGCTCCTGGGAGAGTCCGGCAACGATCGCCGGACCGCTCGAAGGAGGGGTCCCCGCTCAGGAAGAAGTCCAAAGCGGTGGAGAAGAGCTCAAGAGCCGACCTGCAGTCGGGCAAAGCTCCTGGGGCCAAAGCCCCTGCCGAGAAGGGAGGCGAGAAGAGCGCGCCGAAGGAAAAGAGTGCGCCGGCCGAAAAGGGTTGCGCTTGTCAGCAAGTCGGCTGTCGGGCCAGCGCGCGAGCCTCTGATCTTGGCGGGACAAGGGTCCGGATCGGCTTCCGGGCCCCGGACTGCCCCAGCACCGTGGAAGCCGAGGATGGAAACCTCTACCGGTGAACCCTTGAGCGTCGAAGACCGGTTGCTGGGAAATGCCGAGGTGATTGGGGCTCTCGCCAAGGCCTGTGCTCTACCAAGAGATATGGAGACGCACGATAGGTACGAGGATGAGAGCCTGATGGTTTCGGCGATCCAGGACAACATTCGAGTAAGTGCTTGCAACTCCTCTCTCCATTCTTCAAGTAGCTTGGTCGAATCCTGACTCTGTTTCTTTTTGCAGAACGTGCAGAGGCTCCTAACCGTGGTGGGAAGGAGGGATAGGAGCGCTGCAAGAATGGCCCGCCTGGAATCCGGGCGGGAGAAGTTGAAAAAGGAGCTGGACGAGCAGCAGAAGGGATTCGAGGAGCTCAAGGCAGCCAGTGCTGGAGAATCTGCTCGGCTGGCGTCGGCTCTGGCTGAGGTCGCCGAACTCTCGTCTCGGGCCGACCACATGAAAGGCGAGCTCTGGGCGAGGAACAAGAAGGCCGCCGAACTGGAGTCCGAGCTGGCCAGGTTGAAGGCTGAGTCGACTGCTGAGGGGACGAGGCTGCGTGCTGAAACGGCGAGGTTGAAGGCTGCGAACGCCGAGCTTGAGAAGGAAGCCCAGTCCGCCTTCCAGGATGGGGTAGATCGAGCCACCGAGCTGTACGAGAAGCAGGTGGAGGAGATCACCGCCATCCTGTTTGAAGAGGGATGCCTGGCCGCACTGAGACGTGCGGGGGTTCCTGAAGACCACCCCGTCTACCAGGACCTGCCGAAGTATTCGGACCTGGATCCCGAGCCTAGCTCCGTACCTACAGCTGACGGTGCCCCGGTCGAAGCCCCTGCGGTCGTCGACGCTCCAGCTGCCCCAGTCTCAAGCGATGCCCCAGTCGCCAGCGAGGCTTTAGCCGTGCCTCAGGGTGAGACTTCCGCTCCTGGTTCGGCTGAGGTGCCAGCTGAAGCCCCGTCTGCCAGCGACACTCCAAGCGAGGTCCCTGTCTTGGCCGAAGCTTCTGGCCCCTTGGAGACGGTGATTGACCTGGTCGAGTCGCCGAGACCGGAGTAGCTCTGCCTTGTGGCTCTTTTTGTAATACTTTTACTTTTGCTTTCAGCCTTGTAATCCTTTCCATTGTTAATGAAAAAGACTTCTTTACTTGCATATTTTTCTCTTTGCATCTGCTTTCTTTCTTACCTCTGGATGTGGATCGAATGGTATTGAATGCCTTTACTGTGTGGCGTGGCCCTTGAGGTAGAAAGAGTCAAACTGTCAGTGCTGACACTCCGTATTCTCGAGACCATAAATAGCAACAAACGAGGGGGCGCAGCTGACGAGGGAATCGGGCGGATGTCTCCACGTGGCGCCATAGGGATCGCTGGTCAACAGCCGTGCATCCCCAGTACGCGTGGGAGACTTCGCCCTCATAACTTCCTTCGGAAACCGAGTCCTCCTCCTTCCTATAAATAGGGGAGGCAAGCTCGCCATGGGAGAAGGAATGAACATGGCAGTAGAAATCATGCCTGGGAGGTGCCCGAAACTTCTTGATCCGGGGGGGGAACCCTGCGCCGTTGGACGGCTATCCCCGAGGGGGGATGGCTGTCGTGGTCTGCGCGCTTTCTGAAGGAAATCCCCGTGGACTACGCGCTTTCTGAACGCGGGTCCACGGCCATTCGTCCCTGGCCAGGCAGAGTGAGGATGCGCTGCAGGGGGACGGTGGCGCCTTCTCGTCCGACACCGCCCTGTGCGCCCGTCGTACGGCAGGCGGGATTGGGCCTCGCTGGTCCGGGAGGCTTCTTCAAGCTCTGTCGCTCCCACTGCCACCGAGGGTGTTGCAGAGCCCAGCGGGGCCGGAGGGGCTGTGCGATGCTTTGGTCTGACCAACCAGAGTGCATTGCTGCATAGCCCGGTGAAGTTCAGGATCGCTCAGAACCTCCAGGAGCCTTCTGCCTGAAGAGTCAGTGACGCCTGAAGAGTCAGTGAAGATCAGAGTCTTTCTATCATTTTATTTTCTGCTTCATTTTCCGTTTTCAGAGGACTGCGATCCTCCTTGCTGTACTCTTCTTTCTGTTCTGTAGTTGTTGTAACGAAGCAGTTTGCAATAAATGAAAATGCATTTTCTGGTTAACCAAGCTGCGTACAGTGCTTTCGAGTTCCTTTTCTCATTACTTTGCGCTATTTCGGAATGCTTGGATTTGTGTTTGAATGCTGGCATCATTCCCTTGGTCATGGCTGTTAAAGCGTGAGCTCGGCAATGATCTTTGAGGGGTGTAGAAACCCAGATATTAGGAATCCGGCCGAGTGTCTGAACTCGAGGCCTTCTCTATAGCCCAAGGCTAGGAGTTTTAGGAAGTGACCGAGTCTGGACTCGAGGTCTCTTCCAGGGCGGAGGGCCCGATCTCGGCTGAGTAAGGACTCGAAGCCTCTCCATAGCCCAAGGCTAGGAGCTTTAGGAATCGACCGAGTCTGGACTCGAGGTCTCTTCCAAGGCGGGGGGCCTAATCTCGGCTGAGTAAGGACTCGAAGCCTCTCCATAGCCCAAGGCTAGGAGCTTTAGGAATCGACCGAGTCTGGACTCGAGGTCTCTTCCAAGGCGGGGGGCCTAATCTCGGCTGAGTAAGGACTCGAAGCCTCTCCATAGCCCAAGGCTAGGAGCTTTAGGAATCGACCGAGTCTGGACTCGAGGTCTCTTCCAAGGCGGGGGGCCTAATTCATCGAAATCAGTCAGAGAGATGACAAGTCGATGACAAGGTGAAAGCTGTTTCATTGATTGAGATTCATTACATCCTTAGAAATAGAATTTCTTCAAATGGGATGCATTCCACGGTCTCGGCAATGGCTTGCCATCCAAGCCTTCGAGCTTGTAGGCTGACTTTCCTGCCAGTGAAACTACTCTGAACGGGCCGTGCCAGTTCGGGGCAAGCTTCCCCTCATTTGGTTCTCTGTCAGCTGGCAGGGTCTTCTTTAAAACGAGCTCTCCCGTAGTGAACCTTCTTTCCTTGACATTCTGATTGTATGCCCTGGCTAACCGTTGCTGATAGTCGGTTAGTCTCAGGGCTGCAGCTTCTCGTCGTTCGTCCGCTAGCTCCAGCTCCATTGCCAGGTTCGTCTCATTTCGGCCTTGGTCGACCAGCTCTGTCCTCAGGGTAGGAAGGCCGATTTCCAGGGGAATGACCGCCTCCATACCGTAGGCCAGAGAGAATGGTGTCGCCGAAGTGGACCTCCTTGGAGTTGTTCGATAGGCCCACAGCACGCTCGGAAGCTCTTCTGTCCATCTGCCCTTTGCCTTGTCCAGTCGCTTCTTCAGGCCGTCCAGGATCACTTTGTTGGAGACTTCTGCCTGGCCATTACTCTGTGGATATGCCGGGGTGGAGTAATGGTTTCTGATGCCATGCTCTTGGCAGAAATCTCTGAAGGATTTGGAGTCGAACTGAGTTCCGTTATCTGAAATCAGGGTCCGGGGGATGCCGAACCTCGTGAGGATGTTTTTCCAGACGAAGTTCCTGGAGTCCCTGTCCGTGATGGAAGACAACGGTTCAGCCTCTATCCATTTGGTGAAGTAGTCCGTAGCTACTATCAGCCATCTTTTGTTCCCTGGAGCTCGGTGAAGGGGCCCCACAATGTCCAGGCCCCATTGAGCGAAGGGCCATGGACTGGAGAGGGGGCTCAGATCTTGCGCTGGCTGATGGAGGGAGTGGGAGAACTTCTGGCATTTCTCGCATTTTCTGGCGTAGACCTGGGCGTCCTTCTGCATGTAGGGCCACCAGTAACCCTGGCTGATTGCCCTGTAGGCCAACGAGCGGCCTCCTATATGGCTGCCGCAGATTCCTTCATGGATCTCGTACAGGAAGTCGTCCACCTTGGACGGGTGGACGCATTGGAGGTATGGGCCTGTGAAGGACTTCCTGTAGAGTTTGCCTTCTGGAGAGAGCCAAAAGCGGGCTGCCTTGAGCCTGATTTTGTGGGCTTCAGTCTTATCCTCGGGGAGCTGGTCATCCTTCAGGTAGGCAACGATTGGATCCATCCAGCTGGGGCCGAGGTCAGCACAGAGGACAAGCCGAGATGATTGGAGTTCTAGACTTGACCTTGATACTGACCCGACCTCGATGGTCCTCTTCTTTCCTGCTTCAACAGCGGAGGCCAGGTTTGCAAGCGCATCTGCGTGCGTGTTGGTATCTCGGGAGATTTGCCTGACCTCGGCTTCCTGGAATTGGGAGAGTAGCTTTTTTGCCAGGGCTAAGTAGGCCGCCATCCTGTCGTCCCTGGCCTGGTAGTCTCCAGCGAGCTGGCTAGTTACCAGTTGAGAATCGCTGAAGATTTCCAGGTGCTGGGCTCCGAGGACTCGGGCGCTGTTCAACCCTGCGATCAGTGCTTCGTACTCTGCCTCATTGTTCGTCGCTTTGAAGTCGAGGGTGAAAGCCTGCTCTATGACCAGTCCCTCTGGCGATTGGAGAACTATGCCGGCGCCAGCTCTCTTGGAGGTGGACGACCCGTCGACAAAGATCCTCCATGCCGAGGTGGGAGACTGCTGGACTTCTGTTTCCGCTGGCTCTTGCCCCGGCTCTTGCCCTGTGCCCCCCAGTGCCGTGCCGAGCTGGATCTGAGCCTGGTTGGGGCAGGCGAATTCGACTATGAAGTCTGCCAGAATCTGGGCTTTGATTGCAGTTCGGGGACGGTACTGTATGTCATACTGCCCCAATTCAACTGCCCACTTTGATATGCGCCCTGAAAAGTCAGCTTTCTTGAACAAGGAACGGAGTGGGTGCTCCGTGATCACCACAATAGTGTGGGATTGAAAATAATGGGAGAGCTTGCGGGAGGCGGTGACAAGAGCCAACGCAAGCTTCTCCAACAGAAGGTACCTGGTCTCGGCATCGAGCAGGGTCTTGCTCGTGTAATAGATCGGCTTTTGAACTCCCTCGTCCTCCCTGATGAGGACGGAGCTCACTGCGTGATCCGAGACTGCTAGGTATAAATACAGGATCTCTCCCCGAGTCGGGGTAGAGAGTAATGGGGGTGACATCAAATAAGTTTTGAGTGCGGCCAATGCCTGGTCGCACTCGGGGGTCCATTGGAACTTCAAATTTTTCCTCAAAAGCTGGAAAAAAGGCCTGCACTTATCTGATGAGCGGCTGATGAAGCGATTGAGTGCGGCGGCCATTCCCGTAAGCTTTTGAACTTCCTTTGTGGTGGAGGGACTCTGGATGTCCTGGATGGCGGTGATCTGGTCTGGATTGGCCTCTATCCCTCTCCGCGTCACCAAGCTGCCGAGAAACTTGCCAGAGGCTACGCCGAAGGCGCACTTGGAAGCGTTGAGCTTGAGCTTGTAGGCGCGGAGGATGTCAAAGACTTGGCCGAGATCCGCCAGGTGGTCGCCGGAGCGCACAGATTTGACGACCATGTCGTCGATATACACCTCCACCGTTCGGCCGAGCTGGGCCTGGAACATCTTCGTGACGAGGCGCTGATAGGTCGCCCCCGCGTTCTTCAGCCCGAAGGGCATTACTCTATAGCAGTAAGTGCCGCGGGGGGTGATGAACGATGTTTTCTCCTCGTCGGGCCCATAGAGAGGGATCTGATGGTAGCCCCGGTAGGCGTCGAGGAAGCTCATTCGGTCATGACCAGCGGTGGCGTCAATCAGTTGGTCGATCTTCGGGAGGGGGAAACTGTCCTTAGGGCAAGCCCTGTTCAGGTCGGTGAAGTCTACGCACACCCTCCACTTTCCAGTTTTCTTCTTGACGACCACCGTGTTGGCCAGCCATACCGGGTACTGGACTTCCCGGATGGCCCCTGCTTTTAGCAGGTTGTCGACCTCTTCCACGACCGCGTCTGTCTGCTGCAGCCCGGTTCTGCGGGCCTTCTGCACTACTGGCTTGTGGTCGGGGTCGACGTTGAGCTTGTGGCACATGACCTCAGGGTCGACCCCGGGCATCTCACTTGGGTTCCAAGCGAAGACGTCCACATTCTGCATCAAGAACCGAGAGAGTTCGGCCCTTTCTTCGTCCGACAGCTGGGGTGCCGATCAGGAAGAAACGGTCTGGGTCTGCCGGGTCTAGCCTGACCTCGGCTAGGTCCTCGATGCTCTTCTTCTCAGGGTCCCTGCCGATCTCATCGAGGCCCTTTTCGAATTCGGCCAGGTTAACGCGCTCTGGCTCCTTTACTGCTGGAACTGCGGCTAACACGCACTGCCTGGCCTGCTGCTGGTCTCCCTTCACTGTGACTACCTCCATCTTGCCTTCTTCGTTCTCATGGACGAATTTCAGCTTTTGGTGGTAGGAAGAAGGAACTGCCTCTAGCTTGTGGAGCCACGTCCTGCCCAGAATGACATTGTAGGGGGATGGGGCATCCACAACCAGAAAGTCGGCTGTCACGGAGGCTCCGCCAACTTGGGTGTCCAAGGTGATTCTACCCTTTGGGTAGACTGGTGTCGCGGACAACCCTAGCAGAGGTGCACGAACCTCCGTGAGGTCTGCTTCGGAGAGTTTCATCCGTTTGAAGCAGTCGTAATAGAGGACCTCGGAGGAGCTGCCGGAGTCGACGAGGATCCTCTTTACGGTGAAGTCTCTCAACTTCATGGTGAGGAGCAGGGGGTCGTTGTGAGGAACCTGGACTCCCTCTAGATCTCGGTCCGAGAACGAGATGGCTGGTTTGTCGCGGCGGGCTTTCTTGGATGCCGGGGCGAGGTCGGCTTTCATCACTTCTTTCTCGTGCGAAGCCCGCCTGGCTTCGGCACGGGTCTGAGAGCTTCCCCGGGACGAGGAAGCGGGAGCTGAGGACGCCAGATGGATCACGTTGATGATCTTCTCTGAGTCCTCGCTGTCTGGAGCCTGGGCTGCGTTCTGGGGAGCCCGGCCCTCGCTGCCGCCGGCATCACCGGCCTTGACGAACTCTTGGAGGTGGCCCTGTTCGGCCAGCTTCTCTAGATACCCCTGTAAATTCCTGCATTCTCCAGTCCTGTGCCCGTTGCCCTTATGGAAGGCGCAGTAGAGCTTGCTCCGGGAGCCTTCGGTAGGTTCACTCTTCATGGGCGGAGGGTACTTGAAGAACGGCTCGGACTTGATTTTGGCCAGGATGCGGTAGATCGGCTCCTTGAAGACGACATTGACGCTCTGGCTGGCGCTGGAGGGAGGTCTGGGCTTCCAATTGCCCCCAGACCTGGACGACGAAGGCTTCGTCGAACTGGAGGCCCAGTCCCGCTTGGACTCCTGCTTCTGGGAGGGCCTCCCGCCTCTTTGCCGAGGCTGGCTATTCTTCTGCTCGGGCTCTGGATGCCCGTCCCGATCCTTAGCTCGGATCTCATCTTCTTCCCGGGCGATGAAGCGCTTCACCCGGGACATTAACTCTGACATGGACTCCGGGGTGTCCCCGGCCAAGTCCTTCCGCAGGTCGCTGCCGGGGATCAGGGCGTGCTGGAAGGCGTAGACGGATATCCCCTCCCTTGCGCCCTCGATCTGGCTGTAAATCGCCCAGAACCGGTGGGTGAACTTGGCGATAGTTTCACCCTCCTTCATTTTCAGGGCGATAAGGTCCCCTTCCTTCTTGGGGACGACGGTGTATGCTTGGAACTTCTTCAGGAAGGAGAGCTGGAGCTCCTTCCAACTGGGAATCGACTGCTCTGGGAGAGAGCAAAACCACTTCAGGGGGAGGTCGCCCAAACTGGAGGAGAAGATCTTACAGTTTAGGTGGCCCTCATTTCCCCAGATAGACATCTTCTGGGAGAAGTGTCGGAGGTGTGCGGATGGATCGGACAGTCCGTCGTAGGGGACGAACCGCGGGACGGAGAACTTCCTGGGCAAGGGGGTGCGCTCGATTTCCTTCGTGAAGGGAGAGCCCCCAAGATCAGTGTGGCCGCAGAGCTGCTTCTGGTCCCGCATGTCCAGGTTGTGCTGGAGAGCTCGCCTGACACGTTTGTCGAACCACTCCTGCTCGTCGTCCTCCTCTGGAGTCTGAGCTCTGGACTTTCGCTTGGGGTGGCTCGGACTGTGATGGCTATGAGTTCGGCCATCGCGACTATGGTGACTCCGGCTGTTGCTCGAGCCTTCGTCACGAATCTGGCCCCGTTTCTGGTCCAGATGATGTCTGAGGTCCTCACGAGGAGGCTGGGTCGCCTTGCTGGGAGCGCCCTTCTTTTTCCCTTGGGGCTCAGAGACCTCCCTCAAGGAGGCAGTTTGCACTGCCTTCAGCTGCTGCTGGAGCTTGCGAATCATCCGCTCTTGCTTCCGGAGTTGCTTCTGGAGGAGGGCTGCCTCGGGAGCCTCTTTGGGGGTTGAGCGTGGCGCGTTTCTCCCACGGCCACGGCCTTGTCCTTCCGAGGACGCTGATGCTGATGATCATCGCGTCCGGGGTGGCGGGACCTCGTCCGCTGAGAGTGAGGTCTCGACTCCCTCTTGGAAAGGGATCTCGACAAAGAGTTGGGAGCCCAGGCGGCCCTCGCCTGCAGCCGTCCCTTGCACCGCGCGGGACTGCCCCTGAGGAGGGACTTCCGCTGGAGTCGTGTCTTGCACCGCGCGGGACTGCCCCTGAGGAGGGACTTCCGTTGGCGGTGGTGGCAGCGCGAGCGCTGCTCCTGAAGATTCTACGCCCTTCTTAGCTTTCGGAGGCATGGCTTCTGAAAGGATGAGGTTAGGAAGATTGGGAAGGTTTTGAGAGGTTTGGATGGCTGGGATATTTCTTTCCCACAGACGGCGCCAATTGTAGGTGCAGAAAATAATGACCCACAATAAGAGGGTGCCTTATAGGACTTATCCGAGAAGATGATGGTGTCTGGAATATCTGGATGCCGCCCGGAAGCCTGGAAGGGAAGAACAAACAGTCAGAGGACCCTGGCCTGAGTGGCGCAAGGCTCTCCGATGCCAAAGTCAGTATATGAACTGGAACAATGGAAGGAGAGGAGGAAGAGAGACAGAGTAACGACTCTGGTATGGAAAAATGGCGTACCTTAGATGGTGGCATGGGTCTCTATTTATAGAGGGTAGATCGTATCTTCGGAAGATATTGTGGTGTGGGTCCCACGATTTGACTTAGAAGTCATGATCAGCCCACATTGCATTAATTGTGGTCCAATCCAGCCCACTATGCATTAAATGCCCATCGGGTCAGCCCACATCGCATTTAATGCACATCTTGTTGGGCCAGATCCTGTTGGGCGCCTTTGGCGGTAGGAGTACCAGCGGATCCGCCCTCGGGCCCTGCCCTGATGTGGCTTCAGCCGCTGGATGGGACTCTGCCAGGGATCTGGCGAAGATTGTGGGCGGCTGGATGTCGCGTCTGTCCCACCAGCGCGTGTCCCTATCCCTCCACGTGCCTGATGACGTGGGGGATGAAGGGTACACGTGAATTCTCTCCCGCTTCGGCTTCTGTCTCGGCTTCTTTAGCCGAAATGGAGCTTTCTGCCGAGGTGGCACCCGTGGTGGTGATCCTTGCCGAGATGACGCCCGAGGTGGGCCAGTTCGGCGCTAAGGCCCGGAGCTGTCCGACTTCGGCCGGACCTCCTGTCCTGATAGCCGGGACGAGCCTGGTGTCACGTGGATGACGTGAGGGTGGCACGTGAGAATGCTTAACTTGATCTGGTGGCTGTGATTAACTTAATCCTGTGGTTCGGGAAATCTCCCCACACAGACATCATGATCAATCATATATCAAAAGTTGAACAAACGTAGTCGTAGAGCATGTACAAAATATATATAGTGGGCCCTATTTTGAATAAGTATCTACATTTTATATTTTTACATTGTACATACGATTGTTTCTCAGATTCATAAGCAACAGACTGACTTGTACTTTAGGACATTAACCAATTGGCATGTTGGGATAAAAATGACACTGTTTCACTGTGTATATTAATCGGCACGAAGTTCTTCACTGTGTATTTATTTATTTGTCTGAAACATTTGGGATACTGCCAATTGGCATGTTGGGAATGGGATAGAAATGACAGTGTTTGCGAATCTAGCAACACTATAAAAATACAGTCCAACACTTCAACCGGCCCATGCTCCAAAGACCATCAACACAAATTTAGTTTAATGTAGGCACCATGTTCTTCATTGAAGAGAAAACAAATGCCTCGTTAACCTTTGATGGGAAAATTTTCCAAACGGCCGGCATTTCCAACTAACTGAAGCAGCATATAGTTTTCAAATGCGCTTGGTAGAGTCTAACATGCTTCGGTGCATGCTTAAAATAAAAAAAAGCGTTGGTGCAGCCTGCTCTAACACATCACCCTCCCAGTTATTTTTATTGCACAACCACCAGATTGAATGACTTTGTGAGACACATAGCTTGAAGGCACAGTATAATTAATTCCGTTTTGTTTCGGCCCGAATAGTCTGCATTTTTAGTTTTGGTTCTCCAACAGAAACGGAAGGGGTTGAAAAAACATGATTTAAATTCAGTCTAATTCAGTCCATTTCGGTCATTGCATTCCATTATGATTGTCCATTTCTGTCGATTCCGGTCTATTTTGATTTGTAGCACAATTTTTACTTTTTTTTAATATTTTTTTTCAATATATTTATTTTTATTTTAACCAAAAAGTTGTGATGCTTTAGTGGTGTACACTTGGCCAAGAAAACATGTCAAGTCGAGGACTGTATATGATATGATACAATTGTATGTGCAATTTAGCAGACTAAAATGTTAATAAAAGGTAAAATCAACAGCACTGACAAGAAAAAAATATATATAATATGACCGGCCTCACCAATCTACAACAATTGTGATCTCTTAACTCTTGAGCTCTTTGATATTAATGTGAAGAATCATTTTTCATCGCTCTTTATAGATTCCAACCCCAAGAAATTTATCCCTTATCCCCAGCATTTCTGCCACGACCTCTTTCATTAGCATTCTATCTCTTGGTGTTTCCTTAGAACATGCAATTCCGACTCCAACAACTGAAGCAAAGCATTCTAGCAGCCTCTGCCTTTCATTTTCGACATTGTTGGTAACGTCTCCTCGACTATTTTCTTCTAGCATCATTGGATCTGCTATCTCCATCATTCGATCAGGGAAAGCCATCTTTGCAAACTCATGAAGGCTTAAACCATTCTCAAACATGTCTTCTGTTGGTCTTCTTCCCGTAAATAACTCCAATAGAAGGATCCCATAACTATACACATCCCCAAGAGTTGACACACCACAGCCCATACCATACTCTGCATTTCATAATCTCTTTAGTTAAATCAAACGAAGCTAAAGAGCAACAAACCATAGATTGGGTTTTAAAGTTAGAATAAGGATATTTCTTGAAAAGGTACAAGAGAGGTAGAGGATTCATTTCTTCATGACCAAGGCATATTAAAATGACATGCTGCGTTAGTAAAATAGCTAGAGTGTTGCACGAATTCGTAGCCATGGGATCGGGAAGACGGCAAGGTTTGAAGTCGAGAAAAAGCTAACTAGTTAAAGCACATTTGATGAGTAACGTTCATCAGATGGATGAGCCAGCTTCTTCAATATTGGCAAGGGCGTGAATTAAATGAAAATAATAAGAGATCTCTGATAGGAATGTTGCAAAAACTGTGTCTCATTGAGCTAATTGGGGATCTTGCCAGCATTTAACTTACGCATTATCGAGAGAGATGCACGTTGATTTTGCAAATATGGATGAATAGATATTTATCGGTTCTATAATTTGATTTCACTAATTAGTAGTTGATCATGGTAAATGATTACAAAGAAATTTCATGAATTAAACAAACAAAACAGGAAATAAAGCATAAGAAGGAAACCGTTATCTGGATAAATGCACCCAATGGATTCCATTATTGAATTAAACAAAAAAAAGTCAAGAATGAGAAGTCCAAGATGAAACTGTTACCTGTAGCAACATAGCCAATGGATCCCTTTATTGTGATGGAGCTAATATCAGTTCTTGAAGAATTATTGGTAGTTTCAAAAAGGATCTTTGCTAAGCCAAAATCGCCAACGTGAGCAACCATGTCATTGTCAAGAAGAATATTAGTAGGCTTTAGATCACAATGAGCAATTGGAGTCCCCTGGTGATTATGAAGATAATCCAAAGCATAAGCCACATCTATGGCAATATTTAGCCTTTGATTAAGGCTCAAGTTCCTCAAACGATGGCCCTCTTCTTCTTTTGGATGCAACCACTCCTCTAAACTTCCATTGGGCATGAACTCATAAACCAGAGCTTTGAAATCATTGCCTTTGAAATCAATGCTTGAGCAAGAAGCTAAGACTTTAACAAGATTCCGGTGTCTGAACGTTTCTCAAGGCCTCACATTCGGCAATGAAGCTCTTGGAGGCTCCTTGTCTTTGAAGGTTGAGCACCTTAACTGCAACAATGGTGTCGTCCAGAGCAAAAGTTCCTCTATAGACGGCCCCATAACTTCCCACACCAATCAAATTGCTTGACGAAAATTCATGGGTTGCTTTCCGAAGATCTGAGTAAGAAATGCTTGTGTACTGGCCTTTTCACTCAAAGAAGAAGGAATGGTTCCATTGAAGAAGTTGCTTTGCAGGCGTAAGCGGATTAAGCTCTTACAATCACCAAGCGTATGTGGGATTTCACCGGTTAATTTATTCCCCGAAACATCTAGTTCCCCAAGATTTTTCAAGCTACCCACTTCTAATGGTAACAACCCTGTCAACGAATTTTGAGCCAAGTGGAGGGCGATTGACAGAGAAGAGATGCTCAAAACTTCTTTTGGTATTGCACCACTCAAACTGTTTTGAGAAATGATCAAGATATTAAGTTTCAGACAATTCCCAAGACTCGGAGGGATGCTTCCCTCTAGGTTATTCTCTTGTAAGTAGAGTTGGAGCAGTTCAGTCATATTTCCTATTGATGGTGGAATTTCTCCTGATAGTCTATTTCTTGACAACACCAACAGTTGAAGATTCCGAAGCTTACCAAAAGCAACAGGAATTCCTCCACTAAGAAGGTTATTGTTCATATTCAATGTGTGCAAATTGACGAGATTCTCAATGCCGGGAGAAATGCTTCCAGATAACCGATTTCCCCCAATGGATAACCAAGACAATTGGGTGGAGAGATTTGCAATGGAACTAGGAAAAGGCCCCACAAAACGATTTGCATTGAAAATAAGTTGGTTTAAAGAGCTACAATTCGTCAATGAATCGACAAATTTCAAGTCCTCTGCTTTCCCTGTCCCCATTCGATTGACCGCAACATTTAGTAAACGTAGAAGTCGCAGATTGCCGAGATCCATTGGTACCCCTCCTGTGAAATCGTTATTCGAAAAAGAAAGCTCTCGAAGCAACGAGGCATTAGATAACGAAATTGGAATCGAACCTGTAAACCAGTTTAGTGTCACGTAAAACCACTGGAGATTCGGAAGAGTGAGGCCTAGGTTCCAAGGAAGGGTTCCATGTAACTGATTATCCGCTACCGAAAATAGGAAAATATCAGATAGATTGTAAATGGAAGAAGGTATCGTACCAGACAGCTTATTTTCGGAGATCTGCAAGAATTGCAGTTTTGAAATCCGGCCTAGATCGTCTGGAATGTTTCCATCTAGCATGTTTCTTTTTAGAGATATTGAGAGAAGCGATGAGAGATTCCCAAGTGAAGGAGGGATGTTTCCAGTAAGACCATTTATATAAAGATACAAGGTCTTGAGATGGGACAAGGAGCCGAGCTCGGAAGGGATTCTACCCACAAGGCTGTTCGACGAAATGTCTACGACCAAGAGCTTGGAGCAGTTGCTTATAGCTGCCGGGATTTCTCCTTGGAAAGAGTTAAAGGACAGGTCAAGTTGCTGAAGCCGAAAAAGATGGCCGAGTTCATAAGGGACTCGGCCATGGAATCGGTTCTTGGAGACGTTGATGGCTGTGAGGAAGGAGAGATTCGCTATGTGAGGGGAGAGAGGTCCTTCCAAAGATAGAGATGTTAAGTTCAAGATGCTGACTCGTTGGTGCCTGCGACCGCACGTAACGCCTCGCCAGTCGCAAAAATGGAGCGAGTCGTTCCATGAACTCAGTGCTTGTAACGGATCGTCCGTTATCTCAGTTTTGAAGGCGAGAAGCCCAAGCCGGTCCGTCTCGTTTCGTAACGTAGGAGTCATTGTGGCGGTTCTGGAGAGGGAGATGAGGAGGATGGCGTGCATAAAAAATGACCAAAATGCCCAACAAGCCATGCATGTGTTAAGAAGAAGCTCTTCTGCTGTATGTGTATATGGTTGCCTGCATGGAGCTCCTGTCTTATATATAGTCTCTTGATTGGAAGTGTAAAAGGTTACACTTGTGATGGTGAAATCGTTTGGATGAAATCGGTGCTTTCAGTAACGGTTGACAATCCCTATATTAAATAAGCCACAAAATGACTTACCGGCACACAGCCAATTGGCACCAAGTGCTTTACTGTGTATTTATTTATTTGTCTTAAACACTTTGCACATGCCACTTGGCCTGTTAAGCTAAAGATGACCATGTCTTGTGAATCTAATTGCGCTTTAATTTAACCGCCCCATGCTAAAGACCATCAATATATATATATATATATATATACGCACTAAAATTTAGACTCCACTTTCGTAACTGAGCAGTTGAAACAAATGCCCTATTAATGAGAAAAATAGTTTTCAAATGGCCTGCATTTTCAACTAAATGAAGCAGCTTATAGTTTTCGAATGCATTGATTTTGTATAGGAACGTGCACCATCGCACTCTACATAGCATCTAATGAGGCCAGGTGTTTTATAGACTGCTATATCTAAAAGAAAACGATAGACCTATAGGGTCCAACAAACTAAACTACTTATCAAGCTTTATATTGCGAAAGCTACCACTGCACGATCGGATTTTCGGTCCAATTTTTGGATCAGAATTCGGTCGGACCGGATTTCCGATACGGCCTAAAATGAAGGATTGGACCGGTCCGAAACGGTCCGGTTGGACCACTTATGTGGTCCAGACCGGTTGTTTTTATTTTTCTTCATTTTCAGCTGAGAAGATCGAGATGAGGAAGGAGGAGGGGGTTTTGGAGAGAGAGAGAGAGAGAGAGAGAGAGAGAGAGAGAGAGGATTAAGGTTTTGTGGAGGAAGAAGAGGGAGGTGGAGTAGTGGCCATAGGCAAAGCCTCAAAGCCTCAATCTCCCTTTCTTCAAACGAAGATCCCGAGATCAGTTTCTCTCTGATCTCTGTTGTCTTTTCCGGAAATTGCAAGCTTTCAATCGGCGTTGTACAATTCAAAATAAAGTCTCAAGAAAGAATTCATATGAAAAAGCCCAATTCATTCATTACGAGGAAAAAAATGATTATGAAGTGAATTCATTGACGAGCAAAAGAGCAAAATTTAAAAAAAAAAAAAAAACTACACATATGATTTTTTTTCATATAAATATATTAATTATGGGGATAGGAAAGACTCATGTATTTATCCTCATATATTTATCCATACTCATTACAAGTAAACGAGGACAGAGAGATTCCATATAATTACAACACACCTAAAATTGAACCATTTTATGTACTTGGGGATATATCTATTAGTGATTATCTAGGAGAAGAGTATATTGTTGGTACGGGTAAAAGTACGGATAGAAAATATTTGGAGAGGAAAATTCTCGATTTATTTCTTAGAAAGAATATCGATATTGAGTCTGGACCGATACGGATACCGGGACCAACATTAATAAAATGACTAAGAAATCCGGGGTCTTCTTCCGCAAGCTCTGCAATTTTCTTCTCTACAGTCAGGAACTACAACAAGGACGATGAAGGTCTGATCAGAATACTTTGTCTTCTGCAATTCTGTCTGCAGCCAGTCCAGAGAAGACCTGTAATAGAGAGGATCCAGATTTCGAGAGTTGTAGTGCAACTTTAGTTGTAGCTGCTGCTCCGATCTTCTCCTCTCCAAAACAAACCCTGGGTCGTCTTGTCCAAGCAGCAACGCCGTCCTCCAGTCTTCTCAGCAGCAGGCCCAGTCCTCTCCTCCGGTTCCGATCAAGAAACCCCGAGAGTCCCTGTCTGCAACAGAATCTCTATGTACTGTAAATCCCAACGAAAACCAAGCGACCCTTTTGTTCTTCAATTCCATTCTTCAATCAGGAATCACAGAACTACATTGCCTCCGTCTTCTCTGTTTTCGACGTTGAGACTCCTTTCGATCTTCGACTTCTCTGTTACAACTCTCGAATTCTGTTTTATTCTCTTCGATCAGTGCTTCCCCCCCCTCTGATTCCATATCCAACCTGGAACAACCAGAGGCCAAGTTTTCTTTTCTTCAATTGAACCTCTTGGAGACCCAATCTCACGATCTTCGTCGTTGATCGCCCTCAGCCCCACTTCCTTCCTCTCCTTCCTCTGTTTCCTCCGTCACAGCTAGCACTCATCTGTGCACACGCCCCAGTTTTTCTATGCAGGAGGGTTTTACACATTTGAATCCGGTCCGCTCCGGTCCAGACCGGATTCTAAAAGGCCTAGACCGGACCGGACCGGATATAACCGGTTTTCCAAATCTGGTCCGGACCGGACCGGATTGGGACCACTAAAATCAAAAATCCGGTCCGGTCCGGTTTTGTGGTCCGGTCCGATCTGCGGTCCGGTTCTGTGCAGCCCTAGCGAAAGCGGTAGAAGCAGGAAGCCCTCTAGTGTTTTTTAAAATTGATCAAGTGATAGAGTTTGTGGGGCTTGCTATCTTATCTTATACAGTAGGCTTTGGAATATATTCATTTAAAGATCGGGTTATTAACAAAAAATAGAACCTGCACTCTGCATACTTAATCCCTTTTGTGCCCACGTTTTTGGAGGTATATGTCTATATATAGCACACGTTCATTGGAAAAATGCAGTGGAAATAGATTAATTTTTAAATTATTAAAATAATAACAATAAAATAAAAAAAACTTCCAAAACTTTTCTATATTCTTTTTCTAGTTTTTTCATCATACTTGTGATTTTCTGATTTTTTTTTTGTCCAAATACTTTATTTCTGACATATTTTGGAAAACATCACAACATCACTGAGAAAATAACATTTCAAGTTTTTTTTTTCTTTTTTGACAACCAAGGGTATCTACCGCCCGGCCTAGTCCGAGAGTCTTTGACCATGAGTCCGAGAGACACACTATTCTAGACAACCGAGAACTAATCCCTAGCTGCACTTGTAAATCTTCTATGTACATACACCGGGTAAAACTATGAGAGATGGCCAACAAAAATAGGCGTCACACAACATTCTAAAGCATATATTATCATGATATACAACACATCGCTGATATTTGTGGCTGCCATTTTCATCAGGTCTGTTTAATTAACAATTGTGGGAACTAGTTGGATGAGGCAACAGCCCACCTCAGCATGTTCTGATAGTTGGGCCCTTTTTTTTTTTTCATTGCGTCAGTTGTGCTCATTTTGTTGCCCATCCATTTACATCAATTTAGTATAATGTATACACCATGTTCTTCATTGAAGAGAAGATAAATGCCCCGTTAACCTTTGATGGGAAAAATAGTTTCCAAATGGCCTGCATTTCCAACAAACTGAAGCAGCATATAGTTTTCAAATGCCCTCGGCCTGCGCTTAGTAGACTCTAATATTACGTGCATGCTTAAAAAACACAAATAAGCTTCGTTGCAGCCGGCTCTAACACATCACCCACCCGGCTATTTTCAATGAACAACCCCCTGATTGGATACAAACAGCGTATGGGGAAGAATCCCTGAAAGTCTTGGTGAATGCCGACATCTTAATGTATTGGACCTTTCTCAGAACAAACTGAATGAGACCATACCCAAATAGGTTCTCCGCCTCTCTTCCCTATCACGAACCCTCAATTTATCTAAGAATTCATTGACGGGGCCCCTACCATTAGAGGTGGGCAGCCTCTCACCAACCTTGGAATACAGGACATATCAAAAGGGGAAATTCTATTTGCACCCATGGTTTTTGCTGAGCGCACCCATCTCGAAAAAAATTTAGAGGGATTGTACATATGTGGGTGTGCATCCCTGTACATATGTGGGTGTGCTCAGCAAAAACCGTGGGTGCATATAGAAATTTTCTATCAGAAAATCAATTATCTGGTGAAATTCCTAGTACACTCGGTATGAATGATAATAGCTTTCAAGGAATCCCTTATCTTTGAGTACATTGAGAGCATTCAGAAACTAGATCTTTCAAGAAATGAATTGTCTGGACCGTTTCCAAAATACTTCAATAATTTCCCTTTGCTACATTATCTGAATCTTTCTTTTAATGATCTTGAGGGTGAAGTTCCAAAAGAAGGGATCTTCAAAAATGCAAGTGCCATTTCATTCCTTGGGAATAAAAAGCTTTGCGGTTATATATCTCAGAATTACAAGTGCCAAATTGCCCTTCGAATGAATGCCTCTAAAGAAGGGAAAGGCTTCTTCATCGTCAAAGTAATGGTCCCAACAATTAGTGTGGTTTTTTGTTCCACTGTAATTCTAATTAACGGTCTTTGCTTGCTATTGGAAAAGAAATTCGAAAAACAAATCATCTTCTTGCTCTTCCATCCAAGATCAGTATATGAAGGTATCCTACCGAGAACTGCATGAAGCGACTACTGGATTTTCTTCAGAGAATTTAATTGGTGTAGGAAGTTATCGTTCTGTTTATAAAGGGTTTCTGGATATGGAGACAGAAATTGTTGCTGTAAAGGTTCTTTACCTTGAAAAACGAGGAGGCTCAAAGAGCTTTGTCGTAGAATGCAAAGCCCTGAGAAATGTGCGGCATCGAAATCTCATTAAGATCTTAACTGCTTGCTCGAGTTTGGATTTCAAAGGCAATGATTTCAAAGCTTTAATTTTTGAGTACATGTCTAATGGAGATCTTGAAAAATGGTTGCATTCAAAAGTGGATGGGCAAAATCACTTGCAGAACTTGAGCTTTATACAAAGGTTAAGCATAGTGTAACGACACCCTATCCAATCTCCTAGTATGATATCGTCCGCTTTGAGCCCCCACAGGGTCAACCCTCACGAGTTTGTTTCTGAGGCCCGTTAAGTCCCAAAACGCGTCATACCAAGTCAAGGGGGAATCCAATCTCTCAGTATGATATTATCCGCTTTGGGCCCCCGCAGGGTCACCCTCACGGGTTTGTTTTTGAGGCCCGTTAAGCCCCAAAACGCGTCATACCAAGTCAAGAGGGATTCGCACATATAAGCCTAGCTTCGGGCGGCCTCATAGACGATGTGGGACGGAGTCTCTGCCTTACTCGCAGCAGACCCGGGTCCTCACACATAGCCATAGAGGTGGCTTCTGCTTTGGAATATCTTCACCACCATTGTCAAATGCCAATTTCTCATTGTGATCTAAAGCCAAGTAACATTCTACTTGACAACGACATGATTGCCCATGTAGGCGACTTTGGACTCTCAAAGTTACTTTCCGAAACCGGCTAAAGTCTCTCTCATGCTCAAAGTAGCTCAATTGCAATAAAAAGGACCTATTGGATATGTTCCTCCAGGTACTGCTCTCTCTTTACATTTGTTTTCTTATACAGATATTTTAATCCAATGTAAATGTATACCTTACGTTCTACAAAAATCTTTTTGTCATTTTCTTTGTGTTCTTAATGCGCTCCTTTTTTGTTATTGTAATGAAAATTGGACTCGTTTGTATTGTAGAATATGGATTGGGAGGTCAAATATCTACACACGGAGATGTATATAGTTATGGAATTATCTTGTGGGAGAAGTTCTTTGGGAGAAGGCGAACAGATGATATGTTCAAGGATGGTTTTGGTCTACATGAATTTGCTAACACTACAACAAAATGCACTATTGGTGACACCCTTTGGTGACAAAAAATCAATGTTGTCACGGAATGCACACAACGGTGACAAAAAATTTTTTTGCTTGTCACGAAAAGTCTTTAGCTTAGGTGCCAAATAGAGAGGAGATTTGGTGACAAAAAAATTTGTCACCAAAAGATCCAATAGATTTGGTGGCAAAATTTTTTTGTCACCAATGCAATGGCCTAATTTTTACCCTCTCCCGCCTCCACAGCCACGTTTTCCCTCTCCAAGCCCTTTTTCCCCTTTCCATCTCTTAATCCCTAAAAGGCTAAAACTGTCTCTCGGTATCATTCTCTCGTTGGTAAACAATCATTTCCCTCTCCCATCAAATTTTAAGGGGTCACTACTAGAAAAAAGACTTTTTATATCGGTTACAAAAACTTCCTTATATCGGTTTTTCATAAAACCGATATAATATCTTCGGTCAATATTTTTTTATATCGGTTAATAATTTTTTATATCGGTTACATTGTAACCGATATAATAATCGCTATATATCATATCAGTTAACAAAGATTCGATATTAATTGATATATTTTATATCGGTTATTATTAAACCGATATTATATACACTTCTAAAATACACTTATTTATATCGGTTTTAAAAATTTATTAATATCGGTTATTAGTAAAACCGATATTATATACACTACTATAAAAATACAATGATTTATATCGGTTTTAAAAATTAGTAATATCGGTTATTAGTAAAACCGATATAATATGTCCCTTTCATTACTCAATATATATAATTTTTCACTGTGGGCTCACTACCGTTTTCCACCCTTTATTTCCTTCTTTCCCGCCTGTTTTCTCTTCCCTGCCTTTTCTTTCTTTCTCCATTAATCGTGCGTCCATGCCTTGTTTCTTTCTTTCCCTCCTCTCCTCTCATTCCCATCGTCGTCCAGAACCCATCCCTCTCACCGCCGGACGCCTGATCCCCTGCACCAGGTACAACGCGCACCCCCTCTCCTCTATCTTTCTTCTTTGTTCTCTCTCTCCCTCGTTCCCCATCTGTATGTTTCCTCTCTGTCTGCTCTCCTCCCTCCCTTCCTCTCTTCTTTTTCCTCCCGTCTCCCCTCGCCTGCGCACCTGCACACCACTCCTCTCTCCCTCGGTCCTCTCTCTTTTTCTCTCCCTCTCTTCTCTTCTTCCTCCCCTAGCTACTCTATGTATGTGCGTTTTTTTTTGTTTGTTTATCGGTTAGGGTTTTGGTGGTTGTGGAAAGGGTAGGTGTTGATATATATCTTCTGGTTAGTGGGGAAAATATCCCTCTTTGGTTCTGTGGTGCACACGCTCCTCCAGACCGATCTCCGCTTCGGCGTACTCTTCTCCGACGCCGGCTCCGGCACCGCTGACGTCGGCTGCGTTGGAGAGGTCGTCAAGCACGAGAGGCTCTCCGATGATCGATTTTTTCTGATCTGCAAGGGACAGGAGAGGTTCCGAGTACGGCGGCTTGTGCGGACGAAGCCCTACCTGGTGGCGGAGGTGGCGTGGATGGAGGACCGGCCGTCCGGGGAGGAGGATCTGGAGGCGCTGGCGGCGGAGGTGGAGACTTGCCTGAAGGATGTGATACGGCTGTCGAATCGGCCTCCGTGTCGTCTTCTCAAGGCGGCGACTCCGAAACGGCCGAGGTTTTGTAACAGATCTCCGCATTTCTGCTCTAAATATAGATCTTGTTCTTGATTGAGCTGTTGACTTTGTTTTTAATTGATTGGATCTAGTTT
This sequence comes from Litsea cubeba, assembly GCA_012931725.1. Classification (NCBI taxonomy): domain Eukaryota; kingdom Viridiplantae; phylum Streptophyta; class Magnoliopsida; order Laurales; family Lauraceae; genus Litsea; species Litsea cubeba. The sequence goes on along the minus strand of CM022947.1, from coordinate 112,975,739 downwards.
TTTTTGTGGGTGTGAGAGTGGATTTGTTAGTGGTTTGGTGTTTAATCTCTTTGAATTGATTGCGTTCTTTTCTTTCTCTGTCTTCGATCGTTCGATCTATTGAATTCTCTACTGTTTTGGGGAAAAGACTGGTTTTTTTTTTTCGATTGATGTGTTGAAATGTAGGGTTTGTCGGGTTTTTTCATTGATTGACATTTTCTATATAATTGGAGCTCTCTGTGACTCTGCCCTTGTACAAGAGTCACACGTCACACGTGTGAGAGATCCTAGCCGTTCATCAGTGGGGCCATAGAATGGATAGTGTATAGCTCAAAATCCTTACTTTTTGGATCGTCGTGACCTTCCAGATGATCTCTTCAACGGGAGAAATTGATCCCCTTTTGCCCTCAAAAGCATTAGACTTTGTAGTCTTATCTAATAAATTGAGATTTGGAAGCATGAGATCTAACGCGTGCTCATTGTTTTTGCAGCTCTGTGATCTTCTCAAGTCTAGAGTGGAGTCACCTAATTTTCTTGAAAAGCTTGGGAGCATACACATGTCAGTTCCCAACAATATGAATGGTATGGTGCTTGTAGATAAAAAATTGCCAGTTGTTGATATTCAATAAGAATATATTACTTCTATAGTTTCCTATTTTTATAGTTAATAAATAATAATTTTAAGTGCAATTTTGAGATATTTATGCAATTTCCGTAGAAATATTCATGTTTCCTTATTAAAGTCTATCATGACTAATAAAATAGTAAAGCTCATTAATTCGACCCTTCAGATTGATGGGATAAGGATAAACTCTTGAATCATGATGCCGGTAATGATGATGATGATGATGTTATTTAAAGTCTTATATGGGGGGGGGGGGGGGGGGGGGGGGGGGGTGTGGGGGTGGTAGGTTCATTGTTGGTGGCATTTGCTGATCATAGTATGTGTTTTTATTGTAGAAGAAGGTAGTTCATGGGACATGGTTAGTGAAACTGATTTATGGGAAGGATATATGGATGGTGATAATGAATCAGATCAAGATGGTTATGTTCTTGTTGGACAAGAAGATATAGTGGATGGTATTGCATGCTTCATGGCGGCATATCAATTGTCATTAAAACAAAGTAAGGTATGTAATGTTTCCTTTTTCTCCTCACCTCGAAGCTTTTGTTTTAGAGTAAGTCTTTCCTTTTCAGAAGAATTAATTGCGTAATCTATTACATTGGTAGTTGATGCCAATAATCACTAGGATGATTTCAGCATTTGCCTTGGATGTTTTGGCTGTGCATCCACTTGTTAAAATTAGATTCTCAGTGGTAGTGGTGGGTTGTTTTTATAAACCGTTAATCATAGATTTATATATTGTTGTTTGTTAAAATTTGGTAGATTTTTTTTTCTGGTTGGAAATGCTAGTCGAATTTTCTTTCATGTCATGTAATGCTCTTACATAATTACATTGGGAGTTGATGCCCATAATCAGTTAATTAGGATCATTTCATCATTTTGCCTTCTGATGCATTGGTGGTGCACCCTCTCATTTTGCCTTCTGATGCCTTATATAGATTGCATCTGCTGTGTATGTTGTTTATATTCTCATCCTAGTTTCAAATTGCCAGTGCACCACTGAGTTGCATGAGTCATATATACTTGGTTAGTACTGGCACTGGTACAACTTGACTGAGTTGACTTGGGGCTGATATGGATTTGATTCCGTGTGGTAGTCTGTGTTATTTGGCTAGTGTTTTGGTGGGTGTGCAGGTGGGTGTGTGCACGGTAGTACTATATTATGTCAAGCAGAATAGTTTTTTGATATATTGTCATCTTGTATATGTACAATGCATAGCCCAATCTTTTGTTCTGATTTGGTTTATGCTATGCTTTCCTCTGCTCTCGCACTCTCTTTTTCGCACTCTCTTTTTTGAACAGGTGTATACAACTTGCTGACACTCCAATTCATTGATTTGAGGTACATCTTAATGGGTCTTAGATTCCTACTAGATCTGACTTCTTCTTTTTTTGTCCAACTTTCTATTGATGTTAGTATAAAAACCCTTAGTCCAGATGTTTCAGGCCATGCATTTTATTAACTAATACTATTTATTCATTCATTTGCTACCTGAAATGGAACCAGTGATTATTGGGGTGGGGCTACAAGAAAGTTCCAGCCCTATTAATCTGCTTACCATCTCTGATGGTGGAAGTAATTGATAACTAGGTCTAAGTCCAGGTCCTGTTGGGTCCATTCCTGAATATCACACTATCCAAAGTGGCCGGTATGTGTAAAATGTTGTGTACTACATAAAAAAATTTGTTAGTAAATGTAGTAAGAATATTAGTCTATATATCCAAAAACAACTCAATCTGTGCAACACAGGAGGCAGAAGGTTAGGAATGCAACTTCGTGTGGTTACTCTCAGTCCCCAGATGAGCAATTGTTTTAATATTACAAGAATTTTGGGAAGGAGCTGAGTAGAGTAAGGGTAAAGGTATAGGCCCGCCGCGGCCCATAAAAGTTAGGATTTATTATATCAACAATGCACTAATAAAAATAAAAGTGTGTAATCAAATTAGAAGCAATGAATAGTTCAATCATTGCCTTTGATCTAATGGCTAGGAACATTTGATAATGCTTTTTATTTTTTATCGTAACTTATCTAACAAACCCTCATTTTCATTAAAGGGCAATATTCAAATTACACTTCCTTTCTGGGGGTCTAGTATTCAACATTCTTTACTTAGTTTCCTAGAGTTGTCAGTGGACCCAGGTTCAGCCTAAATCTGTTAAGAGTATGAACCCAATTAAACATAATTCAGTCTACACCAGCTTCCATCTTCGTCCGTAAAAAGGATAAATTCGATTTGGTCAATGCTGGGTGGATCGTAATCTCCTTCTCTCCCTCCCTCTTCTTTTTTTTTCTTCTATGTATTAATAAACAGATGCAATGCTTTTGAGCTTGTTGAGACATAAAAAGAAGTAGACCTACCTCAATATGTCTACACTTTTGGAAGTGTAACAACTCATTAGATATATAGATATTATGGCATCTACTGAGCGGACCTGAATTGCATGTCATCCCATATCCCTACCATGCAGGGCGACAGCAAGGGAGGGTATATTTTCTTCTTCTATTTTTCAAGTTGGCCTAGTGGCCGAGAGAGAGTAAGGAAACCTAACCCCCCGGGGATCGATGCATGGGTGGAAATGTGAGAGCGGGTGTGCCATGATTCCCAAGAGTATATTTTTCTTTACTCATTGTTTTTATAATACATTTAGTGACATTGTTGAATCTTTTTTCTTGGAATTTTTAGGTTTCTGATTATGTCATGGGAGATAACAACACACATCTTTATGCCTATTGGGGGGTAAGTAATTAACTTTCTGAAAGAAGTAACTAACTTTACACTTTCTTTAATGAGATATGAGTTCGTGGTCTATATTAGGTCACTACTAAAAAAATTGACCAAGATATGTCGAGCATGGTTTAAACACTAGTTTTAGCAATGGCTTGGATGAAGCAACTCAGGTTGGTAGGTCACCAATTCACCCAGTTGAACCAGTCTGACTGAGTATTCAGCCATACTCACCGAGTTACTCTGCAACATCAAATTGAGTTTCTGAGTTTCTAATTCTACCATAATTCTACATTATGTCAATTGTAAAAATTCCCTACTGCCATTTAATTGTACAAAACACAGAAACAAGTCTGTTTTACTCATATTAACACCACAAATCAAATTACTTTCATGACATTTACAGGCCCCAATACAAGTATCCAATTGAATCCTATCACTACTTTCCTCCCTAACCAGGGCCCAAGACCCTGGCCCTTCTACAATACTTTCATTTACAGAAACTGGTCCCACAGACATCTCATCATCATTCCTCCTGACACAAATCCAACTTTCCTCAGAATCCATTGCCCAATCAAAAATTGCAGTGGATGAATTGCTACTAATCAACATCCGGAATTTGAGTGAAAGCTCTTATACATTGTTCAGAATTTGATTGAAAATTATTGTATTTGTAACATTTATGTTCATTACCTGAAGATCGAGTGCGATTTTCTTGTGATTGAGCTAGCATTATGGCATGGAGATTATTGCGAAGGAGCTTCAACATGATGTGGCACATCCAGATGTACACAAATTATTTCTTGCTGTGTATAAGAGCTTTATGGAGGTAATTTCTTTTAATTTTTACACATTCTAAAAGTTGTTGCTGTCAGAATGTTGCTCTATCTTGTGTGTCCCCATCAATTGTACACTTGAATTTTCGTTAATTTTATTTGAAAGAGGAATGGGAATGGAATGGAAGTTGTGCTAAGAGATGAAGCCCTAGCCATTTACCAGATCTGTTACAGTTATGCTAAGAGAAACGGAAGTGGAAAATGCGGCTTTGCTTCCCTTTATATTTTTTTAACCCTTTGTAACTTCCCTTTATCCCCATTTGCTAGTGATGATTTATCCATATTTGGAGGTGTGGTGAAACCAAGACCCTGTTTTCAGGGAGAACCTACCTGGGAGTAGCCACATTTCAATTGACATTTCTATGAGGTAACATTTCCCTGCTTTTATTGATTTCCTTACTGTTTTATTGTTGTGCAATGTCTATCTATTGACTCATTCAAAGCAAGGACCTGCTTGTTTAACACGATGTTTTTAAGTTCAATGATATGAACTTTGCTAACCCATTTCATCAATTATGAAGTACTTTTGTCCACATGGATAGTTCTAGCTTCTAAGTATATACTTTTGTTGCATCCGTCATAATCCTTTTTGTGCATATTACAGAGTATAGGACTGTTTCTGGAGTTGCGGGACCACTGGTTATCTTGGAAAAAGTTAAGGTATGCCTCTCCTCCTTCAGTTATAGTTTGTTATAGTTTGTTATAGTTTAAGATAAGGGAAGGACAAAAAAATATGGACAGGAGGTTTGGGTCTAGTTCCCATGCATGTAAATGCATTTTTGTCTTGGCCGATGTCCTCATTGTCAGGCTCACCCAGCTACTTGCTCCCTTTCCCTTTCAACACACGCATTACCTTACACACCCACTTGCTCACTTTCTATTCAGTGGTCTTTTTTTTTTGTCATCTGTCCAAGTTTCATCTGTACAAGGTCCCTTAAATGATGTCTTACTACAACCTATCTATATCTATGGAACTTATGCCACATTTAATATAGATACCAAAGGTACATCAACCATGTTCACTATGTGAGACCCCACCCCTGGTGGGCCCTCAATGTGAATTTGAATACTATATATTAGCCTAAGTATTTTAATTATACTAATTATGGGGCTTAGTGAGGGTAGTTATGTATTTTCCTAGGGTTAGTCTAGTGGTGTAATTAGTAGAGTCAATAGGGTGTCTTTTGTTATTCTTAGAGTTAGTTAGTTTGTTAGAGGCCCTAGCTAGAGTTTTGTATTTACCATAGGGGGTTTGCACCAAAGAATCTTCTAGAAGATCACCTAAAGACCCAAATACCCTCTACCCTAACCCTAATCCTATTCTAACCCCAAGGGCAATTTTGTCCCTGACCCAAAAACCCAACCTATATAAACAAAACCCTCCCCCGCCCTAACAACTACTGTTCATCTCCTTTTCTCTCAAGTTCCAATCTCCTTTCTCTGCTTCTTCCCCAATTCCCTCCAACGAACCCTCATCTTTCCTCCAATCTCTCTTTTCTCTCCCTCGCCCCAGAAACCCCTTAACAGAAGGCCAGCCGAGATCGACCTGCACCATAAGAGCTACTGTCGAGACCCTTTCTCTTTTCCCTGTGGTTTTCTCTCTTTTCCTTCTACCTTCAATCGATCAAGGCAAGTGCACTGTGCTGGTAGTCTAGATTGCATGTTTCCTTCCTTTGATTTGCAGTAGAATTCCAATTTGCAATATATATGTTTAGATCGATCCTTGAGCATGTTGGTTTGGTTCCTTTGGCCATTGATGGATGGGATTACCTCATTTGGATGATCAATGGCCGGTTGGTGATGGGTGGATGATGTAGGAATGATTTAGTTTGCTTCTGTAATGGTCTATGGAGAATCCCAGAAGAATTGGGCCACGGGAATGAGTTTCCGGAGATGGAATGACAAGAACCCATCTCGCAGTATTGAGATCGGAATCGAAGTAGGACCACCCTTGGTAGATCAGGACCCTACGTCTATGTGAGGGGGGCCTGTGCGACCAAGGGGTGCTACTTGATCTGGATTTTGATCAGAGGTAGACCATCATTCCTGTGCTTAGTGAAGAGAAGTTGTGTCCTGTCGCAGAACTGGGTTCTGTAACAGAACACAACACTGATAGGAGAGATGGACAGAGTCCAGCGATGGCCGAGCTCAGCACTTGCAGAGCCCAGCGGTTGCCGAGCTCAGCCTTAGTGCAGCTCAGCAACTGCCGAACTCAGCACTGTAGAGCCCAGCGGTTGCCGAGCTCAGCGTTAGCGCTGCTCAGCAACTGCCGAGCACAGTACTGGCCGAACTCAGCGATGGCTGGATTCAACACTAGCCGAACTCAGAGTTCTGCCGAGCATAATGGTTAGGATGAGATTCGCGTTTAGCCGAGCTAAGTGTCTAGGCCGAGCTCAGTGCTCAAAGCCGAGTTCAGTGTTACGGTCGAACTCAGTGTTTTACTGAGCTCAGTGCCAGACCGGGTTCTGTGCCAGACCGGACTTCGAGCTTAGCCGAACTCAGTGCTTAACCGAGCTGAGAGCTAAACCAACCTCAATGTCCTGCCAAGCCCAATGCATTTTCCCGAACTCAGCTGGGTGATCCAACTGAGCTAGGCCCTTTGCCAAGCTGAGTTGGGTGGCCGAACTGAGTATTCAATTGAGCTCCATTGCTTAGCCGAACTCCGAGATGGATTTCCAAAAAGGCGGGATTCCAACAAAGGAGAATGGAACCTGGGACTTTCCCTTCAGCCAGAATTCTTAGTGTGCACGGCCAACTACCCAGACCAGGGAGTTAGCCAAAAACACAGGAAGTTCTGGACAAACAGGCTTCGCCTGCAGGGTGTTTTTCCTTCTCTGGTCCCAGTGTGCCGAGCTGACCGCCCAAGCCAGGAGGTCGGCTGAGCACACTGTGTACAGTGACACTTCCCAGATTCAAAATTCCATTGTTGTAATCATATGTAGGACCCATTGACCATTCAAATAGGCTTCCATCACTGTGCCAGCCACGAGTCAATGGTACGGCTCAACCTTGACTCGTGGGGTCCATTAATTAAAGTCCAGGTTATGTAATCTAAGATGATTCGACCTTTATACGTTACCAAATGATGCACATAACTTCTAAGCACCAAACACAATATTCCTTAGCATCTGTGGTTTCACTTAAAGATCGAATTACCTGAGATGAACCTGTATCCGAAAGTGGACCATTTACCTAGGTTGGACTGTTGCTATCTCCCTATGATTCGTGTACTTGGAGATTCATCTCCCTCATACTATGACTATCACTCTATTGTCCTTATTATTGCTCATACCTGTTAATTAAATGGAAAATGGAGGACCTAAACCTAGGAATACTTAGAGGTGACCCGGTAATCTGATTTGGTGGATCATTGACCCGTGTCTGTGGCTAGGCGGGCCCTTTTTATGGCCTAAGTTGGATGTGAATTACCCTAGAATGGAGAGGTTAGATTGTATGGGCTTGTGACCCATTATGGACGTAGATGGATCATATGTCATTGAACATGGGCTTGTATCTCATATGGATTGTTATAGACCAGGCCAAGTATTTGGTGGGCCTTGGTACGGATCCAATGATTGGAATTGGACTTGGACTATGATCCACAATTTGTATTGAGTACTTAGACCTCTTAGGGACTTTTGTTAGGACCTTGTTCACGCAAGGCAAAGCCTAGACAGACACAGACCTTTATTGTTTCTGAGTCGGCATAGACATTCACTCAGCTGATTTAAGCTCAGACAGTTGGACTGATCATCACTGGTAGGAGCTATTGAGATTTGTTGTGTGGCTATCATGATGAGCACTGGTGGGACGGACGGTGTGATGCCGGTTCCGGTCGTTGTGGATGATGTTGATGATATTTTACAGGGTTAGTAATCCCTAGCATTAGCTTAGGATCCCTACCGCGACTGTGTTCAGTATGGGAGGGCCGCGGCATAATATCCCGCGGTGACCAGCTTATGTGGATGTGCCATATTGTGTAGGTTTATTACTGTTATGCTTATTATGATTCTACATTGTTATCTTGCACGACTGCATAGCATATGTACCTTTGTTACTCTCTTAACTTTATACATGTCTCTACTCATTTGATGCATACATTCTATATTATCTGCATATTGTGACTTGCCAGATCTTTAGATCTGACCCACTCTTGGTGCTTAGGTCTTGACCCCGAGTTCGAGGGCGATGCGTTCGCACTCGTTGAGGTGCCCGTAGCAGGCGACTACGGATGGGGGCCGGCCGACCATGAGGTCGAGCCGGAAGGTGGAGAGCCGATACCAGCTGCAGGGGTTTGAGTGTTCTTTTGTCTGGGTTTTGAGAGATTTTTGTTGTGAGACGGGTAGTGATAAAAATATGTAATTAAACTTTGATTTGTTATCACTATACATTTAGGCTGGACTTCAGCCCTTCTACATTTGACATATATACGATGATACCTTATGCTTCCGCTATCTCTGTATGGCTTCCGCTTATAATACGCTTCCGCAATAATAACTGTTGTTACATTATTGTTCAAAAAGTTTTAAATTGGACCTCACTGCGGACCTACGATCTTGGAAGTTCTCGGATTTTCCGGGAAGTAGCGCGCCAATTTCGGTACTTTGACGATTTTCTCGGTATCCGGAATTGGGGCGTTACACACTAAGTTTGCTAGCTTGAAGTATGCTATCTATCTCCTTTACAACTTTGTTTCTATGATTATTACAACTTTGAAGCTTCATGATTTACAGCAGGAGGACTGATGCAATCTATATGTTGAGCTTTGGATACATAAAAATTCCCATGGTGCTGAAGGGTTTTTTTCTCTTTAGGTGCTTCATTATTGGAGTCGTTTTAATGAAAAGGGTGTGAAAATAGGTAAGAGTAAAAAGGAGGAGACAACTTTTTCATTCCATTTTATCCACCTTTCTTCCACATCCAAACAGCCCCATTCATAATGTACCCAATGAGCAACCAAGAGCCCACTTTAGTTACACGTCCCTTTCCTTTAATTTCTGCAGCTGGGCATTTTCTGCATTCTCTCTTCACCAAGTGAGTGCTTGTGGGTGCACCAGTGTCTCCTATTTTGGGGTTAGTCTAGTGGCACAAGGGCTTGGCAGACGGGAAAGCCTAGGTTACACTTTTCCAAGAATGACATACCTTTTTATCTTTCCAGTCCTTGGCAGACAATGAGTCGGTATATGTTAGGTTTATCAACGTACCAAACGGTAGATAGGTGGAGTTTTCATGTCAGTGAATACAGCTGATCAGCAGGGAGATGAATAGTGATTATGATCCACCATTTTCTTAGACACCTGGGCATGCATCTGTCTCATTGGGTTGTATGTTTCAGCTGCCTGCATTATTGTGCTTTAATCTAGTATACTTTAATCTACTTTATTAGAGTCACAACTTTGTTGCATTATTGTGCTGTTTCATGGATGGATACTTTAGGTTAGCACTATGTTTTGCATAAATTTACACCTTTATCAAAAAACTTGAATTTTGAGCCACCTGTTAATGACCTGTGTGCTTGTTAGTAATTTGGTATGCAGGCTTACTTCTCAAGTTATAATTCTTTGATAACAGGTAGTATGCTTCCCTGGGGGCGGTTTTTGAACATTCTGTTTGGACCTTCCAATGGTGTTTAATGGTAAATAACTTTTGTGGATGTGTATTTGATGGCTTTAGTAAATTTTGGTTGATGTTATGATTGATTACAATGGCCCCTTTGCCCTGCAGGTTCCTCCTTTTGATCCAATCAAACCTCTGCTTGGTCTTTCACATATCAAGACTCTGACTTTGTCGAGTGAATATCTTGAGGTATAGTTTCATTCCTAGTTATAATAAGTAAATGCAATATATCGTCATTCTTCAAAAAACGAAAAAAAAAAGTTCTCAATAAGTAAATGCATGCAATATAGTATAGATGTCACATTTATGTACAGGGAAGAAAGCTCCCAATTCTAGTGTTAAATAATTACATTTTTTTGTTGCGATTTTATACAGGTAGGTAACTATCAAGATGGAGTTACTTTTTTGGCAGTTAACCAAGATGACGAAGATGGAGTTGAAGACTTTTTGGCAGTTAACCAAGATGATCACCAAGATGCATGGAGTTACTTGTTTTGAATTATTTTTGTAATTAATTTGAACCGACACACCTTGTATGGTTGTTTTGTAGTTATGTTAAAGCTATTAACTTTGAAGTGTTTATTGTTGAATGATGAATATTTTGAAGGGTTGTGAACTTGGATATTAGAATGTTGACTTGTTGGATATTTGATTTGAATGATAGTTTGCATCTTTTGTGGTATAAGTTTTGTTAATGGGTGTATCTGGATATAAATATTTGAAACTTTGTAAGCAGGTGTGAAATGATAATTTGGGGTGGCACAAATATTTTGATTGTATTTTTTTGTGACAAAAAGAGTATGTCACCATTGAGTGTCAACCCGGTAATATTATTGGTGACACTCATTTGGTTGTCAAGAAAAATACTTTTAGTGACAATTTTTGTCACAAAAGATATCTTTTCTATGACACCTGTACTTTTGTCACCATTGCTTTCAGTGACACCCTACTATGTCACGGAAAATCTTTCTTCCGTGACACCATGTTTTTGTCACCGTTGACATCATTTCGTGACAAGTGCACAAATTTTGTCACCATTGACTTTTAGTGTCATGGATACAATGACACTCCATCCCGTGTCACCAAAGATAATAGGTGACAAAAAATGGGCCTTTGGTGACATTTTTTCATGTCACCAAAGGTGTTTTTTGTTGTAGAAAATGACTTAATTTGAGCACTCAATTGATAGAGATTGTTGATCCACGACTACTTTTGGGAGAAGGGGTTTTAAACAATGTCAATGACAACTATAACAAAAGAGCCAGTATTCTTGAGTGCTTGGTTGCAATAATTAAAGTGGGAATTACCTGCCCTTCGGAGTCACCTGGAGAACGAATGGAGATGATAGATGTTGTCAAAAGACTGCAAGTGGTTAAGGGCATGTTTATTGGGTTGAAACCATTGTAAACATTGAATCATAACACAGTACTCTTCAATTCTCTTAATGAAGATGCATCATTTCTATTAGATGCTTAAAAAATTATTTTGGCTTTTGTCAAGTCAAACAAACAACTGCACAATTCCATGTGGACTAAATATCTCGAACTATACTTTCCTTTCTTTGTATCCTAATACAATTCCTTTGTGCTCCTTTCCTATCACTAACTCATGTTAAGACATGAATTCCTTGGTCGCCCAAGCATAACCAGCCCTTAACTAGGGTGTGGACCTAGTGAGTACCACATGCGCCCCACATAAGTATGTGCAACGTTATATAGGTTTAATGTAATTTTAATCTAGCTGTATACTATTAACAATTTAAATTAATTAATTATTAATAAACACTATTTGACCCAATTTACCATGTTCCAACATTATTTTATTTTTATCAAGTTGTAAAATTACAGTTGAGTCCAAATTGAACATAATTACCAGTTGAGGTGACCTATTAACCTAACTTCAAATTACAACCAAGAACCCTAGTAATTAATTCTAATAGCCCTAATTCATCTATTAGGGGCCGAAATTCAAGGGACCCCTAATAATTAACATAATCTGGGTTGGGGTCCTTACAATTTCTCTTTGTATGTTTCTTTATTTTGGAAAAAAATTCTGTTTGTCCAGCATTGTACATCTACTCGATAACTCACTATTTATGGAGCCTGAATTACAAGCTAAAGCCTGACATGTGACTATCAGAAAAAAAAATTATAAAAATCTTATGTTTAAGTTACATAATGGCCCCCTTCAGGAAAAAAATCTGAAAATCTTCTGTTTAAGTTACATAATGGACCCTTCAGAAGATTTTCTCCACTGCCCTTGGGTCCAGTCGATCCATGCGGCACAAGTTCATCCATGGACCCATGTGCCCCCGCCCCCCACCCCGCCCCCCCACCCATTGGACCCCCCCCCCCCCCCCCCCCCCCCAAGTATGATGGCCCTAAAAGTGATACCCATTACTAGCGTCATTGTTATTGTTTGGCTTTTGATCTTATCTTCGAACAAAATACTAGTTTGTGTCAGCTTGAAGCCTTGAACAAATGAACATGCCAATGTCTTTCAACACAATCCAAGTTCAGCTTTTCTGTTTTGCATTGTACTTTCCCGAGAGCAGAACAGATTAGTTCCAATGGTCTCACTTGGTCCTCCTTTGATCAGTATACCCGATAACAAACTACCCCTATGAATGCAGATATTAAGAAATATTAGTGATGCTTTGGGTGGTTAAGACAGTTCTATTATAATATATTAAAGTCAAGGGTTTTGGCTTTAATTTTGATTGACAATTTTAATTTTGACTGACGATTATATATTTTTGTTCAAATGTTCAACATTTGCTCTCCATTACTTTACTCATGCAACTATCCACTCATATCTTTTTTAATCAAACCACTCACCTTTACTCTTTACTTTTTTTTAAGTTTTAGTAATATCTTACTTAAAAAACTCTCTTATATCTCCCTTTGTGCTCTAACTTTCATATTTCCATTTATGCAACTTGCTATGTGAAAAGAAGTATTTTCATAAACCTTTTAAAAATGATTATTTATTTTGCAATGCCTTGAGATACTATGCTGAGCACGGATTATTGTGCTAGTGATCTATTACGACGTTACTTATTAAAAATAAGAGTTTAAGAAAAGCTAAGGCTTTTCAATTCTTTCTCAGGTCCCTTCTTTAGTCTGGCCAAGTGGCACATAAGGATGATCTGTGCAAGGTCCCATCTATTCCAACCGCTTTATATTCAAATCTAACAAAAGTCAAGGTCCCATCTATATTGCTACTTTACATTCTATACACCCCACTTCTTCAATAATCCTTTCATGGTCCTCATTTGACCATGAATTCCTACCTATTCATTTCCAATGTATTCTAAGTAAACAACCTAATCCTTACTAATGAAATCAGCAGAACAAAAATCAGCATTACTCAGCCAGAATCACGTCCGAGTTGTCAGTGAACTCAGAAAGTCAGCCACATGACTCCGCTAAGTTATTGATATTCAGGTTCCACGAGTCCATGCACAACTTCTAATCTTGGGTGGAGTCAACCTGGCCAAGCCAACAAGTCAACGCGAGGTGTGGGCAAGCTATGTATCAAACACCACTCTGCTTACATGTAATCGGATGGCCTGTTGGTAAGGCATCCTGCTTCCAACCCTTCCGCCAGAGATCTATCCCTGGTGGGAGTTTTGAATCTCAGGTGGGAGGTTTGAATCTCCTTCCTCCAGGCCAATGAGCCACAGCTCACAAAACAAACAAACAGGAAAAAAAAACGAACGACCACTCCGCTTACATGTAATGTTCCTTCAGAATAAACTAATAGGACTCCATATATGACATGATACAAGTATATAAAATGTAGCACAGAGGCCCACAAAAACAAAAAGGAATTATGTAATATGATGACACCAGTTGACGACCAATTGTGATCAAACACCTCCAGCAATCTGTTTACTCTGAGCTGATGATCAAGACAAAGGTAAGCACTCAGATAATATAATCAAAAGAAAGCATGCAGCAAGCTCGACATTTTTCATCCCTCTTTGTAGATTACAATCCTCAGAAATTTATCCCTTATTACAAGCATTTCCGAGACGACCTCTTTCATTTGCATTCGGTCCCTTGGTGTTTCCATAGAGCATGCAAGTCCGATTCTAACAACTTAAGCAAGCATTCCAGCACCCTCTGCCCTTTGCCTTTGGTACTTTCAACATTGTTGCAAGCATCGTCTTGATCATTTTCTTCTACAAGTAGTGGATCTGCTATCTCCATCACTCGATCAGAGAAAGCCATCTTTGAGAACTCGTGAAGGCTTAGACCATTCTTAAACATTTCTTCAGTTGTTCTTCTTCCGGTAAATAATTCCAACACAAGGATCCCATAACTATAAACATCCGCAAAGGTTGACACATCACCGCCCATACCATACTCTGCAATTCATTTTTCTTTTTGGTTACAATCACAAGTCAATATTCCTTTAGATCTAGAGCAACAGAACACAAATTTGATTTTAAAAACGAGGATATTTCGTCTATAAGTATGACAAGGGGGATTCAATTGTTTAGAACCTAGGCATGCTTTAAGAAAATGCAAATGTAGATTGTTGCATCAACGGGCCATGGGATCAAGAAGAATGCAGGTTTGAGGTTGAAAAATAAGATAAAGAGTGTGACACTGGATATCTTATGCAACTAGTAAAAGAAATTTTAGCATTGTTAATTTCATCAGATGGGTAGGCCAGCTTCTTCAACTATTGCATTCAAGTGAATTAATAAAGAAGTAATAAGAGATATCTAAGAATAATGCCACTAAAACTATGTTTCATTGTGTGCCAATTGGGAAACATCGATCCCATCATTTAGCTTCCCACTATCAAAAGTTCTAAGGAGATTATGATATGATGGAAGCATAAATATTTACGTATTGTACAATTTCATTGTGTGGGGAAGTCTCCCGAGGTGCCGAGGTTATGGTAATTTTAGCGCTTATGCTCATTAATAGCGTCATGACCTCGGCAAACATCACTCATCTGCTACCCGAACTCAAGGCCGTCCGTGGTCTCGGGCACCCCCGACCTCAATGTGGAACCTCCACTTCGGCCCCTCAGTTTGACACCAGAGCTAAACCCTTAGCCGAGATGGGCGGTAACAGCTGTACTTTCAAGAGTGTCCAGCTGGAACTGACAGAGCCATCCTGGCCACCTCTTATCCCTGACAGCATGGCATCCAGTAGCCACATCCCATCAAAGCATGGGCGCCCCAAGCCAGGCTCGATGGGACTAGGCCCAAAAGTCAGATGTGGTAAGGCCCGATTAGACCTGCATTTAATGCGCAATGGGCTGATCGGACTGCCATTTAATGAGCAATGGGCTGACATGACGATATCCCTGGGCATGCTAGGGCGTCATCATGAGCCTTTCCATGCAACGTAGGCCTCTTCCTCTATAAATGGAGGAGCAATCTTCATTATAGGTGGGCACACCATAACCAGAGAGCTGTTACTCTGTCTCTCTTCTCCCTTATCTCTGTCCTACTGCTCAGGCCCATTACTGACTTAGGCATCGGAGAGCCTTGTGCTGCCCACAACCAGGGTCCTTTGACGTCTTCATTTTCTTCCCTTTCAGGTTCTCAGGCCATTCATCATCTTCCAAGGAGCATCAGACTCGAGATAATCTTCATTACAAAGCCCGGAATTTTTAGGCACTTACAATTGGCACCGTCTGTGGGAAAGTACTAACCCAAACCTAAGATCTTTCTAGTCGCCATGGCTCCGAGGAATAAGAGAGGTGGAGAGCATCTGAAGTCCCTTCCTCCAGGGCCACTGGTTCTTCCTGGACCGTTACCGTTCGTATCCCATCCAGAAGGACCCGACGCGAGAGAGGAGGCCGCAGCCGTGGAAAGCTACCACAACGAGTCTGTGTCGTCCCCATTAGAGGTGGCAGGTCCACCGCGGTAAAACGCTCCTATGCAGGAGCGTCTTTTGAAGGGCAAAGGCCCGGCGGCGGAGGGATCACGCCGGTCTAACCGCCGGACCAACTACGAAGACGACAGAGGCAGCCCTGTTCAGGCGGCAATCAGGGCTCAGAACCTAGTCATCCAGGAGAAGGATGACCTGATCCGCCAGCTCAGACAACAACTCCGAGAGAAGGGGACAGCCCCCGTGGGCGATAACCCCAAAGGCAGAAAGGATCCCGTTACCAGCAGAGACTTGAGAGAGCACTTGAACGAAAAAAGCCGCGAATGGAGTCGCGCTGAGAGCTCCTGCAATATTCACAGTGAGAGGAGGTCGACGCCGAAATCAGAAGTTGGTGATCAGAAGTCGCTGATTGACCAGCTGGTCAAACAGGCAATCCAGAGCAATATGGAGGAGGCCAGATTCGCTCGGGACCGGCCAGACGTCCCGGACTTCGCCGGCCTCAACTCGTCCCCCTTCTCCTGAGAAATAAACGAGTATCCCCTCCCAGCGTTCCGAGGTTCGTCCTATATGACGGGACCTCGGACCCGGCAGCGCATCTCCGGCACTTTACCCAAAAGCTGTCCGTTTGGGGGGACGTCGGACACCTCAACTGCAGGGTCTTTTCTTCCAGCCTGGGAGATCTCCCCCTCAAATGGTTCTGCGCACTCCTGGAGGGATCGATCACGAGCTGGCGCCAGTTGCGGGACTCCTTCTTGGGAAAGTTCCAGGCGCACAGAGTCATCCCGAAAACTGACAGCGATATCATGGCCCTCAGAATGAGGTGGAATGAGAGCGTCACCCAATTTGAAAAGAGGTTCTGGACGGTGTACAGCCAAGTCGACAACTCCTCCGAAGAGGTGGCGATCAGATCCTTCCAGCACGCTCTCCTACCAGGGTGTGAGCTCCGGAAAAGCTCGTTCGAAATCCCGTGCCCTCCGTGACAGCCCTGATGGCCAGGGTGAACAAGTATATCAAGCAAGAAGAGGACGAGGTGCGGGCCAATGAGAGCTTCGGTGTCACGAAGAGCCGGTCTCGACAGGAGAGTCGATCGCGGCAGGAGGAGCGGCCGCGACAGGAGGACAGTCAGTGGCGGCAGGACCGGTCTCGGCAGGAGGATCGGCCCTCCAAATGGGACAAGAAGGCATTCCGCAGAGAAGAGACGAGCCGAGACCATCATTCGGGCGGCCCGGCATCAGCCCAGACTTACACCTTGGGAGGAAGCAACAGATCCAAACCGTCCTACACCTCGCGGGAGACAGTCTATACGGTCTTCAGAGAGCTAATCCATAAGATACTGGATAAGATCCAGGGGAAGCCATACTTTAAGTGGCCACAGCCCATGCAGGGCGACTCCTCCAGGAGAGACCAAAATAAGTTCTGCACTTACCACAAACAGAACGGGCATCGAACTAAGGACTGCTTCACTCTCAAATCCCATCTTCAGAGGCTCGTCAAGGATGGGCACCTAAAGGAGTACGTCAAGGGAGCTGACAGCAGGGGCAACGAACGACCTCGGCGCCGAGAGGAGGAGGATCCAGACAGCGAGGAGTCGGAGAGGATCATAAATGTCATTCACCTGGCCCCCACTAAGAAGGGGGGCAACAAGGCCCGTGCCGAGGCTAGGAGGGCCTCCCATGGGAAACAGGTGATGACGGCCGAGCTCGGGCATGCCTCCAAGAAGGCACGGAAGGAAATGCCAAAGATCTGGTTCTCAGGCGAGGACCTTGAGGGAGTCCAGCTCCCCCACAATGACCCGTTGATTGTGACCCTGAAGCTAAAAAGCTGCAAGGTGCAAAGGATTCTCGTCGACCCCGGCAGTTCATCCGAGATCCTTTACTTTGACTGCTTTACAAAGATGGGGCTCACCGAGGAAGATCTACAAGAAGCGCGTACTCCCCTGATAGGGTTCAGCGTAAAGCCCGTATACCCAAAGGGAAGAGTCTCCCTCAGAGTCCAAGTCGAAGGCGCCTCAATGTTGGCTGACTTCCTCATCGTAGACGCGTCGTCCCCCTACAATGCTATAGTGGGGAGGACTTGGTTGCATCAGATAGAAGCCGTTCCCTCCTCCTACCATCAAAAGCTCAAGTTCCCTCTGGAAAGGGACGGGAAGCTCGAGGTGGTCACGGTCAAGGGCGACCAGCAGATGGACAGATGGTGCATGATGGCCGTCGTGCCCGGCGAGGAGGAGCCGAAGCGAGTACACATGGCCAAACTTGAGGCCGAACTGGATAAAGTTGGCCGCGACCCAGAAAAGAAGAGCATTGAAGATCTTACTGAAGTCAGGATCGACCCCAATGACCCTGAGAGGTACTTCCTGCTCGAGGTCAACTCACCGAACTTGAGAGGTCCCAACTGCTTAGTTTCCTGTTGCAAAATAGGGAGGTCTTCGCTTGGACCCCGCAAGAGATGCCTGGCATAGACCCCGAGGTCATGAGCAAAAAACTGAATGTGGACCCCCAATTCAAGCCTGTGATGCAGAAGGCGCGCAGGTCGGGAATAGAGCAGTCGGCGGCCGTGACCGAGGAAATGGAGAAATTACTGAAATCAGGCGCCATCAGGGAGGTCCAGTACCCGACATGGTTGGGGAACACCGTAGTGGTGAAGAAGAAGATTGGGAAGTGGAGAGTCTGCGTCGACTTCACTGACCTTAATAAGGCATGCCCAAAAGACTGATGTCCACTCCCAAAGATCGACCAGATGATCAATGCCACCGCCGGCCACGACAGGATGTCTATTTCGTGCGATGAGCGCATCTCGGCTCCCGTGCCAGATAGCCAGCACGGCCCCTGGTGACGAGCTAGAGGGATCGCCATATTTCGTGCGATAAGCGCATCTCGGCCCTCGTGCTAGATAGCCAGCACGGCCCCTGGTGAAGAGCCGGGGGGATCGCCCTATTTCGTGCGATAACCGCATCTCGGCCCTTGTGCCAGATAGTCAGCACGGCCCCTGGTGAAGAGGCAGAGGGATCGCCATATTTCGTACGATAAGCGCATCTCGGCTCTCGTGCCAGATAGCCAGCACGGCCCCTGGTGAAGAGCCAGAGGGATCGCCCTATTTCATGCGATAAGCACATCTCGACACTTTCATGCCATATTGCTGGCACGCTACTTGCATATCTGCTGATGGGCAGCAATCCTAACGATTTAATCCCGGGTTAGTCTGGGGGCAGCTCGGCACCTACCCTTGCCGAGCTCATATACTTGTGCAAAATATTGGGAAAGCAAGAACACACAACACCAATGACCAAGATAGTAGCTGGAGAAAATTTCAAATTGTATTAAATCTTCGTTCATTACATGATACAGCGAATACAATTGAAAAACAAGGAAGATATATCAGAAACAAAAAGGATTTTTCTACAAGCAGAACCGACAAGACCAGTCCGAAGTCATGCTGGATCAGAGGTGTGAAGAGTAGCAGCAGTTCCAACATCGGCCCCGGTCTGATCAGCGGCACCCGCCTCGCCAACAGGAACGGTGACAGGAGGGGCAGAGCTCGGCACCGGAGTTGGAAACGGAGGAGGATCCTGGAAGGACGGATGATCCTCCGAGACCCCGGCCTCCTTCAGGGCGGCACGCCATCCTTTCACCCAGGCCTTATCCCTTACAACGAGGACCCTGGCCTTATAGTGAGCCGTGACCTGCGTCTTGGCATCCTCAAAAGCGGCGTCACACTCTAACTCGAGTCTCACCTCGGCCTCATCTGCCCTCTTTGACTCGGCCTGGAGCTGGACCGCGAAGTCGTCTCTCAGCTTCTCGATGGAGACCTCGAGTTCGGCCACCTTTTTCCTCTCGGCCTCAGCTTCGCCCTTCGCTTGCTCAAGCCCCGCTGCGAACTCTCCTTCGGCCCTTGCCAATTTTCGAGTAACGGCATCCAGGGATTCCTCGAGGCCGTTCTTCTCTGCATTCATCTCAGTGATCGCGGTGCCTTGCCTATATAGCCTGTCAGCCACAACCATAGACTTTTGTACCGTCTGTCGAATAAACAAGGCATTCATAAAAAAAGTCAGAATAGTCACCGAAGCCAAACAAATTGACAAAGGTTTAAAGGTTTGAATGAACTCACCGCAAAACACGATTGTAGCAGTGACAATATCAACTTCGGGTCTTCGTACCCCTCCAGCTGAGTCATGTCTCGAGGCAGGGCGCAGGCTCGCCCAAGTGCCTCCAGAACGAGGGGATCAACCTTTCGAAGCTAACGATCCTCCGTCGTCATTAGTCTCCCCGGCTCGAGCATGAAACTCAGCTCCCATGGACTTGAACCAGATGGTGGCGCCACAGCCGAATTGGAACCACCGTCAATTCTCGGCCTTTTCTTCGACCGGCCTTCCTTCTGTCCGGCTTCAGCGAAGGGCGCCGAGCTTCCGGTTCGACGGGCTGAGCAGAGGCATGCAGGTCTAGAGAGAGAAGCCCCGACCCCGGCAGCAGGAGAAGTTGTCGAGGGCCGGGGGCAGAACCCTCGACAGCATCCGGATTCGAAGGCACCGAGGGGGCTCTGGGATCCTCAACCCCAAGCGCCAAGGTTTCTATGTCCTCGAAGGACATGCGCGTAGCACGACTCATCTCGGTGCTCGGTGAAAGGGACAGGACTGTTCGGTGCGCCCCTTTCTTCCGCAAAGGGACCTGGCGTGGCTTCGACGCGGAGGTAGAAGCCTCAGTACCCGACGTCGCCCTATGATCTGAGCCAACCCTGACTCGCGAGGGCTCTTCCCTCTCTTCCCCGACTTTAACGGCAGCCTGATCTCTTTCCGCCGCAGCGGGTCCGGGGACGCCCAACTCGTATCCCCCGGATTCCCTTCACCGATGGGCTCGATTGTCCCTCTTATGTAGCCTCGGTACTTTGGCTTGTAGTCCAGCAGGGACCAGGCCGCCCTACAATGAAAGCCCCTGTACCTCTGGACCATCCGAAGCCAAGCCTCGTTCCTCTTCCATATGAACTGAGCAGCCTGTCTTCTCTTCCTGGCAGCTGCACCACAAACAAAAATATCAGTTCGGCATGATAAAAAGTTATGACCATATCAAAGCAGAAAAGATGGTGATTACTTGAAGGGGCCCCGAAGTGGCGGGGAATCCTGTAGACTCTATCCGTTTCGGTACTGCCGAACTCCCAGTTGCCCGAAACGTACAAGAGGTCGTCCCCAGCATACTTGTTTGAGTCCTCCAGATACCGAACGAAGCCTTGCCGATACAGCTTGGCTCGGAGATAATAGGCATCTCCGAGCTTGCATATGTCATAGACATCCTCGATGTCAAAGACGCCGAGGTCAATGCCTAGGACCTCGTCGAGCTTAGCCATGCCCATTATGATCTTGAAGACGTTGGCAGCAGCTGGCAAGGACACAGAGACCACTGGCTCAGGCACCTCCTCAGTAGAGGGTGAAGGGGGAAGCGAACCCCACCTTCGATGACGGCCACCAATGGAAAGGACATCCAGTCGTTTGAATAGCCACGGAGGTTGATTCCGTGGGGGTCGGCCGCCCTGACACGGACGTCGGCGGGAATCTTATATGATGACCTGAACCCCTCTATCGCTGCCTCGTTCTCTAGCCAGTGGCTGTAAATGCCCATCTCCACCAGAATGAAACCCAAAAACCCACAGAGAAATGCAAGAATGAAAAGAGCTTGCAGAGACGAACCTGAGTCTCGAACTGACGGAGGTCCAACCTCAGCAGCACTCTTCTTCTCAGGCGGAGTTCGCTCGCGGTGACTTCTTCTTCTCCGGTTCAAAACAGCAATAGGGGAGAAGGAAGTCTCGGTGCCCTATAAATAAGAAAAGGAGGACGAGACACCTCTTCAGAAACCCTAGCGACACACGTGCTAGGCGCCCCCTTGGGTTCCGCGCGCGTCACGTCGATCATTGAATGCGCCCCTGATAAGCGGCGCACGCATCCTCGTTGAGATTGGACAACCAACCAAATAATGACACGTGGAGCCGTTGATATGTCTTCGGCATTGATTGGCAAGCGTCATTTATTACCTCGATCATTCAAAGTGACTACGGCTGAAGGCCAAGCGCCAGCGGTCGAAACCAAGACAAACTCTACCCCAAAAGGGTTTCCTATCTTATAGCTCCCGACCTCACCTAGCTGGCGAGCTCCGTAAGGTCAGAAGCTAGGGGGCAATTGTGTGGGGATCTCTCCTAAGGTACCGAGGTTATGGTAACTTCAGCGCATATTCTCATTAATAGCGCTCTGACCTCGGCAGACATCACTCATCTGCTACCCGAACTCAAGGCCGTCCGTGGTCTCGAGCACCCCCGACCTCAATGCGGAACCTCCACTTCGGCCACTCAGTTTGACACCAGAGCTAAACCCTTAGCCGAGATGGGCGGTAACAGCTGTACTTTCAAGAGTGTCCATGTGGAACTGAAAGAGCCATCCTGGCCACCTCTTACCCCTGACAGCGTGGCATATAGTAGCCACGTCCCATCAAAGCATGGCCCCAAGCCAGGCCCGATGGGACTAGGCCCAAAAGTCAAATTGGTAAGGCCCGATTAGACCTGCATTTAATGCGCAATGGGCTGATCGGACTGCCATTTAATTAGCAATGGGCTGACATGACGATATCCCTGGGCATGCTAGGACGTCATCATGAGCCTCTCCATGCAACGTAGGCCTCCTCCTCTATAAATGGAGGAGCAATCTCCATTACAAGTGGGCACACCATAACAAGAGAGCTGTTACTCTGCCTCTCTTCTCCCTTATCTCCATCCTACTGCTCAGGCCCCTTACTGACTTAGGCATCGGAGAGCCTTGTGCTGCCCTCAGCCAGGGTCCTTTGACGTCTTCATCTTATTCCATTTCAGGTTCTCAGGCCATTCATCATCTTCCAAGGAGCATCAGACTCGAGATAATCTTCATTACAAAGCTCGTAATTTTCAGGCACTTACATTCATATTGCTGATTAGGTCAAGTTGCCAAAGCCAAAACAGATGGCCGAGTTCGCAAGGGACTCGTCCATGGAATCGGTTGTTGGAGACGCTCATGGCTGTGAGGAAGGAGAGGTTCTCTATGTGAGGAGAGAGAGGTCCTTCCAAAGATAGAGATGTTAGGTTCAAAGCGCTGACTCGTTGGTGCCTGCGGCCGCACGTAACGCCTTGCCACTGGCAAAAATGGAGCAAGTCGTTCCATGAACTCTGTGCTTGTAACGGATCGTCCGTTATCTCGGTTTTGAACGCGAGAAGCGCGAGCCCGTCCGTCTCGTTTCGTAAAGTAGGAGTCGTTGTGGTGGTTCCGGAGAGGGAGATGAGGGGGATGGCGTGCATAGAAAATGACCAAAATGCCCAACAAGCCATGCCTGTGTTTAGATGCTCTTCTGCTGTATGTGTACATGGTTGCTTGCATGGAGCTCCTGTCTTATACATTCTCTTAGGTTGGAAGTGTAAAAGGGGTACACTTGGTGATGGTGAAATCGTTTGGATGAAATCGGAGCTTTCAGTAACACGGTTGACAATCACTATATTAAATTAGCCACAAAATGACTTGCTTGCACAGAGCCATTTGGCAGCAAGTGCTTTACTGTGTATTTATTTATTTGTCTTAAACACTTTGCACACTGCCAATTGGCATGTGAATCTAATTACACTATAATTTAACCGTGCTATGCTAAAGACCATCAATATATTATATATACACACACTAAAATTTAGACTTCACTTTCGTAACTGAGCAGTTAAAACAAATCCCCTATTAATGAGAAAAATAGTTCTCAAATGGCCTGCATTTCCAACTAAATGAAGCAGCATATAGTTTTCAAATGCATTGATTTTGTATAGGAACATACACCATCACAAGCTAGATAGCATCTAATGGGGCCAGATTCTTTTTTTATATATAGACTACTATCTAAAAGAAAACGATTGACCAATAGGCCCCAACAAACTAAACTACATATTCAAGCTTTATATTGTGAAAGTTGCAGGAGCAGGAAGCCCTCTAGTGTTTTTTGAAATAGAATATGTGATAAAGTTTGTAGGGCTTGCTATCTTATCATGTAGAGCAGACGATTGACCAATAGGCCCCAACAAACTAAACTACATATTCAAGCTTTATATTGTGAAAGTTGCAGGAGCAGGAAGCCCTCTAGTGTTTTTTGAAATAGAATATGTGATAAAGTTTGTAGGGCTTGCTATCTTATCATGTAAAGCAGGCTTTGGAATATATTCATTTAAAGATCGGATTATTTACCAAAAATAGAAGAAAGGACAAGTTAAATGGATTCTTTCCAATGCCAAATCTAAAGCTTTGCAAATCGAAACTATATTTTATTAGGGCTCTAAAAGCACTTGTTGTTACCAAACCAAACCAAACCAAACCAAGCATTTTCCCACTAGGTGGGGTCGGCTATATGGATTTGACGACGCCAATCAAATCTGTTTAGGGCCATGTCCTCCGTTAGATCCATGTAGGCAAGATCATGTTTAATAGTTTCTTTCCAACTTCTCTTGGGTCTCCCTCTCCCTCTCCTACTCTTGGCAAACTCCATGCTTTCACACCTTTTAACAAGTGCCTCTGTTGGACGCCTTCTAACATGGCCGAACCATCTCAGTCGATTTTCTCTCATTTTATCTCCAATCGGTGCTATTCCTACTATGCCCCTAATTTCCTCATTCATAATCCTATCTCTCCTTGTGATCCCGCACATCCATCTTAGCATTCTCATCTCCGCAACTTCCATCTTCTTGACATGATTATGCTTTACTGCCCAACACTCTGATCCATATAACAACGCTGGCCGTACCGCCACCTTATAATACTTTCCTTTAACCTTGAGGGGGACTTTCCGATCACACAAGACCCCCGAAGCACTCCTCCATTTGGTCCACCCGGCTTGAATCATGTGACTTACATCAGTATCAATCCCTCCATCCTGTTGCACCATAGATCCAAGGTACCTAAAGTTTTCTTTTTCTACTATCTTTTGTGTGCCCAAACTTACTTCTATGTTACCAGGTGTCCTACTTTGACTAAACTTGCATTCCATATATTCCGTTTTGCATCGACTTAGCCTAAACCCTTTTGTCTCTAATGTTTTCCGCCACAATTCAAGTTTAGCATTCACTCCTTCTCTCGTCTCATCCACTAAAATAATGTCATCTGCAAATAACATACACTACGGCACCTCATCCTGGATATGTCTTGTAATCTCATCCATAACTAGGGCAAACAAGTACGGGCTTAACGCTGAGCCTTGGTGTAGACCAATCGTGATAGGAAACTCCTTAGTTTCGCCGCCAGTCGTCCTTATAGATGTCACGACTCTATCATACATATCCTTTATCGCCTCAATATAAGCGACACAAACTCTTTTCTTTTCCAAAACTTTCCAAAGAATCTCCCTAGGAACCCGGTCATAAGCCTTCTCCAAGTCAATGAACACCATATGTAAATCTCTCTTACCTTCTCTATACTGTTCCATTAACCTCCTCAGGAGAAAGATAGCCTCCATGGTTGATCTCCCAGGCATGAAACCAAATTGATTCTCTGAAATATTTGTTGTTCTTCTTAGTCTTCTCTCAATAACTCTCTCCCATAATTTCATCGTATGGCTCATCAATTTAATCCCGCGGTAATTCGCACAGTTTTGAATATCTCCTTTGTTCTTGTATATGGGTATAAGAATACTTTTCCTCCATGCATTAGGCATCTTCTTGCTCTTTAGCACTACATTAAAAAGCTTTGTCAACCAACTAATACCATCCTCCCCCAAGCACCTCCATACCTCAATAGGGATACCATCTGGCCCAACCGCTTTCCCATTCTTCATTCTTTTCAATACTTCTTTAACTTCTTCCCTACTGATTCTCCTATAGAACATATGATTCGCTACTTCTCTAGAAATGGTAAGCTGCCCCAATTGTATGTCACTACTACTGCTTTCGTTAAATAACTTGTAGAAGTAGCTCTTCCAACGCTCCTTTATCTCCTCCTCCTTTACTAATACCTTTTCATCCTCA
The DNA here is from genome assembly GCA_012931725.1 of Litsea cubeba. Taxonomy (NCBI): domain Eukaryota; kingdom Viridiplantae; phylum Streptophyta; class Magnoliopsida; order Laurales; family Lauraceae; genus Litsea; species Litsea cubeba. Next base: position 112,950,105 of record CM022947.1, on the reverse strand, counting down.
TCCTTAATGCATTTAACTTGGTTTAAGTCCTTGGTCCGCCGATCTCTAGTTTTAGCAAGCTTGAATATCTCTCTTTCGCCTTCCTTAGTGTCAAGTCGCCTATATAGCTCCTCAAATGCCTTTGCCTTGGCCTCACTAACTGCCTTTTTGGTTTCTCTTTTTGCTTCTTTATACCTCTCCAAGTTCGCTTCAATTCGATCCTTTTGCCACGTTTTTAAACCACTCTCTTTTAACTCTTATCTTGTCTTGGACGGCTTCGCTCCACCACCATGCCTCTTTCTGTACCGGAGCACCCCCTTTAGATTCTCCTAAGACTTCTTTCCCTACCCTCCGAATACACTCTGCTACCTTATCCCACATATTATTTGCACTCTCATCTGTCGCCCAAACGTCTTCCTCTAGTACTCTTTCCCTTAAAGCTAGTTGCTTATCACCTTTCAGGTTCCACCATTTAGTCCTTGAGCATCTATACAACTTCTTTTTTTCTAGTCCACCTTTGTAACTGCACATCTATGATCAACAACCTATGTTGGGAAGTCAAGCTCTCCCCCGGTATAACCTTACAATCTTTACAAGCTAAACGGTCTCTTTTCCTAGTTAAGAAGAAGTCAATTTGAGTCCTCGATGAGCCACTCTTATAAGTCACCAAATGCTCCTCTCTCTTTCTAAAAAATGTGTTAGTTACCATGAGATCATAAGCCACTGAAAACTCCAAGATATCCTTCCCTTCTTCATTTCTATTACCGTACCCATGTCCCCCGTGTACTCCTATGTATCCATCTACGTCACGTCCTACATGACCATTCAAATCACCTCCTATGAAGACCATCTCTCCTTGGGGTATCTCTAGTAGCACTCCTTCCAAGTCTTCCCAAAACTTCTCCTTATGTCCATCTCCTAAGCCCACCTGGGGGGCATAAGCACTAATTACGTTCACTATCTCTTCTCCTAATACTAACTTAATTGCAATAATCCTATCTCCATAGCGCTTTACATTCACTACATCTTCCTTTAAGTCCTTGTTTACCACTATGCCGACCCCATTCCTCGATCTATTAAGTCTCGTATACCATAACTTATACCCGGTCCTCTCAATCTCTTTTGCTTTGTGTCCCACCCATCTTGTCTCTTGCAAGCAAGCAATTGCGATTCGTCTCCTTTCCATTGTATCCACCACTTCCATAAGTTTCCCAGTTAGGCTCCCAATGTTCCAAGTACCCAATCTCAGCCTTCTATTTTGGACTAGCTTCCTTACCCCCCACACTCGTCCAATAAAGTGTGAGGACCCTTGCCTATTTAGCACTGCACCCGGGCGCCGATGCAGCGGTCCTTGCTCATTTATCACTGTACCCGGACCATACAGCGCGTCGCTAAGTAGGGGACGCCCCAACGAAATTTCATTAGGTATCAAATCCATAAAAAAATCCGACTGAGTATTGTGCTGGCTGTCGTCTACCTAACGCACAACCCTCCTCCTTTGTCCGAGCTTGGGACCGGCTATGTCAAGGATACCCCAACATAGGCGGAGTTTCTAAAAGCACTTGTTGTTAGTGCTGTCAAAATTAACCGTGAAAACCGAACCGACCGTTTGGCCGGTTTTTAAATTTTTTTTTAAAACAAAACCGACCAAATGATTTTTGTAAGTTTATTTTATTTTTTTGAACGGTTGGTTTTTATAATTATGTAGAAACTGTTCGATTAAAACCGAACCGACCGAACAAATTACTGAATAATTATATATATTTTATATGACATAATACATATGTGTATATGTGTAAGTGTAAGACTTATACGTAAGAAACTTTTATAATTATGTAGAAACTGTTACGGTCTTTAATTACATAAGGTGGCTGCTTTTATCAGTTTTATGTGAGGTTTTGACAATGCTCTCTACTTAAGGTGAAGGTGACGTCCAGCCTCAATGAAAAACAAGAGAAATCCAGGTCCACACCCAACCCATTTAGAAGTCTGGCTCTATATTTTTGAGTGTCCCCTTAAAAAGGAAAAAAACATTCATCGGATCATAGTGCTAGCCTACCTTTTGTTGACCCAGACTTACGATGGATTGTACATGTGAATATTACAATCCCAGCTTTATACACCGTCAAATACTCAAGCCTAATGCCTATGAGGTGGGACGCGTGGAAGTGAAAGTGGGGAACTACAAGTCATGAGAAACAAACTTCAGTTTTTACTTTTGTTTAGGGTCCCATTATCATGATATACAACACATCGCTGATATTTGTGGCTGCCATTTTCATCAAGACTGTTACAATTGTGGGACCTAGCTACTTGGATGAGGCAACGACCCACCTCAACATGTACTGATCGTACGTTGGGGCTTTTTTTTCATTGCGTTAGTTGTTCGCATTTTGTTGCCCATCCAGTCGCTGAATCCACCTCTGGGTCCCTATATAAAATGGACAACATGATCAATCATATATCAAAAGTTGAACAAACGTAGTCGTAGAGCATGTACAAGATATATTAAGTCGGCCCTATTTTAATAAGTATCTATATTTTATATTTTTACATTGTACATACGATTGTTTCTCAGATTCATAAGCAACAGACTGACTTGTACTTTAGGACATTAACCAATTGGCATGTTGGGATAAAAATGACACTGTTTCACTGTGTATATTAATCGGCACGAAGTTCTTCACTGTGTATTTATTTATTTGTCTGAAACATTTGGGATACTGCCAATTGGCATGTTGGGAATGGGATAGAAATGGCAGTGTTTGCGAATCTAGCAACACTATAAAAATACAGTCCAACACTTCAACCGGCCCATGCTCCAAAGACCATCAACACAAATTTAGTTTAATGTAGGCACCATGTTCTTCATTGAAGAGAAAACAAATGCCTCGTTAACCTTTGATGGGAAAATTTTCCAAACGGCCGGCATTTCCAACTAACTGAAGCAGCATATAGTTTTCAAATGCGCTTGGTAGAGTCTAACATGCTTCGGTGCATGCTTAAAATAAAAAAAAGCGTTGGTGCAGCCTGCTCTAACACATCACCCTCCCAGTTATTTTTATTGCACAACCACCAGATTGAATGACTTTGTGAGACACATAGCTTGATGGCACAGTATAATTAATTCGGTTTTGTTTCGGCCCGAATAGTCTGCATTTTTAGTTTTGGTTCTCCGACAGAAACGGAAGGGGGTGAAAAAACTTGATTTAAATTCAGTTCATTTCGGTCATTGCATTCCATTATGATTGTCCATTTCTGTCGATTCCGGTCTATTTTGATTTGTAGCACAATTTTTACTTTTTTTTAATATTTTTTTTCAATATATTTATTTTTATTTTAACCAAAAAGTTGTGATGCTTTAGTGGTGTCCACTTGGCCAAGAAAACATGTCAAGTCGAGGACTCTATATGATATGATACAATTGTATGTACAATTTAACAGACTAAAATGTTAATAAAAGGTAAAATCAACAGCACTGACAAGAAAAAATATATATAATATGACCGGCCTCACCAATCTACAACAATTGTGATCTCTTAACTTTTGAGCTCTTTGATATTAATGTAAAGAATCATTTTTCATCGCCGTTTATAGATTCCAACCCCAAGAAATTTATCCCTTATCCCCAGCATTTCTGCCACGACCTCTTTCATTAGCATTCTATCTCTTGGTGTTTCCTTAGAACATGCAATTCCGACTCCAACAACTGAAGCAAAGCATTCTAGCAGCCTCTGCCTTTCATTTTCGACATTGTTGGTAACGTCTCCTCGACTATTTTCTTCTAGCATCATTGGATCTGCTATCTCCATCATTCGATCAGGGAAAGCCATCTTTGCAAACTCATGAAGGCTTAAACCATTCTCAAACATGTCTTCTGTTGGTCTTCTTCCCGTAAATAACTCCAATAGAAGGATCCCATAACTATACACATCCCCAAGAGTTGACACACCACAGCCCATACCATACTCTGCATTTCATAATCTCTTTAGTTAAATCAAACGAAGCTAAAGAGCAACAAACCATAGATTGGGTTTTAAAGTTAGAATAAGGATATTTCTTGAAAAGGTACAAGAGAGGTAGAGGATTCATTTCTTCATGACCAAGGCATATTAAAATGACATGCTGCGTTAGTAAAATAGCTAGAGTGTTGCACGAATTCGTAGCCATGGGATCGGGAAGACGGCAAGGTTTGAAGTCGAGAAAAAGCTAACTAGTTAAAGCACATTTGATGAGTAACGTTCATCAGATGGATGAGCCAGCTTCTTCAATATTGGCAAGGGCGTGAATTAAATGAAATAATAAGAGATCTCTGATAGGAATGTTGCAAAAACTGTGTCTCATTGAGCTAATTGGGATCTTGCCAGCATTTAACTTACGCATTATCGAGAGAGATGCACGTTGATTTTGCAAATATGGATGAATAGATATTTATCGGTTCTATAATTTGATTTCACTAATTAGTAGTTGATCATGGTAAATGATTACAAAGAAATTTCATGAATTAAACAAACAAAACAGGAAATAAGCATAAGAAGGAAACCGTTATCTGGATAAATGCACCCAATGGATTCCATTATTGAATTAAACAAAAAAAGTCAAGAATGAGAAGTCCAAGATGAAACTGTTACCTGTAGCAACATAGCCAATGGATCCCTTTATTGTGATGGAGCTAATATCAGTTCTTGAAGAATTATTGGTAGTTTCAAAAAGGATCTTTGCTAAGCCAAAATCGCCAACGTGAGCAACCATGTCATTGTCAAGAAGAATATTAGTAGGCTTAGATCACAATGAGCAATTGGAGTCCCCTGGTGATTATGAAGATAATCCAAAGCATAAGCCACATCTATGGCAATATTTAGCCTTTGATTAAGGCTCAAGTTCCTCAAACGATGGCCCTCTTCTTCTTTTGGATGCAACCACTCCTCTAAACTTCCATTGGGCATGAACTCATAAACCAGAGCTTTGAAATCATTGCCTTTGAAATCAATGCTTGAGCACGAAGCTAAGACTTTAACAAGATTCCGGTGGCGAACGTTTCTCAAGGCCTCACATTCGGCAATGAAGCTCTCGGAGGCTCCTTGTCTCTGAAGGTTGAGCACCTTAACTGCAACAATGGTGTTGTCCAGAGCAAAAGTTCCTCTATAGACGGCCCCATAACTTCCCACACCAATCAAATTGCTTGACGAAAATTCATGGGTTGCTTTCCGAAGATCTGAGTAAGAAATGCTTGTGTACTGGCCTTTCATGGAATTTGTCGATGAGGGCTCTGTTCTTGACTTTCTTCTTACATAAAGCACAGCTGCAAAAATTAAGCACACCGCAATAGCAATTGTTGGTATAAATACAGCAAGATAAAGGAACTTTTTTCCACTTTTAGGAGCGTGAATAGCACATTCAGGCAATTGAAGCATTGGAATGCCCCCACAGAGCTTACTGTTTCCCATGACTGAAACCGCACTTGCATTTCCAAACACCCCTTTGTCTGGTAATTTACCAACAAAATCATTGAATGACAAATTCAGGTTCATAAGAAGAGGGAAACTCCCTAGAACTTCTGGAATCTGCCCTGTCAAGTTGTTGCTTGAAAGATCCAACACTTCAATGGCTCTCAAATCACTCAAAGAAGAAGGAATGGTTCCATTGAAGAAGTTGCTTTGCAGGCGTAAGCGGATTAAGCTCTTACAATCACCAAGCGTATGTGGGATTTCACCGGTTAATTTATTCTCCGAAACATCTATTTCCCCAAGATTTTTCAAGCTACCCACTTCTAATGGTAAAAACCCTGTCAACGAATTTTGAGCCAAGTGGAGGGCGATTGACAGAGAAGAGATGCTCATCACTTCTTTTGGTATTGCACCACTCAAACTGTTTTGAGAAATGATCAAGATATTAAGTTTCAGACAATTCCCAAGACTCGGAGGTATGGTTCCCTCTAGGTTATTCTCTTGTAAGTATAGTTGGAGCAGTTCAGTCATATTTCCTATAGACGGCGGAATTTCTCCTGAAAGTCTATTTCTTGACAACATCAACAGTTGAAGATTCCGAAGCTTACCAAAAGCAACTGGAATTTCTCCACTGAGAAGGTTATTGTTCATATTCAATGTGTGCAAATTGACGAGATTCTCAATGCCTGGAGAAATGCTTCCAAATAACCGATTTCTACCAATTGATAACCAAGACAATTGGGTGGAGAGATTTGCAATGGAACTAGGAAAAGGCCCCACAAAACGATTTTCATTGAAACTAAGTTGGTTTAAAGAGCTACAATTCGTCAATGAATCCACAAATTTCAAGTCCTCTGCTTTCCCTGTCCCCATTCGATTGAACGCAACATTTAGTATACGTAGAAGCCGCAGATTGCCGAGATCCATCGGTACCCCTCCTGTGAAATCATTCACGGTAAAATAAAGCTCTTGAAGCAACGAGGCATTAGATAACGAAATTGGAATCGAACCTGTAAACCGGTTTAGTGTCACGTAAAACCACTGGAGATTAGGAAGAGTGAGGCCTAGGTTCCAAGGAAGGGTTCCATGTAACTGATTATCCGCTACCGAAAACATGTAAATATCAGATAGATTGTAAATGGAAGAAGGTATCGTACCAGACAGCTTATTTTCGGAGATCTGCAAGAATCGCAGTTTTGAAATCCGGCCTAGATCGTCTGGAATGCTTCCATCCAACTTATTTTCTGTTAGAGACATTCGGACGAGTGACGAGAGATTCCCAAGTGAAGGTGGGATGTTTCCAGTAAGACCATTTATATAAAGATACAAGGTCTTGAGATGGGACAAGGAACCGAGCTCGGAAGGGATTTTACCCACAAGGCTGTTCGAGGAAATGTCTACGACCAAGAGCTTGGAGCAGTTGCTTATAGCTGCCGGGATTTCCCCTTGGAAAGAGTTAAAGGACAGGTTAAGGTGCTGAAGCCGAAAAAGATGGCCGAGTTCATAAGGGACTCGGCCATGGAATCGGTTCTTGGAGACGTTGATGGCTGTGAGGAAGGAGAGATTCGCTATGTGAGGAGAGAGAGGTCCTTCCAAAGATAGAGATGTTAAGTTCAAGATGCTGACTCGTTGGTGCCTGCGACCGCACGTAACGCCTCGCCAGTCGCAAAAATGGAGCGAGTCGTTCCATGAACTCAGTGCTTGTAACGGATCGTCCGTTATCTCGGTTTTGAAGGCGAGAAGCGCAAGCCGGTCCGTCTCGTTTCGTAACGTAGGAGTCATTGTGGCGGTTCTGGAGAGGGAGATGAGGAGGATGGCGTGCATAAAAAATGACCAAAATGCCCAACAAGCCATGCATGTGTTAAGAAGAAGCTCTTCTGCTGTATGTGTATATGGTTGCCTGCATGGAGCTCCTGTCTTATATAGTCTCTTGATTGGAAGTGAAAAAGGTTACACTTGTGATGGTGAAATCGTTTGGATGAAATCGGTGCTTTCAGTAACGGTTGACAATCACTAGCTATATTAAATAAGCCACAAAATGACTTACCTGCACACAGCCAATTGGCACCAAGTGCTTTACTGTGTATTTATTTATTTGTCTTAAACACTTTGCACACTGCCACTTGGCCTGTTAAGCTAAAGATGACCATTTCTTGTGAATCTAATTACGCTATAATTTAACCGGCCCATGCTAAAGACCATCAATATATATATATATATATTTTTTTCATTCCCCCCTTCCAATACACATTCGATCACTCTCTCTCCCCTCGCTCTCTCCCCCTTCTCAGCGAAAAGGTTGCAGTGCCTTGGCGATCGGAAGGCGAATGGGAGCGCTCTCTCTCTCTTGTCTCTCTCTCACCGTTCTCACCAAGTCTTTTATGGACTCATCTGTATATATTGACCAGAGAGAAACGAAAACGAAACCCAAAAAAATCTTGCCCAAAATGGCACTAATTCTCTCCTCTCTCCCTCCCATCTCATCGCCAATGAACCCATGGCACGTTTCTCGCCCATCGCTCGTTTCCGGCGCCGGCAGCATCCTCCTCAAATCCCCAAATCGCTCCATTAAGATCTCGTCTCTGTCGCTCCTCTCCTTTCCAGGCCGAACCAGGCGCTCTATTAGATTCTCAAATGCTGATTCTTGATGTTTATGAGAGCAAGGGAGCCAATCCAAGATAGTGCATGTTGGTGTCGATGTTGAGTTGACTTGATGTTGGATATTCAAGTTGTGTGTGATCTTGACAAAGATGTTGACTGTTCAATTTGATGGTGAATTTGATATTGAGATGATGACATGTATGTTGAGTGTTCATTTTCATGGTGAATTTGATGCACAGTTTTAGAATGTATCCACCATATACTTAAGAATGCACGGTTCATATGCAGGCTGCCCAATCCTTTAATTACTACAAATAAACAATGTGATGGTGGTAAAATCACCTGCAGTCTTAGCTAAATGGTTACAGTGCGCAGATAACCGTTCATTAAACAGCCTACTTAAAGAATCTGTTTCTCAATGTCTACAGCCTGATTTTTCTTCACATCTGTTGTCTTTTATTTCAGGATTCTTTTCTTTCGACACCAACATCTTTATGTATTCATCATCATTTTCCATAGGAACTGGGGCATTGAATGAGAAAGAAAGTTCCTTTTTTACTTCATTCTTCATCATCAAAGCAAGACTCATCTTCTTGAGAGTTACAGATCAAAAATCCTACAGGGAATCTACTGCCCCTGCGAAGAAACCAATTGGGCCTGCCACATCTTCATCCAGACACAGTCAACTGAGAAATTCACAAAATGTCGGAATTCAACATGATTTCTTGATATAGAATAACACATCTTCATCCAAAGAATAAAATATTTTTTTTTCTGATATAGCCGGAATTCACAAAGAACCAATAGAAACCCAAAAAGGGATGGATAACTCAAAATCCAAAAATTCCAAACAGAAAGAACCCAAAAAGTTGGACAGAAATCATTCCCATCAATACCAACAGAGACCAATTTCTACAAATACAACTGACCAATGTTTGCAAATCAAAATACAATCTTACAGTTCTAAAAAATGATTCAAAACCCCAATGGGCGTATCAAAATACAAATTACACTTCCAAAAAATTATTCAAAACCCAACGTGCATCAGAGTTCCAAAAAAGTAAACGGAAGGCAGCTTGGTTGCGAGACAGAGGAGGGAGGCAGCGTTGGTTGCAACCCAATGTTGTAGGTTGCGCCGGTCAATCTTAGGTTTTTTTCCCCTTCCTTGAATGGGCGCAGTCTAGTGGTGGAGAGCTCTGCAGTCCGGTGAGGGAAAGAGGGGATTTGTCTGGCGAGGCGAGGGAGAGACGCGATTTGCAGCGGCGAGGCACAATCCGGGCGAGGGAGAGAGGGGATATGTCAGCCGAGATAGAGAGAGAGAGAAACGTCTGGGAGCGCAGGCGAGGTCGATGGAGATCCGGCGAGAGAGAGAGAGAGCTTGCTGCTGAAAACAGAGAGTAGTTGATGAGAGAGATCGATTAGGTCACATAGAAGGGGGAAACGAAATAAAGAGCGGGGCATTGAAATTTCGTTGACTTGAACTGGAACTAAACCCACACACGTCTCACGCACGATTCAGCTGATTTCTCCCCTAAGCTTCAGCTTAGGGGAGCCGGTCCCTATATATATATACGCACTAAAATTTAGAGTCTACTTTCGTAACTGAGCAGTTGAAACAAATGCCCTATTAATGAGAAAAATAGTTTTCAAATGGCCTGCATTTCCAACTAAATGAAGCAGCTTATAGTTTTCGAATGCATTGATTTTGTATAGGAACATGCACCATCACAAGCTAGATAGCATGTAACGCCCCAATTTCGGATACCGAGATAACCGTCAAAGTACCGAAATTGGCGCGCTACTTCCCGGAAAATCCGAGAACTTCCAAGATCGTAGGTCCGCAGTGAGGTCCAATTTAAAACTTTTTCATCAACATAATAACAATGGTTAATTGCGGAAGCATGATAGTATAGCGGAAGCAATATTAGAGGTAGCGGAAGCATAAGGTATCATCCATATATCAAGTATAAATGGGCTGAAGTCCAGCCTAAATGTGACAATGATATAAAACCAAAGTTAATTACAATAATACCCTCTCACTACAACAGACTCTCTCAAAAATCCCAAAACAACAGATATCACTCAACCCCAGGTGTAGGCTCTCCAAACACCGGCTCGACCTCATGGTCGGCCTGTCCCAATCCGTAGTCCCCGACTACGGGTGCCGCCGCAAGCGCGAGCGCGTCGTCATCGATCTCGGGGTCAAGACCTAAGCACCAAGAGTGGGTCAGATCTAAAGATCTGGCAAGTCACAATATGCAGATAATATAGGAGTATGCATCAAAATGAGTAGAGACATGTATAAAGTTAAGTGAGTAAACAAAGGTACATATGCTATGCAGTCGTGCAAGATAACAATGTAGAATCATAATAAGCATAACAGTAATAAACCTACACAATATGGCACATCCACATAAGCTGGTCACCGCGGGATATTATGCCGCGGCCCTCCCATACTGAACACAGTCGCGTAGGGATCCTAAGCTAATGCTGGGGATTACTAACCCCGCAAATATCATCAACATCATCCACAACGACCGGAACCGGCATCACACCGTCCGTCCCAACAGTGCTCATCATGATAGCCACACAATCCTCTCAATAGCTCCTACCAGTGATGATCAGTCCAACTGGCTAAGCTTAAATCAACCGAGTGAATGTTTATGCCGACTTAGGAAACAATAAATGTCTGTGTCTGTCTAGGCTTTGCCTTGCGCGAGCAAGGTCCTAACAAAGTCTCTAAGAGGTCCAAGTAATCCATGGAACATGATCCAAGTTCAAGCCCAATTATTGGATCCATACCAAGGCCCACCATATACATGGTCTGGTTTAGAACAGTCCAAATGATATACAAGTCCATATCCATTAACATATAATCCATCTATATCCATAATGGGTTACAAGCTCATTCAATCTAACATCTCCCATCTAGGGCAATCCACACCCAAACTTAGGCCAACAAAAGGGCCCGCCTAGCCACAGACACGGGTCAATGTTCACCCCAATCACACTACCGGGTCACCTCTAAGTAGTCCTAGGTTTAGGTCCTCCATTTTTCCATTTAATTAATAGGTATAAGCAAACACAAGGACAATAGAGTGACAGTGATAATATGAGGAAAATGAACCTCCAAGTACACGAATCATAGGGAGATAGCAACAGTCCAACCTAGGTAAATGGTCCACTTTCGGATACAGGTCCATCTCAGGTAATTCGATCTTTAAGTGAAACCACAGATGCTAAGGAATATTGTGTTTGGTGCTTAGAAGTTATGTGCATCATTAGTAACGTATAAGGGTCGAATCATCTCAGATTACATAACATGGACCCTAATCAGTGGACCCCACGAGTCAAGGCTGAGCTACACCATTGACTCGTGGATGGCACAGTGATGGAGTCATTTGGATGGTCAATGGGCCCAACAAACGATCACAACATGAGAAACTAAAGTCTGGGAAACTTACTGTACACAGTGTGCTCGATTGATCTCCTGGCCTGGGGTCAACCCGGCACACTGGGATCAGAGAGTATTCACCCTTCAGGTATAGTCCTGAATTATTGGAATTTCCAATGTGTTCGGTCAACCTCCTGGCCTGGTCGGTTAACCGCGCACA